>OX438801.1:15664932-16864932 GCA_949316475.1 Hypomecis punctinalis | reverse complement strand
GTGATTCAAGAGGAACGTTTATATGTATAATACATCTGTGCGAAGCCGGGGCGAGTCGCTAGTTAAGTATACAGCAATATTAGTTCCTCCGTTTGACCAATGCTGTTAATAAAATGACCGCGGTACAGCTTTGTGTAAGTTTCTACATTACAGTAATAGCTAGCTAGTAGGTACTTAAATAAATAGCAGCTTTGGTATAAATTACTTTAAAGCGAAATGAAAAAACTTGCGACATTGGGAGTTTTAATTTTGATAGCGGTCAGATTTTTACACCTACTAACTACTTATACCTTACATCAAACGAATTAGAATCACCTTTGCAAAAAAAGAAAATACCTTAAATGCAATTTTGTAAAATATTTATAAAAATTGTTGTACTATGGTCACACAAATTTTCAAGTGTAAGTGTACTCGTAGATGTACTTATGACAGGTAGAGCAAATTAATCCTTCCTACTAACATTAATACAAACGCGTAAGTTGGTGGGAATGTATTGACTGCCTCGGTGGCTCAGTGGTTAGTGACCCTAACTTCTAGATCAAAGAGGCGTGGGTTCGATCCCCACCTATGGCAAATATTTATGTGATGAACATAAGTATTTGCTCTGTGTCTGGGTGTTATTTAGTTACTATCTATATAAGTATGTATTTAAAAATAAGTACCTATAAGTAGTATATCAGTCTCTGGCAGCCATACCACAAGCTTTGCTTAGTTTGGGGTCAGAGGCCGTGTGTAAGATGTCCCAAAATATTTATTTATTTAATGTATGGATGTTTGTTAGTCGTTCACGCTGAAACGGCTGAACCGATTTAAATGAAATTCGGCATGAAGGTAGCTTATACCTTGGATTAACACATGGGCTACTTTTTATCTCGAGTTAACGCGGGTAACACTGCGGAACGCAGCTGGTATATTATAAATATATTTATTGCTAAAAAGCGGAGAAACTCAGATTCAATACAAAAAAATAACTTTAGTCTTATAACTGTGCAGTGTAAAGTTTCATAAACTATACCTACCTAAGTGATGATACATAGGCTTCGAACAAATATCTATAGAGTCACAATCGTGCAAAAAATGTGTCCGAGGCAAAACCCTGCCCAAGCTACGTAGTGGGTAAACTTTTCAGTTAGTCATAAGGCGATTGCAAGCCGACTACAACTCGCGCGATTCCAAAGTGCTCGGTTACAAGCACTAATTAGGTGACATTACATCGAGATTCGAAAAAACGGGTTATTGTGAATTATTTAATGTAAATATCTAAGTCGGTAAGTATGTATGTATAACGGCGCTCGGATATTTTTTTACTACTCTCACTTAGAGATTGTGACTCTGTAGATATTTACTCGAAGCAAATAGGACATGGAAGTCTCACTAACGAGGTTCTTTGCCATTTCGTCTCGGATCTTTAAGCATCACATTACCAAATTTATGACTATCGGGCCTATAAAAATACCTGTTAACTTGGAACCTCCATAACAGTATCGTTTTCACGGTAGTAGAGCGCCTGTCTGGAAAACACATTTTCGTACGTCAGCTATCAAATTTCCTTCCCGGCAGGCGCTTTGATCAGCCTTAAACCACTCTACATAATATTATATTCGCTTTGGGCCACGATATGAGAACATAAACATGATAACTCTTTATGTAGGTTTATAGGGCAGGTATTTGTTTACATCATTAATTTTTGCGAACGTGCTCGATGGTTGGTCTTTTGAGGAACTGTAACTCTACTTGGTGACTTGCTCGTACGTTGTACCCCAGTGGAAACACAACCTGTGTTGGTTGGCCCATTCGCAAGCTTCTTTATACAATCTGTAGAACAACATTAGTAAATGGTTTCATAAAAACAATTACTATGGACAGTTTAGAAGAAATTCAAGAAAATTGTGAATCTTATTGGCAACGCCCACGGAAACCAAATAGCAAAGTGCAATTTTCTTGCAGTTTACGGAAATCGAATAGCAAAATGCGACTTGTTTGCTTCTTGTGGTTTGTTATCGATTGTATGTAGGTGGATGCTACGTTTTTGTCATAAGATACTTACCTACTTATTTCTGTTTCAGCAAACAGTTAGCCAATGGCGCATAGCATTCTGGTTCGTATTCGCAGTGTTAGTAGGGACGAATGTTCTCTACATCATATGGGGCTCTGGCACGCAGCAGTGGTGGGATGACGTCGATAAATTAGGGTACCCTCCTGGTTGGAAACATGGACCTCTAGCAAAACGAGATCATGATGAGGAAAAAAAGGAGAAGAAGATCGTGTACCCAAAGCATGACCACTCACCAGTATCAAATGATTGAAAGGAAGTATTAATAAAAAAAATAAAATGTAGAAAATCGTGTTTAGTTGTTTTATTTTATTATATAATAGAGTCATGTCACAGAACAAAAATAGTGATAAAATTGATAATAACTGACGATATACCAGCAATGTAACGTCAGTAATAACTGACAAAATGGACCGGCGGGAGGCAATCTGATCAAGATCTTAAAAACGTAATGGATGCAAGCAGTTTCCAATTTACTTACTGGAAACCAATGACCAGCGGTAGACGTCCTATGGCAGGAACCAATAAACGATACGGTACTATTATATAGTAGTAATAGAAAATCAGTAGCAGCATAACTTGAGCACATACCTATTTATTTTATAATATATTATGTACTCGTAGATGATTAGCCGTGGTGGTCTAGTGGTAGTAACACCCGACCTGCAATCTTGAGGTCGTGGGTTCAAATCCCGATCCCGTACCAATGAGTTTCTTTGGAACTTATGTACGGAATTTCACATCATTGGCTTTTCGGTGAAGGAAAACATCGTGAGGCAACCTGCATACGTCCGTAGAAGAAATTCGATGGCCTATGTGAATCCGCACTGGGCCAGCGTGGTGGATATGGCCCAATCACCCTTCGTGGGTAGGCTTCGTCCTGCAGTGGACTATTAAAAAGTACAGTACAGTACAGAATACAGATGTTTCTAGATGGTAATATTTATGGGTTTCTGATGAGTCTCAGGAACTATAAGTCCGGTTAGAAGCGGCTTGCATCCAGCGCATCGTTGCCTCAGTCTTTGTTTGGCCTAACGACCAAGCACCAAATTTTTCAGGAGACGTTATTTTTAGTTTAAAAATCAGATAATCAAGAAATCATAAAACAATTTAGCGATATAGGAACAAAATAGTAAGTATTTATGAAATGTCAAAGTTGCATTCTAATAAAACAAGTTCAAATGTGTTGTTTATGGGTTGTTTGTGGAGATAGGCTAAATCTGTTCCGAAAAAATTTTGAGACAGGGATATTGGCACAAACACATGGTGATAGGGCTCGAACGTGTTGAGAGATTTTAGTTCTTGAGTGCTCAAGTGACCATCGTGACTCGAATACAGCATGTTCAATATTTTATCAGTGAATTTAAATAACTTGATCTGTAGAAAATGAGGTAGGTAAGTATTTAAGTAATTTTACTATTAATGTCGTGAAATAAAAGGTGTAAATTTTTTGTTGTTATATTTTATTTAATACATTATTAACTGACTGCAAAATATTCTACTGTCTTCGTTGTGATTTGTAAAGTAGGTACTCTCATAATTATTTCAACAGCGGAGATGTAGATGATGATAATCGTAAATTGTTTTTAGTAGTTTACTTCGCGTTCATTGATTCCAAACTGTAAATAAAATAATTTAAAAATCTATATTCCATTTTATGGTGTAAAAACTAAATACAATAAAATCAGTCAAGTGTGAATTGGACTAACGCACGATGGGTTCCGTACCATAGATAATATCATAATGTATATTACATATTTTAATAACTTATTTTTGAATTGAATAGGTTAACAATTAAATCTGTGAATATAATGTTACGTCACTTTTATACATAAATATGGAGGATATGCCAGCTTTCATACAAAAATATTCAAACCCCTTTATTAAGATTGCTTTAAACAACATGTAACTTTTTTTTTATTTATACTAGTTTTATTAAATAATGTCAGAAATAATATAAAACTATGTTGTACATGTAACTTATATGTTGTATTTAGTAAATTATTTTTTGTACCCATTGCAAAGGTAACATAAAATAAACAACAATTTTGTAAAATGAGTAGGTTAGGTTACAAAATAAAAACAAAAGCTTTGTGCAGTAAAATTAATCGATTAAAGTAGTGTTAAGACAATGTCAAGAAAATTAAATTTACTACAGAAACACACACGCGCGGTTAGTTTTTACACAAAATGAACTTCATAAAAAAAGGTTGGGGTGGCGTCATGGGGTGCGACCTTCGCTGTGATTGGTAGATCGGAGGAGTTGTGGCGAACAAAGACTGAATTTGAGTTTTCAATATGGATGTTGGCGCCAGCTACGTATATTGGCTAAACAAAGACTCAAAATTGATTTTGATTTGGAGATAGAATATTTTAATTTTACAAATTGTGCAATTTCTATCAAAAAATTGAAAAAATTGATTTCACCATTAGACGTGTAATTTTTTTATCTCTAATATGATATCAAAAAGTCATTTTTGATAAAAGTGGTCGATAGCCCATTCAAAGACTGAGGCGACGGCATGTGGATCTTACGCTGTGCTTGCCGGTATGTGGTCTTCAGTCAAAATCTTTTCGATCTCGTCATCAGTTCTTTATTACCTATCTACGATGTAACAAGTCGATAAACAATATTATTGCAAGGAAGTACCTGATCGATTTAATCTTAATATAACATTTAGCAGAAAGATAAGTTATAGTTGCTTACATTATAATGAAACCGAAAAGGACAGCATGAGATTACGACGCACCAATCGGACATAAAAATAAAAATTAAACAGGTAGTGAGTAAACCAGTTATCCGTAGGTATAAATGCAGGCTTTCGTCAATTAAAGTTTGCAAACACGTGCATTAAAAGTAGGTAAGTTTCACAATAACTCTACCTAATTTAAAACAATTATAGTGTAGTTTGTTTTACAAATTGTATTACAAATTTTAATGGCATATTAAGAGCGCTTCTTATTCTTATTCGATGTAGGGGCGATAAGTCCTGCACTGACGTCCCGCATGGGGTGTTTTGTGTATTCCCTCCAGCGTCTACCCGAGCCAGCCCAGCTCCTTAAAATAACGAATCGTGGCTCTGGGCCACAGGCACTTCCACCGCTGTCGGCTTGCAGTGTCTAGCTGCTTTGTCATTCACCTGTTTTCTCGTGCCCTCCTTGGCAAGGGCGCTTGTTCACGGCCGTTTTATTTCATTGGACAACGGACCGTTAATAAACAAACGCCAAAATGTTTCGCCAGATAGATGTCCGGTGCGTCAACCCACGTTTATACAGAATTATCCTACAATTACCTTCAAAGAGACTGCATAGAGTTCCTTATTTAACTATTTATTTATTTTACTTAACGCTCTGCAAGCGTCCCGGCGCGCATATTATTTTAAATAAAATAAATAAATAGTTAAATAATGCAGTGTTTTTTTTGGTAATTTCAGATAATTATCATCAATAGATAGATAGATAGATAGATAATTCTTTATTAGCTTAACCAAATACAATACAAATACATGAAAAATAAAAAACATTAAAAATTAGTTATACTAAATGGCGGCCTTATCGCTTCAAGCGATTTCTTCCAGGCTTCAATCTTCTCTTAACGCAGGTAAGCTCGATTCATTCTTAAGTTTAAACCATTCACTACCGCGAATAAGGTGAAAAAAACTGGTCCGTTGCCCGGGAAAAAATGGCTTGATGAACAAAGCGTGGTGAGACATCTTTAGGAAAGGGTTTCGTAGACAAGTTGCTAAAATAAAAATAATGATGACTGCATGGAGTTCTTTGTTCCGGACCCTGGAACCTGTGGAGGAGTATTAAAAAAAGTTATTTTTAGCATCATGATTATCAACTGCTAGAGATAGCCCTACCCTATGTATTTTCAAATAGATCTATTGAAAGCGGCTTGCATCTAGATTGATCTTCCGGTCTTGATTACATCATCAGTATTACTTGTCGGTGGATGTCCTACGCTGCGTGTGCCGGTACGTGGGCTCCATTCGAGAACTGTACGGCCCCATAATCTGCCATCCGTTTTACGTACTATGTGCCCCAGTCGACTATCACTTCACCTTACTAATCTGCTGGGCTATGTCGGTAACTTTGGTTCGTCTACAAATCTTCTCGTTTCTAATTTATCACGCAAAGAGACTCCAACCATACTTAGCCCTTTCTATAGCACGTTGGGTAACTTTAAAGCCCATAAAACTCTGAAACATATCGACACTCCTCAGGAAAAAATATACGTTTTTTGGTTAATATAAAGTTTATGATCATTTACTGAGCAGCTTCAAGCGCCATCTTGAAAAAACGTTTTTGGCCGATATCTATGAAAATTACTATTGTAGAAAATAAAATTTTGCTTCTTTTGTTGCCAGGACACTCTTTTGTAAAACTTACCGTTTACGATTTATGACACATTTAATGAATCGGATTTCCTATCGCGACCGGGAAGTTAGCCGCAGATGACACTTCGCCGTGATTCGCTATTTATTACGCATGTGTGCACAATGCCTATACAAATTGCGAAGTAGTGAGCTCGGGCGTAGGAAGCGCGCGGGAGGCATGAGGTTGGCGGGCGGGTGTGCCCCGGCGTTTCTTCTCTCTGGCTCCCGCACGTGCCCATCTTTCGACTTTTGCGCAGAACGATACGCATAACTTCCCATCTATCAATTTGTGTGGCGCTGAGTATATCAATAGTTTTACTATATTTATGGTATTGAATTTTTGAGTTTAGAACTCCTCTCTACAAAAGCCTCGTAACCTCGTAACGTACCTGCTCGACGTAAATAATATCTAACAGCAAAATTACCCCTTCCGTGGTAATTTTTCCGTCGTATGCAAAGATCAGTAACATAATTGCTTTTCGTTACTTCACTAGGTTTGGAGGTCAGTGACACGACACCAGAGCTAAATAGAGCGTAAACCGAATGTCGTAACTCTTATACAACCTAGCGGCTATTAAATTCAAGTGCTACCTATTCGAAGGAGCGAGGTTCTATAGGTAGTTAAACCAAATTAGCGAAAGGTATCATTTTGCCATTACTAAAGTAATTGAAATTGATAGCGCAGCTCCTAAAATTCAGCTGTTAATGCGCTAACTGTGCTATGGTGGCCTTTTTTAATACTTCGCTTATGTACATAGGCCTATCCACTAAAGGTAAACTATCCGGCACATCTTCGGTGTTATGCAACACGGTACGAGCCGCCCAAATACTCGTGGCAATATGGGTGGGTGGGTTCCCATACGCCATCGAGTTTCGTATTGTTTATCGACAGCTTTGAAGTTTGCTTCACTGTTAAGCCTGTAGTTGGTGTACGTGCATTGAATCCAAAATACTTATTGGTACTGGACCGATTTCGAACCCACGCCTCACGTAAGGTTCTGTCACTAGGCCACCGCAGTCCTACTTTACAAACCTTTTTAAAACAGTTGTCTTTGCAAAATTGCAAAAATACTTATGTACATCATATAGGTATTAAAATAGAGAAGTATGCAAAAATGTAGAAATTGATGAGTTAACCAAAAGTGATGTCAGAATTCTGAGAATTGGTGTGTAAAAGCGTGTCTTTATTTATGTTTGATTCCGTTGCTACTTGCTTGACTTAGTGTAAATCAAATTTATATGACAGATTAGGCTCTATATTAGGACATAATATTATATATAATATTTGTAAAATGACAATGATATTATTATAATTATTTAATATAATTGGCATCCTCATGCTGAAGAGTTTGTCAATTCTATGGCTATTTTTCAAGATAGTGATTGTGTAAACCTATAGTATTGACATGTAAATAAAATATTTTATGAATAAATTGAATATGAATACAATAACGTTTGTCTGTAATAATAGTCTCAGTAGTACAATAAAGAATATGCTACACATAATATATTATGTAGGTTCTATATGGGTGTATTATTGGCGTTTTAACCGACTTACAAATAGAAGGAGGTTCTACGTTCGTCGGTATGTAGATTTTTTGTGTATGTTCATAGACAATTTCGAAAATTGTGAACCGAATCAAAAAAATCCTTTTTAGTTCGAAAGGATATAAATACTCCTGTGGAGGTCCCATTTGAATCCAAAAGAGCAGTTTAAAAAAAAAAAACAAAAATAATGTAAACAATTATAGCGAAATATCCGAATTTTTTTCACGTTAGAAGACAATTTTTTTGCGAAAAATAATTATTTAAGATAGCATTGTACTAATTATTATGGTCATCTTTTACTATTCGACCGAACCTGAGTTGTAATAAAAACAGCTCTACCATACATTATGTCAAAAGATATACATGATTTTTTAATAGAAGAGCTGTTATTTTCCTCGATTATAGGATTGGTATCATAATAAACGTAAGTCATAATGACGAGTATTACAATATTCTACAAAATTGTCTCTCGTTTAAAAATACAACCGTCCTATATTTTCTGATTTAAACTTAATTGCAATGAGACTTCTTTTTATCCCACATTCCTCTGTGCCTCAAGTCGAAAATTATCGCCAATGTTGAGTCACCGGTCTTATCGAAAATCCATAGTGTATTTATCATATGTTTATGTACAGCATTGGAGGTCCTAAGTCTGATAAAGGTGATGTAATAAAATGGGTTATAAATATTCTTGACAGATTCAAAGATAAGAATGAAGTAGATTGTAGTCACCTTTATCGACCGGCTTTATCTAATCTAACTACTGACCAAAAGTAAAATGCACTCTTACATTCTACTGCATTTATTCCCTATTTATTATAAAAAGAAAAAATAAATATATATTCAAATCGGACATTTAATATCCTACTAATATTATAAACGCGAAAGTTTGTGAGGATGGATGTATGGATGTTTGTTACTCTTTTACGCAAAAACTACTGAACGCATTGAGATGAAACTTTGCAATAATATAGCTTATATATCAGAATAACACATAGGCTATAAATTATAATGATATTTCGTTAAAAATCAAAATATCATGCGGGCAAAGCCGCGGGTAAAAACTAGTTGAACAATATAATATAATGACGTTTTATTATACAAATGAAACGTCATTACATTAAAGCCATACAGGCTGGTTTCCAAAATCAAATTCATTCACGCCATTTTAGTGTCACTTTCGCCACTTTCAGCAAATACTGAAATGGATGTACTTAGTCACAATTTCAATATATTTTTGAAGTAAAATCCTCATTGGTATTCTGTGATCATATATATTTTATGAGTATTTTCTACAAATAAAAAAGGCATTTCTTTAGATATCTGTGGTTCCATAGTTGTAACTGCTTACTTGTGATAACGAGTCAATAAAATTGATTCCCTCCTTAGCTTTTAGGGCGTTTTTGCCCTTGTGATATTATAATAATGTGTTTTCTTTTATTGTGTTTTGCTGAAATAAACAAATAATACATCTTATGGTAAAGTCCGAATCAATCTTGGCGGCTATGATTATAGCTTCAATCTGCGCAAAACCCAATCCAGACTGCGAAGCTCACTTAATAGCTGTGCAAGGATTGCGTTTTGCGCAGCTTGTAGCTAACTTCATAGCTGCCAAGAAATATGATTCAGCCTATTTTTTTTAATAAGGCCCATAGTGAGAGACCACGTTTCAGTGCCATAAGTCATCACTGGCAACACACACTGGTCGAAAACTTTCGACTTCAGGCACTGAGGTATGTCGCTTCTAGTAGCCCAACGAGCTATGGAGAGGGCTATGCTCGGAGCCTCTCTGCGGGATCGAATCAGGAATGAGGAGATCCGTAGAAGAACCAAGGTTACCGACATAGCCCAGCGGATTGGCAAGTTGAAATGGCAATGGGCAGGGCACATAGCTCGGAGGACTGATGACCGATGGGGTCGAAAAGTTCTCGAGTGGAGACCACGTACCGGCAAGCGCAGCGTAGGACGTCCACCCACAAGGTGGACGGACGACCTCATTAAAACAGCAGGATCGCGCTGGATGCAAGCCGCTACCAACCGGTCTTATTGGAGATCTTTAGGGGAGGCCTATGTCCAGCAGTGGACGTCATATGACTGAAACGAACGAACGAACGATAACCCTTTATTCGTTTTTCCAGCATAAAAAGTACTAGGAACCTAATCGTGGTCAAAGTGCATTACAAGAGTTTTCTAAGAAATCCAAAACAGCTATGATACGATTTTCCATCATGAAGTTCCAGTTCATATCTTCCGGCTCCATCATCAGATCAGTTCGACAGTACCATATTATTGTATCGTCATCAAACATACAGCTGCCAATTTTCATTACGCTACGACCCTTGGAAGATGGTTAGTTAAATTAGTTACCTTAAATTCCATAGGTATAGGTCACATACAGGACGACCTAATAAAAGCGTGTTAAAAAAAATCACGTCTTCCGATCTGTTGTTGCGTGAAAGAGTCACAAATAAACCAATAAACACACTTTTGGATCTAAAATATAAGTAAGGATGTCAGTATTTATGATTTATTTTTGAGTTATGTTTATAATGGTACTGTACAATATGATTAGTAAAAATATTGAGTTATCCTCTACAATAATCATTGCGGTTTTAATTCGTAAAGCAACAGATATTGTACGTATTTACAGCCACTGCGGTTAAAATTAATAAGGTAAGTTGATGTATTTTCCTGCATCGCAGTTTCACAAGCACGCGTCGGTGACATGCAGTCGCGTGCTCTCAACTGTCAAGTGCCAAGAGGGATGTGGAGGTTGCGCCGGCGCACCTCTAGCAAGTAGCAGTCGAGCCTTCGACGCTCGCCAGTCACTCGCCTCTGTGCCTTCTCACCTCGCGTCAAACGTAAAAAAAACTTGAATGGAAAACAAAATAACAACGCTCAGTGAACTCTACCACGCAAATTGGACCTAAATCTGTAAGTCAACCTCATTTCAATCACCTAATCACGTGATTATTTTTAAGCGTGTTACGTAGTTAATTTGCAAATATTTTGGCAGCTGTTCTAAATGTCGATTGATTCACTTACTGCTCGACTTGGAGGTTTTATGAGCGAACTACGTATAACATAATTATATTGCTGTCTATCTAATGTGTTACTTATGTATTAGAATAATTTGTTTAGGTTTTAGAATTAAATTGTTTTTTTAAACATGTTTCATTAGAATATAGCACTGATGTTTAAATCACGTGCCATTTTATTCCATCTTGGAAAAGATCGCCAAATGTCGTTCAAACTATAGTCTACTATAGACTTTCTGTCTACCATAAAAGTCACACGTGTGAAACATTTGTGTTATATTCTTACTAAAAATATGAAAAAAACAACACGCTCGTTTTCATACTCATACTAAAACATTGTTTCTAGCATTAAACTCGTTCATGGAATATAAATAAATGTAGGTACTATTCTACCATGACAAAAATAAAGCATTCCTGATAAAATTCATTGCAAACGTAAGTAAATGTGTTTTTCTGCGATTAATACGACACGTGATGAATATATTAGCTCTTCAAGAAACTTAAAAACTAGATGCAAAACATAATAATATGTAATCTGAGCGGAATTATCATGGATTTATTGTTTCTTGATTCACAAGATTCATATACTTCATGTAGGTAATTATCCACAGACCGAAATAGGGTAGATGACTGATACTTATCAAATGAAAGAAAACATTACGCTACAACTACAAGATTATTTTTTGCAAAAATTAGCATGACCGACTTCACCCGTGTACAGAATTCGCGAATATTTCGCACGGATCTATGTAGCATTTTTGACATTATTGTTGATTTATCAAAATTGGCTTAGCTGATTTCAATAAAATTTAAATGGGACCAATTTCGAAGTATATTCTTTCCAATAAAAAAATTATTATTGAAATCGAACCACTATGAAAAAAGTTATGCGTGGTTATACATAAAAAAATAAACGCGTCGAATTGTATACCTCCTCCGGTGGTTCGTCGGTCAAAAAATAGCCGACACTTGAAATTACGACCAAAACAGTAGTACTCGCAAAACTTGCGGATATAATGAACTAAATATTATAATTTATATTTACAATAATAACTTTTTAACCAGCCATTACAGTCTTATGGCGTATGTAAATCCACCCTGCGCCTGCCCAGCGCAGCGCAGCCCAGCGTTTTGCATATGGCTTAGCCCTTCATGAGTACTTGAGTAGGGCTATGTTCAGCAGTAGACTATTACGAAGGCAAATACTGGTACAGTCATTATATATGCCACATAAGTACAACCACGTCGCGTCGTGTGGCAAAGAATTTTCGTCGCGCAATCTACTGGCTTTTCATCATTGTTGTTATACGTGTAATATTTGCATTGTTGTACCGTTCCAAGGCACTTGATTAAAGATATATTACAAAGATAAAGTTACAAGTATCTTCAGCAAGCCTGTTTAATTACACGGCTGTAAAATAATCAGAAACACTTGCTAATTAATGTCAAGATGTTTTTTCATATTTGATTTGTGATAAAGAGATCCCCTGATTACCTTGGCATGTTAGTAATTACTACCTTACTGCAGTGAGTCCTAAAGTTAGTCACGCTATTTTTATTTCTAAATATCAGCTTGTTTGAGCAAGAATTCATGATTATAGTTTGAGAACTAGATTGAAAATAATAAAATAGAAATAGATTTTGACCGCGGATTTTGTGACGTCAAGATATTGCGTTATTTTTAAATTTTTTATAACGGGCAAAAATGCCTTTATTAACTACAATATGATACAATACTACTTTATATGCTAAAACTACCTACACTACTACTACATAGAAAGCAATTGGATCATACACAGACCCTTAAAGGTCTAAAGATAATCCAGGTGCTCAAGCCCACTGCCAGTTGCCGTGCCCAGCATGCTGGCAGCATTGCCACGCTGAATGGCAATGCTTATACGTTGGGCTAAATAAACACCAGCATTTTGGTCACGCGTCGCGTCCACCAGACGCTCAGAAAGACAAATAAAAAAAAATATATGTGGTAGTGTTAGATTTGCCATTGACATCAATAGTAATCAAATTACGGATCAGTTTATAGCAATAACAATATTTTTAAATACTCTTTGTGACCTCAACGTATATATGCATTAGTTTTTAATACTTTCCTTAATCCTTATTAATATTATAATTTCGAAAGTGTGTTTGTTAGTTTATTTGTTTGGTTTGTTTGTGACTCTTTCACAACATATCAATAATATAATTTATTTATTTTTTAAAACATGTGCCCAAATTTTTAAATTGCGTTTAGTCGCCATCCGAGGATAAAGGACAAAATGTCTAGTCTACTATGTAATAAACCTTTTTTTAATCAAAACAATAATGAGAATACAATGTAAGCGTCTGTCTACTCTCTAGATTAATTTTATTAATCTAGAGAGTAGACGTAAAATTATTTAGAAAAACAATATCTCGTAGATAATCCTATTAATAAAACTGGATTTTATTTAATGAACATTAGATGATATATATCACACAATCATCGTGATTGTAATAATTTAAATCGTAGTCAAGATGATTATTATTTTTCAAGAAGTAATTCTTAAAAGTTAGGGATTGATCATTATGTATTTGTGATTATCACAAAACAAAAAACTGTGTAGTCTTAAAATGAAACGTAGTCTAGTTAACCAAATTCAAAAAGATGTTTATTTACACAAACAACGTTATCTATTCGACATGCTCTGGATCCCACACTAGAGTGATTTTGTATCGCGGAATCCAGGTTATTCTGTGAACTTTAAATAATTCTCTACTAGAGTTCTTAGCGATACAACATTTTTACCGACTTCCTAAATGGAGGAGGTGTTACTAGGTACTATGTTCGTCTGTATGTTTTTTTTTGTGTATGTTCGTCGATATTTTCGTTATTTATGAACCGATTAAAAAAAAATTAGTTCGAAAGGGTATAATTCGAAGGAAATTCCATTTATACTTTATCGAATTCGTCTGTACCGTTTTGATAAATCATCAATAATGAACATGGATGTCAGATCGATTCGTGCAAATTATTCGAATTCTGTACACGGTGGTCGGTGTTGCGAAATTTTGCAAAAAAAAAAATACATAAATAATAAAAAAATAAATAATAACTTTAAACGAGCAATTCTTATAAACGTGCATAAATGCATGTTGGTATTTTGTGTATCTCGGAAGCTGGATTCGTTAAAAATGTATTCAATTTGGATCAATTTTTTTTTTGGTAGGTATACTTATTCTATGGAGCAACTGAGACTCATATTCAATCAAAAAAATCTAGCGATTATTATCAATTTCGCGCATCGACAGCAATTGCGGCATTACCATAATCTTTCCATTAGTATTTGATGCGATCCTCCGAGACGGCTAAATCATCGCCTGCATTGGGTCAAGTTGAACTGGTGTTCGTTGTGTAAAGCTGAGAGCACCACGTGCGCGCGTTAGATTAGCAATACCTTCTCTTACACTGAGTTCTCACGTCACTATTCTTGTTCGCGTATTTGTCATATTTTCTTAGATACAGGTCTGTGGTTTATATTCTAGCCCGGACAATCTAGACATTCGAAGCTACATAAATTCACGATAAGCTAAAAATTAGTAAAATAGTTCAAAATAGGTATATAATATATGAAAGTTCCCTTTCCTCATCTTTTCCTTGTACTTATGGATTTTTTTTTATTCAAGGTCAGAGGTCAAAAAATTACAACTTTTACATATATTTGAATCGTTATATCTCAGAAACGATGGCTGGTAGGAAAAAAAGTTTTACAACAGTTTTATAGATAATTTTATGGTCTAAAATTTTATCTTTGGTCATTTTTTGATAAACCGTACCGTTTTGCTAAAACTAATTTTTTTGAACTTTGACCTCGAATAAAAATAATTCTTTCAAATTTTATTTATAATTTTATTTTGAACGATTTCACCAATATATTGTATTGTTGTGAATTTATGTAGCTTTACTATGGAGCTTTTGTTTAATTTGGCCGGACTATTCGCATGTAGTCGTGTACCTATTGTCTTATTTGGACAAACAAAAAAGCAAAGTGGCGAAAATTCGTCGCCGCCAGATTGTGTATATTATTTCGTGATATTCGTAAACACCAATATGAATATATTTATAGGCAAACGAGTAGATTCTAAGGTGGTAAAACAACTTATTTGTTAGGTACCTAGTTACTTATTAAATGAAGTCGCTATGTGCTTGTGTCTGAGCATAGTTTATGTTTTCCACTACAACATTGATTTGTATGGGGATTTCTACCATATTATCGTATTTTTTTATAAATACATTGACACCTTAATTTGCTGTTCAGCCTTCACGTGCCATTTGCACATCTAGTACCTATACAAACAAAAAAAAACATCCACTATACGTACTTAAAACTAGCGGATTTATCACTTGAAACAATCTCTTGTAATGAAAACAAGACATTGCCTACGTTTTTCGGTGGTTTGAATTTTTGACCGACGAACCACCGGAGGAGGTATACAATTCGACGCGTATATTTTTTTTTTATGTATAACCACGCATAACTTTTTTCATAGTGGTTCGATTAATTATTTTTTTATTGGAAAGAATATACTTCGAAATTGGTCCCATTAAAATTTAATTGAAATCGGCTGAGCCAATTTTGATAAATCATTAATAATGTGAAAAATGCTCCAACGATCCGTGCGAAATATTCGCGACTTCTGTACACGGGTGAAGTCGGTCATGCTAATTTTTGCAAAAAATAATGTTGTGCAATTCCGTTTGGGGAAGTACCATGCTTGGGTAAGTAAAGTATGTGTAAAATAAAACTAAAATATAAGGCTAGGTACCAGGAACTTACCTGACTGGTGTTTATATAAATCTATTGACCGCAAAGTAATAAGTTCCGGTTGAAGGACGATATAAAATTACTCGATAAGTATATAAACCTATATGGCAGTACGTAGTAGTAATATATTACGTAATCGTAGTAGTACACGAGTATGCCATTGTGACTGATTCATCCACTCAGGCTGCATTTTTTTTGACCGACGAACCACCGGAGGAGGTGTACAATTCGACGCGTACATATATATATATTTTTTATGTAAAACCAGGCATAATTTTTTTCATAGTAAGTAGTCCGATTTCGATAACTCTTTTTTTATTGGAAAGAGTATACTTTGGAATTGGTTCCATTTTAATATTATCCAAATCGGCTAAACCATTTTTGATAAATCAACGATAATGTGAAAAATGCTACATCGTTCCGTGCGTAATATTTGCGATCTAGCGATGCGCCCAGGCTTCGCACAGGTGTATTATATATATAAACATTTCCCTTGAATTACTCTATATATTAAAAAACTGCATCAAAATACGTTGCGTAGTTTTAAAAATTCAAACCACCGAAAAACGTAGGCAATGTCTTGTTTTCATTACAAGAGATTGTTTCAAGTGATAAATCCGCTAGTTTTAAGTACGTATAGTGGATGTTTTTTTTTGTTTGTATAGGTACTAGATGTGCAAATGGCACGTGAAGGCTGTACAGCAAAGTAGTATCCGCTAGTTTTAAGTACGTATAGTGGATGTTTTTTTTTGTTTGTATAGGTACTAGATGTGCAAATGGCACGTGAAGGCTGTACAGCAAATTAAGGTGTCAATGTATTTATAAAAAAATACGATAATATGGTAGAAATCCCCATACAAATCAATGTTGTAGTGGAAAACATAAACTATGCTCAGATATAAGCATACATGGGGACAGACAGCGGGAAGCGACTTTGTTTTATACTATGTAGTGATAAACAAGTGTCTACATACCTAATCATATAAGCAATAAGAACAAAATATCCTATCTAAGAAAAATGAAATTTAAAAATAACAATAAAGGAAGTAATTAAGCATCATGTTAAATATGGAATTAAGTCATGCCATTTTGACATTATACTAATCAAAATAGTTATTCCCGCGTTTTGACAAAATAACGAATCGCTGTATACAAAATTATGTTTTAGAAAACTGTACATATCTAAGTAAGTAAATTCTTTAAAGGCTTTAAAACAGAAAGCCAAATATGTGATTTCATTTAATGTCGGCGTCAGCTCTCCGCCCTGTATAAGTGATACAACAACAAATTATGTGACTCGATACTTCAGTAGAAGGTATCGTATATAAGTATCCTGACGTTTCCAGGCAACGTAGCTTTGCCGACATTGACGCTGAGACATTGAAGCCGCATCAAAGAGATAGTAATAGCTCTACGGAAAATAATATTGATAAGAGAGTATTTTAGGATGTATGGGTATGAAAAATAATTTTCATCACATTTATTCGAAAAGGACTACTTGGTTCGCCTTTAAGTGCGCCCAAAGGAGGTATTTTCTATAAGGAACTTAATAATATACTTTTTGAATTTGGAACAAATAAGTGCGCCGGAATGAGCTTTGCCGCGCACTTTTTGAATTTGGAAGTATATGTAATGTTAATGTTCAGCGCCAGGAAAATGAATGAAAATAATGTAAATATAAGTTTTCAATTGTTTTATTATTAGATACCATTTAATTTCAAGTTAGTTGTTACTCTACGTTTTATTAAATAATAATATTACAATAATATATGAGGCGCCTTTTATTTTCTCATAGAGGTGATGAAAAGTAGAGTGTACCACTTGGGGGCAAAATATATTTCTGGCTCGGGCGACGTACTTTGAATCCCTCGCTACGTTCAGGATTCAAAAAGGCGCCCTCGCCGTAAAAAGATTATTTTGCTCCCATATGATTCCAGCTACTATATTTACATATATACAAGACTTAGAGAATATTGTTGGCTAAATATTAATAAAAACTATAACAATAAATAGAATATATTATATACCTAGCTAGAAAATTTATCGAAAAACCCGTCCCTCATCGTTCCTGTTGCAAAGGTGTCTATAACTCTTGCTGCATTGCCACGTTGGATGGCGATGGAGATTCCTTGCACCAGAAAAAAGGTAGAACGCGAGTCACCTCCTCTTTCCCGAATTCTGCATCCTATTTCAGAGGTTAAGATTAGGTGTATGGGTATTACCTACTTTATATAATTAAGAGCTGCCCGTTCCCAGTTTCGTCTGGAACATAATAGCTATTAAAATAGCCTTCAAGAAAAAAATAATTAGAGGATAGTGAAAACCGCATTGTAATCTGTCGTGTATTTATGGATCTAGACGGATAAACGGACAGATAGCCATACAAAAAAAGCGAGTTAGTTTTATAATCCTATTAATTCTGTACAGATGTATGTTTTATAAACAAATTCTGTAATTTTTGTCGTATTTCTTTCGCCTGTATTACGGATTGCCAAGTCCGGTTAGGATGTCTTTATAAACGATGTATGTCATTAAAACCATATTATTATTTAATTTAAATGATATTGATCTTAATTTTTACTAAACGGGTATTTATAAGATAAAATAAAACTACCGACGTTCTTAATCTACCATTACATAAAAGCAATTGTATAATCCACAGACCCTTCAAGGCTTCTTCAAGGTCTAAAGATAATGCAGATGCTCAAGCCTACTTCCAGTTGGCAACGTGCCCAGCATGTATGGCAGCATTATCACACTGAATCCGATTTTTCAAAATTGTTATTATAGCAAGATCATTTAGAGTCTAAGTAGATCTTTTCAGTTTCACATTTTAAATCATGATTTTGAACTAAAACGGGGTTAAATTTGGGGTTCACTGGAAAAATCAACCATTTATTTATTTAGAAAAAAAATAGTTTCAACGCAGTCATCCAGAAAACTCCATACTAGTTTTTACAGCTTTTGTAAGAAATATATATATTTTTTTAAATTCCTTATAGGTTTGTGTTTGACTACATACTGCCTGATGTTGAGCAGACTTGCGGTCTAGGGTATAGCACGGTTGCCTAGAAGATACCTATTTACTCGGGATTTGAAGAATCCCACATTGTACTTTAGCGGAAAGACAGACCCAGGGAAAGCGTTTCAAATTCTGGCTGTTCGTATGAGGAATGAGGATTCGAAACACTTGGTTCTGACGCGCGGAATGTCTGTTTCTGTGTCTGTTTGTCGGAATGAAGGCCTGTTTCCAATAGTAGATTTACTAAGCCTGAAATGATGATTATGTAACACGCTGAATAACATATTACGTCTCTTTTTTATTTTAAAAAGCTGCAAAGAATGATATGTACTACCAACCAATTTCGTTTGGTTACCGACCCACACTTACCTGCCCAAATAATGCATTTCAGTGACCAAAAAACTATTTCATTACCCAATAGACATTTTTCTTCAACTCATTTCTGTTTATTCTTGTGCTAAGTCACACCTGCCAGACTTATTTGCAACCACGCCTTTCCTAATTTTTTATTTACCTAAACCACAGTATATACACCTACCCGGTTAACATTTTAATGTGTATCGTTCCCGTTATTACAGAATGTCTGAGTTAAGAAATGAATAGTGCTCTCGTTTTTGTTCCCTCCCTGTCTGAAATTTACTTATAATTATAGCATTTGTTGAAACATTTCGCTAAAATTGAGTCATTATTATAGTCGAGTAGTATGTTTATTTCATTGTCATCCAAATATGCTAAAGTGTATACACAGCCAATTTTGTTTGAGTAAAGTAAATTCATCGAACATTCTCATTGTTTATTTTGTCCGCAATAACGTAATTGCCCGTACGAACTGCGAATTTATTCGTGACAAAGTTATTATTTAGTCAACTGTTATTGCTCTGACGTCAAACTATGTCCTACATTTTTAAACTTACCTACTACACAAACCACGTACATTGTTACAAATATATTGAAGAAAAATAAGTATAACGATACTGAAACTTATGGGACCGGATGTTTACAACAGACTTCCTGAAAAGGTTACTGAGGCTCTCAGCCTTAACAGTTTTAAAAGTAGGTTGAAACGCTACCTAATCGAGCAAGCGTTCTACGACTTTGAAGAGTTCAAAGTTCATAGATGACATTATTTGTGATTATACTATTGTTTATACATATATTTGTTGACTTGTAAACCATGTTTATGAATAAAATGACTTTGACTTTGACTTTGAAAGAATCTGACTGTAAAATGTGACTAATCTCATTTTGAAGATTAAAGCGGATCCAACAACACCTCGCAAAACAAAACTGCTTGGACGTTTAATCTCCTAGGAGTTAAATATCGACAAATAAGTACATAATTATCATAATTTTAGAGCAAAGCTCTTGTCGGTGGAGCAACTTCCATGTCTCGCGGTCTGTTAGTGTTTTCACTTCCATGTACGACACGACATCTATTTTTTCTTTAATTTGGTCTAGAAATGCTCTGCGTGTTTTCCCCTTTCCCTCTTTCCTTCTATTATGGTTTTCATTAGATTGTCATGTCGTATAAGGTGACCAAACATCTTTCCTCTTCTGTTCTTAATTACTGATAGAAGATTCATTTTTTCCGTGACAATGTCTAGAACTTCTTGGTTTGATTTCTTTAAATATGTACAATCAATTTACAATGTACAAGTAATTTGTACATACATACATAATATTATGTATATTGTATACTCATAGACAGGCATAAGTAAGAAATGTCCTAAATAAAATTGTTTGTCTTTCGAATCATTTGATGGTTTTCATCGTTCTTTACTGATAGAAGCTTCCTTTTTTCCTTTCCAATGTCTAGCACTTCTTGGTTTTATTTTTTTAAATAAGTAGAATTATACATAATACTATTTAAATTATATTTAATTTTTTTTAACTTTATATGCTAAAACTACCTACACTACTACTACATATAAATCAATTGGATCATCCACAGACCCTTGAAGGTCTAAAGATAATCCAAGTGCTCAACCCCACTGCTAGTTGGCAGCGTGCCCAGCATGCTGGCAGCATTGCCACGCTGACACCAGCATTTTGATCACGCGTCGCGTCCACCAGACGCTCAGAAAGAATAATAATACTCATAGACAGGCATAAGTCAAAAATTACCAAAATAAATTTATTTGTCTATCGAATTAGATGGTTTTTCGTCGTTCCCTTTTATCTAAAAAGCCTCTTTAATTTTATTTTAATGTTTTCATTCAATTTCTTTGAAACGTCTGCTCTCATTTTTTCTCTTTGGCTCAATAGAGGTCACTACCGTCGTTAGCAGCTGTAATGGGTTTCCGGTTTGTCCTTTGAATTTGAATAAGGCTGCCGAGAGGATAATTCAAACATTATACCTACCATTCAGGAAGGAAGAGCCGCCTTCTCAAGCAAATTTCTTCGCCGTACGATTGTAATGATATAAACGGTAACCATGCCAACGTGATATTCAAAGAGAATATTCAGAGGCCGGCTTAAGGTTGATCGTCTCGGTCATAGCACGAAATTCATTTTTTTGGGTTTTTTACCTTTTACAGATAAACTTATTTTATTAAGTTTACAAAAACTCATTTAGCAGCCATGAATGGGTAGTGTTCACGAGTTACATACTCTTAAAAAGCAAATTAGAGTCAGTTTATCCACGAAAGTGCATATGCACCTTAGTTTTTAGTTAGTGGACTCTTGTGCATAAACTGGCCACTATTTTGATTTCTAGGTGTAAAAATGAATATACTTCCTTAACACTACATATTCTATATGCTAAATGAGTTTTTGTAAACTAATGATGACCAGTTTATTTCTGTAACTGCCGAAAAACCCAAAAACATTTGATATCTGCGCGCTGACCTAGTGAATATACCTTAACCGTGGTGGTGAATATGACGGCTTAACATGTCACGTGTAGTATTGTATATGTCAATGGTATCTACACAACTTTTAGGTTGCGGCATGTCGATTCTAATCTGTCGCGGAAGTGTGCGCAAGCGTTCCCGCAACACTGCCTAAGTTGCGCAGAGACGGAACACCCCAGGGTTTTTTGTGGGTACACCGCCAGTAAGTGGGATTCAACATAATCACCCTGCCTCCCCCGAGGTGGGGCGGTATTCATAAAGTATTTTCCTTGTGGGAAAAAATAACGATTCTAATCTAATAATAGACAATATTGTACTTTGGTTCAGTAATAATAAAGAGTTGTTTTCAATAAATGCTCGGAAAAATGCTCTAGTAGCAAATAAAAATATATTCATAGAAATAGTGCCTAGCACAAAATGAGTTTTTTTATACTTAAAGGATAGTAAAAATACTGCACTCAACGATATCTTTTTTAGGGTTCCGTACCTCAAACGGAAAAAAACGGAACCCTTATAGGATCACTTTGTTGTCCGTCTGTGTGTATGTCTAGCCTCTTTATCTCGGGAATGCGTAAAGATATCGAGTTGAAATTTAAACTGTATACGTATCTATGATCTCTTGCAGTTGTGTAAAAGAAAAACTTCTCAGTTATCGTTTCAAAAGTAAGAGCCGTTTATGTCGTTAAAAACCGCATATATCGACACTCACAAAAATCAAAACCGACAGGGTACTTCCCATTGACATAGAACTATGAAATTTGGCAAGAATCATTATCTCAGAGTACACATTTAGGAATAAAATAGGGCCTCAAAATTCACAAAATATGGGTTCAAAATTCAAAGCGAGTAAATCGTATCATGTAAGGTAGGTATATAAAATAACTTCATTAACACATGCTAAAACATGTTTTTGATTATTTTAACAGTGTTTAATTTTCAATATATGACGAGAAAAGTGAAAAAAAATTTATCGATGGTTAGTATGGAGATTTTAACAACTTACTTCCTAATTTTGTGAAATTTTCTGGATTGGTACGGAACCCTCGATGTGTGAGCCTGACTCGCACTTGTCGTGTTTTATTTTTCTGTCTAAAACAGGCACCCTAATTAAATCTAAAAAAGACATACTAAAACTCAAAAAGATGATACATAATAAATATCTAAGTAAGATACTTTTTCATGAGTTAGTCAATGTTTTCCATTATTCATGTAAATTTTTCAGCAAGTCACATACAAATATGCAATTGAGTAACTAAATAATGAACCTCACTAAAAATATGCGGCAACAAACTAAATAAAAATCTAAAATGCCGGTCGCAATTTTTCCGAATGAAGATTACATAGTTAAACGCAAACAAATAACTGTACGTGTAAAATATACGTTAGCAATATTACCATACATTTTTCAAGTATTTGTTAAGTTGGACAATAATAGGTATTTTAGCGGAACTAATACTAGGTTCTTATTTATTGCTTCTCTATGTCATGCTAATTACACGTATTCATCCTAATTACTGGTACCATTTCAAATTTTTAATATACCATGAAACTAGTCAATTTTCATTATGATAATTTTGCGTACTTAGTAATATTTTCCGCAATGTATGTATCTGGTATCTATCCAGTAAGTAACAATATAATATTTTCATTTTTATAAGAAAAATGCTAAGAGTAGTTTTTAAAGTATAACACAAATGATATACCTACCTAAAACTAGTAACTAAATTTTTCATTAACGTACTAAAGTACACTCCAATACATTTTCTAGGTACATATTTATATTACAAGAACATAATATAAAAACAATACGTGTCGTTTATAAACTTTGTTAGTGTAAATACACTAATATTCTATACCTAGATGCATTCTTATTTTATAAGACCTATACTGCTTACGATTATTATTTTGTCCTTGTATCATAAGCTACTTTTTGGGTTACAATATCTGGTTTTCGTGGAAAATAACTACTTATTAAGTAAATCTAAACATAATTTGATAGATGACGTAATATTTAACGTATAATTGATTTAATGCAATTAGTAATGCACATAAATGCCTACCTAGGTCTGTGTAGGTCAGTAGGTACTTATTTTGAATACAAATTACTTTATTTTCATTACAAATGTTTCATTATATTTCAATCAAGGCCTTGGCGTTATACATTGCTTTTTTCAGATATAATTAATTTTCACGCCGTGAATAATAAAATATTCATGGCGTGAAAATTAATATTTCGATTCATCCAACTTAAAAAAAAATATTTAACTCGTCATTGAGTATTTTATATTTCCATAATATACAATAACTTTGGATCAACGTAACGTAGAGTAAAATGAGTCGCCAAGTATACAATCTCAGAGCAAATAAAACATCAAGAGAGAACGTCGTTGAACAGTCAATTGAGGCCGGTTTTTTATACATGTGTGAGTGCCTCGCTGTTGCGCCGCCATAGTTTGACTGACAAGCCAAGGCGTAGTTTCGTAGTTACGTGGATGTATGTGTAATTGTCTGTACACGGCGAGGCGTAGTTTTGGTTTTGCCTCACTTGTTTGTTCACAACATTCTGTCTTTATTTTTTTATTTGGTCTTAGTACAAAACGATAAACGTAACATCTGTTATTATTTTATTTCACAAATAGTAGAGTTTAGATTTCAAATTCAGTTAAGTAGTCCATTAAAACACAGTGATGCAATTTTAGCAATATCAGTATTATTATAAATGTTAAAGCTAATGAAATTTTTTAGCACACATTACGCTTAATTTTAAAATGTTGGTATTCTAGTCTAATTGATTGCAATGAAAAGGACAGATATATTATATTTTAATAAGTTTAGGCCTATCAAGTTAAGCCTTCAAAATTAAACCTATTATTTATCTATATTTTACACCATCCTTCGTCCAAGGTTGATGCGTCTCCATTACTGACTGCTGATTGATTTGTGAGTGGAAAGCGATGTCTTTCCTTATAGGGTCGGCCCAGCAAAAACAATTTGTGTCCATCTACAGAATCTACAGATTGGATAAGTAGAAGGAAATGCATTTTCCTTTAACTAAAAGCAGCAATTTTTGTACGAATTTTAAGTTAGATTTAATAAAAATCAAACTATTTGATTCGCACAGACAGTTTATTTGGTCTTCATTCATGATATGATTATTATTGCATACTTATATGTACCTTCCAATATCACTTAAAAGAAAAATAATGGACATGTGCATTCTTCCCGTCTTAACTTATGGTGCACAGACTAAAGTCCAAAAGTCCAAACTAAAAGTTTGCCAGAGAGAAATGGAGCGCAGTATTCTCGGTGTTAGGTTAATCGACCACATGGAACTGCGCTCCAGAACGCAGATAACGGATGTAGCTCTTAAAGCCGCTAAGCTAAAATGGAACTGTACGGGACCGGGATTTGAACCCAAGACCTCACGATTGTAAGGCGGGTGTCACTACCACTGGACCACCACGGCTTACTATCTTATATTATAGAAGTTTACTATCGAAACGTATTCCTCAATGAAGTTTTCTAAGACTGTTGAACTGTAAATGCAACGAATGATTGAGCAAGAAACCTTGGCATATCTACTTTGATAATGACCTGGCAATACTAATCATATCAATAATAAATAATATAATTCAACAAGCCTATAGTTATTAACTCGACTGATTGAAAGATCTGACAAAACGCCAACTTAATATAGAAAATTTTAATTGGATTTAGTTATTAGATTTGTTTGAACTTGAGCCAAATAATTTAACAGGTAGATAAAACAATAAACAATTCGTGTCGCCTTGACATTTTTGTTTTAATTGGCAGTTGTTACAATTGAAAATGATATTTGTTTCACATATTTATATTAGTCAATAATGAGGCATTTATAGGGGCGACTAATAAAATTACATTTTGAACCTACCACCCTAATTCAAATATTATTTTTATTCAAAGAGGTTGATATTATTTGATTGAACCTTCGAGCAAAAATCTATAGGGTCACGTAGAGATTTGAGATAACATTGTGAATTATTTATTGTAAATATCCAATTCGGTACGTATGAGGGCGCTCGAACATTTTTTTTATTACGTTCACTTAGGGACAGTGGCTCTATAGATATTTGCTTGAAGGATTGAACTAAAGAAAGCTCTCAAATAAGGTAATACTTAAATAAAACAAAAACACGGTTATTGACTATATAATATCTAAGTACCCATCTTTATATGAGTAGTTGTTAGGAGTGTTAGCACTTGAACACGTTCTTTTTAAAATTTTTGTTTTTGGATGCCACGAATATACTGTATTATACTGTACTGTACCAGCCTTTTTAATAGTCCACTGCAGGACGTAGGCCTACCCACGAAGGGTGATTGGGCCATATCCACCACGCTGGCCCAGTGCGGGTTGGTGGATTCGCATACGCCATCGAATTTCTTCTACGGACGTATGCAGGTTGCCTCACGATGTTTTCCTTCACCGAAAAGCCAATGATGTGAAATTCCGTACATAAGTTCCAAAGAAACTCATTGGTACGGGATCGGGATTTGAACCCACGACCTCACGATTGCAGGTCGAGTGTTACTACCGCTAGACCACCACGGCAGGGCCACGAATATGTTCATAAGTATTGTTGATACTTCCAATAAACATTATATTTCTTGCAAACATTTAAAATATTCGCCCTGAATTTCGCTAAAGTATTTAGGAACTTTTTTGCAATCTAGGACAATTTAACAGGATTACACTGACAGGCCATTTACATTTGTTTCGATGCGGGTAGCCCATCAATCTTCCTGACTAATTTGAATGTG
Source organism: Hypomecis punctinalis (assembly GCA_949316475.1). Classification (NCBI taxonomy): domain Eukaryota; kingdom Metazoa; phylum Arthropoda; class Insecta; order Lepidoptera; family Geometridae; genus Hypomecis; species Hypomecis punctinalis. The sequence continues at coordinate 16,838,438 of OX438801.1, read as the reverse complement.
TTGTAGAGCAAATTAGTATTCAGCAATGCTATTGGTAAATGCCTGCTGATAGACTTTTTAAGCCTATCTATAAGTGTTTGTTTGAGGCCTTAGTATGAGTAAATATGCATGATAATGAAAACGAATATTGTTTTCGTGTGTCTTCAGAGATTTTTGTCGGCTCTACCTAGTTTCTGCGAGGGGCGCTTTACAAAAATGCATGGAACCACATGGAAACGACTTTCCGTTTACTTACTTATAGAATTATACAAATCCCTTGATTCGATACTTTGGTAACTGTTTTGATAAAAATTATCGTCGTTAATCCTACTAATATTATAAACGCGAAAGTTTGTGAGGATGGATGGATGGATGGATGTTTGTTACTCTTTCACGCAAAAACTACTGACCAGATTGAGAGGAAACTTTGTAATATTATAGCTTAGATATCAGAATACTACATAGGCTATAAATTATAATGATATTGCGTAAATTTTTTATAATATAACGATAAGTAAGAACTCTGAGAAGCTATTCTAGAAAGCGCTTCAAGAAATGTCAAAAAAAAACAACTGTCGAATCGAACAACCGTCAAATCGTTTTTTAGACTTTCTACCTCCTCTAATAAGGGTAGTAAGGTCTTGGGTTTGAAAGACGGGACGTGACATAGTCTACTTTTTATCTTAGATAAATAAGGGTTCCCATGGGATAGCACAAAAATCAAAATATCATGCGGGCGAAGCCGCGGGTAAAAACTAGTATATTATAATGTTGCTCATACAAAGATTTTGTTTGACATCAAGCAGCTAAAATATTATTATAGCCTACTTTTTTAATTAACTATAATATTATTTGCGTTTCAGAGAAATTTCTTTGTTTTACAGATTATAATTATTATTCAATTATTTTGTTTGTATCCATTTATCGCCTAATTTAATTCTAGGCAAGTGCCTATATACCCGAACATTACCAGGTAATATTTTTAATTTAGCATTCATAATATAAGTAAATTTATTTTAGTTATAATGTTAGTAGCATGTTAACCTAAAGAAATAGTAAAATTAACATTTCGTAACAATAAAAATAGTAAAAATCTTGTCCAGCTATTTATTCTCAACCAGGACATCCTTTGCTATTAGTCTGAGTATAAACTCCAAAAAAATGTTATATAATTTTCCAAGAAATTCCATGCAGTATTTTATATTAAACAAAAAAACTCAACTCACAACTTACTTATCTAAAAATCGCGACCCGGAGACAATGTTTTAATCACCACAATATATTATCATAACTAGTTCTCGAGACATTTATACCTGCGGATATAAATATACCTACGTAATTATTGTAATGTAATTAACTAATAAATATAAAGGCAGAATTGATAAAAGCCTTATTAATTTTATAATTAATAACATAAATAGGTTAACTCATTTTTGACCAGTGAATTTTTACGATTATTAAAGTTTAATGTGATTTTTCTTATTCTTATTTACTTATAAGTAGTCATCTTTGAACAAGGAATCCTAGTGAGAGCTATAAGTAAGTATGAAACGTATTGTAATAAATAATAATTACCTATAGTGATTTTTTTTTAAAAATGAAAAACGCGAGTCTCCATATCTATCGAGTTCGATTGTTCAAATTTTTAGTTAAATACCATTTTGTGCTTTATAATCGGATTCCTAAATTTAATACCCTTATGTTCATAAAATAATTAAAGTACATAGAGTTATTAGTAGCTTCCGTACAATATCTTATGAGTGTATGGGCACTAAAATCGCCCATATGAAATTTTGCGTTCGTTACCAGGAATCCGATATTATAGTTATTAGGTATATTTGTCTGGTACAAATATACTTAATAACTAACTTCGTTCAGAATTTTAAAGGATCACATAGGATGACGTATTTGAATGTAAAATTCAATGTAAATAATTATCCCTCTGAGTAAAATCCCTTCATAATGTTGATTTAGTGCTTTGTTTATTGCAAAGCGACAGACATTCGATTATATTTCACAGGGAAATAATTCTGACAACTTCATCTGGATCTTTATTTTCTTACTAACTCATCCGGCAAACGATGTTTTGCCATATAAAAAAATATATCAGTTAGGGGTATGAAAAATAGATGTTGGTAGATTCTCAGACCTACCCAATATGCACACAAAATGTCATACAAATCGCTTCAGCCGTTTAAAAGCTAACACACCGTTTATAGCCGTAACAAACACTAACACGAGAATTTTGTTTGTTAGATTTACTACGGGAATGAGGCAGATATGTAAGTAAGTAATAAGAGTCTACCGCTAGTGAAATTGAATAATTTATGTCCAATGTATTTTAAGTCATTATTATCTTATTTCATGTCATTCTTTACATAATTATTTTACCTTTTTCGATAAAGCCCATCATTATTATTACAATACCTACGTAATCCTACTCAGAGCTGAACCATTATTTTTAGGGGTTGGTGGATTAATAAACCCACGATTGCGTATGTATCCTATTGGATACAAACGCAATCGTATTATTTAATAGATGTACCTACAGAAGTTTCTTCATGATTTCCTTCACCAAAATGCCACTTACATTCCAAAGAACTCATTAGTTACAGACCGGGCTTAGACCCATGCCGCACGCTTGTAAGACAAGCGTTCTCTCAGTTAGGCGTCACGGCTTAAATATTCCTTTTAATTGTAGTCTTTTGTTTTTATTTCAGTTTACAGCTTTAAAAGTAAATAATGACTTGTGCCGTATAGTAAAAATGTCACGTTGGCGCAGCTACATGGCAGGCTTAATGGGCCGCTAAATCAAAACAAAGATAGCGCTAAGCTTTCGCACGTAGATAAAAAGAAAAATTGTTTAAATACAAAATAGATTATCATGCAACAATGTAAAAAACATGTGACAATGTCTTTTCAAGGTTTTTTATTTTATTTTAAAGTTTTAATCTCTTAAGGCTCAGGATTTTCACGCACAGAAGAGCGAAATACTTTTACTGTTTTGTGTTCTCACGATAGTTAAAAAAAATCAATATCATACTATATAAAATAAAGTCCAAATCTTGACATGTAGTGTTACAAGTGACAAGTTAATGATATTTTAAGTTCTGTTTCTAATAAACAAGTTCTGGGGGACTTTCACTGAAAAATTTTGACCCCGTCCACTGATGCACTAAGTTTACATAGACTGCATACATTAAAACAATTTACTGTAGAGTCATGTGCTCAGGTGATGATAATCCTGAAACCTATTTTCAAAATAGAAATTCACAAATCAAAAATATTGGCATTTTACATGACTCACACCTCGAGAGCATTTATCACATAAATATGACACGATTATTATGTATGCTATGTTTATTGACTACTTAACTACTATTAAATGCTTACATTGTGTATCTGTCCAGAAGATAGACTATCTGGTAAATACCTGTACTCATAGATACCTTTATTCGTACCTAATGTAAGCCACTTTTCTTTGTTAACAGATAATAAAGTAACCACGGTGGTCGTGTCTACGAGATGATTCCACGATGGCGGAAAACAATATCGAAACGTAAGCAAAATGCAATAACATCCACTGTGATTATACTTATAGATTTAAGGTTGCTTTTCCTTGAGCTGAAATGAATGAGAAAATCCACTTATAAGTATCATGTGGTATCTGAAATAAAGTAATTTTATGAGTGGATTTTTCCTTAAAGTCTAGAATAAAAATCAATTCACCTATAGACAAAATCAATAAATAAAGGAGAAAAAATACAGACGTCTAGACACTTTTTTGACCATAAAACATGGTAGGCACAAATTACTTAGAACATCCTAATATTTGGAACAACATTCTATTAAAATCAGCTATGTCTTGTTCTTACGGAAACGAAACATACTAACAGTGAAAATTAGGGCACTTTTTAGCTCACATAAACTTTTAATACATTAATGACAAAGGGCTTCTCTAGATAGAAAGCAAACAATTTATATTCACCAAAGTTGTGTAAATCGATCAATATGCCCCAAAGTTGTACATCTAACTGGAGATAAGAGGTCCTTTGGGTGTACTTGGAACCTCTGTTATCCTCTCCCAAAAGTTTAGAGCTGTTGTATAAATCGATCCGAAGTTGATATATTCCAAGAGAAGTTTCTCACCAGGCGGGTCTGATACCTGTCGCGCTACTTATCCTCAATAATAATATAGGTACTCCGAAAGTATATTAGTTGGTTAATTACTCTTTTACGCAGCAACAAAACAACGGACAAACTTGATTTTGGGGATTGATATAGTTAAACGTCGGAGAGGGACACATGAGTTACTCTGAAAAATAAGATCTTACTATAGGGTATTTTTGTCTATGCTATAGGCTAGCTCAAAAATCTAAATATCACGCATAACATAATCTTATTTTCATAACATATCTAATTGCATGACATAATATATCTATTATCTTATTTAATTGATTATACGGGGTTATTTCTAATCAATTAGCATCCTTTTAGGGGGTTATTCTGTACATCAAAATTAACAACTTTTGTTCTGCGACTTTTGTCAAAACAAAAAAAAATCAGCTGTTCCATATATTTAGTCACGGGTGAACGAAATTTTTCTATGGAACACCAAGTTTTTTTTGAGTTTTGACAAAAGTCGTAGAACAAAAGTTGTTAGTTTTGGTGTACAAAATAGGGCCCTAAAAGGATGCTAATTGATTAGAAATAACCCTATATAGAGACTTAAAATATGACAACATTGTAATCGCTATTCTAACACTGTTGCCGTACTGCTGCTAGTATATAAAAAAGCGGCTGGATTGCATAAAATTAAAGCTTTAATTAGTTTAGGCAGTTGTAAAGTGGCTGTGGAACTGCAACTGCGAAAATGTTAAAGATTTAGCGCTGCATCTAAGAAGCTGATTCTTTAAATATGAAAGAATTTTAATAAAATAGATGAAATGCACATTGGGAACTTATTTCTTAGCACAAAAAATTTCAAATATTTTTAATAAATTTCTTTCCTGCATAGGTTGCCTGGAAGAGATCGCTTCCAGCGATAAGGCCGCCTAGTGTCGCACTACCTTTTAGAATTTCACTATCGCATTTATAGTTATGTTTATTTTATGTGTACAATAAAGAGTTATTTGTTTGTTTGTTATTTCCAACGCATGAGAGCAAGCAATGTTTAAAAAAAAGAAGGTGTTTAGTAGGGAACACTATAAGCTGAAAATTAAATGAAAATAGTGAACATATTGGATTCAAATCACTTCATGAACTTTGCTGTCAACAAAATAAAAAAAATTGCAAAAAAAGAACTTATTACCAATCCAGCTGACCAAAAAAGAGGTATCTGCTTAGAGGGGCAACATAAGGCTGAAAAACAAAATGAAATAAAAAAGACTAGAGCAAATGCCTTCAGTAAATACAACAAAGTACAATACCCCAGGCTTGCGCTAAAAACTACTATCTACTAAATAAAAAGCAATTGGGTCATCCACAGACCCTTGAAGGTCTAAAGATAATTCAAATGTTCAAACCCACTGCTAGTTGGCTGTAAATGAATGTATTCTAATCCAATAAACTGTTTCTCAGTGTTCGTAATTATAATCAAATAAACTGTTTCTCAGTATCTGTTTCTCAGTGTTCGTAATTGCAATCCAATAAATTGTTTCTCACTGTTCGTAATTCTAATCCAATAAACTGTTTCTCAGTGTTCGTAATTCTAATCCAATAAACTATTTCTCAGTGATCGTAATTCTAATCCAATAAACTGTTTCTCAGTGATCGTAATTCTAATCCAATAAACTGTTTCTCAGTGATTGTAATTCTTATCCAATAAACTGTTTCTCAGTGATCGTAATTCTAATCCAATAAACTGTTTCTCAGTGTTCGTAATTGTAATCCAATAAACTGTTTCTCAGTGATCGTAATTCTAATCCAATAAACTGTTTCTCAGTGTTCGTAATTCCCCAGCGGTATGTGTTGGGCATCATGGGCCTCTTGGCTGTTTGCAATGCCTACACCATGCGGGTCTGTCTCAACTTGGCCGTCACGCAGATGGTCAACAATACCAAGAGTTCGGCTGAACATTATGACCCTGACGCGTGTCCCGACGAAAGCGACTTCTTAACTAATGTTACTGTCAGCACAAAACCGGTAAGTTGCAATTCACAAAAAATACCTGCTTCAAAACGTTTTTTGTTTTTAGGTAGCTTGTTTTTGTGTAAGGAAACTTTAAGTTGATACTTTTGTAAACATTTTTATTTCCTTGTAGAGCATGAAGTTTTGTTTTTGTAATCAATCTCTTAGTATCCTTAAAACTTCAAACTGGTTTGTACTTTACATTTATTAAATATTAGATAAAAATGTAAAAATAAAAGAGAAAAAAATTATGAGATTTTTGAAATTGTATGTTGTTGTTTGGATAGTCTATTTGGAAATACATAATAAATGTTGAAATTGTCAAAATTATTTTACCTGGCTACATTCTTAATGTGTAATTGCTTATTTTCCAAAACTCATCTTAAATAACATTTCATAATCTCTAATAACTATATGGGCATTTTTTAGTTCATAATGTTATACAATGTCAAAGCTCTGAATAATTTGATTTTTCGAATCTTCTCTTTGATTCGAAAGAATTCGTGTATTGTAGGTAAAGCAAAAAATTACATAAAAATGTCTTGACATAAAAAATTGCTAAGCAAACAAAATAGTTCTAAAATTAAGCTATTTTAGTTTTTCTCTCCAGTCTATTTATAAAAAATAATATTCTAAGAATGTCTTTCGGTAATTAAGTCAATTGCCTATTCTACAATAATATCGAGGAAAGAATGATGTTTACTTAGATCCTTTTAATTTCATTTATAAATAATTTAATATATTCATAGAATTTATAAAATAAGCCAAGGTTATTTTGTTTGTTTTCTTTAAATTTGAGTTCACAGTTAGAGTGTTAATTAGTGAACTCGTTCGCTAAACGGCCGTAACAGTTTCATAACATCGTAAAACCTAGCGTAAATATCCTCGTATATACAGGTTGATTTTTAATCAGTGCATATATTATTATTTTCGATACTGAAGGATCTTCGAAAAAAATAATATCTTTTATTATTTTTTGGTTTCACAGACTTTTGAACAAAAATAACGAAAAAACTTTTCATCAAAAAATCTAGCAGAGTTAAAAAACTTATACCCTAATTAACTTGCAGCCACGTTTCTTGCACCATTAATACTGATACCTTAGGATGAATACCGGCTCTCCATTTTACACACTTTCGTTTTTTTGGTTTAAAAGTAAATAATGTTGCTAGTTTTATTAGCAAAATCTGTTTTGATAACAATACTAATAAGACGATAAAAATATACGATCTGAATAAGCAATCATCCTGTATAATATTACTCGACAAACATAACAGGCACCAACTTAATTATAACAAGCTTGCGCAAGGGTACTGACATTAAACGTTTCCTTCCAGTATGCAATATTCGACTGGTCTGAGTCTCAGCAAGGTCTTATTCTCAGTGGGTTCTACTATGGATACGCGATCACCCACGTTCCTGGAGGCTACTTGGCTGAGAGATATGGAGGGAAATGGACCCTTGGGATCGGACTCCTGAGCACAGCTATCTTTACAATGATGACCCCGATTGTGGTCACTGCGGGAGGAGCGACGTGGCTATTCATTCTTCGAGTCTTACAAGGGATGGGAGAGGTAAAAAGCGAAAGTTTTATGTTCTATCAACCTTTGCACCCTTTGAAAAATGATTACTTTGTTACTCTCACTAAACAGAACGCTTACTTTAGACTATAAAAACTAAAAAAGACGCTTTCATCTCCGAAGTCCTCGGGATCAGAACGATTAAATAAATTATAATAGCAGAGCACCAATCGACACTAATAAAATAGATAAATAAGATTCTTTACTGAACACGTAGAATGAATAAAATATGTATAATGTACCTAGATAGGTTTTTCATAAAAACTGGTCAGTTATTTAAAAGTTATGCATAACTAAATTTTTTACCAAAAATTAAACATTCAAATGTTGAGTTTTAGTAAATTAATATGAATTACATTGTAATTAGGTTTTGTACAGCATAAGTAAAGTTGTTTGCATAATAGGTACCTATGATATAGCAAGGTTAACAAACTATATGCCCATTGTAGCTACTTCTTAAAACTGTTTTGTTGTAGCTGTTTTATGCTAAACAGATGCCGAATAATTATGTGCCAAATATTTACAGAGCTATTGCATTTAATTGTTATTTGTTTCTTTTATTAAACTAAAGAAATAGAAAGAGATGGACATCACATATTTGTCAGAAATTGTTAGAAAATAGCACAAAATGGCCCTAATTGGATAGTTTGGGTAATAATTTTACCCAGCTTGCTAACAGGCATAACAGACTAAAGCAGCGAGAATATAAATGACTTTTTAGTCATTTATATTCTCGCTGCTTTGAACATGTTATAGTTCAGTAAACAAAAACAAAAATAATATAATTTGTAGCACGCAATGCCACTCAAACATAATTATGATAATGTGACGAAATGTGCAATTTTGCATTTTTAAGAACAGTGATTCACGTATGTAATCAATAATAACTATGAAACCAACATCCTAGATGTGTAATTATCATACCGAATTCAGTTAATCCTTTCGAAAACACATCAGTCAAGGCTAAAGCTTGAATACGTTTGAAACATAAGTTTGTCTGGCTTTAGCACCTTTGATTTACTTTTGTAAGATTACCACGAACTACGCTTATGTTAAGCCTTGATTTTTAGTAGATATAAACAATATTTGACGTCATGCCTTGTACCTATTGCTAAAACAAAATATTGTAAACTTTGTTTTTGTAGCTTTGTTCTTCTTGAATTATTGTATCTATTTAAAAAAAAAACGTATCCAAATCCGTTGCTTGGTTTTGAAGATATAAACATACATAGGGACAGACGGACAGGGAAACAACTTTGTTTAATAATTATATTATTCTTGTCAAAGTCTGATGTTTAAGGCTTAGTATATTCCGGGAAAGATTTATCTTGGCCTGCTACCAGATACATATATAAAAAAATACAAAATAAAAAAACTAGTCAGTTCATTTTGGTTAACAAAAATGGCTTCAGGTCAACGCTCTCTCATAAAATTGAAGGTTTTACTCGTAAGTGAAGTGCTTTCAGAAATTTAAGTAATCGAATGAGATAATGCAAATTTTATTTTGCCTCTCATGCAATCGGGTATACGCAAAAATAAAATGTGGATGTTTTACAATGTTTCTTTGGTCTTTTTATAAAAATCTGTTTAATGTTATTTTTATTGGTCGATCAATGTACGATTGATGATAAAGTTGATTGTTGTTTTTAAATTTATGCAATTTGAACACATTATTATTATACACTACGGGACTAATCGCGCACTAAAATTACGAGATAAATAAATACCTCATCATCCTGACGTTTCGTTTCGTGTCAGTCTACTCGTGACCACGGTCGATGCAACTCGGCCGAAACGTCGGGATGATGAGGTATTTATTTATCTCGTAATTTTAGTGCGCGATTATTTCCGTAGTAGGTTTATGATAATAAAGTTGATTGTTATTGCTAAAGTAGTTATTCATTTACTCTCACTTTTCTCTCAGATTGAACGAATGTATAGTAATGAACTATGATTTGTGACTAAGGCTACACCTCCCGAACTACACAAACTTACTAAGAGTCATAAAATGCTAGTTAAAATAAATAGATACCTAAAATAATATCATAGTACTGACCTTTACTTTGTTCTAGAGGAAAATCTGACGAAAAAACAGGTTTGAAAAATAAAACTTAATAATTTACCTGCTTGTTACAGAAACTGAGTTCAAAGTAATATAGTTTTTATTTAATTTGATTGATTATTGAATTAGTAAATCCTTACGCCAATTTTATTTATATTGACATTTTAACTGATATTTTGCAATAATATAAGTAAACTTGTATGTTAGCAGCGGACTAAACTATTGCCTTATAATGTAAACACATCTTAACAATTTTATACTATATATAACGGGACTGAACTCACGTGTAGGGATAGTCGTAACGACTATAGTTTCGGTCGCATTCGGCGACCTTTATCAAGTTGGCGAGTGCTAGCACGCGGAGCCGTCTCGCAATGCACAGTCAGCCGTCTCAGTGCATTGCGAGACGGCTCCGCGTGCTTGCACTCACCTTGATAAAGGTCGCCGAATGGAACCGAAACTATAGTCGTTACGACTATCCCCACACGTGAGTTCAGTCCCGTTATATTATATAGTATAAAATGTGTGAAAACCACGTTAATTTCCATAGTAATACATCTTAACAATAAAATAAATATCAGGGGACATCTTTCACACGGTCTCTAATCCCCAAATAAGCATAGCTTGTGTTATAGACAATAGGTAGATTATAGACAGTTCTTTATTAAGACAAAAATAAAATTAAACAAAACCACAAAGCAAACAACACAGCAAAACAAAACAAAATAAACAGCATACACAATTAATTTTAAATATTTAAAAATTTCATCCTAATTACTTAATTTTATTTTGTCACAACCCGGTCCCATCTCAGCATATGCTGGTGGTGGACCAACCAGCGCTAGTCTTCCGGCGGGACCGGCAGGTGACGTCTCATGGATATAGCTGCCAGAAACTGATCTGATCTGATATTTTATGATCACATTCAGACTTTCTTTTTATTCCTAATATGTTTTTGTATTATATTTCAGGGTCCAACAATGCCAGCTCTCATGATAGTCCTGGCCCGCTGGGTCCCACCCCACGAGCGGTCACGGCAAGGCGCCTTGGTCTTCGGAGGAGCCCAGATAGGAAACATCTTCGGCTCTTTCATGTCCGGCTTCCTCATGGCAGGAGATGGGGACTGGGCCAACGTGTTCTACTTCTTTGGGTGCTTTGGTCTTCTGTGGTTTGTTGCATGGGTTAGTATATTTTTTAATATTATATCATCACAGCTACGAGTAGATGCCGTTTCGTTACAACAATAACTATTTGTATAATAGAATTAGTTAACAGTTCATAATTAATCTTCACTTTACGCCCATGTGCAGTTAGCGAAACAGCCAAGCCGCATATATTGTCTAAGGTGTGGAGTTTGTGAAGTAAAGACTTGTAGAGTAAAGGCGCGTAGAGTTAGAAGCTTGGCTCTACATAAGATCTGACAACCTTTTGAAAGTGCGAACTGTGGTCTTGGCTATATTTCACATGAATTTTTTTTTGTTGGATTTCACTTCGTTTTGTAGATGATTTATTACAAGAAGTACATAAATATCGATTTTCTGATCCCTAGCTTCAAAACTTGCGTAAGTCTTATACCAATTTTTATCCTCCAAATTTAATGGTTGGGGAGTGATTTACTAAAAGTCCTGATGTACTTGTTTTATTATTTAAAACATAGAGTGCCTTTATCAACTTTCAGACATCTAGCATCAAAATTTGCGAATGTCTCATACAAACTTTCACCCCCTAAGTTTTAGGAGTTGGGGGTGATTTATTAGAAACCCTGAAATACGTATTTTATTATTTATATCAAAGAGTTTTCATAACAATTTTTAGACTTCTAGCATGAAAATTAGTGAAAGTCTCATACAAGCTTTGTTCAAGCCTAGTTCAAGGGGTTGAGGGGTAAAAGTTCGAAGCTTTAGATTTTTTCCTTTGTATATGCGTAATGGTTTACCATGATGGCAAATATTAAGTTTCTAGGTCATCTGGAAGTGGGTTAGGTTTTGATCTATAAGTCAGTGAATCAGTCAATGAAACCCCGGTTATTAAACGTTGATATATCATTAACTGTTGAAGCAAAATTAACGAAATTTTAAATCCTAGACTAGCTAAATTACTTTAATAATTAAACTAAATTTCATATATTTAGGTTAATTCGTTATCGAGTTATGAAGGGGTCAAAAGTGGCTAGAAATGGTTCGTGTAATATTAAACACGTCGCGTCGCCAGTTCCTTTTTCTTTGTCTTGGCTGGACACGCTCCCGTATCTAGATAACCAACCAACCGATTGATATGGGACCAACTCCGAATTAGCAAAATAAAAATCAGCCGTTCCACATTTTTACATTTTATCAATAAATAAACTTTGTGTATGGCACAGCTGATATTTTTTGCGATTGCAGAGTAGATATCGCAGTGAGAGTTGTCCATAATGATGTAGATGATTTGTGGTTTCAACATTACTGGGATTTTGATAAACATATTGCATTGTCACATAATACAAACACAACTCAAGCTTATTATTTTTGCTACAGGTATAAAGGGTTATTCCTAATCAATTAGCATCATTTTAGGGGCTTATTCTGTACATCAAAACTAACAACTTTTGCTGTAAGACTGTTGTCAAAAAAATCAGCTATTCCACACATTTTGTCGAGGGTGAACGATATTTTTCTATAGACCAACATTTTTTTTTTAGTTTTGACAAGTTTCATAACAAAAGTTGGTAGTTTTGATGCACAGAATTGCCACTAAAAGGATGCTAATTGATTAGAAATAACCCTGCATATTGTAGTTAACAGGGTAAATTTCCGTCAATGGATAAATAAAATCGCTAATGCCGCTAATAACTAGTCTTAATCTACTTATTGGGGACTGGTCAAACGAGTCAAAAATTATACATCTACGGCTAGCATGATCATGATTATGATAATACAAAAACATATCAAACATACACATCTTTTATCTTAACATTTGTGTGTCTGAGCAGAACTTATAAATCGAAAGTCGTGATAAAATAATTTAAGTACGATTACGAAACCAACAAAAAAATGCCGATGACGATACCTACATAATGTTAGGTTGCATTTGCATGCCTTTTTGAGGAAAACAGAACTTGATTTCTCATTAGATATGTTGCATATTATGTTTTTACCAAAAATATTTAAAATGAAGATCTTGGAAAGTGGGACTGTGTACACTGTCTCAAAAATCCATTAAAATGGTAAATAAATGCGCAAAGTAAAACAACCACATCGACTGCTTATTTTAAATAGAATTTTGTATTTTCTTATTCGATTTTTGTTCAAGACCGCCGTCATGCCGCCATATTTTACAAGTAATGTCAATGAGATCCGAAAATATGAAATTCCTTTAAAGCGCTGCCCAAAGACAAAAATCCGTAAAACGTCATGTTTTTCGTCGCACAGTTAGGCGTAACTATGTTACTGATAAAAACTTGGAAAAATACAAAGAACACAATAATAGCTTACAATAGAGACTTTTTCAATAATATTGCAAAAAAATTATCTGGTATCTTAAAAAAATATCACAATAAAAGCTTTAGAAAAAAATCTGTCGTTTCGCATTTCTCAATATTTAGGTCAATAACTACTATATTTTTTGTAATCATAAAATAGGAAATTTACTAAACTAAAGACATATCTATATATTTTATTGACAACACGGCTTCATTTCTTTTTAAACGAACTAAAACTGCGAAAAATTATCGAATTCTCATCTCGAGTTTCGTCTAAAAACAAACGACACGCGATTTTAGACTCTATTTGTATACCTACTGCAAGATATTATTGTAAAATACCTAAAAGTTTACTGTTGGAGCGTCTTAAATGAAGATTGTAATGAAAGAAAATAGTAGGTAAATCATTTTTCAAACAAGTAAATCAAATAGTTGAATACTTTACAAGGTGATGCCTTAATAATTTTTGGATTATCTGTTTAAGGAATGAGTTTTCTCTTTGAGTCCAGAACTCAACACTTTTGAAAACCTCACTTCTAATTAAGATCGCAGGCTTACGATGCAGGTCGTTTATGATCGGTTCTATTAGAAATTCAAATGACAGGCCTTTGTCCAGCAGTAGATGATGAGTTTCGAAGTAACATCTCAATTTGAATTTTTGAAACCAACTTTCTCTTAGCATTTCATTCTTTGCTTTTCAGAGCATCCTCTGCTACAGCACACCGAACACGCACCCCTACATATCGGATGAAGAACTAAAATACTTGAACGAGACTGTCACGAGTGCAGACATGACCAGTGTCAGAGACCCTGTTCCTTGGAAGGCCATCGTCAGATCAGTTCCTGTTTGGGCCCTTCTTTTTGCTGCTGTAGGTATCCGATTATAAAAAATATAGTTAGTAAGTAATTGAACAGACTGATATCCCCTTACTAATATTATTAATCTGAAAGTGGGTTTGTTGGTTTGGTTGTTTGTTACTCTTTCACGCAGCAACAGAGCAACGGATCGGGATGGATTGAATTTTTTGCATGGATATTGCTCAAAGGTTGGAAAGTATCATAGGCTACTTTCTACCCAAGAAAAAGGGGTGGGGGAGGGGTAGGAGGTCGCGGGTAAAGCTAGTGACAGTATTTAATTAATTACCAAATTACACCATATATTGCATACTCACATAAATGCTTTTTCATTGTTAAGATTATTTTCATACCACCTGTTCGAAAATGACTCATTATTTGTATACAATCTCAACGTAATATAAGTCATTATTGTCTTAACACATTCATGTTTTATCACAATAATGTTGTATGAAACTCCTTAGGGAGTAAAATGATTTATATTTGGAACGTCTAATTCGAATGAAAATTTCTTAACTAAGAACATTTAAGGACATTGTAAAATCATTGTAATTTGTAAAATCGCATAAAACCCTTTTTACATTGCACGGCAACGGGCATCGTGAGGAGGTTTAATTCGATTTTATAGAATAAAACCTCTTTGGTCCCCGTACCAGTTCGATGTTATATTATAAAAACTCTTTGCAATGCCCATGTTGGGCTATGATAAACGAGCTGGGGGGAGTTTTGGCGGGAACGCGGAAAAATTATGTCGCCTCATTGTATTATTTTGTTAAACTTGTGTTTTTATCAGTGATAATTAGTGAAAAATGGTGGTATTTCGTTGATTATGAGCTGATTTACGTGCATGAGTGTAGGCAAGTGATATAATGTGACGTATCATGTTGTTCCGTGTTGTTACCAAAACTCCATGGACGCCTCTAGTAAAGTCTCCACTGCTTTACTGAGGTATGAATTGGACTATGATTGGACTTGACAGCGACTTTATTGGACTATGACGAGACTACGACAGTGACTATTTTGATGAAATATTATCAAAAATTATTAAAACTTAATACTTGACCCTGGCAAATGCACAATAATGCGACGCCAAAACTAAGAAGAAGAAGAACGAGCTGGGGGTGGTCTTATGTTTTTCACGTAGGTAGTATTTACATTCTTTATTTTAAGTAATAGTTAGTTCCGCTTCCAATAGTTAGTTAGTTAGTCAATAGTTAGTTCCTACATTGGTCAAACTAAGCGTACTATTGCTGAACGGATCAAAGAACATATCGCAGCAGTCAAAAACCGCCAGATACAGAAGTCTGCTATAGTTGAGCATTTGCTTGACGGAGGTACTGGTCATTGGATCGAGCTCCACGACCCAAAAGTCCTCTCCACGGATCGATACTATTTTTCAAGAATAGTTCATGAAGCGGTGGAAATCAAAAAACATAAGACTTTCAACCGGGAGGATGGATTTAAATTATCGGCGTCGTGGAATCCTGTTGTCAACAAATGCAAATCGCGTAGTGTAGGTAGAAGGACATTGTTAGATACCGTCAGTGTTGTGTGTCGTAGTGATAATTTTTTAAGTTCAAATTGAATTGGCGGTACCAGCTGTTCTACATTCCAGTCTACCCGTGACCACGGTCGATGTGACTCCGCCGAAACGTCGGGATGAGGAGGTATTTAATTATCTCGTAATTTTAGTGCGCGATAAGTCCCGTAGTATATAATAATTATGTATACGTATATCTATAGTCTCTTGCAGTTTTGCTAAAGAAAAACTTCTTAGTCATCGTTTAAAAAAGTAACAGCCTTTTTTCTAACCAACAAGCGCAACGTAGTACGTCCACCCACAAGGTGGACGGATGACCTCATCGAGACCGCAGGATCGCGCTGGTTGCAAGCCGCTACCAAGCGTGAGGTCTATGTCCAGCAGTGGACGTCCTATGGCTAAAAAGAAGAAGAGAAAGTATGCGAGGTGATTCTATATGAAAATACTAACGCGCGTTGCCTGCCACAAGTTTTAGTTTTCAAGAATTTCGCGTGAAATATATTTCTATTTCCAATTTTCTGCAAACCTTTCCCGGGAAATATTATCATCTAAAATGTTCAAAAGGGCAAGTGTGATACTTATCTTACTCTTACTTAAATTAGAATAAATTAATGTTGTGGCGAATTTTCATTTGAACATAGGTTCTTACTTGTACCTACATATACATCTATGTGCTAAAACACCCCGAAAAATATCAACATCCATCAGTAATGGACGCCTACCGCTAGACATATGCCTATGAATCTCCAATAAGACCGGTTGGAAGCGGCTTGTATCCAGCGGTCTTGATGAGGTCGTCCGTCCACCTTGTGGGTGGACGTCCTACGCTGCGCTTGCCGATACTAGTTTCTACACGATAACTTTTCAACTGCATTGGTCATCAGTCCTCCGTGCTGTATACCCTGCCAACTGCCATATCAACTTGCCAATCTGCTGGGCTGTGTTAACTTTGGATATTCGTTTATTGGTAAAGTTTAATTTACAATTTGCAATAAATATTACATTGTTGTTTTTAGGTATTTATTTATCGTGTAATTTTAGTGCGCTATTTGTCCCGCAGTCTATAATAATATTAGATTGCCGTAATTAATGAATTACGTAATGAAGATATTAATTACAATTTGTTCTTTTAGACAGGTGAGAAAATTCATATTCATCTGTGGAGGGAGAACGGGCGGAGAAGTTACTAGCGTATAGGTGCGAGAAAAAAGATGTGATATACATACTTAGATAGCTAAATATAGTTGTTATGATTTTGTCATATTTAGAATCTAGAAAATAGAAAAAACCTGCATAATACTAACAGAAATGATAGAAAATAGATACTAGTTCGTAAATATGTTGATTTACTTAAGCATCTCATCAATAATTCAACAGTAATTTTTGGCGCGAAAAATTTGCCTGACTATTACGTCTAGGCTGTGCGTAATAAGTCAGGCAAAAAAAACGTATACCAAATAAAGACGAAAGATATTAGTTTCGTCCTGATTATTTTAATACTTGCAAATCTCGCCCCCTCTTACTTTTGTAGGTAATTATTATTATTTAGCGCCCTGTCTAGTTATACTTTGACTATGATATATATTCATCTGACTAAAATAACATAGGTATTGTTGTTTAGGCCAAAGCACTCAAGCCTAAACAAATACAAAAAAAAAATTCAATAATCAATCAATGACAAAATATCATAACGTCAAACAAAAATCTTTCTGTCACTGACTTCTTTCTTTTTTGCAATGTAAGGGGCCGGCCGGCATAAAAAATAAAAAATACTTATAAAACGAAATAACCCACTGAATAAGAAAGTACAAGTTAACGGAAGCCGTCCCTCAAGCAGCCAGAGGCATCACATCTTCAAAGTCAAGGTATTTACCCATAACAATTGTATTAATGCCCTATTGCTTCGATTGCAGAGAGCAATACAATATTATTACATAGTTTTCTCCGTTGTGTAATCCAATTCAAAATGGGCCCATAAAAATGGAATTTACTATAGGTAGTTTAATGGTTTTGAAGCATATCCAAAAAATTGATGAAAATTTCAGCGCCTGCAGTAATCGAATAGCAAAATCTCTCTTTTGCTCTTTACATATGGTTTCAGGTCGATATGTATGCATGAATCTGTTAAGTTTTTTTTTATTACATCGGATTTATTACATACCTACATATAGATATTTTAGACATATATTTACGATTTCGTATTTATACAGGCCTTCATCCAGACAGGAAAAAACAACGTTTTGTTTCGTTGATCTGCATATTGACGTTATTCATAAGGAAAACATTCTTTATACCACACCCACTCGGAAAGTGTCTTATTACTAGTTCATAAACGGGTTACAAAGTTCGTAACTTCTCCCTTAAAAACGTGCGGCAGGAAAAGTTACATGGAATTTTATTACTGCCCTCCGAAGCAGGGCAGGAATGTTGTATGAAAATCCATTACTGCCCGGCTAGCTTTCTTTTGTTTTATAGCAGCGCACATAAAAAAAAAATACAAACGTCAAACCTCAAAAAGGTTTTGTATGAAATAATTAGAAAAAGAGGCGGGAAACATTCAAACCTCAAAAATCAAAAAAGTTTAATATCAAATAATTAGAGTAAAGAGGCGGATTTTTTATTGTTTTCTATTTTTAATGAAATGAGGATGGCAACCTTATTCTGCAATGCGAAAAAAATCACGACAATTTATTACGTTGCGTTAAATTTTGTTTTTAACTAATTGATAATTTAACAGTACCTAGCTTTTATTTTCTAAATAATTTTCCAAAATGTCATCTGATAGTGAAAGTGACGATTTTGTAATGATGACGCCACCAGAATTAAAAATTACAGCCCAAAACGTCCTATATTACTTACTTACTAAACTTTAATTAAAGAAATATTGTATTTTATTTTCCCCGTAGGTGTAGTATAAAGCACTATGTATCACTCGGGAGAAAGTTTTATTTCTGTTCTCGAGTTTCCTTTAAGCCCGACGCGCAGCGGTGGGACATACTCTCGAACAGAAATAGATCGTTTTCTCCCCTCGTTGTACAATGTACTATTTAATCGTTCTATTACAAAATAATCTAATATACAGGGTTACTGGTAATTCATTAGGATGCTCTTAATAGGCTCTTAATTAGGGCATATTCTGTACATCAAAACCAATAACTTTTGCTCTACAACTTCGACGATTATCGTGTAATTTATTTTCTTTCATACAAAATAAAAATAAAATTGACCAGTCTAGACATAATTAACTTAATGTAAAAGCGCGCGCGCGCCGTCGCCACCCGCGAGGCCTCAGAGTAGATACTTTGTTAATTATGCAAATTGCAAACAAGTGTAAGTATTAGTTAGGTAGGTATGTAAAGAGCAATTATTTAGTACTTATGCTGATTCCACTTTAAAAAAACGGGAAGTTTGTCGAGATTTGGGAAAGTTGTAGAACAGTTACCGGCTAGTACTTCAACAATAAAATAATCCACATTCGAGTATTTTTTCATAAACCGTGTACCTAATTATTAGTATTGTATTATTTTATAATAGGTATCTTCAACTTTAATAAACTATAACTGAATGTTTGCTGTTTATTACTACTTTGTGAAATTTCAAGCGGGTTGTAATCTAATCACAGTATAATAAATGCTTTAGTAACGATATGCTACATTGACCCTTTTCCCGTATATATTATATTTTTATTACTTCTAGGTACATTACATTTCAATGAACGCAATTAAATAACACTAGTAACGATTTGAAGTAAAATTACGTTATTTATAAATATTATACATTGAAAAGTAAAATTACGGTTTGAGAAGCTGGTTAACAATGTTTGTCGGTAGATATTGTAAATGTTATATAACCTTATATATTAATACTTAGCTCTCAAAAGAGGCTGAAAACGATACGGTATGATACGTTTCAATGTTATGCGACACTTATTTTCAAGTTTTTTTTTTTAATATACGTGGTTCACCTTCGAACACTAGGTCACTTACCATCAGGCGAGTTGGTGGTCAAGCGCAAAGTTATTTCCGATAAAAAAACCGGCCAAGTGCGAGTCAGGCTCGCACATCGAGGGTTCCATAAAAATCCAGAAAATTTAACAAAATTGGGATGAATGTTGTTAAAATCTCTACACTATAACCATTGACAAAAAAGTTTTTATTTTTTAATTTTTTCGTCATACTTCGAAAATCACACATTGTTAAAATAATTAAAAACCTGTTTTAGCATGTGCTAATGAAGTTCTTTTATATGATACCTTACATGATACGATTTACGCACTTTGAATTTTGACCCCATATTTTGTAAATTAAATATAAATGTACAGTTTTCAGATTTATTCCTACATGTGTACTCTGAGACAATGCTTTTCGCCAAATTTCATAGTTTTATGTCAACGGGAAGTACCCTGTAGGTTTTGATTTTTGTGAGTGTCGAAATATGCGGGTTTTTTACGACATAAACGGCTATAACTTTTTTAAACGGTAACTGAGAAGTTTTTCTTTTACACAACTGCAAGAATTCATTGATATAAGTAAACAGTTTAAATTTCAACTCGATATCTTCACGTGTTCCCGAGATAGAGAGTTTTGACATACACACAGACGGACAGACGGACAATAAAGTGATCCTATAAGGGTTCCTTTTTTTTCCGTTTGAGGTATGGAACCCTAAAAATGTAGGCACATATCGTTTTTGAGAATTATTTTGTTAAGTAGTAGCCGAGCTCATACTTACTTAGCATAATATAAATAATGCATGTAAAACGTGTAAAAAAAAACCATATTGTGTGAGTTAAAAATAAATCTTTTTTGACCTAGCGAGCAAAATACCTCTGAACGTCTTTGAGATGGCAAAATTTTCTTTCATCTGTCCGGATATTTGTTAGTTTGGACAGTTTGGATATTGGTTCTCCTTTACAGCTCTAACTTTTTCAGGAATCTTGGAGACATTTAGTAGACAGGTTTTAGATATTTTTGGATTTATGTAGTCTAATTTTTGTTAGGGGGATATTTCCCTCAAATCGAGGGGAATTTAAAGTAGCGCCATTAATTATAATTCATTAATTGATTTTCATAATGTTTGGCAAGATAATTTAGTATCCAAATCTGAACAAGATTTGTGAATGCGAATTAAACTGGTTCAGGGTGAGTCGAGGACTTATGAACTGTAAAACTAACGCGAGGTCGTTTATTCGAAGAACTAGAGCTACTAATTATTATTATGTCTTATTGTACTATCTTACGAGTACATTGACTTTCCATAACCATGTTAACCTTTATACAGGTTATTAGTAATCAATTAGCATCCTTTTAGGGGCTTATTCTGTACGCTACATCAAAACTAACTTTTGTTCTGCGACTTATGTCAAAACTAAAAAAAAAGACAGCTGTTTCATACATTTTGTCGAGGGTGAATGATGTTTTTCTATGGAACAGAATTATTGACGTGACAACGTCTTATAAATTGGTTTGCCGGGTGACACTTCAAGAAACTGCGTTACGCTCCGCTCACGTTATGCGCTCACAATGAGAACGAGTGAGAGGCACGCGTCCCTTCCACTCGGGCATGGTTAGCCCGCCTAAGAGCGAGAGAGACAGACATTTTCATCCTTCTTCCTACTATACGAATGAATATTCACATTAAAATTATTTTACCACTCAAAGTCGTTGTCACGTAAAACTTTCGCCCGTATTCCGACTTTACAGGCAACCAATTTTTTTTTGAGTTTTGATAAAACAAAAGTTGTTAGTTTTGATGTACAGAATAAGATTACCTATAACCCTGTATAAAGCAAAATTGTTGTTTCAGGTGGGGCACGACTGGGGCTACTACACGATGGTGACAGACCTTCCCAAGTACATGACAGACGTACTTAAGTTCAACATTGCCACCACAGGAACTCTCACTGCGATCCCCTACTTGGCTATGTGGATTAGCTCCTTTGCCTTCGGATGGGTGTGCGATGTTTGCGTCAAGAAAAACTGGCATTCCATCAAAACTGGCAGAATCATCCACACAACTATCGGTAAATACTTTTTTATTACTAAATGGTGAGACAGGCGAGACGCTCATGATGTTAGACTTTTTGAATTTTTCAAAGACTAAAAATCTTATCATAATTAGGTAATCATCTTCAGCTCGTGATAAGCTACTGCTGAGCATAGGTCTCCCTACCTCCTGCCAGGCTGACAAAAAAAGCTACGGATCGATGATATGAAACAAGTGGTAGACTGCAAATGAATGCAGTTGGTGGTACGGTACCTATAGAATATAGGTGAATGTAGCGGAAATGTGCGCAAGCTTCCTCTTTATTCCAACTGCGATGCGCAGAGACGAAACACGCCAGGGTTTTAGTGGGTACACCACCAGTCTACAGGATTTCCTCATAATACCCTGCGTCCCCCGGGTGGGACGGTATCCATAAAAGATTTCCCCTGGGTAAACAAAATGGACAAAGGTGAATTGCATACAGTAAGGAAGATTTTCATTACGATTGTTACTCCTAAAAAATCATGCATGGGTCATCTAGATACACTAAACATACACACTGTCTCTGTCATAAGTTTCCGAAAGAGAAGATAAAATTACGCGAATTCCTGCAACCAAAATAAAGGCGACTGTTGCCGGTAGCCAATTTGAAATTTTAAATAAAACTATGAAATAGGTTTAACACCATTTTATTATTTTAAAATGAAGTTATTCTACTATAACTTATCTTTATGACTTACAACTAATATACGTAAAAATATAATACATTCAAACAAGTTCCAAGTAATTACAAGTTGCCAAGATACAATTAATAATGCCAAGGTAATGAATTTTAACTACTGAAATTTTGTTTATACACAAAAGGACAAAACTAAACTGTTAGTGACAAAACGCAAAATATTCAGAAAATATTTTTGACTGACCAGGATTCGAAATATGGAAGTTGTAGGATCCGAAAAATACCTGAAATTGAATAGTTGGTGGGGCCCAATATTGTTGCTGAAATTAAATTCCACAGGCCCCTCTGACTGAGACTTAGCTGGAACGGGGGGAGGAAGATCGTGCCGTAAAAAGACCATGGCTGAAGACCTGCTGAAGCTTGGGGTCGGTGCACCAGCAAAGATGGATATTTTGTTCAAAAATTCAATAAAAGTTACAGATAAATTTTGCAATTTTAAATTTTGCATCAATGACATACGTAATTTGATATTGCTAATAGATTTTAATTTCAATTTTAAGTTACCTATCATATTTTGCTTCATACAAAAAAGTTACAGTAAATACCTAGCAAAAAATTACAATAGTTGTTCTAAGTTTTCGTTACTTAGTTTCACAAATTTAACCGATTTATTCCATAATTCGATTGAAAACTTTTCATCACACGCTATAGGAGCCGTTATTACTTGGTGACAGTTCTTGAAGTACTTTCCACTCATTTCTCCAGCTCTTTTGTCCAGCGCTGCAAAAATTGCCGTCTGTGCTCCTTGCCACGGATGTTTAAATAAGACCCAGAAAAATAATTTCGCAATGAAAGCTATAACTGGAACATTTCCAAAAGTAATGAATAGGTTTGTTCCCACCGCACCAGGGTCTGCACTATTGACTACTACGTTATAATTCTTCAATTTCTTTGCAAGTTCTCGAGTAAATGTCACTATGTATAGCTTACTAATGAAGTACGATATCGGGGGAACTGTGCCTAAAAAAGTATTCTCCAAATATTTTCTTCCCAAAATGTAAGAAGCCGACGACACATTTATGATCCGACTAGGGTCCCCTGGACGTCCAGATTTCTTTAGTAGCGGCAGAAGCAAGATAGTTAAGAGGAAAGCGCCATAGTAGTTCACTTGTGTGACAAAGTTAAGGCCATCTGGAGTCACAATCCGCGGTCCTAGGACTCCAGCGTTGTTGATCAAGATATCAATTCTTTCTTCAGTTTTCAATATATCTGAGACAAAATTCCGTATCGACTCAAAAGATGCCAAATCAAGCAGCTTGAATATTACACTGTTATTATCACTGTCACGTAAAATCTCTTTTATTGCGTAGTCGCCTTCTTTAGGGAACGGGCTGACGATAATGACGCGTGCTCCACGATGCGTAAAATCTCGTGCCATTTCGAGCCCCATACCAGCTGTACCACCAGTAACTAGCACTGTCTTCCCTTTTAATTGCTTTTTAGATTTGCATATTTCATTCGTATTTTTTTGGTAAATGCCAATCACTAGAAGACTAATAATTAACAGTAAAATGACGATTATAATTATTAGTAACATAGACATGGCGTCAAGTACGTTGAACTACTCAAGCCAAACTGATAAAACTCGATCATGTTTATAAATATATTTGCCTTGAGGTTAGCCCAAAACGGAGGTAAGTAAAACACTTGTTTTAATAAATGCTAATTATGGATTATATTGCGTGATGAGAGTGAGTCGTTTGACAAACAGTCAATAACAGTTATAGTTTTTTGTTATCAATGTCGTCTTCCTTCATCCAAATAAAAGAATCTTAGAGAAGATAATTAAAAAAAAAACAAATACTTTACCTTGTTAATTTAATCCTAAAATGGAATGGGAGTAATAGGAGTCCAAATTTTAAACTAAGTAATCCATTTCACTATGGAAACCAGCGTGGTTTTCGCACATTTTAAATTAAGTAAAGCACAGGTATAACTTACGCGTAATTTTAGTAGAAAACTGCTACTATAGTTTCAATCGCATTTGGTGATCTTTCTCAAGGTTGGAGTACTAGCACGCGGGCTCGTGTTATGCGAGTCTCAGTGCTATGCGAGAAAGCCCCCGCGCTAGTACTCCAACCTTAAGAAAGATCGCCAAATGCGATTGAAACTATAGTAGCAGTTTTCTAGTAAAATTACGCGTGAGTTATACCTGTGCTTTACTTAATTATAAATAAGTAATCCATATCGTGCATACAACGGGGTATACATGAAAGAGATCAATTGACACAAGGTAAACTAGTAGTTTTCCGAACAGTAGACCTCGCATATATTTAACTGAATCTTCATTATATGTTCATTTCTCAACTCGCCCTAGAGTGATTCTTTTCATTCTCTCAAATCTTGAAAAAAATATGTAAATAAATTATGTGTTAAAAATGTCTCCTTTTATCAATGACTTCGCTCTAAGATTATGACGATTTAGTTTTCGGTTCCCTAGAATTCCGGGGATTTATACAGAACACTCAGTGGGCAAGTCTGACTCGCAATTGTCTGTTTTCTTGTTATTGTCTGATCTAGTCTGAGTGATGCCAGCATATCAGCCAATAAGCAGTGATCTAGAGCATTTAGATTGTTTATTTATCGCTAGATTTTCCGTGTCTATGGATGATCATTTTTTGACGTAGCATAACTAGTTAAGTAGGTATATTTTGATTTTCATCTGTAATTTATAAATGCACTTCTACAAAAAAATATTATCATAGTTTCGATAACGGTATCTTTGTGTTATAGAATCGATTATACAATCCTATAAGTGTAATCAATTCTATAACACACGATATTGATTCTGTTCACGGTACGAACCGTGAGTAACTTAGTATAAGTAGAGTTTACTGGTGAAAATAAAAGGTATTATTATCACCCCTAATTTACTCATAACTGTTAAATACTAATAAAGCAAGAAAGCTTATTGTTATGAAAACTAGAAGCACGATATAAGCAATTATGTCTATAGTAACAAAATTTATTTTTCAATATTGCAAACTGATTCAATAGCTTTTGTCTGCGGCTCGGATATATGTGACGCAAGCCTTACTGAATCAGTTTCTCGTACCTAAATGGTTATGAGATATAATAATTGCCTACGAAATTTTAGATTCTGTCTTAATAATAAAATAATCTAAAGGCGAGAAGAAAAATCTTCTGAGCAAACATATACAAGACACAATTTAAATCAAAAACTCTTAAATTATTAATTAAACAATAAATAATTCTAGAAACTATGAATATGCTGCAAAAATTACAGTAATTTTTCTAATTGTTCATCAGTAAGTTTCACTAATTTAACCGATTTTTTCCATAATTCAATTGAAAACTTTTCATCACACGCTATAGCAGCCGTTTTAACTTGTTGGCAGTTCTTGAAGTACTCTCCACTGACTTCTCCAGATTTTTTGTCCAGCGCAACAAAAATTGCCGTCTGTGCTCCTTGCCACGGATGTTTAAATAAGACCCAAAAAAATAATTTTACAGTTACAGTTATAGCTGTAATATATCCAGTAGTAATGAAAAGATTCGTTCCCACCGCACCAGGGTCTGCATTATTGACCACTACGTTGTAATTTTTCAATTTCTTTGCAAGTTCTCGAGTAAATGACACTATGTATAGCTTACTAATGAAGTACGATATCGGGGGAACTGTGCCTAAAAAAGTATTCTCCAAATATTTTCTTCCCAAAATGTAAGAAGCTGATGACACGTTTATGATCCGACTGGGCTCCCCTGGACGTCCAGATTTCTTTAGTAGCGGCAAAAGTAGGATAGTTAAGAGGAAAGCGCCATAGTAGTTCACTTGTGTGACAAAGTTAAGGCCGTCTTGAGTCACAATCCGCGGTCCTAGCACTCCGGCATTGTTGATCAAGATATCGATTCTTTCTTCAGTTTTCAGGATATCTGAGACAAAATTCCGTACCGACTCAAAAGATGCCAAATCAAGTAGCTTGAATACTATACTGTTATTATCACTGTCACGTAAAATATCTTCTATTGCGGAGTCGCCTTCTTTAGGGAACGGGCTGGCGATAATGACGCGTGCTCCACGATGCGTTAAATCTCGTGCCATTTCGAGCCCCATACCAGTTGTACCGCCAGTAACCAGCACTGTCTTTCCTTTTAATTGCTTCTTGGATATGCATATTTCATTTGTATTTTTCTGGTAAATTCCAATCACTAAAAGACTAATGATAAGCAGTAAAATGATGATTACAATTATTATTATTAGTAATACTAGCATGGCATTTAGTACGTTGAACTCTTTAAATATGCCAAACTGATCAAATTCTATCTTGATTTTAAATATATTTGCCTTGAGGAAAATAGCGTAAAACAGTGGTTTAGCAAAACACTTGTTTCAAATTTAAATAAATGCTTATAATGAATTCATGTTGGACTAAACGTGACGAATGAGAGTCGTTTGACAGACACTTATTAATATTTTTAGGGTTCCGTACCTCAACAGGAAAAAATGGAGCCCTTATAGGATCAGTTTATTGACCGTCTGTCAAGACTTTCTAAAATTATCGAGAACGCGTAAAGGTATAAAGTTGAAATTAAAACCATGTAACACGCCGATTTATCTTGTAGCTGTGAAAAAAATAGACTTCTGAATTATCGTGAAAAAGCCGTTTATGATGCGAAAAACAGCATATTTTGACACTGACAAGAAAGAACCAAAACTTAGTTGCCGTTGACGTGAACTTCGTTGGTTTCGTTTTTAATTTGTATGGAACCCTCAGTAGGTGAGTCTGACTCGCATTGTTTGTTTTTAGGGTTCCGTACCTCAAACGGAAAATACGGAACCCTTATAGGATCACTTTGTTGTCCGTCTGTCTGTTTGTGTGTATGTCAAGATTCTTTACCTCGGGAAAGCATTAAGATATCAAGTTGAAATTTAAACTGTGTACGTAAATCTATGATGTCTTGCAGTTGTGAAAAAAAAAACTTTTCAGTCATTGTTTAATAAAGTTAGATCCGTTTATGTCGTTAAAAAACGCATATTTCGACACTCACGAAAATCAAAACCTACAGGGTACTCGTACTTCCCGTTGACATAGAACTATGAAATTTGGCGAGAAGCATTGCCTTAGAGTACACATATAGAAACTAATCTGAAAACTGTACATTTTTATTTAAATCACAAAAAATAGGGCCTCAAAATTCACAAAATATAGGTTCAAAATTCAGAGTAAATCGTGTCATGTAAGGTATCATATAAAATAACTTCATTAGCACATTCTACAACAGGTTTTAAATTATTTTAACAATGAGTAATTTTTGATGTATAACGAGAAAAGTATAGAAATTTTTACAACTTACTTCCCAATTTTGAGAAATTTTCTGGATTTGTACGGAACCCTCGATTCGCACTTGTCCGGTTTTTTTTTATAATCCGATAAGACTTGTGGCAGCATAATGTGCATGCAGCCAATGGGCATTGAGTGCATTTAAATTATCTCTAGATATTCAGTTTATGGATGATCCGTGATAACATACTAATAAATAGTGTTGTAAGCGTAACTGTTGTATTGTTTTTTGTTGTAATAAAATATTCACTTCCCCCGAAATAATATCGGCATTTTATCGATAAACGTTTAATAAAATAGAATTGATTACATTTATGCTGTTACACTGTGAGTAACTTATTATACATAGAAATTGATGAAGTCAAAAAATTTTTAACATTTCCAAAACAATTTAGAGTAAACTTTACGCTTCTACACTAACGCTCTATGAAACAGTAAAATAATAATTCAAAACTATGAATATGTAGCAAAAATTACAATGATTCTCTTAATTCTCTATCAGTTAGTTTCACTAATTTAATCGATTTATTCCACAATTCAATCGTAAACTTTTCATCGCACGCTATTTCAGCTGTTTTAATTTGCTTGCAGTTCTTAAAGTACTCTCCACTGATTTCTCCTGCTTTTTTGTCTAGCGCCACAAATATTGCCGTTTGTGCTCCTTGCCACGGATGTTTAAATAAGATCCAGAAAAATAACTTTACCATTGTTGGAAACACTTGAATACTTCCCATAGTATCGAACAGCTTTGTCCCAACCGCACCTGGGTCCGCATTATTGGCTACTACGTTGGAATTTTTCAATCTCTTTGCTAGTTCTCGAGTAAATGTCACTATATAGAGTTTACTGATAAAGTAGCTTGTAGGGACAAACGTAGACCAAATTGTGTCCTCCAAATATGCTCTCCCTAATACATACGATGCTGATGACACGTTTATAATCCGGCTGGGGTCTCCAGGTCGTCCAGTTTTCTTTAGAAGCGGTAGAAGCAGAATAGTTAAAAGGAAAGCACCATAATAGTTTACTTGCACAACAAAATTCAGGCCGTCGCGCGATACAGCCTTCCCCGGTCCTATTACTCCCGCATTGTTGACCAAGATGTCGAGTCTTTCTTCAGTGTTCAAGATATCTGTAGTAAATTTTCGTATTGATTCAAAAGATGCCAAATCAAGAAGCTTGAACAGTACATTGTTGCTGTCACTGTCACTTAAAATATCTTGTATTGCGGTACCACCTTCCTTCCGAAATGGGCTGGCGATGATAACTCTTGCTCCACGCTGTGTAAAGTCTCGGGCAATTTCAAGTCCCATACCAGCTGTTCCGCCAATAATCACCGCTGTCTTTCCATGTAATTGTTTTTTCAGTCTGCATATTTCATTGGTATTTTTTTGGTAAATGCCAATCACTAAAAGACATATAATTAACAGTAAAATAATGAAAAGAAATGCTAATAACGCTGACATGGCGCCAGGCGTGTCTTGTAGCTAAAATAAAACTGTTCAAATAGTCGATCTACCTTGTCCCTGGTCTTGCTACTTTGCCTTGAGAGAATCATAATAAAAATTCAAAGTTCGCAGAGTGCGTGTATAATAACATGTTAATGAATACTTATTTCTTATTACGTCGAACGGAATGAGTGTGAATAAATTGACAAAAAACATAATCGTAAAATTATAATTTATTTCACATCATCGCTTCTTTGTTTAGGGTTTCTGCCATACATTTCTTAACTTTCTCTTGTTAATTGCATGCATCCTTTTGCATCTTACTGAACCTCTGATGTTAAATGTTCTGATGTTCTCTCTTAAAGAGGATTTTGTCGTACTAATCTGGGTCACCAGATTGATGAACTGGATACATTAATATAGGTACATAATTACCTTAGATATAAACATCATACTACTGGAATACTATACTGGATGACTAATAACAGTTAAGTAAATAGCTCATCAATATTTTACATTGAAAAATAATTTAAATTTAGCTTTGCAGCCAGACACTGGATTAATTTCTAGTATCTAACTGGAAAACCTTTAGGCATGTAGTAATTAGTAAGTATTTTTTGCATTGCTGCAGTTTTCTCGTGATGTTTTTCTTCACAGTCAGCTCAAGCTGATAATAAATAAAATAAATAAATTCTTTATTGCATGATACAATAGCCACTTATTAATAAAAATGATATAAATACTATTTACATTTATATTATCGGCTAGCGGTTACAAATCTAGTAAGTACACAGAACCTACACTAAGCTAAAGCTTGTATTGTAGATACTGTTTACCTTCAGGGAACTACATTCGCAGAATCAGATATAATTATAATAAAAAATAAAATATAGTATATTATACTTGTTTGGAAGAGTATTGACTGCAGTATCCGCAGAAATGTATAGTTTGTGTGTATGTACCTACGTGTGTATAGCACTGCAATAATTGGGACTTGTCTAGCCTGCGGCGGGTAACGGGAAAGCGTCAATTACTGAGCCATGGAAAGCTAACTATGATATGTTAGGAGTTTCTCTTCGAGACCGAATTAATGAACGACTGGACAAAACGAGACGGTATTTTCCAGTGATTAGCTAGATAAATTAGTGATCAGGAAAAATAAATGACATTATATAGACTCGTGAGTTTTTCAAATGAAGATCATGAGCTAATATTGCTTTGAGCTTCTAAATTTTTATTGCCTAAAAGAATACAAAAATATATCTACATATCGGACTCCGAACTTAAGTATATAATTATATATAAATCCAAACTTGTGTTTTTTTTTTACTTGTTTTTATTTTTTACTTTTGATGCATTAATAGAGATTTTTTACTTGTTACTTTTGATGCATTAATAGAAATGGAAGTTTAGTCAACTAAATTTGATTTTTTGTACGAATACTCGTACAGGTAACAATATCTAACGTGTCTAACTCTAAACTCCATCCATCAGCCATCGGATGTTCACTGCTGGACATAGGCCTCCCCTGTGGACCTACAGTAAGACCGGTTGGCAGCGGCTTACATCTGCGTCATCCTGCGGTCTTAATGAGGTCATCCGTCCACCTTGTGGGTGAATGTTCTACCTTTCGACACCATCGGTCACCAGTACTCCGTGCTATGTGCCCATTTTAACTTGCCAACTAGCTGGGCTATGTCGGTAACTTTGGTTATAAATCAAATTTCTCCAGATATAATGTTTATTTGCAGCTGCGACGGGTCCAGCCATTTGCATCATACTAGCGTCATACGCCGGCTGCGATCGGTTTGCGGCTGTCGCCTACTTCATAGCATCTATGGCTCTTATGGGAGGATTCTACAGTGGAATGAAGGTGAGCACGTTAATAGGCAGTCCACAACTAGACTTAGGCCTCCCCTATAGATTACCAATATGACCGGTTAGAAGCGGCTTGCATCCAGCGCGATCCTGAGATCATCCGTCCACTTTATAGTCCTACGCTGCTCTTGTCGGTACGTGGTCTCCCTCGAGAACTTTTCTTGTGATACGAGTATTCTTAAAATGTACAAAAAATGTTTTCTTTTCAAATGCTAGTTTAAATTTTGTGTTATGATTGAAATCTCTCGACAATAAGTAATTACATAGATAAATAGAACCAAGGTTGCACACCCAGAAACGACAATAAATAGAAACAAACATACATATTTTATTTTTTGCTAGTTATACAGCCCTAAATTACTCGCATTTCTTAAAATTTTTGAGATTTGAGAGATGAGAATTGAATCCAATTTTTTGGTAAAAAAGATTCGATTAAGAATGAGTAGGTAGATGTATAAAATTGAAGGATATTATTTAAACAACAGAACCAGATTAGTCAACAAAAAATAGCGCTAGCTAAAATGTCACAGCTTGTTGTTTGGAAATATGAACAAATTTACTAATGGAAGGTATTTTAAATCATTTTTTGATTTGTTTTTCAGGTGAATGCTTTGGACCTAGCACCAAACTACGCGGGCTCGTTGACAGCCATGATAAATGGAACATCTACCATCTCCGGCATCATCACACCATACCTAATAGGATTATTGACGCCAGATGTAAGTTAATTCAATTTTTACAAATTATATTGTACCTACTTCCAAAGAGTGATGAAAATTCATATCTACATTATATTTTCAATTTTGTGCGATCTCTCAAGAATGTGTGTGTGAATTTTAATCTGGTACAACAGTTTTACAGCAATTCGAACAAGGAAAAGAAAAGTGCAGTATTTTCAGAAATCACCTGGCTAAATCGGTACTTACTCTCACTGCTTTCGGCTTGAGGTTATGAACTAATAATTATAAAAACAAACAACAAAAAATAACTCATTGAGTTATTTTTGTTAGAATTGTTAACTTAGTTTTTAAATTGTTATGCCCATTAACTAAATAATTATCATCAGCACAAGGACACTGGTAGGTTAAAAATGTGCGTAGAAAAAACTAAGAACGAATCTTCATGAATAAACAGGTAGTTTTGTGCAGCGCGTACCTAATTTGGAAATCGAGTTACATTGAGAAAACATAAAGAAACTCAATAAGTAGGTCAATAAAGTTGAGTGTCGATTTTATTCATTTGATTAGAGCACTTTTCGAATAGAGGGGTTTCAGCCAAATATTCCAAATAGTTGAGCAAGACCCTTCAATCCCCTCAAACATTAGCAGTAGGTATTCGTGTCAAGTTCTCCCTAAAGCTACGACTCTACTGCGTCAGAAATCAGAATATATGAGCATACTGAGCAGGCTAATGAGGCGTTTTCTAAAAAAAAAAATTTGTTATAAAAGTATCCAATAGTCAATAGGCGATAATAGTTTGATATCGTCGATCCTTTCTTCTTCTTCTTCTTAGTTTTGGCGTCGCATTATTGTGCATTTGCCAGTGTCAAGTAATGAGTTTTAGTAATTTTTGATAATGTTTTATCAAAATAGTCACTGTCGTAGTCTCGTCATAGTCCAATAAAGTCGCGGTCAAGTCCAATCATAGTCCAAGTCATACCTCAGTAAAGCAGTGGAGACTTTAGTAGAGGGGTCTATGGAGTTTTGGCAACAACACAGAACAACATGATACGTCACATTATATCACTTGCCTACACTCATGCACGTAAATCAGCTCATAATCAACAAAATACCACCATTTCTCACTAATTATCACTGATAAAAACACAAGTTTAACAAAATAATGCAATAATGCGACATGATTTTTCCGCGTTCCCGCCAAAACTCCCGTCGATCCTTTGACTATGGAAATCGTACTGTCATTGTCAAGATGTCTTCTTCTTCGTTTTTATGTTTTGGCGTCGCATTGTTGTGCATTTGCCAATCTATTGTATAAAAGGCTTCCCTGAGTGACTGACTGAC
This sequence comes from Hypomecis punctinalis, assembly GCA_949316475.1. Classification (NCBI taxonomy): domain Eukaryota; kingdom Metazoa; phylum Arthropoda; class Insecta; order Lepidoptera; family Geometridae; genus Hypomecis; species Hypomecis punctinalis. The sequence goes on along the minus strand of OX438801.1, from coordinate 16,805,462 downwards.
AGACAGCCTACAGCCCAAACCGCTTAAGATATAAACTTGAAATTTGGAACATAGATACATTGTACGACGTAATGGAGCACTAAGAAAGAAAATTTTGAAAAATCGATCTCTAAAGGGGTAACACGGGCTAGACCATGAGCTATTAACATTGTAAGTAATACGACAATGTAGGCCAAATATTTATAATTTTAAGCAAGTATTAAGACATCGCAGTCCATGCTGCGTGCTATAAATAACCATCTTAGGCAAGTACTAATAATACGCAGGCCAAGGCGTGACCTATTATCATTATAGGCAAATACTGTAACAATTTTGGCCAAACCGTGGCAATTATCCTTGCAAGTAATTTTAAGCAAGTATTAAGACAACGCGGGCCAAATCGCGGACTATTAGATATTATTATAAGCAAGTACAAAGACAACGTAGATCAAACCGCTGACTATTTTCATTTTAAGTAAGTAACTATGTACTAAGACAACGCGGGCGAAGCCGCGGGTTTTAAGCTAGTATCAAGTATTAAGATTGAATATTTATTAGTAATATTTTATCAAAATAGTCACATCATAGTCCAATAAAGTCGCGGTCAAGTCCAAACGTAGTCCAAGTCATACATCAGTAAAGTATTCGAGACTTTAATATAGGTTTCTCTCTTACACCCTATTCCAGTTGATAATGACAGATCAATTTATATGACTATTACGCCATCTAGTAAGTTTTGTGAAACTATTTTTTTTTTTGGAAAACGCCTCATTGATATCTATAGAGCAAAAATGTCGCTCCAGTGCACGCATCTCAAATAAAATGAAAAAATCTAGCAAAATTCAATTCCATATCAAACAACTACAACTATCTCGGAGTGATGAGCGCAAAATTGTGCTGCAGAGGTTTTCGCATTTTATACAGTTCAAAGTAGTTTTGGGTAGTGCAGACCTGTCATAGCCATTTATAAGGCTTTGAACGCATAGCTCGTTCCAGTAATCAATATAAAATAAATATACACTAAGCAACAAACCCAGCCGACTTTGTACAGTCCGATTCCAACGTAGCGGAAAAGCTACATGCCCGTCTCTCATTACGATACGCACACACGACTCTTCTCAGAGACTAGTCGCCGCGAAGTGTCTTACATGCATTTATATCGTCGCTTTGGTGGTGAACAGAGGTCAACCTACAGTTTTAGTAAAATTAGTTACATAGATAATTACCAATTATTATATTTAAACTGGGATTCAATAAGCTTATTTTCCTTATACGACTAAATTTTCATCAAAATCGGACCAATGGTTTAGAAGATATTATAAAAAATATATTTTGTAATTGACCCTTGTCCCTTAATTGATCATTAACTCAAAACTTGATTTTGTGGTTTAGCTCTCTTCACCACCAAAGCGACGATATGGTGACTCGCACACTAAGATACCAGTAAATGTGAAGAGGCAATGTTGGCCGAGCGTTGCCGAGCGATGACCAACGCCAACATGTAGACAGTTTATTTGCCTTGACTTGCCATCGCACGGTGTCGCTCGCCTAGTTCACCGAATGAAGCCAAGCGCAAACGTGTGTAGAGCTAATCTGGTACTACTTGTCTTCGCTCGCCGTCGCTCGTGACGTCATCACTAGCCTCGCTTCAGGTCGGTGTCTACTTTTATGCACAAATCAAATGTCTGCGGTCGGCCAATATGGCCAATTGTGTGGGCAGCTCTACAGGCACTCGTCGACACTAGTCGCTTGCTTTGGCGTTCGACGAAATTGTCGAACGTGTGGACATTAGCACTTGCATTAACTTTTTTGCCGACGTGTTCTTCACTACTGAAGGTCGTGTCTAAACTGGAGCTGTTTGATCCCGGATCATCTTTTGGACTATACTCCTCCACCGGACCTGTCTGTAGCGGATCTCATGGCGTCAGGAAAGATTTTATTTGTTCCGACATCTTGTAGAAGATCGACCACGTGGTCTTTTCCCGTCGATTTTTCTTATTACCACTAACTTCTCTGGGTTATTTGGGTCTCTGCGAGCAAAGTGACCAAAGTAGTTTAGAATGCGCTGGAGGCAGGTCGTCGACAGTTGTGTTGTTGTACGGAGCTCCTTAAGAATGGATACGTTGGTACGGCACACAGTCCAAGGTATACGAAGCATTCACCTCCAACACCACATTTCAAATGCGTCAATTTTGGTTCTTTCCTCCTTCCGTATCGTCCAGGATTCTACGCCGTAAAGGAAAATTGAGAAAACTAATGTCCGTACCAGTCTCATTTTAGTGTTGCGAGATATGTTTCGATCTTTCCAAAAAGAAAATGAGAAAATGAGATACTTCGCGGCTACGAGTCTCCAAGACCAGTCAGTATACATATCGTAATGAAAGACGGGCATAACATTGCGGTTTTACGTCACACTTAGAGGCTTTTCTTGTTTACTTACTCATTTCGTAAATAATAAATTGTAATCAATAGTTATTTTGGCTACGAAAGGCTATATCAAAGTAATTGACGTGATGCTATGTGACGGCTTAGTAACATTTTAAGGCTTTCGCCCCGTTTGCGAAATTGTGCCAAAACTTATCAAACTGTAGAATAAATTTGAAGTATTTTTGACAAAATCATATTTATGCTTGCTTACAATTGTAAATTTTAATCTATACCTACCAATATTATAAGGAGGAAAGATTTGATTGTTTGTTTGTTTTCATTGAATAAACTCCGAAACTACTGAACCAATTTGTTAAATTCTTTTACTGATGGGAAGCTACACTATCCCCAGTGAACGTGGGCTATATTATATTTAAAAAAATTAGGGATCCTTATTTCCCGGGTGAAGCCGGGTCGAGCAGCTAGTGGCAAATATATTGAAAGTGTGTACAATTACTAAATAATATATATAACGGGAATGAACTCACGTGTGGGGATAGTCGTAACGACTATAGTTTCGGTCGCATTCGGCGACCTTTCTCAAGTTGGCGAGTGCTAGCACGCGGAGCCGTCTCGCAATGCACTAGGCAGTGCATTGCGAGACGGCTCCGCGTGCTAGCACTCGCCAACTTGAGAAAGGTCGCCGAATGCGACCGAAACTATAGTCGTTACGACTATCCCCACACGTGAGTTCATTCCCGTTATATATAGTATAAAATGTGTGAAAACCACGTTAATTTCCATAGTAAAAAATTACTAAATAAGTTATTAGTGTCTTCATCAATCAGCCGTAGGACATCCGCTGCTGGGCATAGGCCTTCCCTATGAATTTCTTATAAGGCCGGTTGGAAGCAGCTTGCATTCAGCGCGTTCCTGCGATCTTTATTAGGTATATCGTTAGTCCACCTAGTTGGTGGTCGTCCTACGCTGCTTTTATTAACTGTTATAATAAAAAAATACATATTTTGGATAAATATTTTCTTACACACGATCTCTGACCCCAAACTAAGCAAAGAATGTGATTTCATTTATTTCATTAATTACAGCTACCATTACAGTCAGAAACCAATGCGATAATGTAATAAATATCATATTTACAAAAAATTTCAATTTGAATAATAATAATAATAATGTCAAATAATTATATCAATTCATTGCATACCTAATAATAACTATCAAAATGTCAATTAAAATAAATCTTAATTATGTGATATGGCTGAGACTGATATACTACATGTCATATAAAATAAAATAAATAAATAAAAAAGCCCTTTATTCTATTACTCACATGCATGGTTTAACAATTAATTATAAAAAGCAATTAGAAGATTTAAAAAGTACATAATCAGAATGGCAAAATATGAATCTTTACAATTATGGCATTTATTATATTGTTAGTATCTAACTTAAAACTATAGGTAATATTTAAATTTTCGTTTTCAAAAGTCTTTCTGAGCGTCTGGTGGACGCGATGCGTGACCAAAATGCTGGTGTTTATTTGGCTCAACGTATAAGCATTGCCATTCAGCGTGGCAATGCTGCCAGCATGCTGGGCACGCTGCCGACTGGCAGTGGGCTTGAGCACTTGGGATTATCTTTAGACCTTCAAGGGTCTGTGGATGATCCAATTGCTTTCTATGTAGTAGTAGCGTAGTGTCATTGTATTATAAAAAAAAATTAAATAGGTTACATACAAACAAACATTGACAAAGTTATATAATTGGATTCTAAAACAATCGTTTTGATTAGTCTGTTTGTTATTACTTATACAATCAATACAATAAAATATTTATACTAATTATTATAATTTTTAACATTTCATATAGATTATCGATATTAATTTAAGGTAGATCTTATAATATCTGCTAGAAACTTATAAGTTTACAACTTAATTGTTTGGTTCTTCTTATTAAGTTATTGAGTAAAAGTCGTCTTACATCGTAGGCCTCTCGGACCTATTAGTGTTGTTCTGTGTATTTATGTATTTGTAGTTTTCAATGTGACCTTTATGTGTCATACATACTGATAGAAGGGAACATTGGAAGGGAAGATCAGATCGTCTAAGTTTCTTGTCCGGGAGGTATGTATTTAAAAATAAGTATACTACATAATAATATACTTATTTTTAAATACATACTTATATAGATAGTTACTAAATAACACCCAGACACAGAGCAAACACTTATGTTCATCACATAAATATTTGACCTGGGTGGGGATTGAATCCACGCCTCTTTGACACAGAAGTTAGGGTCACTAACCACTGAGCCACTGAGGCAGTCAACTACTTTTTTAATGAGGAAGTAGTATCAAAATTTTCAGTACATTAACTAAAGATTAATCATATTTTAAGCATTTGAATTAAAATGAAGGCCAACAAATGACGTTACCACCACCACTAGACAAACAGTCTGTTAATAGGTTCTCATGCCTTTCAAGGACAACAGCAAATGAAACCGTGAGGTCTAATTAATATTTTGCCATCGGATGTGGTTGATTAACATTTATGACCACAGTTGCATAACATAGGCCAACCACCAATTGACCTACTGTTTGCAATGAAAACTGTTCAAGATGACAATGTATAATTATTTTTTGCAAAAAATAGCATGACTGACTTCACCCGTGTACAGAATCATTACATATTATAAAACAAAGTCGCTTTCCGCTGTCTGTCCCCATGTATGCTTATATCTTTAAAACTACGCAACGGATTTTGATGCAGTTTGTTTTAATAGATAGAGTAATTCAAGAGAAATGTTTATATGTATAAAACACCTGTGCGAAGCCGGGGCGCATCGCTAGAACGCAAATATTACGCACGGATTGATGTAGCATTTTTCACATTATTGTTGATTTATCAAAAATGGCTCAGCTGATTTCGATAAAATTTAAATGGAAGACCAATTTCGAAGTATATTCTTTTCATTAAAAAAAATTTTGAAATCGGACTACTATGAAAAAAGTTATGCGTGGTTAGTTGATTGAATCAGGCGTTACTTTGCGGAAATTCATCTTCAAATCTATGTTTTGAATTAATATTTAGTGTATTTCCGCTATCTTGTTGTAGGCAAATAAGTTTAAGGGCATTAAGTGCATTAAGGACATTCATGAAAAAAAAAAAAAAATTACAAACAATCGAATTGTATTATTAGTAAATATTACAATAATTATACATTTAACAACTTAATTTTACAAAATAGATAAAATAATAATAAATATCACTTATTTTCACTACACTCTATATTACATATTTTTAAAAATATGTACAACAATAATCCGTTAACAACAAATAAATATTATAAAAATCTTTTTAAAAATAATATGACAAAATATTGAAAACACTTCACTAATAAATAACACCCTTTTTCTCACTGCACTACACTCTGTTCGACACGTGTTTCGCCTCTCAACGAGGCATCTTCAGGACGTGTTGACTCTTCGAGGTCGCTCGCAAGAAGATTCTTGATAATTAATTAATTGTTAACGGATTATTATTGTACATATTTTTAAAAATATGTAATATAGAGTGTAGTAAAAATAAGTGATATTTATTATTATTTTATCTATTTTGTAAAATTAAGTTGTTAAATGTATAATTATTGTAATATTAGTAATTGTTTGTAATTTTTTTATTATTTTTTTTTTTTTTCATAAATGTCCTTAATGCACTTAATGACCTTAAACTTATTTGCCTACAACAAGATAGCGGAAATACACTAAATATTAATTCAAAACATAGATTATGCGTGGTTATATATATATATATATACGCGTCGAATTGCATACCTCCTCCGGTGGTTCGTCGGTCAAAAATGAGATTATCTACGGTAACTCGCTCGAAAAGAACATAATATCTAAGCATTCTGTCGGCTTCATTTCAGATTCTAACTCAAGCAAGAAACTCGGATAGTTAATTTTTAATCAAAATCCGTTTTTTTTATTGCTTATAACAATTTCAAAACAAACGTACAGAACCTCAAAGTTTCGATTGGATTCATTTCCGATCAGGTATTTAGTAGGTTTAGTTTAGGTTTATTAAAAATTTTGAACCCTTTTTTGATTGTAGAAATACAATACCAACGCTCTACACAATTAATTGAATGATTTGTCAAAATAAAATTTGCTTACCTACTTTAGTGTTTAATAAACTACCAACAAGTATTAAAAACGAACCTAAGTTTGCTTCATTTAACTCAAAATTAAGAAACTTCTTATCCACAAATTGCTTTTATTCTCTAAATGAATACCTAGAAGCTACCAGCTACAAAAAATGATTATATAAATAAAACATAATATTTAGTTGATTGTAATATATTCTATTATAAAAATACGAGATGCCTTCTTTACATTTTATTTGTAAGAGATAATATTATCTAAGCATGTGGTATTACAGAGATGGCCTTGTATTTGCAATGCCCGGCAAGGGCAACTAAGTCTTCATCCATCCATCCATCAACCAAAGGACGTCCACTGCTGGACATAGGCCTCCCCTATGGATCTCCAATAAGACCGGTTGGAAGCGGCTTGCATCCAGCGCGATCCTGCGGTCTTAATGAGGTCATTCGTCCACCTTGTGGGTGTCCACCCACAAGGACGTCCTACGCTGCGCTTGCCGGTACGTGGTCTCCACTCGAGAACTTTTCGACTTCACCGGTCATCAGTCCTCCGCACTATGTGCCCTGCCCATTGCCATTTCAACTTGCTAATCCTTTGGGCTATCTCGGTAACTTTGGTTCTTCTACGGATCTCCTCATTCCTGATTCGATCCCGCAGAGAGACTCCGAGCATAGCCCTCTCCATAGCTCGTTGGGCTACTTGGAGCTTACTAATAGGGCCCATAGTGAGAGACCACGTTTCTGTGCCATAAGTCATCACTGGCAATACGCACTGGTCGAAAACTTTCGACTTGAGGCACTGAGGTATGTCAAGAAAGTTGTTTTTCAAGAAAGGTGACAACTAAGTCTTAAGAGCTTTTAAATAATTATAAGACCTAATTAAGACCTAATTGTAAAACACTTACTAGCGTATATTAGTATAGTTAGTACTCGTAGGTATATTTACTTGCGCTTTGCATAAGCAAATTTAGGCATGTAATGTGAATTCAATTTGATACATATTCATTTATTCTCCTGAGAATACTTACACGTGCTAAAACAGTTCGATATAAGCATATAACCATGAAAATTTTATAGGCAGTTACAAGATGTCCTTGCGTTGATTGCCCGTTTTAATCCAATCTCTTTTTAGCCTCGCTTTGCATATTACCTGAACCTGTCGCATTATTTAAGAATAAGAGAAAAAAAAATGTATAACTTAACAAACAATTGAAATATAATACTTAACTACCTTATTCCTATATAAATACATCCTACCTATACACTAAAAAAAACCGGATAAGTGCGAGTCAGGCTCGCACATCGAGGGTTCCGTACAAGTCCAGAAAATTTCACAAAATTGGGAAGTAAGTTGTTAGAATCTCTATACCTTACATGATACTCGTACGATTCACTCACTTTGAATTTTGAACCCATATTTTGTGAATTTTGAGGCCCTATTTTTTTGTGATTTAAATAAAAATATACAGTTTTCAGATTTATTCCTATTTGTGTACTCTAATGCGAGTTGCAGACCAAGAGCTAAGCTAAGTTAGTTCGGGGTTAGCTCGCATAGCTGAAACAGTTTCCATAGATCTGTGCAGACTGCGAGCTAAGCACGATCTATGGAAAACTGCGTCAGCTATGCGAGCTAAACTAAACTAACTTAGCTTAGTTCTTGGTCTGCAACCGGCATAAGACACTGCTTCTCGCCAAATTTCATAGTTCTATGTCAACGGGAAGAACCCTGTAGGATTTGATTTTTGAGAGTGTCGAAATATGTGGTTTTTTTACGATCTAAACCGCTCTAACATTTTTAAACGATAACTGAGAAGTTTTTCTTTTACACAAATGCAAGATACCATAGATATACGTACAGTTTAAATTTCAACTCGATATCTTTACGCGTTCCCGAGATAAAGAGTCTTGACATACACACAGACGGACAGACGGACAACAAAGTGATACTATAAGGGTTCCGTTTTTTTCGTTTGAGGTACGGAACCCTAAAAAGACTAAAAATCGAAACAAATATTGTGTCTTAGAATTCCTTTCCGTCTATTCTAACTGTAAAATGTGCTGTAATGCAAAGTGACTTTCAGAGACTTCCATAGACCAATAAAGTAATTATAATTAACAAAATGGTACTTAAAACCAAAAGCTTCAATAGCCTCTGTATGTGTAGCTGAGTACATTGTTGAATAGGTATTTTTGATACTCGGAAAATTAAGAAATGTGTTTAACACTACGTGAATTTTCACTTAAAATACCAAGACAAATTCGGTGCCACAAATTTTAAAAAATACTTACATAACCGTTGTATCAGTACCCTAAAACGGTTTCTTTGTCGAACCCTGTAAGTATTATGATCATGTTTAATTTGAAAATTTTCTTTTTTTTACAGTCAACTTTAATCCAATGGCGGACAGCGTTCTGGGTATGCTTTGCTGTGCTAGTCAGCACCAACGTGGTTTACTGCATCTGGGCCGACGGCAAGCAACAATGGTGGGATGACGTCAGACAGTACGGCTATCCTGAGGATTGGAAACACGGACCTTTGAGAATGTCTGATCCAGATAAAGAAAAGAATAAGGAATCAAAGAAGGCAGAAAAGTGAATTTAGATACTTGTATGCCATCTGTGTGGTTTTAAGACTAAATTAGATCACTAGCTCACATAAAAGTTTTGTCTTCGGCAAGCGCAAGAGTGAAATTTACTTGGTTCTCTTGCCATATTTATATACGGTCTTCCTAATAAACGTGGAATTACTTTGGAATATTTCGTGTTTTGTTTTGTTTTACAAGTAAGTTAAAAATGTTAAAGAAGTAAAAATAAAACACGTACTAATCCATTGTTACTCTGCATTTACTAATAAGGTTTTACGTTTATAAAAACTTACGATATCTGTTGCGGTAACAAATACGTACCTAATTTAACAAACAAGACAAGTAACACCTATACCTACGTGAAAACATCCACTAAATTATTTAGTAGGTAGTCACTTAGTCGTTCTAAGTGTATCAACCATAAACTAAGATAAAATCCGACTATGGACAAGTGCAGCTAAACTAAAGTAAAATGAGTGATGGCTTAGATTGTTTTACTCGTATATACAAGCTTTATATTACGGAAAATCTAGTTTTTTTTTTAATTTGACTATGAAATTTTAAGTAGAAATAAGATAATACGCTATAAAATTCGCGTTCACCTTTGAATGTTGAGCCTTACGCAAAAATTGCAGTCAAACAAAATGCTCCAAAATCTCATCATAATGTAGAAACTCATTAAAATTCATGTCAATGTTCATTTTATTAAAATATATACGGCAGTAACAAAACAGTTAGCATGATGCCCGTGAGCAAGTGATCTTAATGCTAAATTAAAATAACAAAATTAAACCTATATTTATTACGTTGTGATGATCGACAATGATTTTCAAGATTCCTTTAGACCCCACCAAAATAAAAAGAAGTGTATTTTCTATTTAAAAATATGTACAAAACCCGAATAATCTAGGAGTCAAAGAAATGGTTGTGCATAGTTAGATATTTACTCGTGTTTAGTTTTTAATTTAAGTACAAGTAAAATATCCGATAATTTTATGTTTTGTACCAGTCCTGTTTCGGTCGTACATTCTCCATGTTCCGGATCGTTCATGACCGACCAGCGAAATAACCAAATCAAATGTATCGGTCGTTCATCGGTCACGTGACCGAACCATATGATGGCGATAAGATCCTACGTACATTCACAATCTTTGACCTCTCATTAGAAAAGTTAACGAAATTAATTATTATTACGAGACAAGAAAGTTTATTTTGGAAATAAAAAAACGAAAGAGACATTCAATCATCAAATAAATGGAACATTGTTTGCATGCATTGTAGTAATAACTATCATATTACTTAAAACGTTAAGTCTAATTTACAATTTTAATCGCGAAGTATCATTGCAAGCTAGACATAGACATAGACAGACGTTTGTTGGTGTGCCAGCAGTGCTACACGCCTCATTTTGCGCGAATCGCGCGACACGGAACATGCGACGCATGGTACAAATGATCGAGATCTTGAACAAGTAATGAACGATTCGATCATGCGCTGATTATGTTTCGGTCATTGGGACTCGTTCAATCACGACCGACACAGGACTGTTTACATAATATGGTACCTACCTAACTTACTTAAGCATTAGGCTCGGCGCAGATGGGCCACTGACCACAGCCACCGGTAGCAATCGAGCGCTGTCGCTACATTTGTATGTATCGCGGACACTACTGTAGCCAGTGGCCGCCACCGGCCACACGTGTGCGCTGAGTTTTAACTAAATCTATGTAAAATCGTGTGAACTGCTTGTCGGTGGCCACTGGTAGCTGAGGTCGGACCCGTGACGCGGTGAACCATATTTTTCACATCAAAAAAAACTTCAGAAAAACATGTATAAATTTATGATATTCCTAGCAAAATTGTGATGATAAAAATGTACTCCTAATATTTCTAATTTAAATAATTTTATAATACACAAATATATATTGATATGAATAAGATTTAAAAAAAATACACGGGTTAAACACAGATTATATTTAAAATTTATATGAACACCGGATACAACTCACGATTATTTGAACGGTCGAGCCGCTATGCGTCCGACCGGTTTCGGTTGGGTGCGCGGGCGTCCGTTGTCGGGGGCAAGCGTATTTCCTAAAGAAGGAGTAATAACTACTCTGAAACCGGTCGGATGCATAGCGGCTCGACCGTTCAAATAATCGTGAGTTGTATCCGGTGTTCATATAAATTTTAATAATTAATCCTCACGCTAGTTTTAATGACAGATTATAGTGTTCGGAGAAAAACCTACCGGGAGATCGGACAGTTTAACTCATTATTCCTGTGTAAAAATTTAAAAAAAAATTTCGCCTACAAAACTTGCATCCATCCCTATAAGTAGCGTATTTAAAAAGATATATAAAGTACAATTAAGTACAATTCCGTACCTACCCGACTGCATGTAGTAACGGCAGACTACAGTGTCGTACAAGTAGACAAATGCTGCATTAGACTACGCGTAGCTACGTAATGTATTTCATAGAAATACATAGAAACTAGTAGTGTCGTGCCGACACAGTAGTTTGTTGCTGCATGCAATATTTTATCAGTTCCTTTTTTAATTCTATGATTATGATTCGAGTTATTTATATAAAACAAAACGATTTTAATAAAATAAGTATTAAATAAAAACCATCTATTGCCAATAAGTATTTATGTAAGTAAAATAAATGATATTAACATAACAAATAAATCAGTACTAAGACAAATGATGCATTTTATTTTGATAAAGAGGTATTAAATTAATATAATACTTACTAAAGTTGCTTTTCCCTGCGGCTTTCCCCGCGTGATTTTCTAGTGTTGTACTATCCCATAGGAGCCTTATATTTTTTTGGGATAGAAAGTAGTTTAAAGAAGGAGTTCCTCGAGGACCAACTGCTTTCGCACAACTAGTTGTAAAAGATACAGACATCCAAATAATTGCGTGTTCCTAATGGCACAACTACATACAAATAAGCACAACTATGTTCAATTTAAATGTTTAGCTATTCCTTGTGACACAACTACAATCAAAATAGATACCTAGAAGAGTTACAAACAAACCAACAAAAATACTTTTGGCTTTACAATATTAGTAAGAATTATCAGTTATTTATTTCTAGTAGGTCTTCAAACAGAGACCTCGCAACACATCTCTACAACTGAATCTTAATAAGCCTATATCTAGACTAGCTTTTTACCGGTTTGGTTTACGCCTAACTAATAACTAGGACCTTAAGCTTTCGCTGAAAAATTATGTCTCTGAGTATGTATCTTTTTTATACAATTCGCTCCACCCATTTCTTTATCACATTTATAAATGGTAGTACTCATATGGTATACTTAGCCAAAATTTGGGTGATTAAAACTGTTATTATGAACAAATTTTACTATGAAGCCACCACAAAATTTAAAAAAAAATCAGCTGTTCCATACAAAATTGCAACTCAGAATCGACTGAGTGTAAGAAACAGTCGATTTTTTCTAGTATACCCTATGCGAATAGTCTTGTAGAGATTCGTAGAGCTTTACTATGATGACTAAATGGCTTAAATGATGATAAAGATCAGACAGATCAAGATCAAGACAGGAAATATATATGAGATGAAGGATAAATCTCGATGGACTCTTAAAGGAAGCTATTAGCAATCATCTGTCATACTATTAAGTATAGGTAATCCTAATACGATTAATTGTAATCTGGACCTATTTATTATTAACATATAAACCTATTATTTCTGTCCTTTTTCAATGGAAACAAAAATGAAGAAGACAAAAAATATGTCGAGTATACGAGAATTAGAAAACGTGAGAAGAATAACAATCGATCTACGAGTATTAGTATTTCTAACAGTGTAATATGTAAATGTTTTACTGTTGCCGGAAGTGTCAGTACGATTGTTAATTGCTACAGACAAATATTAATAGTTACGAATAAATATCTGCGATTAACTAAGTTATCCCACTGGGTGTTTTTCTTGATAACAAACATATATGATCGTCGCTGTACTCATACTTTTACTATGTAGAACAAAAATCCGGGGTAGTCCCATAGTTAAAGTTGTTCATTATGATGTACCTCATGTGTGATTACAGTATTTCGACACCTTAAATAGACACGTTGTAAATGCTAGCTAAGCCAAATTCTTGCACATAGGGCAATAGTTTACTGTAGTTTAGCCAACAACAAGCGATAAAATGATTCCCTACATTTTTTGTTTTCAATACAAAGATCATCGAGAAAAAGGCTATGGTAATAAATTTGAAAATAACATTATATGATCTTAAAATAGTCTTAATAATAGATATATGTATTAGTTGACGACTGGAAGCATGTTGTGGCATCGCTAACGGATCAGTGGGCTGGACGAGATGTTACGGATGCGGACAGTAACTTGATTTCTTGACATTTTGTATTTTGTATTGACATTTTCTGTTCTATTTTCAATTTTGTGATTATATAAAGTAATTTTCAAATTTATTACAACTGTAATTACTATTATTTATTGTACCATTTCCAGTGTTATTTTAAGGATACCTATTTTTCGTATTAATAGTTTGACATGTAACACCATTATGTTAGAAATAAATGACTATGACTATTTCGGCGTTGGAAGCACGGAGTGCGTTGAGTAGGTGGGAAGTTTATTTAACTATTTAGGTAGCCTTTTTCTCGATGATCTTTGTATTTAAAACGAAAAATCTAGGGAATCATTTTATCGCTTGTTGTTGGCTAAACTACAGTAAACTATTGCCCTATATGTCAGCTGATAAATATAAGTGTGATAAGTGCGAATAAGCGACGCGGAAAGATAACAATAATTTGGCTTAGCTAGGTATATACAACGTGTTTATGTAAGGTGTCGAAATACTGTAATCAAACATGAGGTACATCATAATGAACAACTGTAACTATGGGACTAAAGATTAAAGAAAATAAAAACAGCTGTTTCATATATTTTGTCTGTTTGATTTGTACGGAACACCAGATTTTTATTCTCATCCTCAAAATTTAGATAGAGCAATATTTTCAGTACATTCTTTAAAAAGGTAGGTATTGTAAAAACGATTTCTTCTTTCCGACTGAGATGCCTACAATAAATTGCAATTATTATTTTTAAAGATTTGTTTATCTTATTGTTCATACTTAGTGTATGTATTTACCTAACATAATTGTAAAGTAATTAAACAAAATCTTCTTAAAACTTTCTTACCACTAGAAACGGAACAAGGCATGAATTTCTATAATTATTTTATGCAAAAAATAGCATGACCGACTTCACCCGTGTACAGAATCATTACATGGTATAACACAAAGTCGCTTTCCGCTGTCTGTCCCCATGTATACTTATACCTTTAAAACTACGCAACAGATTTTGATGCAGTTTATTTTAATAGATAGAGTAATTCAAGAGAAATGCTTATATGTATAATACACCTGTGCAGTGTGCGTATCCGGGGCGCATCGCTAGAACGCAAAAATTATGCACGGATCGATGTAACATTTTTCACATTATTGTTGATTTATCAAAAATAAATGGGACCAATTTCGAAGTATACTCTTTCCAATAAAAAAAGAATCATTGAAATCGGACTACTATGAAAAAAGTTATGCGTGGTTATACCTACATTAAAAAAAAATATAGGTACGCGTCGAATTGTATACCTCAAAAAACTAAGAGAAACGCGCGGCTTGTTATCACAATCGTTACTTTGTAAAAAATAAAAATATGTTTCTAATAAAATTACAGATAACACAAAAATATATTAAAAGTTCCTATTAAAATTATACATTTCTAAAATGATTTGTTTCGGCATGGATAAGTAGGTACATAGGTATCGCAAAATATTGAGAAGGTAAGTTCTTCTAGTAGGTTCCAACTCGTTAAACTATTCCACATATTTTCACAATGACTGCTTTTAATTTCGTCATAATTTCAAAACAGGAAATCACAACAGTGCGTATAGGATATTTTAATTTAGCGTTGAGCGTGACAATCCTGCATGAACGTAATGAAATGGCACTTCGCACACGAGAAAACTCATTTGTCTAGCAGTTACCAAAAAAAAATTATGGTTACAATCGTGTAGTCCACTTATGTACGAGTGAAACGCGAGTGAGTACACCAGTTAATTAGTTATATAATAAAATAAATAAAAGAAAATTGACACCACACATTTTTATTTTATAAAAACAACACTTTACTTGTGAATATGCATTGTGCACTTATTGTCCATATTTTTCCGATCTGTCAAGCATAATTAAAATTACAAAAACATTTCAATGTACTTCTGTACTAACTACATAAATATTATGACTTTGTACTTAGAATGAAATCAAGATCTGTTTTATAGATATATTCTATAAAACAGAGAAAAAGCTATCCTCTATATCTTATCTCCCTTGACAGTTTTTTTTAATTTGAATATTTATCAAATACTTAGAGAGTTATTTAAATACCTAACTTTGACCAATTATTTTTTCTTGCTAGGTCAGGCTTTTCGCAAAACAATAAGTTGTAAACAAATGAATAATTGTAATGCTTGTATAGCAACCACATCAATGAAATATTTGATAAATCATCTTCAAAACCTGTATGTACTTTTACGAGTATAATTTTGCTTGTTACTATTCAAAGTGAATGCTTTGAATTTTTTTATTTTTAACAACCTTACGTCCAGTCATTTTTAGGGATCCGTACCAAAAGGGTAAAAACGGGACCCTATTACTAAGACTCCGCTGTCCGTCTGTCTGTCACCAGGCTGTATCTAATGAACCGTGATAACTAAGACGTTAAAATTTATACACATTACGTATTTCTGTTGCCGTTATAACAGCAAATACTAAAAATACTCAAACATATCTATGTAGGTAAGTCTCATACAACAAACCTGTTTTTTTAATTGATTTTCGCTCGATTTTAATAACGGTGACAGGTAGATGCTTGAAATATTCACACAATATTTACTATAAAAATAAATAGTTATTAATATAAAAAATAAAATAAATATTTAAAGGGGGCTCCTATATATACAAGATACGTTATGTGGTTGCTCGATATCAATAACTGCAACAGGAAGATGCTTGAAATATTCACATAATATTAAGTGATATTTAACATTACCAGACGGTACGGAACCCTTCGAGTGCGAGTTTGACTAGCACTTGGCCGATTATTTATTTTGCGTATTATTTAGTTTGCTATATTCTGCCTGCTAAGCAGATATGCGAAAAACTATTACATTAATTGATTATTTTATGTCAAATCACATAAGTTAGTGAATATTTAATTTTTAAATTATTATGAAAAGGTATTTCTTCTGTACGAAGTGCTTTTTGCTAGTATTAATGAAGTCAGGTATGCGACACGCGTAATATAGGATGGGAGTAATTATGGTCAATTATAATGGTAACTAACCCATTATTTTAGTCTCGTGACGTCAAAATATAAAGTTCTAGGCATTGGTAACAATACACGTGACCGATTGACATTTTAATTAGTAAATAACTTTTTAGTGTTTTACACTAAATAGACCTCCTATTTAGTTTAGTTCCTATTATGGTTATGGTACAATTAGTATTACCTACATCGTATTATCATCATTTTCACACACAGCCCAGAGGATTTATGACCGATGGGGTACAAAACTCCCGAGTGGTGAACTACGTTAAGTGGTGAACTACGTACCTCCAAGAGGAAGGGAGACGTCACCTACAAAGTAGAAAGGTGTCTTCAATACTAACTCGGGTTCGCGCTGGAAATAGCTACCTAAGTATCTTCCAACCAGTTTTATTGGATATCTGTAAAAAGTTCTTGAGAGGAGACCATAATTATATCGGCAAGCGTATTGTAAAACGTTTACCTAGAAGATGGACGGGCGGCGTCATTAAGATCACAGGATTGCGCTGGACACAGACAGACAGACAATTTTTTTTATTTACAACCACAATACAAGTCGCTTCCAAAAGTTCCAACCGGTATTATTCAAAATATACAGGGTTAGTTTTAATCGATTAGCATCCTTTTAGGGGCTTATTCTGTACATCAAAACTAACAACTTTTGTTCTGAGACTTTTGTCAAAACTGAAAATAAAAAATCTGCTGTTCCGTACATTTTGTCGCGGATAAACGATATTTTTCTATGGAACAACATTTTTTTTGAGTTTTGGCAAAAGTCGCAGAACGAAAGTTGTTAGTGTTGATGTACGGAATATGCCCTTAAAGGGATGCTAATTGTTCAGGAATAACCCTGTATGTGGAGTTCTATGTCCAGCAGTGGCCATCCTATGCCTGATTTGTTGATGATGATGAATAAAAAAACCATCAATGATTTTATCATAGTAATACCTTTTTATACGTCGACCTTGTGAACCTATTAACTTGTCAACATGGCAACAATCATAAAGTAGTTTGATATTGAACTTGGTCTGATATATTTAACGACTTCCTTTTTTATCGGGTTAATGAGTGCATAATTACCCCACTTTTAGAATAACTCATCGGTTAACGGGCAGTGTCTGATATCCCACGGAGATAAACGATTTACTTTACTTTTTAATGTAGAGCAGTGTCGTTTATAAAAAGTATGTTACTCTTTATGGGTAGGCCTATATTCAGTAGTGTGCTATTAAAAAAGCCCGTGGAATATAATGTCACTAGCAAAATTATTAACTAAAATCTATGTTTTTTTATTTGTTTTATGGGTTCGTTGAGTATATCATCAACATTGAATTAAAAAAAGAAAGACAATAATTTGATTTCGTGATAAAAATAACAATTAAACTAAAGTGTTGCTGTTGTAAGAAGAATAAAAATAACGGAAACAATATTTGAGAATCCGAAATATTTCTTTTTTGCATTGAAGTCTTCAAGCAAATATCTACAGAGCCACAGTTCCTAAGTGAAAGTAGTAAAAAAATGTCCGAGCTCCGTCGTACATACTGATTTAGATGTTTACATTAAATAATTCACAATGACCCGTTTTCTCAAATCACAAAGTTATTTCATCTAATTAGTGCTTGTAACCGAGCACTTTGGCATTGCGCGGCGTTGTAGTCGGCTTGCAATCACGTTACGACTAACTAAAAAGCCTGCCCGCTACGTAGATTGCCCACTACGTAGATTGCCCACTACGTAGCTTGGGCAGAGTTTTGGTTCGGACACATTTTTTGCACGATTGTGACTCTTTATATAATTATTGATCGAAGATTGAAGTAGAATATATAGGTATTATGTTTAGTTTTTCCGGGAGCTATAAATAGACTGTTATATACCTGCTCTTTAAAATATTTTCAGGTAGACAACTGAAATAATAATATAACGTTGCTATTCTATTTACTCAGTATATATGTGAAGGTTATTTATAAACAAATATTTAACAGGAAATTAATCTTCAGCGATACCGCTGCTTCTACCTAGTAGTTGAATGCGGTTAGAGTGTATGATAAGGTAAGTATAAGGATAAGCGGTATTTTCAATTTCTTTATTTTCTTATAAAGTAACTTTACAGTCAAAACCAAAACGTTACTTATTTTACACTTGATTACATACAGAAAAAAACCGGACAAGTGCGAGTCAAGCTCGCATACCGAGGGTTCCGTACAAATCCAGAAAATTTCACAAAATTGAGAAGTAAGTTGATTTTCACATAATTTCTCGTCATAAATCGAAAATTGCACACTGTTAAAATAATTTAAAACCTGTTTTAGTATGTGGTAATGAAGTTCTTTTAAATGATACCTTACATGACACTTTGAATTTTGAACCCATATTTTGTGAATTTTGGGGCCCTATTTTTTTGTAATATAAATAAAAATGTACATTTTTCAGATTTATTACTAAATGTGTACTCTGAGACAATGCTTCTCGGCAAATTTCATAGTTCTATGTCAACGGGAAGTACACTGTAAGTTTTAATTTTGTGAGTGTCGAAAAGTGCGTTTTTTTACGACGTAAACGGTTCTAACTTTTTTTTACGACAACTGAGAAGTTTTTTTTTTACATAACTGCACGATACTATAGATATACGTATACAGTTTAAATTTCAACTCGATATCTTTACGCGATCCCGAGATAAAGAGTCTTGACATACACACAGACGGACAGACGGACAACAAAGTGATCTTTAAGGGTTCAGTTTTTTCCGTTTAAACAATTTTAAACAATTTAAACAATTTTTATTTCGGTTCACAATAAACTTTTAAATTACAGTATAATGAGAATTCCTTTTAGGCAAAGGTTTGCCTGTATCAGAAATCCCCGCTCTTCCAAAATATAGAACATCGAAATAATTAATTTAGTGCATGTATGCGTGTGTGAGTGTATATATATATGTGTGTATATATATATATATGTGTATGTGTGTGTGTATGTATGTGTATGTGTGTGTATGTGTACGTGTGTGTGCGTGTTGAGTGTGTTTGTTCATGCGTGTGCTCATTTATTGGATCTGCAAAAGCCTTTCTACTTCACTATAGCTAAGTGGAGTTACCCACTTGCTGATACACATCTTACAATCGAAGAACAATTTAGGATATATATCTAAGTCTTTGTTAATTTTATTATATAAAGTAGCCGAACGAGCGTTACACTGCTTACAAGCAAATTCAGTTTTGTATTTAGGTGTCTCTGCTACTGACATCTTCCTTCTTTTTGTTGGGTTCTGTATGCTAGCATCATATGGTAATGTTTTATGCTTCTTGAGAATTAAGTTGATGAGGTAAAGTTTTCTAACTGAGTGTAAGCCACTAATTGAATAGATGGCTTCAGTGGAGTATCTAATCTTTTTAAAGTACATAACCTTAATCAGTGCGTGCTGAGCCCGCTCAACCGATATAAATTTAGTTTTTGACGCTCCTCCCCAAATTGGAATACAATACAGCAAAATTGATTGCGCCAAAGACACATAAATGTCGTTTAATAAGTTTCGTGGTGAGTCATATGTGTTTTTAGGTATCACATGCCTGAGTGATTTAAATATCCATATCAATTTTCTGATTCTGTTAGCCACTTGTTCCAGATGATCATACCAAGTCAGTCTATAATCTATTACCACACCCAGATATTTAGTTTTTGATATTTTATCGATCGTAGGACATCTACAGTCTGTCATGTTGATACCGTCACAGTCATGAACTCTAAGATTAAATTGATCAGGAGGTTGAGTACGATTATTGATACTGAAACATATATAATTCGTTTTAGAAGTATTTAACGTTAAGAGATTACATTTAAGCCAACCTGCTATTTGAGCCATACCTGCCTCGGCATAGTTTTTTACAGTATTCCAGGATTTTGCCGAGAAAACAATGGCAGTATCATCAGCATAGGAAAACAGGCTGGCATTTTTTATTGTTAAGTTATACAAATCATTTATGTATATTAAAAATAATGTAGGACCCAAAACACTACCTTGAGGAACACCATACATTACTTCTACATCATCACTAATGGTTTGACCTACTTTAACCCGCTGCTTCCTGTTAGTCAAATAATCAATGAAGTGTTTTAAGGGTACTCCTCTGATTCCCATGCTTTCTAATTTCTTCACAAGGATTGGGACGGAAACCGTATCAAAAGCTTTTTTTAAATCAAGAAATATCGCTAGACACTTGTTTCCCTTATCAATTTGATCGATTACAAGAGAGGTTAAAGCAGTTATAGCATCTTCTGTCGATTTACCTTTCCTAAACCCGAATTGTTTGGTCGATAAGATATGAAAGGAATTTAAATAATTAATTAGCCGACAATTTAATAATTTTTCTAGTATCTTCGAAATTGCTGGTAAAACAGATATAGGTCTATAGTTGTTGATATCACTTCCGTCCCCACCCTTGTGAATCGGGATTATTATAGACTGCTTCATGGAATTTGGGAAGATCCCTTGTTGGAAACATAGATTAGCGAGATGAGTTATTATAGGGACCACTTCACTCCTAACATATTTTAAGAACTCGGTCGAAATATTATCCCAGCCAGGTGAACTATCAGATTTCAAGTTCATCAGAATACTATTCACTTCATTTACACATGTATCTGTAAGAACAAAAGAGTTTAGTTGTTGATGTATTGTATTTGTGGTTTTAGTGGGTTTAATTTGTAGAGCTAGCGATTTACCAATACTTGAAAAGTAGTCATTAATGAAATTCACTGATTCTTTAGGAGAAGATTTCATGTGCAGTAAATCAGTATTTTGAGTTATATTTTTGTTTGTGTAGGTAATACTTTTAATATTTTTCCAAAGTAATTTGTTGTTTTTAACCGATTTCTCTAATAATTCTCGTTCATAGTTTCTTTTTAATTTTTTTATTAAATTGTTACAAAAATTCCTATATCTAGTATAAGTTATTTTTAGAGTCGTGTTATAAGGATCGGCTCGAAGATTCTTTTGCATTTTATTTCTGTTATTTATACAACGTAAAATTCCAGTTGTGATCCACGGTTTTATAATTCTTTTTTTCTTAGGAATTTTTGTAACAGAAGTACAATTGTTTATTGAGTCCGTCAATTTATCTAAGTTATCTCGTTTGAGGTACGGAACCCTAAAAATCTTAAAACTATTACATAATATATAAAAATATAAGTAACTACAATGCTGTTATGGCACATCTTTAGAAAAAACAAGCTCTTAAGTTTGTCTAATAAACAGTCATTAAAATGTTTACAAACTTATACATATAGGTAAGCGTGCTACACCCTAGACCGCACATCTGCTTAACATCAGGCAGTGTGTAGTCAAACGCGAACCTATTCGAAATAAAAATATATATATATATATATATATATATATATATATATATATATATATATATATATATATATATATATTATATTATATATATATATTCAGTAGTCAAGTTACGTACAAATTATTCTAAAATGGAGCGGTTTTCACTATACAGCAAAGAACTATTAACAAAAACAAGCCACTGTTAGCAAATACGTCAACTTGTGGTTGTGCAGATATAAGTACTCGTATGGTATAAAATATCGGTAGAGAAATGGATACAGGGCTAATAAAAATAATGTAACAATCCGAAAGAAGGTGGTGATTCAAGCCATCGTAATGATCAATTTGTCCCAATATGGGATGAATCCAAAGTGAAAAAATATAATTGGTTGCCCCATGTAGAACTGCAACTCTGTACCCACAAAATGTTTGATTTGTTTGTTACTGCTGAAATGTTTCTCTTATATCGGATTGGTCCCATTGAAAAAGTTATTTATAACTAGTTTTTACCCGCGGCTTTGCCCGCATGATATTTTGTTTTTTGACGCAATATCATTATAATTTATAGCCTATGTGTTATTTTGATATATAAGCTACATTATTGCAAAGTTTCATCTCAATCCGTTCAGTAGTTTTTGCGTGAAAGAGTAACAAACATCCATATATCAATCCATCCATCCTCACAAACTTTCGCGTTTATAATATTAGTAGGAAATAGGATGGTGGCTTGAACAACTTTTTCTCCTCTTTCAGGTTAGTAGGTAGATACACGTTTTATGAATAATCATTATGGTACCGATATTTATCAGTACTTTAAATAACCATTCTAAAACAGAAATTATTTTGATACCGAAAATTTCATTAGATACTTGGCACACAGGGCGGAACGTTTTGCCAAAAAATCATTTTAATAGAATAAATAAAAAATAACAGGACGGTTCGGTATTTTTAGTTATCGAAATAAAACGGTATGAAGTTAAAATGTTGCAAACATATCTAGGTAACGCCTAACAAAATTAAGAACTATAGTCTCGTGTCATCAACTCAATCATATAAAAAGTTACCCTCTATTACATTTACTTTTTCGGTTATTTCATCATTTTTTAGGGTTCCGTAGCCAAAGGGTAAAAACGGGACCATATTTACTAAGGATTTATGTTGCCGCTATAACAACAAATACTAAAAACAGAAAAAAAAAAATATTTAAGGGGGTTCCCATACAACAAACCTATTTTTTTAGCAGTTTTTCGCTCGATATTAGTAACGGTGACAGGTAGATCCTTGAAATATTCACAGAATATTGGGAGCCAAAATATTAACTTCACAGAAGAAACTTTATTATTTTGCTTGATATTAATAAAGGAAAGAGGAAGATGCTTGAAATATTCACAGAATATTAAGTTGTATATTCCCTTCAAAAATAAACAATTACATTTCAATAAAATATGTTAAGGGGGGCTTCCGTACAGTACGAAACCCTTCGTGCGTGAGTCCGACTTGCACTTGGCCGATTATTACTAGCCACAGTATGTATATTTCATAATGTTGCGGTTACATCATTATTATCTAGTAATTAAAATCTACAACAAATAAAGTGAAAGAAAACATTTCTGTACAAATATAAGTTGATAACGTTATTTGATATTGAAACGAGCCTAAGAAATATGTTAACAAAAAACACGTACAAAATATAATATTAAGTTTGATTTGTTTCTCTGACAGATCCATACCTACTACCTATACTACCTATTAGATTTTACCCACGGCGCCTCAATAAAACCAAAAAGGTTTTTATGAGGCGCCGTTTTTATTTATTTTTTTGTCATAGGTGTCATAGGCATTTTTTTATTACGGCAACATTTTTTATTTTCCCGTAATAAAAAAATGCCTATGACACCTTTAAAAACTATATCCAGACAAAAATCAAGTCGATCCATAGCTCCGTTGCTGCGTAAAAGAGTAACAATCTAACCAATCAACAAACAATATTTTGAATTTACGAGTGTTGTCGCGTGTTTGTCGGCCTTTTATCGGATACACTTCGGAGAGTGCGCTTAGGAGTTGCACAATCTGGTCCCACCTGCCCCTTTCTTCTATCGTACGGCTAGACAGACGCGACCAAAGCGCCACCCTTTTATGGTGGACATTCCGCGCGTTAGAACTAAGCGTTTCGAATCCTCATTCCTCATACGAACAGCCAGAATGTGGAACGCTTTGCCTGGGTCTGTTTTCCCGCTTAAGTACAACGTGGGTGTCTTCAAATTCTGAGTAAATAGGTATCTTCTAGGTAAACGTGCTACACCCTAGACCGCATATCTGCTTAACATCAGGCAGTATGTAGTCAAACGCAAACCGATACGGAATAAAAAAAAAGGTTTATTATTAATAAGGATTAGTTTACAACATGGACCCAGAACTATTCAACTTTTCACAGATTGGACGATGTAATTACCTACTATTATGCGTTGATTTAGATTTGATAGAGCGTCCTTTGATTTTGAACCTAAAATTTGATTTTTTACCGATATAAAGAAATAAAAAAATTGATTCGAACTACATGTCCGCCAACGCCAACACTGGTCCAAAATTATTTCTATTTTACTATGGAAACTAAAGTGATTTTCCCACATTTTCTCTTTATTATATTATTTAGCTATGGAGAGGGCTATGCTCAGAGTATATCTGCGGGATCGAATCAGGAATGAGGAGATCCGTAGCAGAACCAAAGTTACCGACATAGCCCAGTGGATTGGCAAGTTGAAATGTCAGTGGGCAAGACAGGGCACGGATGACTAATTATCGATGGGGTAGAAAAGTTCTACAGTGGAGACCACGTACTGGCAAGAGTAGCGCAGGCCGCAGACCTCAGTAAGACCTCAATATCACGCCGGATGCAAGCCGCTAAACCGGTCTTATTGGATTTCCATAGAGGAGGCCTATGTCCAGGAGTGGTCGTCTTATCGCTGACGGATGAATGGATGGATGTTTTTTTTTCGCAAAGACGTTGAAATTTTGTTTGCCAGCGTAGATAAAAATAATAATTGTATTTTTATCTTCATTATCTCTGAATTCAACGAATTAAATGAATAAGTGTTGATAAATATTGCTTTTCTACGAGATTCTTCACAAATATAAATAACTTAATAGAAATAAGCAAGTTAACGTAAACAAAAACAAAATTATCTATTCGAAATACCGTCTACGTCAATGTCACTAGTTTATCTCGAAGCATCAAACTTCCTTGGCATAAAATATTAATTCTAGCAAATTCTATTTCATTCCTTCGCTTTTCTTCGTTAAAAAATACTGGCAGTCGCGTCAAAAGAATAGGGTTAATTTATTTTATAGTATAGCGGAAAATAACTTCCCTTATTTTTTGCAAATAAGAAACGTAAAACACAAAAGCATACGTTTTCTTAGATTATTACAAAAGAACAGTATCTATGATGGAATAATATAAATTCACAGCGCCCCTAGCATGGCAAAGGGACAAATTGTCTTTCCTCCAATTTATCCCCTCGGAGTGGAAACCTAGTATGGATTGACATTAAAAGTGAATAATAGTAGATTGTATCATATGGGAGTGGAAAATAATATTTTTACGGCGAGGGCGCTTTATTGAATTCAGAGCGAAGTGAGGGATACTAGAGTAGAATCCCGAGCGCAGTGAGGGATTCTTTAGTAGAATCCCGAGTGCAGTGAGGGATTCTTTAGTAGAATCTTGAACGTAGCGACGGATTCAAAGTACGTCGCCCGAGCCAAAAATATGTTTTGCGCCTAAGTGGTACACTCTACTTTTCATCACCTCTATGAAAAAATAAAAGGCGCCGCATATTTTATTGTAATATTATTATTTAATTAAATGTAGAGTAACAACTAAATTGAAATTAAATGGTATCTAATAATTAAACAAATGAAAATTTATATATACATTCTTTTCATTTTCTTGGCGCTGAACACTAACTTTACAAATACTTCCAAATTCAAAAAGTGCGCGACAAAGATCATTTCGGCGCATTTATGTGTTCCAAATTCAAAAAGTGCGCGGCAAAAATAATTCGCACTTAAAGACGAACCAAGTAGTCATTTTCGAATATATGTGATGAAAAATGGTTTTATCCTTTTGCCATGTTAGGGATGAAGAATGCAAAAAGTCTGTAGGTACATTTTTAGGTATATAGGCAACTTAGGAAATGCAAGTTTACTTTTTCCTAGAAAAGGTCACTCTTTTCCAAGAAAATTCGTGAGAAATCTTTAATGTGCCGACTTAACTTAGTGGGCTAAAACAGTAAGACAATGATCTTTTTGAAGGCTTTACTGGCCCAATTTAACGTATTTAAAAACAATACCAATTTTTCCTCAACATTGTATAATTTTAGTGTTGAAAAAAATATATGTTATTTTTAAACATATTTCCGAGGACCCTCCGATCTCCGATTTATGCTAATAACTTCGCTCGATCGAAAAAAAATCCAAAGTCAGCTCTATGTTGGATTTCGAATGCTTTTTTGAATAATTCTATGTTAGACATGATATTTTTTTTTATTTTAACATATTATTACATACTTATGATTTAATTTTACAATACCTATGGTTTAAAATAAGTCAATGTTGAATAACCAACATCACGTATAGAATTAATAGATGTATGTATGTACTCGTAACTACAAGTGTAATACGTCCATGGTAACGTCATAAAATAAAACTAATAGCATTGCTTTATCTTCACATACCTATTCGTTCTAAGTTAATGTGTAGGTAAGTACTGAAGTTAAATGAAACATGCTAGATAGGTACATTATTCAATTTCTAAGCTGAACACTACATAAATTGAATGCTTGCTATTTCATAAATTATGTCATAGTTATTGATTACAACATTAAGCTTACACTTAAAAAAATACATTGAAACACTTACGTTGAAACAATACGTTTTACCACAAACCTACTGCCCGATGTAAATCTGAGATGCTTACGTACTCGTAGAAAGTATTTTGATTACGCTTGGTGTTTTAGAAGACGCCTAAATAGTACTTGAACAAAAAAAGAAACCTAGGCAAGGAGTTTCATATTCTAGTTGTCCGTTTTAGGAATGTGGAATCAAAACGCGTGAAATCTCAAAGCTCGATTTCGCAATCTAACTCCTTGCCTGTATCCGTAGGCGTATCGAATACACATATCAGCGTTTCGCTGACCCCACAACAGGTATCGCCGGACCGCATGTTGGATAAATGATTATGCTACCCAAGGCCGACAACCTCATATACTGCTATAGGGCTGCCTACTGCCAGATACCGTAAGAACTAAGTGTTTAAGAAGAATAAAATAAGTAATGCATTTGCAGATGTACGCACCGTGCACTTTTTTTTTAATGTAGAACACATTTGGCCACCAGCTTGCCTGATGGAAAGCGAAGTTGTAGCCGAAGATGGAGTATGTAGACCTAAAAGATACCTATTCACGTGAAAGAAGTTATATGTATATTGAGGGTTTTTGTAGAAGACGCACATATTATTCTAGGATAACATTGTGCCTACTTCTAATTTTTTATCATTTTTATCTAAGTTAATTTATGTAGGACGTACTTAAAAAACTACACCAGCAAATACATTTGTTATTTTGTAAATGGTGAATAACGTACACAGGCACAGTTATTAATGTTTTCTATAAATTGTTTTTCTTGTACTGTATATTATATTATTGTTTGTTGTCCCTAATAACAAAAATGCTATATACAATATGATACTTTTAATAAAGATAGAAACCGTAAATATATGTAGAGTCGTTAGATTTCATCTGAAAATACCTATAAGTATCATATTAATTTTTATCATAAGAATAATACTAGATAGATAGACAGAACTCTTTATTGTGTGCACTAAGTACAGAGTAGATACTTAACTTATCTTAAATTAAATTAGTGCCACAAATGGCGGCCTTATCGCTGATAGCGATCTCTACCAGGCAACCACTGAACGGAAAGAGATCATAAACAAGAGTATAAATGGGAGCTACCAATCTAATAATAATATACTGTTATGGAAGTGAATTAGGTATAAATTAAGGTTAAAGGCTAACTATAATAATTGTTTGCGATGTTTTTATACGCAATTGACGTTTGTGATGACTATGTACTCATACCTAAACAATAAAAATGTTACTCATACCATATGACCACAGTGCTAGGATCGTAGTAAAAAATGTACTGGCCCGTGAAAATCCCTGAGAATGCTGACACTCATCAGGAAGTTCCACAACGTCATTTTATATAACCACAAATGGTACATGTGTATTCTTTAGATCATATTGGTCGACACTAATGTCTTATTTCAGTGGCCTTGTAGACCGAATTTGTATTAGGTAAAGTACTAGTATATATTATCTTTGGTCTACATTGATGCTAAAGTACCCATGCTACCTACTAACATATGTTTAGTCATCTTTGAACTGAAATAGTATATGAATCATAATTAATCACGTTTGTTCCTATCCACAGTCTACGGAGTCTAAGTGTCAAAGTTCATGTCGTTAGAATACTGAAAGTTATACTAAAAATTATCAATAGTCATAATAGTGCCATACACTAATAATAAATCGGAATTTTTGAATGTTTATAGGTAGGTAACGTTAGTTTGTTCTAACTCTATAAATTAAAATATAATAGTCAAAAGAGGTAATATAATTTTTATTGTAACAGTAATATTATTGCCCATGACGATGAACATCAGCAAAGTACCTATTTTTTGCAGTTCAGTTTTGCAGGCGCTGCATTTTGTATCATGTTTGTAAATTACTGAACTATGGTAATTAATTTTTACGGCATCATTATAAGATATTCAAATACAGATTGAAAATAAAAAGAATTGGCCCTCAACAATCAAATGACATAGGTACAAAAAGTATAAATATTTGGATGCTTTCAAAACCCCCCTTCTAAATAGATGGATTAAATGAATGAACATAAGTAGTTGTTCCCGTAAGACAGTAACATAATGTAGCTCTACATACTCCATCATCGGCTACAACATCGCTTTCTTTCGGGCAAGTTGATGGCCAAATGTTATGTATAAAAAGAAACACTAGGTAAGGTAGGTAATGCGACAACCCGGATGATGCTAGTTTTGATTAATTCCATTAATGAGTGATATATTTGCATTGTGAATACCTAAGTAGGCCGTGCCAGCCCTAGAGTTGCGAGTCTGCCGAGCAAGGCGCCGGTTGACAATATTCGCCACATACCGGCAACGCGTACGCACGTTGTGTACACACGCTGATAATTGACAGTATCAAATAATACGCGAATAGGAGAACACTTAACAAATCCGACCATAAAATAAAATAAAGTTTTCCGACTATTCACGGGCAGTGAGGTCGTGCGCCGTTACTGCGAAAGCTCGACCCAAGTTTTTCAGTGTTTTTTATTTATTATGTGCAAAATATAGTGCTATTAAGTTCTACTAAAAAAGGTATTTTTATAATTGTGTATTTCTTAACTAACTTTTTTGTATTATATTAATAATTTAAACAACCATATTTACATGTAGGTACGAGAATATTTTAATGAAGCGCGTTCTATTATTTTGTAAATTGACATGTTTTCTGCCATGCTTTGCATTTTTAGCTAATCCATAAATATTTATTTTATTTATTTATTTACAACATTAATAGGTGGGCAGTTACAGGTCGGCCCCAATGCGCCCGCCTACATAAGAACAAATCTTACGTTATTCCAGGAACTAATCTAAAATTGCAGAATATTATTAACATACAATCATTAAATGAACCATTAAATAAAACAGTACTTTATTTTAATGCAATAAAGGGTATTTTATGGGCCATTCTATTTAAAGGTTCTGTTTAAGTATTCAAATCGTTTATAATGCCCACTATGTTACCGCATTAAGAATTCGATTCAGTCATCGTACATTTTAGTATGTACAACAACGTTGAATATAATTTACATAATCAGTAGGACTAAGTTTAGTACTAAAGTCGGATTAATATATTACTGTTATTTAGTATATTTAATCACGTGAAGCATTTTTTTTGCTATTTGGAAGTGCATAGACAAATTTTAATCTGGAAGTTTAAATAAGGTTTGACTGCCGTACTACTTCGTACCTAGGCTGTTATTTTCAAATTATGTTACCGAGACCTTTCATATTTATGATAAATACCTACGTACGAGTAGTAGTTTAACTGAATTATTTATTATTTAACTATCCTATTAACTACAATCAGATACAAAACTACTTTATATGCTAAAACCAGCTACACTACTACCTACAACATCCAAAGCAATTAGATCATCCACGGACCCTTGATAATCCAAATGCTCAAACCCACTGCCAGTTGGCAGCGTGCCCAGCATGCTGGCAGCATTGCCACGCTGAATGGCAATGCTTACACTTTGAGCCAAATAAACATTAGCATTTTAGTCACGCGATATATTATTATTTAGTGAACTATTACTATTAGATATTACTTATCCATTTTATTCGTGTTTTATAGTGGTGCAAACTAAAATAATTGCTGTGCAATGTAAAGTAATAAATAATGACACCACTTGTACATACAAAGTTATCCCATGTCCTTTATGACTAAAATCACTGTTTTATCAATTTACTCGAATAAAATGTTACTCTACATTAACATTGATAAACAATAATTTTATCTCAACTGTGACCTTATTGTGGTTTGCTCGAGATTATCGATGCCACTATTTTTTCTCTCTCACTCAGATGACATTTGTAACAGGAGAGACAGTGATCGAGATAAAGTCTATCGCGCCAAAATATAAGATAGGGCACTGAACCACTTATTGGATAAAAAATTATCAGATCCATTTAGAATTGTCAAGGTCAGATATATTTTTATGGCTTTTATTTTATAGTTATCTACATAACTAACTACAAAACTAATTTTATTATTAAGATAATAAATCAATGGTAACATTTGTAGATAAATGTTTCATCTGAACAGGACTTTACTTGAATAAATAAATAATAAAATTAATTAGCTTTTATTCCTTGCATTTTACAAAACATGATCTATAACAATATATATCTGCCAAATTAATACTAAATTAAATATACGTTTCTATTTACTTATTTCGAGTACATATTATATTGCGTACCTACTTATTATTTAACTAACAATTTTATTTTAATTATTTAAGTGTCTATGTTTTTATTTATTTCTTGTACTTATCTATTGTAACTGTAATACCTACATCTACTATAACATAATTATGTCTACAATATCTAACAAACCTATAAATACAATGTTCCTTATTTTAGTAAGTGTCTACTAAGTTTCTATCGACTTCTAATAGGTATCTATATAAACTATGTCTATAATGTATTATCTAAATAATACTAATACCTATCTAACTAATTTTAAGTTTTTTTTTAATTATTTAAGCTTATATTTACTTAGAAGCTATATAACTATTTTAAATTTCGTTCTTACTGTCATTATAATGTTCCCCTTCTTCTTTTAGAGTACAATATTTAAAATGTTTATTCATTGTTTACGTGAAGGTAAAATAGATGGCGTTAGTAGTGTCTTAAAAAGCACGAACGTTTCGCGCAGAGCTTAGTTATTATGGTAAATGTTAATATACAGCAAAAATTTTGTTCTGAATAGGTAGGTATTAAGTTTGATTAGAAATTTCCATTATGTGTATGTATAAAAGTAAGTAATAGGTTTATAAATTAATTATGTATAAATTTATGATCCATTGCATATTGCATTGATAAATGTTTGCAAGAACCCCTCACGCGTGTAGGTGTATTTGCTTGTGTCTTCTACTTCTGCTACTTCAGTAGGTTCAATATTTGATAAATTCAATAGTGGTATTCGGTATCTATCTGTAATGATGTACCTCCTGACACGCTTTCTATGTTATTTTTTTTATCTAGTAGAATTCTGACATTATAATATTATACCTTAGGTACGAGACGTTGTAGGTTTATTAAACTGTACTGTACTGGAGATAGTTTTAATTACTTTTCTAATTTATTTGTTCACCATTTTTGTCGGAGGGGGTGGCTTGATTGCTATTTCTTCCGGTCCTTGTTTTCTTGATTTTTTGTCATGTTGTTGCTGATGTCACCTTTGTTTACTAAAAAAATCAACATTCCTGGTTTTACAACTCCTTCTGATAAACTGTTTGATCTTTTTATTGTTTATTGTGATTGGTGAATTTTATTCTTTTTAGAGGCTTGAGTATTTCTTTCGCTGTGAATTGTAGAATTATTTTCAGGTGAGATTGGAAGTGGTCTTTTATTTGAAGATTTAACTGTGACCAGCTTATCATATTTTATTATAACTATATTTCCCTTCTCATTTTCTAAAATACTTGTTGCTGTAGCTCTTTTCTTTTTTCTAAAATGTACTGTGGATAGTCTTTGATGTAGTATTGAGTATTTTGCAGAGCTCCCTTTCTTTTCAAAATGTTTATTATGAAACCAAGTGTCGTGAAGTTGAAGTTTTTTCTCCTTTTCTTCCTATTCTCGTTACCTCTCGGATATCTCTATGGTCTAGTTTTAGGGATAAATATTCGTGTATCCATTTAATAATGTTGTCTTCTAGCTCTCCATATGACGATTATTTTTCTTCAATGACAAATAGTACTAAATTTCTTTGGCGAATTTTTTTTTCTAAATAGTATATTCTTTTCGCTTGTTTCTCAACTTTTTATTTTAGTTCTACGTGTTTTTGTTCCCATAGGCACATTTTTTCTTTCAAAATCTTATTAATATTTAGTGTCACTTGTTCCGTTACTCTTTGCCCGCTTCCGTTGATCGCTGCTTTTTGCTCGTCAAGCTCTCTTTGAATGTTTCGGAATGCATTCATAATTTCTTCCATGGTGACAGTCTTAAATATTATTGAAAAATTGATAAGTGATCAATTTTGATGTTAGCGCCCTCTTACGCTTCTGTACTTTTGTTCGGTTTGTCTATTTTAGCGCCCTCTGTATACTATTTAACACTAATTATTGATTGCTTAGTATAGATGGCGTTGAATGTTTATGTAAGCGTGAGTTTTTTTTTAATCACTTTTAGGTTATGTTTCTAAATAATTCAGAAATATAGCACTGTTTATGTTTATTATTGTTTGTTTACTGTTTCGGTGAGTGTTTTTGAGTTTTAGTATGACGAATTTTCACAAAAATGTCGTCAAGCTATGAAAAAAGTTCTGACCACGCACATAAACACTTTTGGCTTTTTATGATTTATTTTAAGTTTTTGAAACAAATCGTTATTATGTTAATGTTTTCGCTGTATTTTTACTCACTTTTGCAACATTACACTACTTATTTACTGGGTTAAGTAATTTTAAATTGTTTTTTTTTTCTGGAGCCGAACTGTACCGTGGACAGTGGCGCCACCAACCTTAAATATTAAATAAATCATTATACATAATAAAATATAACTCACAGAGAATAAGCAAAAGTGAACTGTCAAATAACTGGAATAATTCGTCGTTTAATTGGGTTTCGTCGTTCGAACGATTCACATTTTCAAAATGTTACTTTATTGTACAAAAATTGTCCATCGCTGAATTGTTTTTTTTTTAATATTATTTCTATAGACGACGAACATTGCCAACTTTTACTATAAACCACTTTCAAAATTCCGGAAAAAAGCTGCTCCGTATAAAAATTAATGGATAGAAAACGTATCATTGTTTTTGTTCGCGTCTTCGGTGTAGAACCCATAGTAAAAGTTGATTAAAATGATAATAATAATGTATGTAAGTTCGTATAGGCCGGGTGATTAGCCCTAGTGTCAGAGTTTTTATGCTGCCTGAAGGCCTCTGGCACGACTAAACGGTTAAAACGACCGGAACGTATAATTTAAGACGTCATCCGAGCCACGGTAACGCTCAGTTGTTAATGCCACCCGCGGCCACCCATCCGAAGACTGGCCGTGCTGAACGTTGCTTAACTTTGGTGATTGCTAACAAACACCCAGTCAAACTAAGAGCGCTAATGAAATGATAATAATGATATTCTAAAACACATCTACCGTGTAGTGAAACAGCTTGTATACACTGGTACTAATTAATAAAATGGTTGTAACCTATACATACTTGTACCTATTGACGATTACGACAATATTTAGTCCGTTGCTACAACTACTGAATTAAATGAGGAAGTTATTAAGTACGCCATAAAATTAAACAGATTTATATATAGCTTTAGATTAATTAGCACAAGGTTCTATAGAACACTTGCTTGAAGCCGAAAGGAAGTCATCAATATGAAGAAAACGAGTTTTGTTATGGGTAGGACTTAGTCTTAACCCTAGAAGCCCAATCATATTTTTAAAGCCATAAAGCCCAATCATACGTCAAATTGACGTGTAATATTAAAAGTCGTTATATTTGTTTGTTTTATATTGTATATATCAATTTTTTAAATTATTTACCTTAAATATAGTTTAATAAAACATAAAAACGTATATTTAAATCAAATAGTTATTTATTGATACTTTTATAATCAAATATTAGGAACTATAGTAAAATTACACAAAAATTGTTATCGTCTTAGTTATTTCTTGATACTAATAAAATTAATGCAAAAATCAATCTTATTTAAACATTTTTCAGAAAACAAATCACCTCTCTTTGATTTAAAAACAGTTAAAAATAATCATTCAGTAAATTATATACAGTTTTGACATATGTCAATATCGTGTTCTCCGCATATTGCTTTTTTACATTTGAAGCACAGTGTTTTTGTCATCCACCTTTTTTAAAGGACAGCACCCACAGTAGTGTCCTTTTTTGTTCTGGATCATCACATGTAACTGCTGCTGATGTTTCTGGCACGGTTTTCAACACATTTGCATTGTTTTCACGTAAAGTTTTCTCAAAGTTGGTGTTCCCAGACGTTTTTGCATCCGAGTCGATTCTGTGCTCAATTTTTGCACTTTCTACGGCTCAAGGTCAACATATTGTTGCAGTGACTTATGAATTCACATAAACCATGTTTAGCATCCCTTACAAAACTGCCTAATCGGATAGAAGCCTGATGCAACGTGATAATTCTGTGAAGTGAAGTCGATTTTGTTTCTTCAAGATTTGCTGACTCTGGAGACGGGATAGGGCTTTCAATGTTCTCATTTCTAGTTGCCGAATTTGCATTTCCAATAAAGTCCACCATTTTTTCTTCACTATCACTCCTTATATCATCTTGAGGAACAAAATCTTGAGGGTCACATCAGCGGGAGAAAAATCATCTTCATGTTCCAAGTGACGCAATTTCGTCTGGATTTAGGTATCTAGGAGACGCCATTAGCATTTAATTTCCTAAAAATAACATATTTAGTAATAACATCAAATGCAACAGTACGACAAGCAAAAAAAAATAACAACTATACCGCAAACTTATAATAATCCCAAAACTTACACAAAGCCCAATCATACGTCAGATTGACGTGCATCATTGTGATTACAATTAATTGAAGGGACTTACCGAAGCGACACAGCCTTCTCCTGTAAGGTTTCGACGGGCACTAGGTTGGTTTGGAAGGACGTGACGATTCAACAAAGTTTGCAAAAGATATAGCGATTTTTTGTTGGAGTGTACGTCAAAACGACGTACATTGGGCTTCTAGGGTTAATATGTAAAAAAGTTTCCCTATAATACTTTAAGTTAGAGTATTTGATTCATTCATTCAAAATTTAAGATCAAGGCTGATTTCGGTGGAGCAACTTACATCTCTCGCGGTCTTCTGCCAGTACTTTCACCTCCCTGTACATCAACATTTTCTGTAATTTGATCTAGCTATGCCTTAAGTGGTTTCCCTCTCTTTTCTTCTGTTATAATATATATAAATAAATATATTATTCCTTCCATCTGGATTTTTAGTTTTTGGTTTTTCAGAACCTTTTTATTTTTCCGGGAAAAAAAGAAGCGCATGTCACTTTCAGATCTTTTAACTATATCAATACCAAAAAAAAATCAAGTCAATTCGTTGGTCTGTTGCTGCGTTTCAGAGTAATACATCAACAAACACGCTTTCAGATTTATAATGTTATTATATTATACATTAACAACATTATGTTTGACCTTGAATATTTTATTTCTAGAACAAGCGTATTTTGTACGTAATCGACGTGATTAAATACCAAAGATGGAGGAAAACGACACTCTGCAAGCGCAAGCGCACAAACTACTTGGACAGAAGACTCAAACGCCGCAGAAGTACGACAATAGTTTCACAAGGACTCTCAGATCATGTAAGTACCAATACCACAAAAACATTTTCATGTAAAATGTAACCAAGACGAGACTACAGCTTGCACTATCACTAAAGTTATCAGGTCTCATGTAGAGCCAAGCATCTAACTCTGCACGCCTTAACTCTACAAATCCTTACTTCACAAACTCTACAGCTTAGTCAATATTATGTGACTTGGCAGTTTCGTTTCAACATAAACTATTTTATTTAGATTACCTACCCTCTTTTTTTCTTCAAAATGATAATGATTATAGCTTTTAAATAAGCCATTTCGCAAATTTCTCTTTGGAATCTGCTGAGAAACGTCGTGAAATGATGCATTGAAAATAACTCATTTTGATTCAAAATTTCAGATAATTTATGAAATTGCAGCGTTAACAGCATGAATTAGTAAACTTGCTGCTTTTGCCCTTGTTTTAATTTGACGAAAATGATAGTAAAATAGGGACCTGTTTCGTATAAAACTTACAAAAATAATTTAATATTATATCATTTGCAAGTATCGGTATAGTCTATATAAACATCTTATAATGGCGTATGTGCAAGATTTAAGTACCAGCACAAAAAGATACCAGAAAATATAACAAGTGCAGAACAAACATCGAGTGCTCTTAATGGTAGGGGAGCCCACGATACCTACCAAACTGGATTTACTCGAGCATAGAGACCGATTGAGTTGAGAAGCTTAGGTGATAAGATGATAAATTTTAATAGAAAAAAATAATTAAATAACGAATACCTTTTTTTCCTGCATCGGACGTAAATCAAATACAAATACAAATATTTTATTGATAACACCATAGTTACATGTCAAAAATCGAAAAACTATCGAAGATAATAATTAAATGTCATTATATTATGGGACATCTATCGAGAATAATAATTAAATGTCAAAATATAAATTCGATATTAATATATCTAATAACAAAAGTCAATTAGTTATAATTTATGATAATTTCAAGAACTCTTTAATATCATAGAATAGCTCGGTTTGGAGCCAGTTCCTTAGTTTAGTTTTAAAAGACACGGCGGAAGGTGCATCTCGCACTTGACCGGGTATTCTATTGTAAATCGCAGGACCTGATACATAGACTGACCCCTCCGACCTCGCGAGCTTATGAGAGGGCGTCACCAGCTGGTTACGCCTTTTATTACTCCTCAGGTCGCGGGATGTGTTCACTCCTCTCTTTTTATATGAGGACAAATGAGTATGTGTAAATAGAGCTAGCTGGTAGATTACCTCACAAGGCAATGGGAGAATCTGTAACTCTCTGAAAAAACCTACGCACGAAACGTCATCCGAAGCACCAAAAATAGCTCGTACAGCCCGCTTCTGCATGACGAACGCTCTGTTGATCTCCGCGGCTCGACCCCACAGTTCCAGCCCGTAAGTTAGATTGCTGTGCACCGTAGCAAAGTAACACGAGCGCACAACGTCGCGGGTGGCGGTGCTCGCGAGCCGCCGAAGAGCAAAGCATGAGCGACTCAACTTAGAGCAGACCTCGTCAATGTGCGTCTCCCATGTCAGTGCGCTATCGATGCTAAATCCCTGCAACCTCGTACCATTAACTTGCTGAAGTGTAGTATCACCTAGGACCACAGAATACTGGCAGGATGCTTTGCCGTTGAGGTTGAACGTCATAAAACAAGTTTTCTCTCTATTCAGCGCCAGCCCGTTTGACCTAAACCACTCATCCAACCGTTGAACCACAGAGTTCATCTTACATTGCAGCTGGCTTTTCGATGGCGCTGTGACCACCGCAGCCACATCGTCAGCATACATGTAGACCTCTGCGTCATGGATGGCACCTGGCAGGTCATTCAGGAGAAGGCTGAACAGAGAGTTTGAGAAACATGAGCCTTGCGGGGACGCCCATCACGATCTCCAGCTCCCTAGAAGTCACACGATCCATGTCACCTACCACCACTTGCGTTCTCTCAGATGAAAATGAGGAGACAAGGGCCCCGGCCCGGCCGCGCACACCCACTGAGAAAAAAATCGCCACTAAATATTACAAAAGTGCTTTGTATTTGGCGAAAATACTAAATTTTAGTATAATTTAGCAAAGTTTTGCTGTATTTGCAATTTTTATTAATTTTTACTAACAGTTTTGTTTTTGTAATTGTAATTCCTAAAATACGATTTTAGTAAATGCAGATATTGCAAAAGTTTAATATTTATTACAAATTTATAGTAAATATTGTTAGAGTTTTGTAAATTCCGCAAATTCGATTACTATTTTCAAGAAAAGGTAGTTGTGTTTCTAACAGTTTACCTATTTTGTAATTCTAAGTAATACTTTTAATCAATTTTAAAAATTGTTTGTAATTTTAAGAATTAACTATAGTTGATACAACAAAAATATTTAGTTTTACCTTTTTGTAATTCCAAGCAACATGCTTTATTTATTTCAACAAGGGTTTGTAATTTTTAGAAAATGTAAAATTGTTGGTACAAGAAAATATTTAGTTTTTACCTTTTGTAATTCCAAGCGTCTCGTTTTATTAATTTCAACACGCATTAGTAATTGTTATAAAGAACTTTAATTGGTACAACAAAAATATTTTGTTTTACCCTTTTTGTAATTCAAAGTAACATGCTTTTTTAATTTCAACACGCGTTTGTAAATATTAGAAATAACTTTAATTGGTACAACAAAAATATTTAGTTTTTCCCTTTTTGTAATTCCAAGTAACACGCTTTATTAATTTCAACACTCGTTTGTAATTATTAGAAATAACTTTAATTGGTACAACAATAATATTTAGTTTTCCCCTTTTTGTAATTCCAAAGAGCATGCTTTATTAGTTTCAATACACGTTTGTAAATATTAGATATAACTTTAATTGGTACAAAAAAAAATCTAATATTTCCCCTTTTGTAATAACAAGCAACACGTTTTATTAATTTCAACACTAGTTTGTAATTATTAGAAATAGCTTTAAATGGTACAACAATAATATTTAGTGTTTCCCTTTTTGTAATTTCTAACAACATACTTTATTAATTTCAACACACGTTTGTGATGTTTAGAAAAAACTTTGATTGAGTAAAGTTGAGTAAAGAATATTGATACAACAGATATTTAGTTTTTCCCGTTTTGCAATTCTATTTAACACGCTTATTTAACTTCAACACACGTTTGTAAAATTAAGCAAGAACTTTATTTGGTACAACAAATATAATTAATTTATCCCTTTTTGTAATTCCAAGGAACACGCTTTAATTATTATGGGCTTCTAGCGGCTTCGCCCTCGTGGCTTACAGGAATCAAAATATGACGTACTGTTTTTTCAGAAACAAACATTATAAGCGCTCTTACGATAATAATCTCAATTGAAATTACAAGATGACAAAATTCCCAAACAAAGCATTATTGCTTTTCAACAACAAACAAAGTTATAAAATTGTAAAACGTAAACTTATCGCCTATAACAATAGCAAATATTAGATCATAAGTAGCAGTAAGTAACAATATTTTTCCCAGAACAAATTATAATGAAATGATTGTACGCTATGGCAAGTCTTGAGTCAAGAGTAAAAAAATGAAGAGTAAGCAGAGCTGCTGGATTCTAAACGCTTACAAATAAAAAGCAAATTTTCGGCTTTAAAATTTAATAAGGTATGGTTAAATATATGAAGCTATTAAACGGAAACGGAAAAAAGTTTACGTTTACTATCAAAAGTCATGGTAAGGGCACTGAAGTTACTGGAATAATATACGAGATAAGTTTACACTTGAATACTCGAAAAATCTCAAATTAATACTTATTCATTAATTCTAATTGCATTAATTGGCATTAAGATTTTTTCTGATGCCGCGTTTTCTGTTCCCGCCAACGTCGTTGGAATATTCTTATTTGACGGATTTGACTTTGGTTTCAGTAGTTCAGTACACTAAGTATCATACGAGTACTACGTAGGGTTTGACATGCTCTTAGGCGATTAGTACTATGTACTAACAAAAAAATTCACCGCGTTGGTACCTAGATAGGTGCTGGTAAAGACAAGTATTGGTATCTGATATACCACTGGTTTGGAAGATGAAAAAAAATTGATTTACCTTGTTTTGTAATAAGTAAGTAAGTTCGTATAGGCCGGGTGGCTAGCCCTTGTGACAGAGTTTTTAGGCCGCCTGAAGGCCTCTGACATGGCTAAACGGTTAAAACAACCGGAACCTACAATTTAACGTGTCATCCGAGCCACGGTAGCGCTCAGTTGGAAAATGGCACCCGCGGTCACCCATCCAAATACTGACCGTTTTGTAATTACAAGCGTGGGTTTAATCATTTTCAAAACACGATTGTCATTTGTATTGAAAGGAAGATTAATTTCAAGCATGAGACTTTATTAATTTCAAGACACTATTGTAATTTTACTACAATACTTTAGTTAATGCAACAGAAACATTAAGTTTTTGGTCTATTTTGTAAATCCAGCAATAAGCTAAGTAATTTTAACGAAATGTTTTGTAATTTCCAGTAAAGTGTCCGGTGTGTCTTGCTTTATGAATACGATTCCGCCTTTTCAGCAGTCATTTCGTAGTTGCTTGCAGTAGAGTAAACATGGAGAGTGAAGTTCAGTACCAACAAACTGTGTTTTACCAACAGATTTAAACACTGTGAGTGACAATTGACAATCTTACCCAGGAGTCATTGTTATAACAGCTATACAGTCAGTTACTGAGTAATTGGGGTCTCAGTGAATACGATCCCGCCTTTCCAGCAGCCATTTCGTAGTTGCGTTGCAGTAGAGTAAACATGGAGAATGAAGCTCAGTGCGTACCAACTAACTGTGTTTAATAGTGTAGTGTCATAATTTAACCAGTGTAAGTGAAAATTGACAATTTTAGCCAGAATCTACTGAGTAACTGGGTTTCTCCGTGAATACATTATACTCACCGGCAATGTAAATTATGTTTTATTGTACATGTGGCTGTTTCGTGTGTTATATTATAAATGTATAATTCTTAATAAATATCTAATATGACTTTACTTGAATCTTTATTTTTATGTTTGCAATTATTATACACCTTGTGACTTACATTTAGATTTTTTAGTTTATAACCTTAGATTCGTTTTGTAAGATATGTAACTCAAGTAGTTTCAATAGCTTAATTTTGTATTATCTAGTTGGTTTTTGTAATGTCTAGTTTAGTTCTGTGATATCTATTTAATAAACCCTTTCCATAAAAAAGTTATCAAACACTTCAAATTGAAATATTTAAAACTGTATACTTATAGGTAATTGTATAAGTAGGTATACAGTTTTTAATATTTCAATTTGAAGTGTTTTATAACTTTTTCTTGGATAGGGTTAACTAAATTGATAACACATAACTAAACTAGACATTACAAAAATCAACTAGATAATACAAAATTAAGCTATTGAAACTACTAGACTTTTACTAGAGAATACTGAACTAAACTTTCGAAAGTACTAAAGCTTACTAGATATTACAAAACTAATCTATCAAAATTACTAGGTGTTTACTAGATGATACAGAACTAAACTTTTGAAAATACTAAGACTTGACTAGATATTACAAAACTTTTCTATTAAAATTACTAGGGGTTTATAGATAATACAAAACTAAAATTTCGAAATTACTAGGACTTTACTAGATATTACAAAACTAATCTGTTAGATCTACTGGGGCCTTACTACATGTAACAAAACAGGTATTAATAATTCCTACTAAATATCAATTTGTATTTTTTACAGAGCATTTGTTGTCCTCGGGATTAGTAAAATATTAGTAAAGAATACTAAGGACTTTGATAGTTATAACAAAACAGGTATTAGTAATATCTACTAAATATCGATTTGTATTTTTAACAGGGCATTTGTTGTCTTCGGGATTAGTAACATTTTAGTAAAGAGTACTATGGACTTTACTAGATATTACAAAGCTAATCTATTGAAACTACTGGGACCTTACTACATATAACAGAACTGATATTGTGATACCTACTAATTGCATTAACAAAAATCGATTTGTATTTATTACAGGTCATTTGTTGTCCTCGGATTTAGTAAAATTTTAGTAAAGATTACTATTTTTTTGTTAGTTTTTCTCTCAGTGCCGTGGTAATCTAATTTTTTCGTGATGAGACGGTGGTCCGCGGTGTCGAACGCGCGGGATAGGTCACAACAGACCAGAGCCACCTGCAAACCCGCCTCACGCGCGCTCAGAACCCACCAGACCACTTCTCGCACCAAATCGGTGGTTGAACGCCCTGCCCGGTAGGCATACTGCCTCTCTGATAGGATATTGCGCTCCAACGCAAAATTTAGTATTCTTCTGTTC
Organism: Hypomecis punctinalis; assembly: GCA_949316475.1. Taxonomy (NCBI): domain Eukaryota; kingdom Metazoa; phylum Arthropoda; class Insecta; order Lepidoptera; family Geometridae; genus Hypomecis; species Hypomecis punctinalis. The sequence continues at coordinate 16,763,077 of OX438801.1, read as the reverse complement.
AGGCCCACCTCGAATATTTTACTAATTGCCGGTACTAAAGATATTGGGCGGTAGGATTTGAGGTCAGACTTCTTACCTTTACCCTTGTACAAGGGGCATATTTTTACTTTTTTGAGCGCTGCCGGGTATACGCCGCTCCGCAAACACAGATTGAACAAGTGGCTCAAGACAGGTGCTAGGGGGACCACTGATGATTTAATAAGATCAGCAGACAGACCATAAATATCAGTGCTCTTTTTAGCGGCGATACGTTTAGTACCTATTGTAACAATCTCGGTGGGCGTGAATGGCTGCAGCCTAATCGAGACGTCGCTGGCGGATGACTCGTCACCCAGCGCAGCTAGTGCGCTCGAGCAGCAGGCCGCTGGAGCTCCAGCCCTGCTCGATGCCGTAACAAACTCTAAGTTCAAGGAGTCAACAAGTTCTTTCTTGCTGCTAAAAGGTAGCCCGTTATCGTTCCGAACTAGGTCTGTAAAGTCGGCCCTAGACGAGTTTCCGCGGTTTAGCTCAGAGTTAATGACGCGCCACATATTTCGAGGGTTGTTTTGAATTATTGTCGAATAATGGCCAACGCGCTTATTCCTTAACAAACTATGATATTTGTCCGACAATTCTGCATATTTATCGCTAAGCGGCCCGTTATCCGGAAAGATCTTTTTTAACGCTGCGGTATCCTTGAGTAGGTACCTAAAATGATGGACCTCCGAGTCGACCCAGTGCTTACTAGCTTGAATGGGTAGCTTCTTTTGCGGAAAACATATTATACCACTTTTACTGGCCAAAATAGATAAGAGCGAAGTTGACAAGGTTTCGCAGTTATAATTTGAACGCTCTATTATCATACCCCAGTCAACGGACTCAAGCGCAGCTTTGAAAAGGTTTTTATTGGCCGCAGAGAAGCTGCGAGCCAGTCGGTGGGTGGGCGCGAATCTTGCCGGACATCCATCCGGTGAGATTTACGCCAGAAGCATGTCCGGCGCGTTAACACACGTTCATTATAAGCCATACACCACTGCGAATCCGGTGAAAAAAAAACGATCCGTTGTCCGGTGAAACAAATTGACGTGAATAAGAGCACTTCTGAAACTTAAAAAAAATAAACCAAAAAACACTGTGACATAAACTGTAAGCTCAGACCATAAGTAAATTTAACAATATATAGTTAAGAAATTTAAAATGTTTAGTTACCATTGAATATAAAATTGTACAATTCATAATAATGCAGTAATTAGGAAGGCTATCTTTCAAAATACAGGTGTTCTTAGACCTAGTTTAATGGCCATGGCTACATATTTCATGTATATATTGTACTGAAATAAATAAATTATTTTCATTTATTTTCACATAGGTATTATGCGAGTATAATATATTTATAAAATTAAAAAGCCAAGTGCAAACAACGCTTATCTCATTATTTCAAAATTTCCCTAAAACAATTAGTAAAAAATGTTTTTGACGAATCATAAATACCTTTATAAATATTTTTAAATCGTGCTAAAGTTTTTGGCACCGATACCTAAGTATTCCAAAATATTTTTTCCAAATTATTGGATGTTTCATCTTATGGACTAAGTAGCTCTCCTCAACTCATGACTCATGACGTATTTGTTACTGCGCAGCCATCAGATTGATTGTTAGGATTCCGTACCCAAAGGGTAAAAACGGGACCCTATTACTAAGACTCCGCTGTCCGTCTGTCTGTCTGTCACCGGCTGTATCTCATGAACCTTGAATTTCACAGATGACTGTATTTTTGTTGCTGTTATAACAATAAATACTAAAACAGAAAAAAAAAAATAAAGAAGGCTCTCATACAACAAACCTGAATTGTTTAACCTCTCTCTATTGTACAGTCACATTATATCAAATGTAACTTACTTAACAAAAGGCACAGACCCTGGAGTCAGTGGGTCATTAATATAAATATAAAAAAAACCTGAATAGGCTATTTGACAACATTGAAAACATACTATTGATTGTGTTATTGTGTTATCCATACAGATATTAGCCTGAAAAAGACATATTTCACTTTATTTAAACTAAAATACGTCTAATTTTCGAAAGTCGCACGAAATCAAATACGAAATTTTTTTATTTTTTATCTGTGACGTGAACGCTCTAAGAATGGCGGCAACTCTGGTGACGTTACATGCTAGTAAACAAGAATTTCTCGATTGACTGTTGTTTGTGTGATTTGTGTTTTGTGATTTTGGAGTAATTTTAATGAAGTTACTTTTAAAGTATTTTTTGTCAATTTTTAGATGTGAACTAGCGTATTTACTAGTATTAACTAACGTTATTTACTAGTGTGTGACGTCACAAACCAGCGCTATTACAGAATGTCGTTTTGGCGGGATCTTGAATATCTATTCCTTGACGCTTGATTTTCATTGTTAGTACATTAGATCTCTCGGAAATATAAAAATGTAGTGATGTGTATTATGTACTAACGAATAATTTAAAACGATTTCCAAAAACTAATCAAATAGCCTATTGTTAGCTGTTTTTCGCTCGATATAAATAACTGTGACAGGTAGACGCTTGAAATATTCACAGAATATTTAGTTAAATATTTGATTTAAAAATATATGACATGAATTTTAAGTGGGATTTCCCATACAATAAATGTATTTAATTTATTTTTGCTCAATATTTATAACGGTAACAGGAAGATGCTTTAAATATTAACAGAATATTAAGTTGTATAATTCTTTCAAACATAAATGGTTAAATTAAAATATATTATTATTATGGGGGCTTCCATACGGTACGGAACCCTTTGAGTGCGAGTTCAACTCGCACTTGGTTTTTTTGCTTTGCGAAATGAATCACCTCCTGTTACGAGCAATAAATTTGAATCGTTTTATAATCTCGTGACCTTTGGTTACGGAACCCTAAACATTTTTCCACTGCATGTACCTTATCAGCTACTCCGTCTGCTTGCTATCTATCAAGTGTTGAGTATCACTCATACTATTATCAGTTTACCATCATTCATAGAATAAACACGAGATGTTAAGAAGGCACTATCAACAGGAGTTCTGCTATTACGCTGTTTTCTCTAGAAACTACTGCATTTTTATGTAACTAATGACGTATTGATAACAAATGTTTGCTCATGAAATAGAAAAAACAAAAATTTCTACCGTGTCGCAATTTCACGGATGTATTTTACTATTAACCTACGTAAAATACCCATAGTAGACGATAAACTATAAAGTAGTGAAGGAAAAGGACGTATAATCGTAATATACCTATGCGTAAAAATAATAACTAGTATATTTTCATATAAACCTACCTTTTTATTTGTTTCGCATTGAAACAGCACGACCTCAATTTATCGCGAACGTGTTTTTTTTTTAAGTTTATGCTCAAGTTTTATCCCAATGGCCGGGCTATAACTGTGAAAACGTACCTAAACGTAAAGCGTTATTTCCTTATTTGAACTTTCGAAATTTGATATCTATCATAACCTAAAACTATTTTTAGTGATTTTTTACGTTATTTAAACAATTAATGAGAATAGAGTTTTAAAAGGTTATCAAAATAAGATTGCTCATTTTAGTATAACAATCATAATCATAATCATAATCAAATTTATTCTTATTAAAAATTATAAATATTTATTATTTATTATAAAATCATAGTACCTATAGCAAGGAACCTCCAGATTATTATCTATATAACTATTTAGTATTTTAACTTATTTTATTGATAGACTAAATCTAAACTATACAGCGTTTTTTTACAGATGATGGACATACGAGTATTCTAGAATATCAATGTACTTATTGTTACCAACAAACTTTTACTACGGACTCAAGCCGAAATTGCGTATCAACTGTTCTGTACAATATAGTTGGAAGCTGATATTTATCGCAATTTCAGGTGTGGCCCCATAGTAAAACTTGGTGTTAGTGATGAATACAATGAAGTTGGTGTAAAAAAGAGAAGATTCGTAGATGAGGTCGCCAGTGTGCTATTTTACTAATTTTGTTACGTTGACAACACTGCTCTATCATTGCTAGTACAACTAAAAGTGTTTGATACTTGGTAGACACCAATTCGGTTTTCATCAGTACTCGCGTCTACCAAGTATAGTCGGTACCTTGTCTTATTGTTAGTTCAGCGTAAAGCCACGACGGTTATCTTTTTGCACATACTCTATCCTAGAACATGTCTATCGTCTAGAGAAACACTCTGTATAGGTAGATGAATATGGAAATTAACGTGGTTTTCACACATTTTATGCTATATAAAACGGGACTAAACTCACGTGTGGGGATAGTAGTGGGGACGCGTGCTAGCGCTCGCCAACTTAAGAAAGGTCGCCGAATGCGACCGAAACTATAGTCGTTACGACTATCCCCACACGTGAGTTTAGTCCCGTTATATCCTACTAATATTATAAACGTGAAAGTTTGTGAGGATGGATGGATGGATGGATGGATGTATGGATGTTTGATACTCTTTCACGCAAAAACTACTGAACGGATTGAGATGAAACTTTGCAATAATATAGATTATATATCAGGATAACACATAGGCTACAAATTATAATGATATATTGCGTATGCGAGCGAAGCCGCGGGTAAAAACTAGTATAGTATAAAATGGTAGATGAATAGTTCAAAATTGTACATAACATTAATACAAAGCTTCTCTAACAGCAATCTTAATGAATATCACTGAGAAATTAAACGTTCATTAACGTTCACTATTATTATTTATCAGTAATTGTGCATGGACTTGACGTGCAAGGCATTACATTGAATTCATGTTGTTTATTTATAGGTATTTTAGATTACTCATTCACTTTAAAGTAGGGCGTTTCAGTGACAATACCACATTACCGTATTGCGTTATACATTGTAATAATGAATTATTAAATGATATTAATTTGAATTATATTATTATTAATTGTTAAATATGTTTAACATGGACCTTATTTTTACTACCCAGTGTATTATAAATAACATTTATCATAAACATATTATTTCTCCTTCGATTTCTTGTTTACTCTACGAATGATGAAAAATTTTACTGCAAAATTTTGGGCTCTCCTATTGATTTTCAATACAAAAATCCTTGTTACTCAACAGAAAATATATATTTTTTTTTAATAATTATGTTAGTTCTGCACCATGAATTATTTTTATTTATTGTCAGTAGTATCACTGAAATGTACCATTGATGGTTCATCTGGGACAGATTTAAATCTAAAATATCAAGAGAATCATTGTATCACAGTTTCACAGTGTCACATTAACAGTTCACGAACTTCCGAAAACATATGAAAAAGTAGAATATTTGTTTATTACTTGTGAAAATCAGAGTTAAACCAATAACAAAAGTATGATAATGCATTATAAAATATTTTTAAACAACCAATTTTCTGATCTTTTTCTTCTAATTTACGTACTGTGAAGAAACTACTTAGGTTCATTTTTGTCAAAAGTTTTCCTCATTGACTATAGAAACTTGATAATATACTGGTTAACTTAGGGCTATACCAATGAAGACATAATAATAGTGATATACTCTATACTGCTGAGTCAGTACTCAGTTCCGACTATTAGTTAAAGTAGAACTACATACATACATATATATTCATTATTTATTTATTTGGCTTAAGTCTTTAAGCATAATTTACCACTTTATCTGAGCTATTTCCGATGTGACCCTTCAAATTGACCTAAAAGTTTTACCCAAACGTCAGAGGCGGTGAATTCTCCAACTTTAGGGTTAGAATTTTAAACCAGTTTCAAACTTAACGTCAATTTTGTTCAAATGGTGTGATGCTGAATATGTACATTTTACACTCTGTTACTAAGCCACATGATTTATGTAATGTATTCGATATAAAAGGGTATTACTTTTTTATACTCTAAGCAAAATGATCACTTCTATTGCCTTCTTTGACTCATCATCGGATATTTTCGCTTTTCTCGTAAATTAAAGTCGTAAAAACAGCTTTATCATACAAAACAATATTGATCATCAAAAATATAGATTCGTGAGGTCAAGAAGTGATAAGTTGACTTTTCGTAGGATTAATTTCTATTCGTACAGGTAGGTACTTACTGGTAAAAGTAATTACTAAAAGCGATAAAGCCGCTTTTATGCAACTTGATTGTAAGTATATAGTTTCTGTAATGAGTTTTCGTCAATCTGGTGTATAATAATAGTACATTGTACACCGAGGGGAGAAAACGATCTATTTCTGTTCGAGAGTATGTTTAAGCCCGATGCGCAGCGGAGGGCTTAAAGGAAACTCGAGAAACAGATGCGTCAGAACCAAACACCAATCGCACTTGAAATTTCAGCTGTTCCAGTACGCATATAGTTTAATTATCGTTTCAAGTTTAGCTAGACTGTGACTGTGTCACCCAGCCACTTCCCACACCGACTTTCTCAAGTGCATTGTGCTGTTCGTAGGTCAATTTTACGCGTACAAGGTTACTTTTAAATCAAAAAGAATCTTTTCACGCTTTTTGACATCCGCTTCTACATTTGATAACATTTTTCTATGTACCGTGTATTTTTACCGTGTAAGTTTGAGAATTATTTAAAAATTTATTAAACTTTTATGATTTTTAAAAAATAACTGAATCATCAACATTTTTATTTGATGATTCAGTTATTTTTCAAATGAGTTTGTTGCTTCTAATTAATTTCATTTTCATCAATTTTTTTCATTGTTATTAATTTGAGTCAATTTTTACCGTATAGCAAATGAGTTATTTTCTAGGATACCAAGTAATATAGACTATGGTTAATCAATGACATGTGTCTGCAATATTTTCCTGACGTTGTCAAAATAATCCTGAATATATGTATTTGTAATGTTCTATCAATGATGTTTAATGTCTAGATAAGCAGACTCAAACAACTGCGTTGCTAGGCATGGCGACACATTAACCGCCCGAATATCGTTGGTAGGTAATCAAAGAATCATATCTCTATCCCTGTTACACTAGTTGCTAAAGTACGGTAAGACGTTGAAAATGACAGAAATAGCAATATTTTTAAATTTAGTCGGACAATGCCTACATGGGGTGCCAGTTCATTAGATTGAAATTTCCCCAAAATGTTACGATATCTTCTCAATGTCAGTGATACAAACCGATATTTTTAATAATCTACATTTTAGTAATAACATTATGAATTTGAGTCATTCATCAAAATCAAATATAATATGATGTAATTATGAATAAAGTTACAATACAAAGAATATTTTACTCATTTATCCGACCAATATTTATTCGTTCTTGATAATTAAAATAATTATCGCCATAATAATACTTAATTATCAAAAACGTGTCATATTGTAGGACAGGATATTCCTTAAGAAAATTCGAAAGCATTGCATGAAGAATCTACAATATATTGTTTTGAAAATTGCAGTGATGTTTTTTTTATTCTGGAACCGTTGGAGTAAACAATTATAATAAACAATAATAAATATAGCAGACTAACAGCTAGCATAGCCACACCGCCACCCGCGCCCGAGTTCGTAAGCTCTTACCACTAGTTACCACGCACCCCGCACGGACCGCGTGCAGTCTGTGTCACTCATACATACCTATACCACGCAGCGCGCGCTTTTTCAGTATCTCTGTATCACGTAAAACTTCTTTGAAAATTGTAGCCTAATATGTTATACTATACCTGTACTTCAATCTCCGGACATAGATACCTGTTGCCGTCGAGCTATTTGATTAAACTAATAATTACAAAACGTAACCTATTTAAGCCTGATTCTGCTGCTTGATTCATAACTATCAATAATTATAAAAATAGTAATGATTATTAGTATTATTTAAAATCGCTGTAGACGTTAATGCCGCCCATTAATCTAGGTACCGGATTTGTTATTATCTTTGTACTCTTGTATTTTTAGTATTTATTGAAGTTATATTGTAATCTATTGTAATTTTACTATTTCACTATTTACTATTATTATCCAGTCAGTTTCTTTTCGTAATATTCTAATGGCTTTTATCCATTATTTATAGTTATCTTTACGTATTTTGTGTGCGGATATCCTATAGTAGGTATCAAAAAAGTAATTATCGATTAGTCGAAATCTCCCATAATTATGGGGAAACAAAATCATGTTTCACCTGGCATCACCAACTGTAAAATTATTTACTTTTAAAATCATGATATTATATGTGATATTTTCAATTAATACGAATAATGTAAACCGTATTTACTTGTGGAAATAAATTCCAGAAGCTATATGAAGAAATTGAGAACGGGATTAAAAGGTTTTGACAACACATTTCCACATTTTTAATTTTTTAAATAATTTTTTGACGTCTGATATATTCAACCATTTTGTTTAATCGCGACTAAGGCCGGTCGGCGCGCTTCGCCGGCGTACGCCGGCAGTTGGCTGACGTCGTCATAGACAACAATCTTCAGTTCTCGTGTATTATACTTCAATGTGTTCTATATTATGATTTTATAGGCAAATTGAAAACATATTAATAGGTTAGTAGTAGGTACGTCTTTTTAACCTATGGTAGAGTATTTTCCTAGAAAACTCCTCCTATCGGGAAAGGCAGAAAAACATTTAATTATGTTAAATCACACTTCCCTTAATAAAATATTCAGAATTACGATAAAACTCAATGTATATCAATCAAATGACGCCATTTGTTAACATAAAATTATTCATAAGTCTTTGATACATAATCACAGAATATCGACTAATTCCAGTAGCAATTAAATCTATTGTAATAAGTAAAGATTTAATTGGTAACTGTGACAGAATATTACATGTTATCAACATAAATTGTTATATAACTTTTATTAACGGGCTATATAACTGTTATCTTACGTTATAAATATAAACATTTACATCACATTCCTTCAAATTTTATCACGATACCCATACAGTTATACATTTACAGAAGTTATAGATTAAATTATTTGTACACGTACAAATTGCACACTATTAATTTTTATTGTCCAAACAAATTAAAGTTCACACTAAACGATAGCTTCTGAAACAGTACAATAACACAATAAAATTATACTACAATAATTGTTATTTTGTTGAGTTCTAGATAAAAATAAGTTTATTTCCATAAGTTGATTGAAATACAAAAATACAGTACGTGGATAGAGATGGGCGAAGAGGTCGTAAAGTTCTCAAATGAAGACCAATCAACCGCAATAAATTGTCATACAACGTTAACCTCAGATACAGACCTCTACCACATTCTATGGCTATAAAAATATTTAGTACTGCCAAACAATCTAAAAGATATCAAAAAGGAAATCTTTTTTGTAAAATAACTAAAAATGATTATTTTTATCCAAATGCTACATATAACACATTAGATTTTTTAACGATAATCTAGAAAATATAATAATTAATCGTTTCAAAACAAATAATAATCTTCCATAACTTTAAAGGGTCAAATGTATAACTATATGTATAACTACAAAATATGTTAATTAAGAACCTTTGTTTTGAATAAATATTTAGTGTATTTCCGCTATCTTGTTGTAGGCAAATAACTTTGTAACCAAACGAGGCAAACCCATCGAGTTTCGGTTCGTTTGATTTGTCTTGGCGAGTACTTGTTCAGTAAAAGGTTGTTTAAAAAAATGTTCTTGTTTAGTCTGTCAATGTTCTAAAAGGCTTAGAATCTAAGCAAACAAAATGTTTACAAAGATTTTCTTAATATTGATTTGCGTTGTTTGGGCGTACTTGTCATGTTTACGCATAAACTACTCGTTACTCGTGAAATAAAAGTATGCCAAATTATTACGAATTTTATTACCAACATATGTCATAGAACGTTCACTATTGAACCTGGGCCTCTGATCAATCCCCAGTAAGACAGGTTGCAAGCGCCTTGCGTTCAACGCGTGTTTGCATTCATCTTAATTCAGTATATCCATTTCGTCGGAGGACATTCTATACCGAACTACTATTGCTGCAATAAATATGAACCTTCTAAAAATATATATTAACTGAATCATTCTTACTTTACATTTCAGGTTGCATTATACCTCAACGCTACATCCTCGGAGTCATGGGCCTGCTTGGAGTGTGCAACGCTTACACCATGAGAGTGTGTTTGAACTTTGCGATCACGCAAATGGTCAACAAGACGAAGTCTGCTACGGGAGACCATTATATAGATCCAGATGCGTGTCCTGATGACGTCATAGCGGGCAATAGTACTGTCATCGCCGCTATTGATAAGCCGGTAAGTATTTAGCTTTTCATACCACCTGCTCGAAAATTACCAATGAATTTATCACTTAACTTAGGTATACTCGTATCTTAACGTGAAACAAAACATTACACCCTGAGAGTTAGAGACAGAGAGAAAAATGTTCAGTGGGTGTCTACGGAGATACCTTCAGGAGAGGATAGCGAAACAACCTTGCGGTCTTTTCAGAGAAATCGTTTATTCAATAACTTACAAAATAGTATCGCATGCATCGCAAGCCAAACGCCACCGCGAGCTAACTCGACGCACACGCCATCTAGTTTAGTCATGGTACAACTTATCAACAAAATCAAACTACATGGGTAACAGTTTAGACAGTGGGGCTTACCATAGAATAAGAACAAAGTACTAGAAAGAGTACTAAAATAGCAAGAGATATACATCACTTTGTCCCATTTTAAATATGATATTTAAAAGGTGTTAGATAAAGATGCGCATACACCCGAACTTACGTAATTTTGAAGAGTTTCACAAACTAGCATTGAGCTATCTCTGGTGTCCAAACTCAAAAAGGTAAAAAGTAGGAAGGTAACGATCAGAGATTTGAACCTTCTTTCTGAAACTAGAGGGTTCAAATTTCCGAAAAAGACAAATGACCTAATCTAACCAAATTTTAACCATTTTGACATTCCAACTGGTGAATTTGACGTATGCGACAGACATTGCGTTTTCTTTTGTTCCACTCATACTCGCGTATGCTGTATAACCAGATATGAATAAGACAGCTGTAACGTGGTTTTTAAGTGAGTAAATTTAGCAATACTTCTATTACTTGTAATTCTTCTGAGGGGCTAACAAGCGTAATTTCGAAACGAAAGAACTATTTTGATGCTACATCGTATTTTTTATTTGCATGATTAGATTAAAATTAAGCTGGATAGTATCGGTGCTATAAAAAGAACTATGCTTGGCTCAGACACTAAGTATAGGCGAGATCAAATAGAAATGAAGAGATCTGCAGAGGCATTAAAGTTATAGCCCAGGGAATTAGTACGCCAAAGAAGCAGTGGGCAGGGCACATAGTTCTAATAAAAGTTATCCGACGGAGCCGTATAGTTATCGAATGGAGACCAAGGACCAGCAAAAGCAACGTAAGACGTCCACTGACTAGGTAAACGGACGATTTAATAAGACGCAGGAACGCGTTGGATGCAAGCCGAGAAAATTTACAGGGGAGGCCAACGTTTTGTGGTGGACGTCCTACGGCTGATAACAGGGTTTTTTTTTCACTTTTCAGACGACGTACCACGACTGAAAATGACCTTGATGATTATTTTATTTTTATTACAACTAAATAATATATTTGTTTACTAATTTTTCTTTCTCTATCGTATCTCGGCCTCAAAAACAATGACGAAAAAATACTTGTGAAAACTCGTCAAAATTCGACTTTTTTTGGAATTTTGATTGCGCGTGTTAGAGATAGGTGACAAAAGTTCTACCAAAAATAAAGATTCGCGATGATTCTATGTTTCGTTGCGTAGTCATGTTAGCGCCGATTGATATATCGAAATAATTCTATTATTGTAGAAATGTGTTTTGAAGTTGTGGTCGTATGCTAGCCCTGCTTGACTGTATATATACTGTAGTACGGAACTCGTCAATCTCAAACTGCCTCGTTTTGCTTAGTAGCCTTGCATTGCGACGCCAAAATTCAAACAAGACAACTCTTTTTCAGTTAAAGCCCTTGTATGAATTTTGCGTTCCACTCGCAGTGTAATTTTGCATTAGAGTTCTTGATTATGCTGAAGGTCAAAAATGCCACCTGTAACGTAAATATTACTTTATTCTCTTTATCAAAACTCATTTAATTTCAATCAAAAAATATTCTTGCTGACAATTTTCTTAGAGCTTAATGTACTCGTACTACATAAATAATTTGAGCTTTATTATCACTAAATAATAAAAAACAAAGTCGCTACCCTGTCTCTCTGTGAAAGTATGCTTATATCTTTAAAACTACGCAACGGATTTTGAGACATTTTTTTTAAGAGATAGTGATTCAAGAGAAAGGTTAATATTCACACAGGTGTATTATAACATCTGTGTGAAGCCGAGGCGGATCGCTTTGAAAAGCATACGATTAATGTAGATTATACTTGTCCGTATATCACGAACTTCCGAATTTTGCACCTACACCTAAGCACGTAGTAAAAAAAAACTCTATAAAAAGTTCGTATTATACTCATTTGATAACATTTTAAATATCAATACGCTCAACTAAAGCAGTATTAAAATCAAACAACTCCATGTCAAAGTAAATCGTTATATTTACATAGTTATTTTTAGGTCGCTCTACTAACCTTGGAACTAATTTATTGTATTGTTATCTGCCCTAGTTTTAATTATTTTTATTTATTCACTTGCGCACTATTAAACAGTTTACTATTTTTTTTATTGAAAATTTTCTAACCGCTGTTTGGTTTTGTTTGGTTGGGTGTTTATTTATATTTAAAATTTATTTGCTTATAATGTATATAACATGTTAAGACTTTATTTCGAATGTTTTTGATATGTTCATACCGATAACTAAAGAAACAAATATTTTTGTTGCCATTATTTGTTAGCTTTCAAAGCTGTCAATCTGAAATTATGTAGTGTGATGAATCATGGTTTTATTTTTACAAAAACATGTTTGTGCTCTGTGGTAAAGGTGATTATTACATTATACAATAAAAAATAGTAGTGTCATTGAATAATGCAGAATTTATATCTTATACAATACGCCAGCTGATTACAATTATACTTACTAATGTATTTCGATGACTTGAACAAAGCCGTTCAAGTACATTGTGCTGTGTACATTGGCCTAATAAGGTAAAATAACCTTGATTACGTCGGTTTATTCATAGTGTGATTCCGATACGATACGTATACCTTCTGTTGTTAATGTACTCTACACAGGCCTCTTGAGATAGGTTATGTCTTCCCAATCTATCGGTGACTTAATTTCACACGGCACGTCACAACTGCGAAGTTGTGATATTAAAGCCAACAAATAATGGTTAGGTACTGACAAGGCACAAATAAATAATTACTCATATATGGGTTGTCGCCCCCAGCTACGAGTAAGTCAAAGTAAAGCAATAGAGGTAATGCGTAAAAAAAAAGATAAATTTATTAAATTAAACAGATCATAAGGTTTGCAAGCCTGTGAATCCTGCGCTTGACCAAACTCAAATTAATTCAACTCAATGTTAAGGTGTTAGCACTTCGAAATGACAACAGGTGCGGATCCATGAAGTGACTTCTTTTTCTTCACTTAAAATAGGCTCGTTGTTGTAAAAATTAACAAATCAAATTATTTTGGGTTCTGCATTGTAGGTATGTTTTGTACATATGATTTTTCTGCTACTTATAAATATTTGACGCACCTGATAAAAAGGCCACTCTCTAGATCTCGATGGTACTGAACATCCAATCTCATACCGTTTTGTTTGGATCTAACCATGACCCTGTTTGTGACACGTGCAATACATGTGCATACATAATCCTCTTAAGCACAATACATTCATCATGCAAAAATAATCTTATTTAATGCTCATTATTGGGGCCTCTGAGTGTCAAATGTATTCGAATAGTGTTCGGCTAAAAATGTATATTTATTTCTAAAACTTGAGTATAATATATATGAGTTTATGGAAAATTTTGTCACACAAAATAAGAACAAAAATTTATCATAATAATTAATAATTGAATAAAAATTGTGTAACACAATTCTTGTAAATAATAATTATGATACCATCCATGTTCATTCGAGTAAGTTCACGGTCCTTCAAAACATGACCTTATTTTTTTAATATCTCCAAAATAAACACTTTTGAATTCTCTAAATTCTCGAATAAAAATGTACCTATTTTCCATATTAACAATAAAATCTAATTTCAATCACTATCGTGAAAATTGAATATTTAATGGTAGTCGGAAAATAGATAAAGTGGAGAGGATGAACTTTTCTTATACTCTACAGTTTTTTAAGATTATTAAGAAGATTACAGATTACATTAAACTTTTATTAAAATCAAATACTGCAAGGTGAACTACTATACTGGCAATTGTTACTTGTGCCGGTTGTGTGCTATGTATATTGTTTCAGGTGAAAAACATTAACAGAGTTTTTAGTGATCATTTTAATTTATATTTTCTATTTTAAATAAAATATAATTAAAATGATCCCAAAAAATAAAATCTAAAATATACCTACCCACATGTTACCAAGACCGGTTGTTAAGTTTGTTAAAAGTGTACGTACAGATATTTTGTGATTTGCCTTGTATAAGAAACCGTAGGTATACAGGGGTGTTGGTAATCAATTAGCATACCTTTAGGGGCTTATTCTGTACATCAAAACAAACAACTTTTGGCCAACGACTTTTATCAAGTCTCAAAAAAAATTGTTGTTCCATAAAAAAATTTCGCTCTCCCTCGACCTAATTTTGATGTACAGAATAAGCTCCTAAAAGGATGATTACTAATTACCAATGTACTCTGTATATCTAGGTCACTCAAATATTTTGTGAAGTCGGGTTTTCACAGTATGAGTTGGCTCGGACCGAGTTCACTCAGATGGCTACTCAGAAGCTACTGAAGTTGTGTAAATACATAGCTGGCATCTAACTACCCTCAAACGTGTTTATGCAATGCGAGTAGCGTCCGAGTAGTCCTCTGAGTGCATTCGGTCCGAGCCAACTCGTAGGTACTGTGAAAACCCGTGAAAATATTTGTCGTACAAAATGACGAATTTGTAACTACAAATAGTTGACAAACACTGTTAATGGGATTTAAAACGTATTCTAAAACCTGCTTTGGCTTAAAGCGCAAGGCTTAACGCATACTGCATTTAAAGTGCATGTACCAAGATGCAAAATTATGATGCAATCCTTGCGCTTTGGATGATATCACCCAGACGCCCAACAAATTTAATCACTACGGTACGAAAACCATTGAACAATTACATTTAATTATTGCCTTATAGTTTCTTATTACACACGTAGGTACAACAGATATAGTCATTTAGTCATTTATTCATAACACCATTTGTTACAAGTCAATAAGTATAAACATTACATTAGGGCACTAATACAATATAGCACAAAATAAAAATAGAAGAACTTGACATTTACCAAATTAGTCACAAAATCTTAATACAATTCAGGTAATTTAAAAAGTTATTTACGTCATAAAATAGTTGCTATGTAGCCAACATTTTAATTTATTCCTAAACGACCCAGCGGAAGGTGCATCCCGAACTTCTACGGGTATTCGGTTGTATATAGCGGGCCCACCAATATATAAAGACTTCTCCGATTTCGCCAGCCTATGAGAAGGAGTTACCAGTTGGTTTTTTCTAGCATTGCTTCTTAAATTTAACCTAGAATAGGTACCTTTCCTCTCAATAATTAAATGATTGTGCGTGAAAAGGGCTATACAGGGGCGATACCTACCTAAATATTAAAATGTTCTGTTTTAAACTTCGAAATCTATAAACAACCATCTAAACAGTTAATTTATCTTTTTAAGTATCGGCACTATTGATACGAATAGAAAGTTATCTAAATACATATCTCTATATATATTATTTAATTCTTATTTATTCGAGTCTTTTGGAAGCTAAAACTAGGTAGATGCAATACAATCTTAAAAAGTTATATGAACAAGCTGAACTTAAGCAGTTATTGTAGTAAAGATTTTTTTGTAGAGCCGACCTGGCCAAGTTGTAGCTAAATTATTTAGAAATGGCAGAGTGCAACCTTTACGTTTCATAGTAATGTTCCTATTGTTTTTTTAGAACGATAAATAAATATTTTTTTTTAAATTTCAAATTATTTTAGTACGTAATTAGGTATACTAAATTAAATGACAAAAATTTTAAGTGATGTAGGTACAATAAGTTGTTATAATATTTAGGCATTCTAAATAAACAGTCATCCCGATTATAGAAGCGCCAGCGTAAATTTAATAACAACGTAAAAAGCGTTCTCTCTATCGAATGCCTAAAGTGAAAAATAATGGTGGCGCCTCTGTAATCGGGCTTAGTAGCACATTAAGTTATACTTAGAATTTAGATACATAAAAAGCCTCCAGAATAATTAATGTACTTTTAAAGTCATAGAATTAAAATCTAATCTAAAGTGTGGTCAAACTTATACGCCATTAAAAGTATAGACACAATGCCTTTATTTAAAACCTCATCACTTGGTAGGTACATAAAACAAAATTCAAGGTCTTAAGATTTGAACCGTCTTGGTCCTCATTTCCGCTGTCTTCAAGGCCTAAATGGGTATGCCCATATACGACAAAACATTAACTTTACTATAGGATCTACCTATCAGTATAACTATAGTTCCATATACCATAACAAAAAACATATAGTTACTACAGTTTCCATGGCCAAGGTTATGTGATACTTTAACGACCGGTTTTTTTTTTTAGATATTGTTACAGTTTTTGTCTTAATTATAAAAATAGATAGAACATTTAATTTTGTTTGGGTATTTAATTTATACACCACTACACCTTTGATTTAATATTAATTCCTATGCTAATTCCTTTTGTACGAAGGCGTTTGTCTCTAGAGTATGATGTTGAGAAATACACCGGTTGCCCTCGAGTCACAAAGTACTATGTTGTAGTACAATATAATCATAGGGCTAGCGTAGGTATCTGAGAATAATTCGGTGAATTTCAACCAGTGAATGAGAAGCATTTCGCTTTTTTGAATACTTATACTTAGTAGAGTTTCAGCTTTAGGTACGCAATTAACATGTTGATATTGCCTGTGAAATGATAAACTACTATAAAAAGTAGTACCTAGATGTTATTTTAAGAAAATGAAAGTAATAGAGTTCATGTAGGTATATAGAGTTTGTCGATAAAATCCTCGAATTCCAATTCCATTGAAAATTTAATAAAATCCAAATTGGCCTACTGGCGAGTAGGCCAATTTGGATTTAATTAGGTTTGAAACTTTTTATTTCCATAAACGTTTTGATTTGAGCTAACGGCCCGATTATGCGACCAAATCAGATCGTGTGTAAGGTAATCGGTTCAATATTACGGATAATAATGAACCGCGTGAAAAATATCATAGGTGAGCGACTATCATGTCTAGACTATCAAGTGTGTGACTATAATTATGTTGGGTTTGAACTGGACACAAGAGCAGCGTTTTATGAGCTGCAATAATAATATCCTACTAATATTATAAACGCGAAAGTTTGTGAGGATGGATGGATGGATGGATGGATGGATGGATGGATGGATGGATGGATGGATGGATGGATGGATGGATGTATGGATGTTTGTTACTCTTTCACGCAAAAACTACTGAACGGATTGAGATGAAACTTTGCAATAATATAGCTTATATATCAGGATAACACATAGGCTATAAATTATAATGATATTGAGTCAAAAATCAAAATATCATGCGGGCGAAGCCGCGGGTAAAAACTGGTTGTTACATAATTACGGTTTCCTGCCTTATCGAGGAAATTTGTTTGGCCGATTATCACTTGCCAACTTACGTTTCACCTATATTTCCCTTTGACCACCAAATGGCTTATTATAATGACAAAATACGTTTGGAACAATTATCATTTGTCAAATCTTTCACTAAGCCAAAAAACTATTAGACGAATAAATTCGTCGAATAGATTAGGTGTGATACAAAAATAGGTGAGGTTAGATTAGAACATGACGAACAACGCTCGAGCTGACTGAGCGAGGCGAGCGTGCTGCGGTAGCAGCCGGCGAAGTGCCAGAAGCAAATCGCGATTAGGTGTGAAACAAAAAGTAAACATTATTATTATCAGCAATAAGACGTGCCGCTGTTCATAGGCCTCCCCCATAGATTTCCAATAAGACCGACTGGTAGCGGCTTGCATCCAACGTAACCCTGCAGTCACAATAAATAAGTGGAACACTTAGTATCTCAAATATTTAGTATTAATTCGCTGATTTAAGGCCGAAACACACAGACGGCGGGCGCGGGTCGGGCGCGGGTCGGGTCGTGTTCTTCGCGTGACACGCGCTGTTCCATTATCAACACACATCGCGCGGGTACGGCGCGGGTCGGTGGCGTGGCGGGACGGGTCGACCTACCTTGTTAGCAGCATCGATTGCTGTGAAAACTCAGTGTGATTGAAAATGTCGGAGGATTCGGACACGGAAGAAGAACTACTTTTTCGTTACTTCAAACACTTACTACTCTCATTTAATTGATCTGCAATTTGCTGCCATATCCTTGCCTTCAGAACAGCATTATTGTACTTGTTGTCCCTTGGTTCGTACAAACAAGCATGTTTACGAACACTTTCAATATTTTTTTCATTGAGATCCATAGCAAAATTGTAAAAAAATACAAAATCTCATTGACGTATTCATCATCATCTCATTGGGCGCCGTTGCATTCGTTGGATTTCGTCGTAATACAAGTATTCACCAACAAGTGTTCACACAGAGAGCGTGCGCGGGTCGTGCTCAGCGCGTGTTTGTGAATCGACCTAAGGTCGATTCACACACACGGCGGGCGCGGGTCGTGCGCGGGTCGGGCGCGGTGCAGGGCGGGAGTACGGCGTGTCTATTAGTACCTGTTTCAATGCACGACAACACACAGAAGGCGTGCGCGGGTCGGGCGCGGGGCGGGCCGAGCGCGGGAGCCGCGCGCCAGCCGCGCCCGTCGCCCGCCACTACAGACAGAGCGCGGGACACGCGGGTCGGGCGCCGTTGCATTCGTTGGATTTCGTCGTAATACAAATATTCACCAACAAGTGTTCACACAGAGAGCGTGCGCGGGTCGTGCTCAGCGCGTGTTGTGAATACGTCAATGAGATTTTGTATTTTTTTTTACAATTTCGCTATGGATCTCAATGAAAAAATTATTGAAAGTGTTCGTAAACATGCTTGTTTGTACGAACCAAGGGACAACAAGTACAAAAATGCTGTTCTGAAGGCAAGGATATGGCAGCAAATTGCAGATCAATTAAATGAGAGTAGTAATTTTTTTTTGTTTATTAATTAATGATTACTTAAGTAGTTGACAAATTTTTCTCTAACTTGAAAAGCTTCATTCGTCAAACGTCTATTTCAAACGATGCTAGTCCTCTTGAAGTAACGAAAAAGTAGTTCTTCTTCAGTGTCCGAATCATCCGACATTTTCAATCTCACTGAAATTTCTCAGCAATCGATGCTGCTAACAAGGTAGGTCGACCCGTCCCGCCACGCCACCGACCCGCGCCGTGCCCGCGCGATGTGTGTTGATAATGGAACAGCGCGTGTCACGCGAAGAACACGACCCGACCCGAGCCCGACCCGAGCCCGACCCGCGCCCGCCGTGTGTGTGTTTCGGCCTTTAGGCAGTTGTTTTCGCTCGCTTTTTGATGCCTTTTCAGTATTTCCGTATGCCTTCAATTCAAATCAATTTTTGCTCGGTTTAAATTAGTAGGCACTCGATTAAATACTACACCAATATTACTATTGAATGTCGGCTTAAATACATCGGCACATTGCCGGGACGCCGCGTCAGTGCCAACATGGCATGTAGGTCCTGTATGCTGAGTGTGAGTTTTGTCGTTAACATGACGCGCTCTTCGGCGAGCGCGTAAGCTTGTAATTTTTATGAAGAAATGTACAGCGCCACTAGCGGCGCGTTTTTGAAACACTACATATTCATACAAATTACATGCTTACGCGCTCGAAGAGCGCGTCATGTTTACGACAAAACTCACACTCAGCATACTGATTTGTTTATCTCAAACACAAATCTGGGACACGTAATAGGGCTTTACCTAAATAATTCCATTTCTATCTAACATTTTCATTTCTTATTTTCAGTACGCGATATTCGACTGGGATGAGAAGACACAGGGGCTAATCCTAAGTGGCTTCTATTACGGGTACGCAGCAACGCAAGTCCCCGGGGGGTACTTGGCCGAGAAGTTCGGAGGGAAATGGACCCTCGGTCTGGGGCTGCTGAGTACTGCGTTGTTCACTTTCCTCACACCATTTGTGATACAGATTGGAGGCGCGACTTGGCTATTTATATTGAGAGTGCTGCAAGGCATGGGAGAGGTAAGAACGATCCAACAAAAACATTTCCATGTAAAATGAAAAGAAAAAGTTCGCACTTTCAAAAAGTTGTCAGATCTCATGTAAAGCCGCAAGCTTCCAACTTTACACGCCCGCTGGTTTGCGCAATGCAATGAAACCACTAGTTTAGACTAAGATTTAAACTAACCCCTCTCTACTGTACAGTCGCATTCTTACTCGTAACTTACTTAGAAAAAGGCACAGACCCTGGAGTCTGTAGGCCATTAATTTAAATAAATAAAAAAAAAAAAAAAAAAAAACTACACGCCTTAACTTTAAAAGTCCTTACTCCACAAACTCTACAGCTTAGTCAATATATGTGACTTGGCCATTTCGTTACCACAAGAACTATCTGTATAACAGAATTAATGAACATTTAATCTTTACTATACGCCCATGTGCACTTAACGAAACAGCCAAGCCGCATATATTGACTGAGATATAGAGTTTGTGAAGTAAAGACATGTAGAATTATGGCGTGTAGAAATAGAAGTTTGGTTTTACATGAGATCTGACAACTTATTAAAAGTGCGACGTGTAATCTTGTTAAAAATAGTTTGTTTATATTATTAGAAATTTAAATTTTAATATTAATAAATTACACGATAATTTCTTTACTTAGAGTACGCCAACCTAAGTATTTCTACCAACATTTTGACTTTACTAAGGCATTCCCAGTGTGCAACTCATACCCATTTATTGCAACATACATATTTTATTTACATGCGGTTCTTAACTAACAATGTTGTTAAAGTCAGTAGTCATGTTTTATCAAAAATAAATGGTACTTGGGTCTTGTTTTCTATTTATGGACTTTAAAACTCGACAATGTCATCAACAAAACAAGTTAGCCCGTAACCCAGTTTTCAACTTTTGTCGATACCCAGTGAACCAAAGCGACAAAACAATGCACAAACTGAAACGACTACAGTTTAAAACTTGAAAGGTTCTCCTGAAAACCATTAAAGTTTTGTTGAAGTTTGGACGACTTCTTTTATTGTGGAGTCGGTACGGGCTTGAACATTTCTGATTTGTTAAAAAATAAACGCTGAAACGCAGATAATAATGAGCGAATGTTAATTGTTTGACCCCTCACGCAAAGAGAGCTTAGATTGCTAGAATAATTATTATTTTACGCCAAAAATGGCACAATCAACTTCAACGATGTACATAATTCTAATAGTTCCCACTAAGCATCCACGTAGTAATTTTTATATTATTGTTGATTTTTCAAAAATGACAGCTGATTTCAATAAACTTTTAATTAATCTACGTCTGAAGTACCTATATTCTATCAAACAAAAAAAGAGAAAAGGATGCAGAATCAGCGCTTAAACGCACTTATTTCGTATCATCTTTTTCTACAGAATTTTGTTGTGTGTAACTCTGTATAGCAAAAACTAAGCGATGCTAATAAAACGACCCAAGTATTTACTTACCTACTCCAATGTGTAGTGCGTTGCGAGGCCACTAATGAGTTTTTGCTGAACATGTAGTTTGGTACTTAGTATTGTTTATCTTTACATTGGTTTACTATATTTCCTGTTAGCAGTGCAAAATGAATATTTTTGCGCAATACTTGAAATAGTTACTTCGTTTTAGTTATATGCACTATACCTAAAGATTGAAATAAGAATATAACTGTAGTCATTTTAACTGCGGGAGCATTGGTACAATTTTTGCAATGAATGTTTATTATTTTAATTTTATGTGTTATTGTAATTTTGTAATACCTACACCAACCCGTACTGAGCCAGCGATGTGGTCATAGCCCAATCGCTCTTCGTGAGTAGGCCTATGTAATAAAATAACAGAGGTCTAATAAAAATGCTGGTACAGTTAATTTTATACTTCGAAAACAGTTATATTAGATAGAATAGCTTACTATTTATATTTTCAAGAGAGTTTTATATTGAATCTAATTACCAGCTGTGATATTTTGAAATGAGCAAACAAACATCGATAAACAAATTAATGCCAGTAAAAGGAGCGAATTTATTCGTTTTGAGGAAAAATAAAATTTTCGGAATCCGGGTCAAATTGAATTTGTAATTTCCTTTCGGAAAGTAAACTTCTAGGGACAAGCTGGATAAATTTCAGTCCTCCATTTAGAGCGAATTTGGTAGATTCAATATCCGATTTTGTATACAACTCTCCAATTTAATAATTTGTATTATAAAAAGAATCTAAAATTCTTGTTAAAATACTGTTTATGAAAGATGTGCTCTATTTTAGCAGCAAAAACATACAGAAGGCTACTAAGTTTTTGGGTAATAAATCTGTCATTTACCATGTACAAAAAATATATTATAGTGTGCAGTTCTTATGTCAATTTTTACAGACATAGTATAATACAACGCAACAAACATAATTAAAACAAAAAAAAATCCAAGTCAGTGGCAACAAACAAGTTTTCTAGTACTTTACTTTACGTTAACCTATAGGTAAACATAATGCAGTAGATATACCTACAGTAAGTACTATTACAAGATCATTTTTTGCAAAAATTAGCATGACTGACTTCACCCGTGTACAGAATTCGCGAATATTTCGCACGGATCGATTTAACATTTTTCACATTATTGTTGATTTATCAAAAACTAGTTTTTGCCCGCGGCTCCGCCCGCGTGGTATTTGGCTTTTGTGTTATCCCACTGGAACCTTTTATTTTTTCGGGATAAAAAGTATCCCATGTCACTTTCCGGCCCTTGAACTATATCCATGCCAAAAATCAAGTCGATCCGTTGCTCTGTTGCTGCGTGAAAGAGGAACAAACTAACAAACCAACAAACTCTAGTAGTCGAAGTATACTCTTTCCAATAAAAAAAGAGTTATTGAAATCGGACTACTATGAAAAAAGTTATGCGTGGGTCTGGGTATACATAAAAAATATATATATATATATATATATATATAAGCGTCTAATTGTATACCTCCTCCGGTGGTTCGTCGGCCAAATATTGAAAAAATGAGAAATATACTCTTGTTTTTAAACGGTCATTTGGCCATTTCTATCACCCTGACTCAGTTGCTGGTTGGTGTGGATGTGCAGTGTGCATACAGTGTGGATAGAGAAATAGTAACTCATTCTATACCATAATTCTCCTTACTTTTCCCGTCAACCCTCCTGGCACATTTGGTGGTAGATAACTGTCTCCAGCGCAAGGGGTCTCAGATTCAATTCTCTGTCAGAAGGGTGTGTAGGTGATAAATTAAAAAATCTGGGTCTGGGTAGATCCTGGTTGTCCTTGTCTTTGTGTGAGTTTCTTGAAACGCCCACGCAGAGAATTATAGTTCGGAGTTATCCAGAGTTATTTAGGGTTATTCAGGCCACAACTTCGGCCCTATGAACGAGATGGTAGCGGCGAACAACAAGAAACTAATGTACTACAATGTTCGAATGAATGACGCTACGACGCCTCGTTCTGAACACTCGTGGCCCCTGCCACCGATGCCGCTGTCGCTGTCGCTAAATCCCGCACTCGTGGCCTCGGCCACACGAGCGTAATGCGTTATTTATTTTGTCACAGGGTCCTACGATGCCAGCTCTCATGATAATGCTGGCGCGATGGGTGCCGCCTCATGAAAGGTCATTCCAAGGAGCTCTGGTCTTTGGAGGAGCGCAGATAGGAAACATCTTCGGTTCCTTCATGTCTGGAATCCTGCTCAAAGATGGCAACTGGGCGAACGTGTTCTACTTCTTTGGTGGATTTGGAATCTTGTGGTTTGTTTTATGGGTAAGTAGGTAAATAGTTTTTAAAGTTTTCTAATGGGTAAATGCGAATTGATTTGCAATACTCTAGAGTGTTGTTGTACTTGCCGCTGTGACCAAGTGTCACCATCCATGAGACAAATTTCTAAAATTTAGAGAAAAAAATCAGCTGCTCCATATAACCATGACAGCAGCTCCAGATACATTCGCTGCTCCGTACAATACGTTCGATGCTCGACAAAATCAATGGAACTAGAATAAGTTATGAGACTATCATCTGGACAGTCAATGGAATCTATGACCTTCGTACTTATAAAATATGGTCTATGCCACACAGCCTCTGTTACATAAATTAAATTTTATCTGGTTTTTCAGTAAAAAACGCCATAATATACAATACAATACAATACAACAACACTTTATTGACACCAACAAGAAAACTTAACAAAAGAAACAAAGACAGAAAAGGCGCAAAAGGCGGTGTTATCGCTAAAAGCGATTTCTTCCAGACAACCTCTCTTGGATGCGAGGAAACGTAAAGACGACAAGGACGGTGTAAACGTAAAAACAAAAAAAAAAAAAAATAATGAAAGAAAGTCACTAAAAATTCCTAATCAACAATAAAACAAACTACATAATAATAGCCATACATAAATACTTCAAATAATACATACAATAAAAATAAACATACTTATACGTAAATATATTACAAATAAATTAATAACGAGGAGTGATATGTGTATCAG
Source organism: Hypomecis punctinalis (assembly GCA_949316475.1). Taxonomy (NCBI): domain Eukaryota; kingdom Metazoa; phylum Arthropoda; class Insecta; order Lepidoptera; family Geometridae; genus Hypomecis; species Hypomecis punctinalis. Next base: position 16,738,271 of record OX438801.1, on the reverse strand, counting down.
TCAGAGAGAGCTTTGAGAGATAATGTTGCTGAACCTTATTACCTTTCAGAGTTGCTTCTGCTACAGCACGCCCAACACTCATCCATTCATTTCCAAAAAAGAGTTGAACTACTTGAATAAGAACGTCACCACAGCGGAAACCCAGAACGTGAAAGATCCTGTACCCTGGAAAGGTATTCTGCTCTCAGCGCCTGTGTGGGCTTTAGTTTGGGCTGCTGTAAGTATATTTGAACTATGATATATCTAGGTAGTTATTTAGTTTCACTCCTTTATATCTTACTAAATATAAAGTAAAATGATTCTTGAATAGTTTGATACCCACTTTCAACTCTCATATTTGAATCGGAAAATATTTCAAAAAATCCCCATAAAGGATATGGAGTGTCATGTTTTTGCAAAATTTAAATAAAAAAATTGGCTGTAACGTAAACTATTGCACACTAGGGGAAAATTAATTATGCAAACTGCTAAGTAGGTACCTACTCTAGAAATGTCGTTTCAAAAAATGTCACTCGGCTTGCTTTTCTCATAAAATCTCTATAAATATAACGAAATATTATTTACATCATCTTAAATTTTAACCAACCTATTGAATAGCAACTTCTGAGTGTTAACTTTAAATACCTTAATCATGTTTTAGGTTGGCCACGACTGGGGATACTACACAATGGTGACTGATCTCCCGAAGTACTCCCACGATGTACTGAAGTTCAACATCGCCACCACGGGCTACTTGACCGCCATACCTTACGTCGCCATGTGGGTGTTCTCCTTCATCTTCGGCTTCATCTGCGATTTGTGTATTAAGAAGAAATGGCACTCTATCAAGACTGGAAGAATTATTTACACTACTATCGGTAAGAATTTGGCTATATTATGATGTTTTTAGGGACTAAAAGAACTATTAACCTTATCTGATCAATGCACTTTAAGTATATCTACCGCAATTTCCACTCATCAAAAAATTAAACGTCATATGAGGTATGGTGCTCATATTATTATCTCTGAGACACCTAGATCGCCTTTCAAATTGAAATGCATTCATTTTAAAAATATATTATCAAAAACAAAAAATATCGTACCATAATAAACAACACTATATTATTATATATTATATTAGTAAAGCTAAATTATCAGCTGTGTAAGTATTTTGTTTCTTGGTAGCAAACAAATCTTGACTGCGGCCGCTCAGACTCTACGTTCAAAGGTCCCGTATTATCCCTTCCCGTCTCACCCATTATTTATTTGGACGGATAGAGGTAGTTCCCTTAAAATATTGTTATCTCTGTTTCAGCTGCCACTGGTCCTGCTATCTGCATCATTCTCGCATCCTACTCAGGCTGTGACAGGAACGCTGCCATGGCGTACTTTGTACTATCCATGGCTTTGATGGCAGGCTTCTACCCTGGGATGAAGGTATGATTAACTTAATTAAATATTTATTAAAATATTCTTAAAATAATTAAATCATCTTTATCAAAATATTTGACTTTGTAGTACAGGCTATTGCTTTGGTTTTCAAAGAGATACATAGTAAAACTAATAATCTTAATAGAAAAATTATTAACGTACCTACGTTTATTTTATTATTTGTCGCGGGTGAACAAATTTTTCTATGGAACAATAAAGATTTTTTTTGAGTTTTGACAAAAGTCGTAGAACAAAAGTTGTTAGTTTTTATGTACAGAATAAGCCCCTAAAAGGATGCTAATTGATTAGAAATAACCCTGTATAATAAAATTATAAACACCGATGAAAGTCTCCTCTGTTCTACACTCTGTACCTTTCAAACTGACAGCTGCTTGTATATTGAACATATTTTTGTAATGCGTTAGTTGTATATTCGATGCAAAAAAGACACTCGGTAAAATTTTGGTTTAATCAGGCTGTTAAAGCTTGTTGCACTGTCATTGTTAGAAAAACTTGAGAAAATTCTAAGAAACAAAACAGACAAGTCTTTACAATACTCTAGACATTTACTCTACTTAATTATTTTAGATTGTACCTACCTACGTTAACTTTTACTACAATGAAAGGCTAGGTTCAAAGAACACGTTAATGTACAAAGCATTCTTTAGAAACGTAGCCACACAACCACAAGATCTTAATTGAAATCTTAACTCAGAAATGGAATTAAATGCAACGTGCCATATAAACGATTTTCACTTTCATTATTTTCAATCTATTCAGAAAATAAATGCAATGTCATACACAGATCGAGAAATATCCTTCAAGAAATTTGAGCGCGGCCGTGTGGAGATAAAAAGTCTAATAACGGTGGTATATCTTCAAAGGAATAAGCGAGTTTTTGTTATTACACGAGGGTTCTCGGGTGGCTATTTTTTTTGGCTCGCTACACACGGATGAACAAAAAGAATTAACACAAAGTAGCGATTCAGGGTTCACCCAGGTGGTCTCAGGAGGTGAACGGTAGGTGAGAACTGGCAAATTAGAATTACCATTTTAATTAAATAAATATTAAATTACTAAAAAACTTATCACCATATTTACGAATATAAATGATGATATAAAAAATGTAAATCTCAAAAGAAGGTGTGGATGTGAGTGTACGGAGAACATAAGTAGCAGTTTTCGAAGAGCATCTCATTGTTTGTGTTCAGGGACACATTTTTTATCGAATTATAACTGCCCATTTATAACTTAGGCCGTGGGTTCAAATTTCGGTCCCGTACCAATGAGTTTTATTGAACTTATGTACGGAATTTATTGAAGTTAGGTGAAATTTCACAACACTTTTTGTGTGGCTTTTTGGTAAAGAAAAACATCGTGAGGCAACCCACATTCATCCGTAGAAGGAATTAGATGGGGTAGTGAAGCCACCAAACCAGCACTTTGCCAGCGAGTTGGATATGGCCCAATCGCCGTTCGTGGGTAGGCCTATGTTCATATTATATTCATATTCATTTATTCATAACTATAAGTTACATGTCAAACAAAAACTAATTTATTAAATTGTGAATCATAATAAGCTTCAGTATAAAATCAGTGTAAATCTGTTCAGTAGTGGGCTATAAGAAGGCCGGTACAGATAATTTTGGCAACATACATGGCCAAAAATACCAGATAATTGTTGCTGTCATATTTTTGTGCAATACCTAAACCTAAGACAGAATTTATTCGCTACGAAAACTAATTTTTCATACGCAATGAGAGAGCAACCCATTTTAGCTACGTACAAGTACATATGTTCATAACAGTATAGAATAAAATGTTGTTATTTGATATTCGTGTTATACGTGCGAACCCAGCTTTTCGTGTTATTAGAAATCATGTTGCTAGGGACTGGGGTTACTTTACCACGGCACATAATGGTCTGCGAGACGACCGAATGAAAACACTAATGGGAATATATTTCTTACGAAAATGAGTGTTTACGGCGCACGACCACAAGAAACGTATTAGGTAGGTAATTTGAAAAGGAAGAAATAGAGACTGTTTTCTCCCGTTGAAAAATATTATAACAACTTTGTGATTATTGAACGCGTTTTCTTTCTTTTAGCTTTATTTTAAGGATTGAGGTAGAATTTCAAAAGCCGATGCCCAGCTGCAAACTTCCTATGGCTAAAATGATGATGATTATCTTTCGTTAGAGACCTACATTCAGGAAATCGTAAAGTTGAAAATGATGATGGTGATATTAAAGACATGTCAGCACTCCATCCCAAAGATTTAGGAAATCGGTTATTATATTGTATCTGCGTAGAATGAATGCATTACCTACACCTACATCTGGTAATTTAGTAGGAAGTAATAGAGTAGGTAGGTACCTACTACTGGTACAATAACAATTTCTTATTAAATAAAAACAAAATAAACGTTATCTTACTCATCTCATTTTCTCGTATCTATGATTTCTTTGAAAATTATGTACGTTTAGTTACTTACGGCTTATATGTGCAGAATGAATTGTGAAGAAACCAAAAATATACGCTTGTATCAAATCCATGGCGCATGTATAACATGCGTACATGTATTGGTATCCTACCAGCCCGCACAAGGTGCTGATACCGGCTTGGATATGACCCAATCCCTCTTCATAGATAGGCTTTTTATCAGTTGTCTATTAATAGACCAGTATCTAGTACATGTTTTCTCGAAAGATAATAACAACTTAGCAGTTAGTAGGTAAATATAAAACTAAATTATATTTAATTATTTTCAGGTGAACGCGTTAGACCTGTCACCTAACTACGCGGGATCCCTAACCTCCCTGGTGAATACGACATCAACGTTCGCCGGTATCATCACTCCGTACCTTATCGGGCTCTTGACGCCAGATGTAAGTACACGCTATTATTGATTTGATAACGTAGCAATTGCGGTGACAATGCTGGTATGAGTAGGTCGGTTTTGTTGATGGCTCGAGGCTTGATGTTTTAACCTATTTTATCTACTAGCACTAATAATTAAGCTACCGACTTGTCTGGGTGCACTGCCCTGCACTAAGTGCAAATTTAATTAAACTTTGATATGTATGTTTTTATTTCAAAGTTTAGTGACATGTTGTATCATTTTTATTGCGCTAATGCACCTGTTGTTTAGCAGCGTTTTGACACCACTTTTTGTCAATTATTGACTAGGTTTAGGTACACATGGGTGTACTAGTTAGGGTAATAAATTGATGCATGTTGTTGTGTGTAGAGAAAAAAAAACCGAACAAGTGCGAGTCAGGCTCGCACACCGAGGGTACCGTACAAATCCAGAAAATTTAACAAAATTAGGAAGTAAGTTGTTAAAATCTCTATACTATAATTATCATCGGCAAAAAAGTTTTTTATTTCACTTTTCTCGTCACACATTAAAAATTACACATTGTTAAATAATTAAAAACTTGTTTTAGCATGTGCTATTGAACCTCTTTTATATGATACCTCACATGATACAATTTACTTACTTTGAATTTTCAACCCATATTTTGTGAATCTAGGCCCTATTTTTTTGTGATTTAAATAAAAATGTACAGTTTTCAGATTTATTCCCATATGTGTACTCTGAGGCAATGCTTCTCGCCAAATTTCATAGTTCTGTGTCAACGGGAAATACCCTGTAGGTTTTGATTTTTGTGAGAAGTTTTTCTTTTACACGACTGCAAGAGACCATAGATATACGGACGTATACAGTTTAAATTTTAACTCGATATCTTTACGCGTTCCCGAGATAAAGAGTCTTGACATACACACAGACGGACAACAAAGTGATCCTATAAGGGTTCTGTTTTTTCCTTTTGAGGTACGGAACCCTAAAAATAATATGTTAAGTACATAATATTATTTTTTTAATTTCAGAAAATTTTACTTTTATGACATAATTTTTTTATTCCATTGATTGAAAGATTAAGAATGAACCAAAAAAATCAAAAAATCCACTCATAATGTACCATTACCCATTTTTTCTCTCGAAATTCGGTTTTTATTATTCACAGTTTAATACAAAATTTAGTTGTAACACTGGAATGTGTTTGATATGTCTTTATTTAGAAGGTTCTCTATTTGTTAATTATTTTTTCAAGATTTAGATTTGTAAACAATGCTTAACATCTTTTAAATATATTTTCAGTCAACATTAGCCCAATGGAGAGTGGCATTCTGGGTCTGCTTCGTCGTGCTAGTCGGGACAAACATCGTCTACTGCATCTGGGCAGACGGCAAGCAGCAATGGTGGGACGACGTCCGTCAGTACGGTTACCCAGAAGGTTGGAAGTGGGGCTCTCTCATCAGGGAAACTGACCCAGAGCATCCAGAGACCACTGTTCTCTCTGAGCAGAAGGCAGGATGACGCAGCTGATAGATAGAGATATACAGACTCGATTTCATACCTGTGCAACTAGTCAGTGTTGATATTGAAAGTTTGTACGATATAAATGCGTGGGCAAGTGTATGTAGTTGTAAAACGTAGTTCAACTAATGATTTCAAAAGTTCAACTGTATTAAGTTAACATAACAGAAATTATTATCAACTCAGTGTTGGTTCAGCATTTAGGTCTCGCGCGGCCACATTGCAAATGGTACAAGTGTACCATTTGCAATGTGGCCGCGCGTCAGAAGTTTGATGTTAAAAGGACCCCGAACCGAGTCGAAGATCACCAAGCCTAAATGGCCGATAACTCATCCTAGTACATTGCATATAATGCGCGCTACACGACTCGCTTTGTGGAACGCCTGGCGTCACGCTTAGCGATTCTAACTTATAAGTCATGGATGAGCTACCCAAGTGATCAGCTAACTTCTTGCCGCTAAGAGTGCTGCTTACTATCTGGTCTAGTTACCCTTAATAATTTTTCATGAAATGAATCAATTAATGAAAGAATGAATATTGTATGCCATGATGAACCTATATTGAGTTGATTTCTGCCTAGAATATATTCTGAGATATCAAGAGCATAAAATGTTCTGCATCTCTTTTTTATTCCAATCATCTTTTGATAGTCAAAAGTGATAGACGAATTCATTAGACGTAGTTATACTAGTACCAATGGAAAACCCAGTAGACATCAATTGAAATAGCTATAATACTTATAAGTACTTGATCACCAATTACCCAAACTGTTTTAGGACCTACTTACTAATCATTTATAAAATTTACCATACTATGGTAGGTATATGTATACGATTAGCATGCTTAAAGTTTGACTTAGCTACTTAATTACATTAGGAACAAAATGAAACAAATCTAAGAAGTAAATTGTTTACTGTTTTTTATAGTTTAAATGAAACCTATTTTTTTGACAAACATGAGAAAAAATAATGAGCATGACTATTTTACCAACATTCCATAAAACATAATTTTTATAATACTCTGAAATCCATTTAATGCCAGTTTTTACTAGTTTGTAAGTAGATTCTAATACAAAACTTAAGTACATTTTTGTGTCGATAACTTTGTTATTTTTGTACATATTGTACTTTGTATACCTGTATTATATACATTTTAATATTACGTTTCTTGTTTTATTAATAAGAGGTCTAGTCTTGTCTAGTCAAGATTGCTGTGCCTACTGTGAACGCTCATTTTAATTTCAATGATAGAAATAACTAGGATGTACAAAATGATGATCTAAATCACCCATTTTTGGCTATCAATATTAATCAATACTTACAGGGCAAGTAGATAACCCTGTTTTACGTTATACAATTTTTTTTTAGAAAATACTTGCATTTTTTGCGCCTACCTCCCGGGCAGATAAATATACACTAAACTACACAAACTGATCAAGGTCACCGCCTCTACGTCAGTCTACTAGCCTACTTCCATAATACGTGATTCTTATCGCAGCTCAGTCGGTAAGAACTTGTTATCTCGGGAAATACCGACAATCAAGGAAACATTATCGACATTTTCACATGTGCTGTGGGAAACGTAGCGATATTAATTTTTCGACAGCTGTTAACGTGATATAAGTATAACAGAACTATTTAAGTATTTACCGAAAGCTTTTATAAGAAAACTTTTGATCAGCATTTATACAAAAAACCTAAATGATGCAACTAATGGATACTAAAATTATTAGGTATACAGATACACACAAGTCAAATCTGTTTATCATATGTAGTTGTAGGTATGTCCCATTTTTTAGATCAGAGAGAGGTGAATATTAGGGTGGAGCGAAAAACACTTTTTTTAACTTATAAAGTCCTATAATTCCAATCAATGACCTATCTGTTTAGGAGTATTTGTGCTTTCTAAGTTAATATCCTAAGTTCAGCGCGTTTAAGTTTGAGAAAATGTTAGTTTTTAGCACATTTCCAGAACCTAATTACTGGTAACATTATCACATAATTCACGTTATACACTCATCAAAAAAGTGTTTTCACTCTACCCTAGTGAATATGCCACATCGAAACTGTTTATTATGGACTACAAATTGAATTTAGGAACAAATGAAAATAACCACTCTACAAAAATATCAATTAGACAGAATTCAAATCGATGCCAAAATATTTAAGAAATAAATAAATATTGAAATTAATTATCGTGTTTATGAAATTATAAGTAAACTATAATTTCGATATAATTTCTTTAGATTGGTTACTTTACACGCATCATTAATTTCCCCATCTGCATACAAATAACAATACACACATACGTTCCACAGTAAAATATAATTCATAAAACAATGTAGTTAAGACTCAAATATCATTACATTAAAACTTCATAGCATCATCATTGACGCCTGATAGAGAGCTTTGTCTGGCTGAATACGCTTACGTGCGACTCGCAGCTCTTTCAGATTTGCTGCGATCCGTTGTTCAAGGCACTTCTTCTTTGTACGGAGAACTATAACCTGAAATTGTAAAGTTTTTAAATTAAAGTATACGTGAGTTTTTAAATTAAAGTATACGTGATACAGCAGATATGCTGTTATTCGGACAAGTTAGATTAGATAAGTAAAGGTGTCTTACAGTTAATTACTTTAATATCCTCTTTAATACAGGACAAACCCGTTTACCATTATTTGGGTGCCGGTATACAAGCTGCACAAGTCTGATAAATCTATACTTACCTATATTCAAAGGACCTACATTGCTTTACATTAGTTGCAGGAAAAAAGATCAAAATAATAATATAATCTACCGCAAGAGCTAAGAACCTAAGCTCTAAAATCTATTGACTGCCTCGGTGGCTCAGTGGTTAGTGACCCTAACTTCTGGACCAAAGAGGCGTGGGTTCGATCCCCACGCAGGACAAATATTTATGCGATGAACATAAGTGTTTGCTCTGTGTCTGCATGGGTGTTATTTAGTTACTATCTATATAAGTATGTATTTAAAAATAATAAGTTTATGTAGTATATCAGTCTCTGGCAGCCATATCACAAGCTTTGCTTAGTTTGGGGTCAGAGGCCGTGTGTAAGATGTCCCAAAATATTTATTATTATTTATTATTACTAGCAGCTTTCAATGAACGCGCAGCATACCTCTCGATACCCTAATGCGAGTTGCAATTAAGCTAAATTAGTTCGGGGTTAGCTCGCATGGCTAAAACAGCTTTCTATAGATCTGTACAGACTGCGAGCTATGTTAAGTTATAACTTAGCTTAGCTCGCATAGCTTACGCAGTTTTTTATAGATCGTGCATAGCTTGCAGTCTGCACAGATCCATGGAAAGCTGTTTCAGCCATGCGAGCTAACCCCGAACTAATTTAGCTTAGCTGCAACTCGCATTAGGGTGTCGAGAGGTGTATTGAGCGTATTTTGGTCTACAAACGTCCATAAGCCATAACCATAAGCCGTCCAAGTCAATGTAGGCCCACCGGGGCCAATAGCAATAGGTGGTAGCTATAAAAGGGGACCCATTTAGTGGATGGCAAGTCACCATCCGCCTGAATATTATGAAGTGAGGCATTATTTGGCGGGTACCTCATTCCATACATAGCCCATATTTATAAGTGACACAGCACATCCCAATGACCCAAAATACTGTAAATCACATCTCTAGCAATTGTTATTTTTATTCTAATCTATGTAACAAAGATCAATTTTGTAAAAATAACGCATATTTTAAAGGGCCTCTCTCAGTGTTGGCTTTTTTTTCTTTTGCTTAGCTACATTGAAGCTTTTCTATAAACTGGCGTAGCTTGTGAGTTTTACTTCAACTATTATAAAAGTATACATAGGTAATACTGCAGCAGCAAAAAAGGATGTGACTTCATAAACATTAATCCCAAACAAAAAACAATTTTAACAAAATGTCTAGTTTGTTTCATACAGGTGCAAACAAATAAGGCTCTTTATGCTAAAAAAACAACAATAAACATTTGTTTAATCAATAAATAGGGGTTACCTCATCGGAAGCGTCTTGGAAGTCACGCAACAGATCCTTCCTGGTGAGCAGTCCTGCCTTCAGTCGCTCGTTATCCAAGGCATATCTCAGTCTATCACGACGTGTCTAAAATATAAACCACAGTTAAATTAAATTATATATTTCATTACAATGCACCCTGCAGATAAAATAACTATGTGATTCAGTTTTGGGTACAACGTTGTTTTCCAACAGGTAATCTGTTGACCAAAAATAAAAATATATACCTAATCGAATAAGATCAACCTCAGTGATATATGTATTATCTTTAGTCATCATTGAAGGTATTACCGGTATTGTGACTGAAACGAGAATTCATATAAGTACATAGGTAAGTTTCAAAAGGACATTCTTAGCAGAGACTCATTACAGTTATCTTAGTAATAGTTGTTAAAGTAGGAAGTTCAAAATTGTGTGAAAGAACTATTTATCTATATAATATGGCATTTTCAGGTTACAAATAACCAAATGAAAAATGGTAAACCTCTGTGTGCGTGCACAACGACTGATGTTTGATATAATTGTTTTTGTTTAAGACTAACTCTTTGTAATTCTTTTACTATGACTCTAATGTATTACTTATATGAAAAATGGTAGTTACAAAACTAACTTTGATAGCCGCAAGATCTTCTCTCGCCTCAGTGAATTCAATTTCCGCATCTCCTAAGTCACATTCAGCTGAATCTATGACTTCGTCAGTATGGTTCATTTTTTCGCGAATGTGCGCCAAAATTTGATTATGTTCTGTACACTTTCCTCTGTTTTTTATGAGTTCATCTTCTCTTTCTGTGAGGCGAACATTAAAGCCAGTTACAGGTTCAGTAGTTAAATAATTATAGTAATTACAATGATAATTTTATTATTTTATTTTATAATTTTAATTTAATACAATGCTATTGGAAATATGTGTGCAACCTATTTATTTATACATCAGGATTAACTACTTTACTATCTGAGCAACCTTGAAATAGCAGAAAAATATGTGTTCCATAAAAATATTCATTGATTTTCCACGCAATATTATTGGGACAGCTAATTTTTATCGCGATTTCAGGGTTGGTTTAAAGAAGTTGTGCATAATGGTGAGTTTAAATATATATTGTCTGTTTCTGAACATTTCTGCAAAAATGTAGTTAATTCCTAACTAAAAAGTATTACACTAACCTTCAATCTTAGTCATAAGATTCTGATTATCGATATGCAACTGTTCAAATTGATAAACATACAATCCAGGGCCAATCATCTCCAGTTTTCTGACGATGGCATCTAATTCTGTAACTGCGTTTCTAGCCCTGATGTAGCGAAGACAGAGGCTCGTAGATTGTTCTTGCTTTCGTTTTTGAAGAGTCAAAAACCTTAAAACAGTCTAACACACAAGTTTTAAAGAACAAGGTTTTGTTCGAACATTGAGTGATTGAGATTTATTAACAATCAAAAGAATATTGTTAATCTATCTTATAATAAAATTAAATGAATATATAATAAAAAATAAATGTCTACGAGATAAAATTTTAAAATAATACCCTAACTTTAAGACAGTTGCAAGCTCTAGATAAAATATTTTTTTTAAAATAATGAGCTATAACAATGTAGAGTATCTTACTCGTACATAACAATCTATCTTCACTCAAACCGGATTAATGATTTAAAAAAAGGTATTGATTAACAGGGACTTACAAAGAAAAGTACTTTTGGACTTTATTATGGAACTACGGTTACTGCAGGACCGACCCCAAAATTGAGAAATCAAATCATCTGTTTCATACAAAACTTATAATGACCTTGAGCAAAATATTGTATATTATGTAGCTAATTTTTGCGATGTTAGTACGAGTTGTTCTTTTAACTAAAGTTGTTCATATAAATCATCTCAAGACTGAAAACACCTTGTATAACAAAATATAAAAACAGCAAAAATTAAAGAAATTACCTTATCTGAAATAGGTTTCCCTTTCTTGGAATATATGAGACCTGTACCGGTGCTCCTTTCTAAATGTTGCAGAGCTTCAAACTTCTCTAATGCATCTTCCTGTCGGCCATTATATTGCATCTCAACTGCTTGCACTTTTGATCTTATCTGTAGGTATGCAGAATAAGTTTTGTCTACATTTAGCGATTATTTTATAAGTAACTGGCCAATTCAGACAACATGATGACTTTTTCACCCAACTTTCAAAAAGGAGTACAGATCTGTTCACTCACGAAGGCGCGCCCCTCCATATTTATTGAATGTAGTCGTACGACAGTGTAACCTTCTAACCTAAGTGATCATATTTTATATATTTTTTTACTGTCTGTACTATTAGCCTCTACACGTACACTAAGGCGTTGTGTACAAACGAGGTCTACGCGTATAAATTCTCTTCAAAATTGATATTTTGGGGCAAATGGAATCAGCTAATAAATACTTATATGGTAAGAATTATAATGAAAATAGTTCTAGTTTCCTACCTAGTTCTAAAGCAATTCCAGGAAATTGTTGAAAATTATAGCGCCTTACAGAAATCGATTAGCAAACCCTGTATTTTCGCTCGTTACCTTCGGTTTGTGGAACATCGTTCAAATACGCTTATTAGGTTACTATACTTACGTTTTTGATAAAAAATAACTATTGAGAATGCAAGTTGGACGATTGGATATACTTAGGTACCTACTCCAACTTACAAATGAGCTGTGGCACGGCTAAATGGTATCCATTAACCTATTTTTTACAACTTACATCGGTCATTTCACTTTCAGCCTTTGTTTTTAAATCTTGGTAATTGAAAAGCTTCTGTTCATACTTCTCTTCGAGATCTTCGGAATCTTCCAGCGGTTTTAAAATGTGCATCATTTTACGTTTTCTGAAATTCATCAAATAATTTTCAAATGAAAAGAAATACCTAATAAACGTCACAAATTAGCTATAATATACTTAATTTTAAAACTTTTACAGATTATTTTCAATGATTATGAGAACAATTTTAGAGGGTAATCGAATTGACATTCGGTCACATCCGGTTCAAAAAAAACCGGACTAATGCGAGTCAGGCTCGCACATCGAGGGTTCCGTACAAACAAATTGTTAAAATAATTAAAAACCTGTTTTAGCATGTGCTAATGAAGTTCTTTTATATGATACCTTACATGATACAATTTACTCACTTTGAATTTTGAACCCAATTTTGTGAATTTCGAGGCCCTATTTTTATGTGATTTAAATAAAAATGTTCAATTTTCAGATTTATTCCTATAAATGTACTCTAAGACAATGCTTCTCGCGAAATTTCATAGTTCTACGTCAACGTGAAGTACCCTGTAGGTTTAGATTTTTGTAGGTGCAAAATATGCGATTTTTTAACACATAAACGGCTCTAACTTCTTTAAACGATAACTGAGAAGTTTTTCTTTTACACAACTGCAATAAATCATAGATATACGTATACAGTTTAAATTTCAACTCGATATCATTACGCGTTCCCGAGATAAAGAGTCTTGACATACACACAGACGGACAGACGGACAACAAAGTGATCCTATAAGGGTTCCGTTTTTTTCCGTTTGAGGTATGGAACCCTAAAAAGGCATCAATAATGGTATGATTTTTAATATCAAAATTAATATAAGAAGAAAAGGTCCGGATTATGATTTGCCATCACATTAAATATTCAAATATTTACATATTTTTATTGCCATGTATTTCACTTCCGTGATGGGGGAGTTTTTGTGAGGGGCGGCTCTCAGAGAACTTTTTGTTTATTAATAAGTTTATATTTTGTGTCTAATCATCATGATCAGCCGAAGGACGTCCACTGCTGGACATAAGTCTCCCCTATAGATTTTCAATAAGCCCGGTTGAAAGCGGCCTGCATCCAGCGCGTTCCTGTCTTAATAATATCGTCGTTCCACCTGGTCAGTGGACGTCCTGCGCTGCGCTTGCCGGAGCTTGGTCTCCATTCGAGAACTATACTGTCCCATCGGACATCAGTTGTTCGAGCTATGTTCCCCCTGCCCATTGCCATTTCAACTTACTAATCCGATGGGCTATGTCGGTAACTTTGGTTTGTCTGCAAATCTCCTCTTTCCTGATTCGATCGATCTACCATATCGCGTTGGGCTACCTTGAGTTTATTCATAAGGCCCACAACTTTGTGTGTGTAATGTGACAGTTATGTTTTTTTGAACTTTCACTTACATTTACTATGCCCTGTTATTTTGCCCTATTTATTACAAAGACAACAACATCTATACAATAATTCAAATGTGCTCTACATAACAACCAAAAACCCTTCAAAACTAAAACTCATTGACTCAATGCATTGATACTGTCAAATAAATAAAAAAAAACAGTAAATAAAACTAATTACCTAACATACATAAAACCTAGGTATACCAAAAGGATGGCAAACAAACCAGTTTTCACTATTTGTCATCGGATCATCAAGTTAGCCACACAGAACAGACCCTGGTACCAATAGAACATTAAAGCATCAGTTAGTACAAAATACCTACCACCTATATTTTTATATTAGGTACAATACGACGATATCAGTGAAAATAATAAGACTCGGGGCTAAAAGTGAAACCAATCTTGACGGATCGGCTATACGCTTGTGGCGACGTGGTTTGTTTACCCCTTCACAATAGATGAGCAGTCTTAATTAGTGTTTCAGTACCTACTGGAAAACAGTGGGCCCCAAACTAGGCTTAGCCTGTATCTTGGGTACCCAAAAGATTTTTACAAATAGAATATCCCAATCACGCTGAGGTGTACGCATGCTAACTTTGAGAACGGTTATAGATTTTACATAATATATTTTGTAAGCAACTTGAATGACTATTCAAAAATCACACATTGATGACATTGATTTGTATTCATTGACTAAGTAGATCTACTGTAATAACTACTGAAGGTTAATTTGATCGTGGTACTTATCAAAGCCCACCGGGACTTAGAAAGCTTCCAAACGGCGTGTTACATAATGTTCCTTTGCACAAGTATACTTAGCCCCGAGTTCACCAACGCTTGATTAAGTTATAGGTGTGATTACTGTATTTAACCTACGGTTTTTGCTTGCTGAACAGCAAAATTTTGCTAAAAAGCTAAAGTCAAAGTTAAATCATTTATTGCAACATATGAAATTTACATGCGGTTCTTAGTTAACATGTTTTGTATAGTGATATATAAATATGACCCTATAAGGCTATGGCAATTTTATTAAGTATTTGTATTGGAACGATTTATTATTATGTTTCCTAGATTATCGTTAAAATTTTTAATCAACGGTTGATAAATTAACCATCTGTTAGTGAACTAGGGTCTAAAACCCGAGTTTAACTGTTGTTCGAATACAGTAATCATACGTTTAACTTAATCAAGCGTTGGTGAACTCGGGTCTTATTTTAGTGATATCAAATTGGCTGTAAAGAGATCACCCAGATGATAAAAGTTATTCAAATATTCAAATAGGGTGTGCTAAACCGAAAGAAGGTGTTTCAGTCCATCGGCATGAGCAACGTTTATTCTGAAGCAAAACTGATATTCGAGAAAAATAAATCAGCATAGAGTTGCCATGGTGGAGATTGCAACTCTGAACCTACAAAATATAGGAAACATCTATTTTTAACACGCTTTTATTAGTTTCACCTGTGTGTTTGCTTGCTTGTAACCAACCCCTTTCGAGCTCGATTTTGACCTACTTTGAGCTATCAGATTTTCTTTAAACTTTGCACACCTATCAAAGACAGATAACAATGCATTTATATAATAATAAAAAAATATGACTCCTAAGCGTGTTTTTTCTTTTTTTTTTAAACTATATATATCTTTTTTTTAATTCGGGTTTGCCCCATTGGTAAAAAAATATTCATAGCGTTGGTTCTAAACATTACTTGTAATAATCAGCCAGTCGCCGATGCAGCAAGGAGTTTTTTATCTGCAGCTGAGTCCGTTCGTAGATGAGGTCCTTCTGTGCTTGGAGGTACTCTTCCCGATTGATCGCGACGGCTGCCGTGGCAACTCCTCGGCCTATCTGCTTATCCTCTTCGTTTTCTTCTCCTTGACCACTGACTATGTATTTACAGAAGAACATTTTATTATTCTATGATGGAGGGTGTACAAAAATGACCGTATCGACCTAGTGGGAGTGTAGCGCTCATTCCGTAGTTTGACTGGGTATTTGTCAGTTACCCATCATATAGCCGTGGTGGTCTAATGGTAGTGACACCCGCCTTACAATCGTGAGGTCATGGGTTCAAATCCAGGTCCCGTACCAATGAGTTCTTTAGAATTTATGTACGGAATTTAACACCGCTGGCTTTGCGGTGAAGGAAAACATCGTGAGGCAACCTGCATATGTCAGTAGAAGAAATTCGATGGCGTATATGAATCCACCAACTCGCACTGGACCAGCGTGGTGGACATGGCCCAACCACCCTTCGTGGGTAGGCCTACGTCCTGCAGTGGACTATTAAAAAGGCTGATATAGCACAGTAAAGTACAGTACCCATCACCAAAGTTAAGCAACGTTCAACATGGTCAGTCTTCGGATGAGTAACCGAGGGTGGCACTTACAACTGAGCGGTGCCGTAACTCGAATGACACGTTAAATTGTAGGACCCGGTTGTCTTAATCGTTTGGTCATGTCAGAGGCCTTCAGGCGGCTTGAAAAAAATAGCCACCCAGCTCATACGAACTTACTTGGTGCCAGAACGTTTTCTTTGGAATTATAAGGTTGCGATGTTGATCTTGGGTATTGTATCAATAAGGTCTTTGAAACATATGTACGGATTTTTAAACAACTGCTTTTAGGTAAAGAAAAACATCACAAGGCAACCTGCGTACTGGATAATCTGGAGAAGTACCTAATTTATATAGCGTATCGGAATCCACCAACCTCAACTGGCCAAGCGTGGGTATGATGACTCAACCGCCTAGGGTAGTTTTATAAACAGCAGTGGAATTTTTAATTTAGAATTATTTCTATATTGCAATTAATAATAATTGTATCTCTCCGTATTCAATTAGAATCACACGTCTCCACAATGAACTCAATTTTAAAGATTTATACGAAATATTTTATCTTATTAAAATATATATCAATAAAATCATTAGAAATCAACAGCGTTGTAATTAATTCTGAGCGTTATAATTAAGTTGTTATCTCGCCTCTCCAAAATGGAACATATTCCGTAATCAATGACCATCACTGGAATAGATCACTACTAGTTAATTAAACAAGGAAGAGCTTTGAAGTTGCGTTTGAGCATATTATGTAATAAATTTTGTTTTACCGGTGTTTTGAAGGCAACTTACCATCCGACCCGCTGGAGCTTAATTCGGCATCGGTAGCAAATTTAGTCTTAGAACCACTTTTAGTACTTTCATTTTTTTCAATCGAAACCTGAGAAGAAAATATCAACAATTGGACCAAAACTATAACAACGTGTAAATTATTTATATAGCTATAACAGCTATGAATATGGTCAGTCTTCGTATGTAAGTGGCATTTACAACTGAGAGCTACCATATTAATTATTAGCCTTAGTTTTAATCCCTTAGACACGTTATGGGATTTCAGCCAGGTTAAATCCCAAATTCATAGAGAGTTAGTGTATGCTAATAATGTATTAAGAAGACGTGGTGGCCTAGAGGTAGTGACCCCCGCCTTGCAATCGTGAGGTCGTGGGTTCAAATCCCGGTCCCGTACCAATGAGTTCTTTTGAATTTATGTACGGAATTTAACACCAAGTTTCGGTGAAGGAAAACATCGTGAGGCAACCTGCATACGTCCGTAGAAGGAATTCGATGGCGAATGCGAATCCACCAACCCGCACTGGCCCAGCGTGGTGGATATGGCCCAATCACCCTTCGTATGTCCTGCAGTGGACTGATAAAAGGTTGATACAGTATACAGTAATGTATGCTAGCTAAGCTATATTAGCTAGTAACTACTTTACTTAGTAGAAACCTCTACTAATGCATGTTAAAATCAAATGTTATGTTTTTACTTTCCTTGTTATAATGTGTTTTGAAATACACTATATATTTTCAGGATTTCAAGGTCAGTTTGATAGAAAAGTCCATGTTAAAGTCATTGAACTATACTCTATAAAATTTAACTTGATCTCTGCGATAGTAGAAGATTGACGTTTTTAGAGTTGGGATAGTGGTGGAAAAAATCGATTTTCAAACAATGTTGTAATGAAATCGAATGAGTAGTTGAAGGTGAGAAATTGGATTTCATTTACTTACTATTATTTAAGACCAAGTATGTACACATGTAAATAATGTTATGATATTAATTATATACTCATAATAATGTAACGATAGTATTTATCGACGGTTTTCACTATTATCGATGCTAATGTAACATATAATTTGGTTTAATTTAATTGCACATGTAAAAAATGTTATGATATTAAAATATACAATAAAATTAATGATAAATCAAGTTTTATTTAAAATATCGTCAGTATAAACTATCGATATTTTAATTAAAACTCTATCTAATACTCTGTGGTCACGATCATTCGTCGCCCATCACTAATCGGCATGCCCATAAAGTATGACATTGACAGGTACTGTCTTTACTATTAAGAAATTCAGGACTTCATAAGCGTGACTTTTCTGACAGCTGTCGCAGAGATCAAGTTAAATTTTATAGAGTATAAACAGTGTTCAACTAACGAGTTACTTAACAGGTATAATGTCAAGATTTCCTGCTACATTATGAACAATAAGCTTTCCACTACGTTCCAGCGACAATAACTACAAAACTCCGTCATTTACTGTAGATACCAACCCCCGAAATACCACGAACCACCCCCAATGTAACAATCCCTACTGGCTTTTATGTGGGGTGGATCAGGCAAGCCGTAACAAAATCGTGACGTAACATTGCATGTCGAGTAAGCCACATTAATTAGCTGAAGGGACAGGGTTGCCTTACCTTTGCCTCTGCCATGTTGCGTGTCCCTCTTGAATTACCGTTTTATTGATCTGGTTACAACCGAAATTATTTTATTCCATTATCTCACTGGCACAACATGCGAAAACGCTGACGGTTGCTGTGGAAACGCGTAAACAATTATCGATTGGTTTTCTTTTTTTGCGTTGACAGTTGCATTAACCATGGAGATTTGTTATGACAATAGAGGTTTTTAGTTGTGAGCAAGGAGGTTGGAATGCTCCTAGTTTAATCGCAATCTAAAAATTCTGATGGTTTATTTGAGACTTCCGTTTTCAGATTGTTGATTTTAGAGATTAATGAATCAGTAAGTTTATAATGACCGACTGTTAGTCTGTTAAGTTATTAAAGATGACTCGCGTGGAATTGAAGCGTATAAAATCCTTGCTCATTAGTTACGAGTAAGCCTTAGACAGATTAGCTTTATCACGAATCTGTCGTGGAAAACTAGCCTAATCCGTGTGTCAAGCTCTAATCAATTCGTAATATTTCAGAGCTGAGAAAAGTTATTCGTCAATATTTTTCTATTTGACCCTTGGCCACAACTGTTACAGCTTTTTCAAGCGACAAATAAGGTTGACCACTGGGAAATACTCACATTGCTCACAAATAAATAGAACATTGTAGCGCAGCGTTTATCGTATCTTTTCTAGTATGCAGCGTATGTATATCATGCAACATATTTATTTATTCGAAATTACTTGTCTTGTTCTAATACCACATGGCATTCAACACGTTTTTTAAGCCTATTATTTATTACAATGTAAACGAAACGTTATATCGAATTATTTGTCGGAGTAGTCGAGACAAAAAATTAATGGTGCAATAAATTAAAATTTGTTAGTAGCCTAATAAATTGAGTTTTTTTCTCATGACACGACTTTTCTATTTTAACTGGTACCACGCCTCTTGCTATAGTTAGGTATGTAAGATTTGTGCCGTTTTAAAATAGATCGCATAAAAATGTCTTCGGGGCTTCTTTGTTTACTTTCATGGTCTTTGTTTATCAGCTCTGTTTGAAAGATACTTGGCGGACCCATTATTTACAGTTCCAGAAGTGTTCAGCCATGATCGTCAATTCATCATCGACTTCAAAGACTACTACGTAAATAGTTTCGAAAGAACTAGACGAAGCCGACGTGGCAGTTCAGTGGTAGTTTTTTGGCATACTCCATAGGATAGAAACAGTAAAAAAAATCTATTAATAGGCTCGTCTTTGTCTCGTGAAGTTTCCTTTGTCATTATCTTTATTTTCCAGTTCTATTCCGGTGAAGAGAAAAGGAATTAAATGCTATTTCACTTAACATTTTTGTACTGGAAAGACATGTTTATTGATTATTTTTGACCGACGAAACGGAGGAGGTACTCAATTCGACTCGTGTGTATTTATATATATATATATATATATATATAAACACGAGTCGAATATATATACGCAAATAATACGCACGGATCGACGTAGCAATTTCACATTATTGTTGATTTATCAAAAATGTCTCAGCCGATTTCGATAAAATTTAAAGGGAACCATTTTCGAAGTATGTTCTTTCCAATAAAAAAAGAATTATTGAAATCGGACTTCTACGTAAAAAATTATACGTAGTAACACATAAATATATATATATATTTATTTATGATTTTATCGAAATTGGCCGAGACATTTTTGATAAATCAACAATAATGTGAAATTGCTACGTCGATCCGTGCGTAATATTCGCGAATTCTGTACACGGTTGAAGTCAGTCATGCCATTTTTGCGAAAAATAATTATGCAATCTTGACTTTTGACCCTATTTAAAACTTTAGACGATTTTAAAGCCTCCAATACCGACCGTTAAAAATCAATGCTGAAGTAAAAGCAGTGGGTTATTTCAAGCACGCTTAAAATCCATATGTAGAGAGTAGAGTCCACGGTTGCATCAACAAACTTAGTGACAAAACTTCATGGATAGGTGGAGGTAACTGTCCAAAACTATGAGCATAAACTGAATGAAAGAATCTATGAAGCACGATGAGATAGTGAGCACTATCTAATCGTGCTTCATAGGCATATAGCTATAGCATATAGCTTTAGAAACTTTTAAGTGAAATAATGTTATAAAATTAATGTTAGAAATTAATATTTCACAGATTAATATCTGTATATAAATATCTGTGTCTGTGATTTTGTCTTTTCATAATCTGTATACTTACCATTATCATTATTTTGACTGTTTCGGTGGTTCCGTGGTTGGTGACTCAGACTTCTCTAGATCAAAGGGGCGTGGGTTTGATCCCCACCCAAGGCAAACATTTATGTGATTAACAAATAAATGTCTTTGCTTTGTGTCTGGGTGTTATTTAGGTACTTATATATACATGTATGTATTTAAAAATATGTATATGTAGTATATATTATCAGTCTCTGGCAGCCATATCACAAGCTTAGTTTGGCATCAGAGACCATGTGTAAGATGCCTCCGAATATTTATTCCCCAAATGACCTCATTAAGACCGCAGGATCAGCCGCTTCCAACTGGTGTTATTGGAGATCTATGGGTGAGGACTAAGTCCGACTGTAGACATGTAATGGCTGAAACGACGACGACAACGACGACGACGACGACATTAAAGGGGATTATGCGTAAGTCTGAAGAAGAAATTTGATTGAGCATGTGAATCAACCAAGTCAAAGTCAACGCCCTGCAGAGTATGACCCAATCTCTCTCCGTATAGGCTGAATCATACAAGTCGGCGGATGTAAAGTTAGCTACAAGCTGCGCAATATCCAATCTAGGCTAAAGCTCACATAAAGCTGCGCGTTGATTGGATATTGCAGCTTGAAGCTAACTTCACTTCTGCCAATTCGGCCTATATAGGATTAAATTCAAAAAGTCACAGTACGAGTACGAGTACAGTACAAGACAAAGTAAGGTCCGTCCCCGCCAGCTGGTTTTCAGTTCACTAGAGCCGGTGGCCTTTTCTTCTGTTTTTTTTTAGGACAGTAACCTCTGTTGACGTTGGCAGTGTCACATCTCCTCCCTGGGCGTCTGCCAGACTTTCGACAATGCTCATCTCAAAATAACCACGCGCGAAATGTTTATACGACATTTCTCTGTTGTAAAAAGTTAAAGACCGCGCTATTGGAACATTGTTTCCGGCGTGCGCTTTGATTCCATTCCAGAAACGTTAACATTGGTATCTGTACTCAATCATAATTTTTGTCACCTCCGGTCGTAATGTTTGAACATTTATTTTGTTTTTATTAGCTCCTCATTGGAAATATGATGCATTGGGATAAACATTCGTTCTCAATTTTATTGATATGTTTCGTTATTCTACTTCTTGCTTTATAAAATAACGAGTAGCTTAACATATTTAAATCGTTAGTTCAATTTTCAAATCGGCAATATGAAAAATTGAGTAAAAATTTTGCGAAAGTATAAAATCTAGTCCATTTAGTCGACTTTCATATTTTACTATATATTTGATGAAATAAAAGTATATTTTCATGATTCTTGTTGACGCGTAATAAAAAACAGCATAAAAGATTTAAAGGTTTTTATTCAATAAAAGATTGTAAATAGAGAGAATGCACATAACATCAATACACACGATAATTCATACACAATGGAATAAAATGAACAATACATTTCTGGATATATATTTTGAACAGCCCGTTTTATTGTATATCTGTCTTTGTGATTTTAGCTCTTACTCCATTGCTATCAAAGCTTAAACGAGAGCTAGCAATAATAGTAAAGTATGTCAACAATAATAGTATTAGCACATTCTAGTATCAGCTGTCCGACCTAGTTAGATCAAACGGTCTTGGTCCCGAACTCGCATAGCACAAAGCTTTTCCATCAGCTATAAAAAACGCTTCTCTATGTACTTACAATAACTTTGGGACTTAATGATATACACATTCTTTGGAGATTCCAGTTACGAAGTAATTTTATTGACTAGAATTTTGTACGTAATACGTTTTATTACGGTGGACCAATAGCGTGGTATTTCTCCAATGTCATTACCAACATTGATCTGAGCTTCGGTCTATCTTCTAATTTTGGAAGACTTTGAGAACTATAGAAGCTAGAGAAAACTCTGCCGTACTTAATTTAATTCGTGTACTGTGCTTTCTTTTTTCGATCATTTTATTCAAGTGACAATCAAATCCCACGGCAGCATTACATTTCACAACATATAGGCTAGACAAGGATCACGCAAACATCACTTTAAATTGGCATTATATAAATTACTAAACTTAGTTGATCCTTTATTTATACAGACACGATGCGATCTAAAAATGTGGTATATACATTTAAATTTCCAAGCCAGTAATAAAAAATGTCGCAATAAAGTTATTATTTCCCTTCGTTTACAAGATTAACAACAATAAAAACGTAACGATAAACATTCAGGGCGTAATTACGGTAACAGAATCAGTCAGAAATCGTCTTGGAGTCAAAATAGACGGAGCGTTCAGAGCGCGAAGATAAACGCTAAACAGTATATGTCGACAAATTTATATGTGCGTGACACCAGTGGCATTAAATTTGTTCGCGGAACTAAGAACTCGTTCTTAGTAAAGAATTGGTTTTATTGTAGCGCACGCACAAGTAAGTTTGTCGGAGAGTAATTAATGGTCGTTTGAGCACTGTTCAGTAAAGACTTGAGGAAGTGTTCCAGCAACGCGAATTGCTTAGAGGCGATCCGACAGCGGCGTCATCGGCCGATAATGGTGGGCTCATCCGCCATCGCAAGCTCGTCTGTGGCTGCCTTGTCCCCTTTCCTCTTCCGGGAGTACCATAGAAATGATGCAGCCGCGAACATGTTGACCAGAACGACGAGCCATGCCAAGTAGAAACTAATGTGGAAGCTGTGGAAAGACAAGAAAGCTCATTTTATACTATAAACCGTTTTCACATTGTTGGAAAAAGGGTCCCTTCTCTCTTAATGGTTTTAGTTTTCTTGTGTTGTTAAGTGGGTACGTGCCACCAAAGATGAGACTTGAGAAACCACTTTGGTTTGTAATAAATATATAAATTCTAGATAATAGATATACAAACGCTTAAAAAACGTTTAATATATATACAAATTCTGGATAATTAGTTTTTACCCAACTGTACCTGCGCAAGATACCCCACCACTGACACTTATCAAGTCTTTGGTGGCACGCACTAAATTTCTTTATATAGGTTTAACGTGCATTTAAAAAACAAGTTTTGGTTTTTCTTTGGTAATTGTATCGTTTAATCTAAATTTTTAAATTGGTTTATTTTTTCCCTAACATCTGTTCAAACTAAATAAAAAAAAAATTACAAAAAGTTCATAATATTTTGGATTTTTTGCGTTCACCTGAACACAAAGTGAAAAGTTCTTGAAAGTGAAAAAACATATTTGAAATGACTTTTTAAGCTTACTTTATGTAGAATACTATTTGAAGAATAAGTAGTATTTTTCAATAACTTCTTTTTTAGTAAATGAGAGATTGTAAACTATTTATTTTTACGCATTGTTAATGTTCTCTTTTCATTAAAGAGTGAGACTTTTCACCACAATGTAATTCAAAGGAAAATGTCAAATGTAATCTTGCTGAAAGCGATTTGGCACGAAGTGTGCCTACTAAATTATTTTTGTCAAGCGAGTGTTGAACTAGCAACCCTTCGTCTCCTTGTTATCTACGCTGTTACACTTTTGATCACAACTTGCAATATTTTTAGACAATCACGCTAAAACGAGAAAGTTTTTTCTCAATTTTATTGATGTCACGCGGTTTTAAAGTGTTATACAGATTACTGTGTTAAATCCACTTTTAAAACAATAGGGTATTACAGTCATATTTGAAAAGTATCTCAGTTAGATCCTGTTGGTTTAGTAAACCACTAAATAAAATACAAAAAAAAAATATTCAATCGTCAAGTGTTTTAAATATGCATTTTAATTATACAATTTCAAAATTTCGCGCGTAATTTACGTAAGCGACGTATGTCATTATTTTACTCTGTGGTCATGAATGACGTCACTATGCTATGTAAACAATGCACGTAAATATTTTTTACGTTAGTGTCTTTGTTTGTAAGCTTGAGATTTATATTGAAAATGAGTTATTATTAACAATGAGTTACCATTGGTGTGATGTTCGTGAAATACTAGTGTACAAACACCGGACAAACTATTCAATGTTTACATAGCCGGATGACGTCATAACATAGCGGCGACTATTTATGCACAGATTAAAAAGACGGAATATTTTGTATTGATCTTAAAAATTTATTTTGTTATTTTATGATATAAAAGGCACATTTTCCGATTGCTTTTTGCCTAAGCTATCTCAAAAATACATTTACAGATTTTTTCTCGTTCATAGTAAAATACCCTGTTCATCACATTATATATTACTGATATTATACCTATTATAATTGGCCATCTTAGTCACTTGATTCATTATCAACGATATCTCAGCCGTAGGTCGTTTACCGCTGAACGTAGGCCTCAGCTATGAAATTTCAATAAAAGTTGGAAGATGCTTCATTAGCCTGTTTGTGCGGTCTTGATCAAATCGTATCGACTTACAGGAAATTTTACTTTGTCGATATTCGGCTAGAAAAAATACGATCATAGATAGATTTTTACGGCTCGTTATTAGAGTATGTGCAAAAAGAGAACCTTCGTGGCGTTACGGTGAACTAATATTAAGATTTTAAACAGCAGCCAAGGTATCGACAATATTTGGTAGATGCGAGTGCCGATGAAATTCGAGTTGGTGTCTACCAAGTATCAAACACTTTTAGTTGTACTAGCAATGACAGAGCAGTGTTGTCAACGTAACAAAATTAGTAAAATGGCACACGGGCGACTTCACCTATGACGTTTCTCTTCTTGCACAAACTCTATCAATTGTTTTATGTCGTTGGTATTATTTTTTGGAAATTCAGTTGCACATATTTTACACCTTGTTTATAAAACATATTCAAACAACTAGAAGTCCGTCCCGGCTTTGCCCGGGTACAATAGGTTAAAAAAGCTAAATAGTAACGATCCCTATTTTTTTGACCAACGAACCACCGGAGGAGGTATACAATTCGACGCGTATATATTTTTTTATGTATAACCACGCATAACTTTTTTCATAGTGGTCCGATTTCAATATTTTTTTTGGTATTGGTCCCATTAAAATTTCATTGAAAATAGCTGAGCCATTTTTGATAAATCAACAATAATGTGAAAAATGATCCATCGATCCGTGAGAAATATTAGCGAATTCTCTACACGGGTGAAGTCGGTCATGCTAATATTTGCAAAAAAATAATCTTGTTTAAAATATAATATAGCCTATCTTCACCAGGGATAGATTTCCAACGGTAAAATATTTTTTCAAATCGGTTCAGTAGTTTCGGAGCCTATTCGATCCAAACAAACAAACAATGAAATGTTTTCTCTTTATAATATTGGTATAGATATACAATTCATGACTTACTAGTGATAGGCTTCAGGAGGGTAGAGAAATTTCACGTTCTTGCGGATATGATCCACCGTCGACATCATGACTTGCACCACCACAAGCGTACACGACGCTGGAAGAAAGATCAAAGAGTTAATTTACGAGAAGTACACTAAAATCTGTGTAGCTGTGGCAGGCTGTACATCAGAGTCATAATATGTATAGTACACCCACAGAGATTTACAGAGAGGCCTTCTTTTTACTTGGCGCGCGAGAAACAACACAGCAAATACGAATACATCTCACACTAGATAATGGAGTGATGTGTGAACGCATATAAATAAACATTTTGTCGTTTTTTCTATTATTGTGTTGTTATTACCGTCACGTTTGGTTGTGATTTAGTCATAATCATAGTTATATACATAGAAATCCGTGGTGGTCTAGTAGGAAGACGTGGTGGTCTAGTGATAGTGACACCCACCTAGAAATCGTGAGTTCGTGGGTTCAAATCTCGGTCCCGTACCAATGTGTTTTTTGGAACTTTTCTATAGATTTTCACACCACTGGCTTCCCGGTAAAGGAAAACATCGTAAGGCAACCTGCATACGTCCGTAGACGAAATTTGATATCGAATTGAATCCACTAACCCGCACTGGGCCAGAGGATACGGACGGCCCTATCACCCACCTACCTTATGTAGGCCTACGTCCGACAAAGAACTATTAAAAGGCTGTTACAGTACAGTAAATGGAAACGATGTGTATTAATTATCTCACGAGATCTGTGCACACGACTCACGCAAGCGACATTTGTGTCGACACAAATTTATAATCGATGCCACTTTGTTGCCTGTAACGAGTGAATGCACTCAATTACAAGTCTCCGATGTGTCTGCTCGCAAAGTGTACGCTGAATCCGTTCAATAAACATAAAGAGAAGTGGGAAGTAGCAGATTTACTCAAACCTTTGCTCATTTCATTACTAAATTAGTATAGTTTATGTGGCTCTATATTTTCCATTTAAATAGATGCGGAAAAATTACAAAAAGTAGGTATTTTTTGTATAATATCTGTTCACTGAGATATCATTAGCGGAACACTTTCTGGTGTTTCCTTCCAGATATCTTTCATGAAATTTATACAAAAAAAGTGCAGTATATAATCCAAAAGCATATTATAAAAGGTTTGTTATCAGACTATTTCAAAAACATGTAATATGTTTACGATATAAAGAGAATTTGACTTGACTAAAGAGCACACACTAGAGAACCGTCTCATAAATATCTACCCATCCGGAAAACAAACCTGGGACCTCCAGAACCTCCACATTGAAGATACGAGTAGACGTACAGCGGTTAATCAAATAAAGAAATGTCAAAGTTTGAGAAATGTACTTATTACTTACTACTAATGAAGTGTATGCCGGCAGCGAGACGCTTGAACATGTAGCGTGGGTTCCTGAAGGTGTACGTGGAAAACCCGCACCCCATCGCCATCACGAACAGGCTAATTATACCGAAAGACACCATAGTTCGGACATAATCTGGAACAATTTATTGTTTCATTACAATCATTTCATTTGCGGTGTGTACTAGTTGTATTATAATAAATTATTATAAAAATATAACTTTATAAATGCAAGCTTTTGAGGTCATGGATATCATGTAGCAGCAGAGTGCTAGCCAAGACATATAAAACGAGCCCAAACACGACGGGTCTATCTTGTTTAGTACAGGAGTTCCTATGGCCACCTTCAGACTCCATCATCAGATCAGCTCCATGGAACCATATTATTACATTGTCGATATACATATGCGTGCAAAATGTCAGCTCAATCGGAAACCAGAAAGTTGGTCAAATATAACTTGCAAGATTCCACCCTAACTTACATACATACATAGGTATGTACGAGTACATCCATTGCAAGTTAAAAAATAGCTTGTAATAAGTAGTGAACCGTTTAATTTTGACAACTTATTTTAATTAGTTTAATTTACCTACTAATCATACTAACACGTTGATGAAATGTTATTATAAAAAAACTTCATAGTAGAACGTTTACAAAAACTTATGGTGCATAATGTCTCAAACCTTTAAGAAATATTTTGGATCTGCACCCAAACCGTGGCGAAGGGACAAATTGTCTTTCCGCCAATTTATTCCCTCGGAGTAGAAACAAGGTATGAATTGAGTCAACTGACTTCTAAAGTGGATAAAATGGTTTTGTCCCTTTGACGTGCTAGGGGTGCTGATGATTTCAGGCTATTTTAGCAATAGTGTAAAGCCAGCGTAACAAAGAGTTGATTTTCTTAAACAAAAACGGAACTCTACTGGAACAAATGTGAAACTTATTCGTCTTTGCTCGTAAAATCTATCATGAAAAGTCAAAGTTACAATTGGTGATTACAAAATATGTTCTGATTTTTTTCAAGGCAAAAGAATCGAGAAGATTCAAGTTAAGATTCGTCTAATAAATAATCGAGTCATCTACAAATTAATCAAATGACCGTTACATATGTTTTCATGGGTTCATGTTATAATAACTCTGTGGCTTCAAGCGACCCTACCGGAGACGTTTGATTCGAAGAACTTTGACATTTATACAAGGACTTTTAATATTCTCAGTTGCTAAGCATGTTCATAAAATTACTACTTACTAGCTATATCAACATCGTAGGCTGGGTCTGCGTACTTCCCCTGGATCATTTTAGGCTGCGATAAATATTTTGTACATACTGAAACAAACACAAGCTTAAATTAGATAGATAGATAGATAAATTCTTTATTACCACACCTTAACTTATAGTGAGTGTTACAATCGGCGGCCTTATCGCTAAAAAGCAATTTCTTCCAGGCAACCGTTACTTGTGAAATTAAAGAGTTAAACAAAACATTGAACAATAGCCTAATATATGTAAACTTTTTTGTTATCTTTAAACTTTGGAGAGATGAAAACATTATTCTTATATGCTACGGGACGCACTCTATTACCATGTTTTCAGTGCGCGATTAGTCTCGTAGTAAATAAGAATAACACATTTTCATGTTCTTTACCTATAGTGAATTTGGTTAATAAATGTAGAGTTATGATAACGTAATGTACAGACGGACAGACAAAATGAACGATCAACAAAAGCTCGTGGAAATGCCAAAAATAACAGATTCAGCAGATTAAGCGAAACATTGATATGTCATTTTATTTTCATTTAGTTCAAAGAAATGATTTTATTTTACAACATGACAAAATGTTTCATGTGGTTGGCAGTTATGATACTTTGTTTATTAAAACATGTCTTTGATGAGTTTGATGATAGACTATGATACGAAATGATTTCTTTTTAAGCTTATGTTTTTATTATTTTTTGATTGTTTTTTTATAAAATTAAGTTAATAATTATTAATTTATTGGGCAATTTAATTCGTATTTCTAAATAATTGTCAACATGATTTCAAATTTATGACATCTTCTGTACTACTTAATCACTACATAGTATAAAACAAAGTCGCTTTCCGCAGTCTGTCCCTATGTATGCTTTTATTTTTAAAAGCATGAAACGGATTTTGATGCTATTTTTTTTTAAATTAAGAGTGATTCAAGACAAAGGTTTATATGTATAATACACCTGTGCGAAACCGGTGCGAGTCGCTAGTAGATAATAAACTAAAAAGCTTTTCCTTACTGCAAAACTACTTCACAACTATACTCTATACAATTTTACTTGATCTCTGCGACAGTGACATTGACATAGAAGATTGACATTTTTAGAGTTGAGATAGTGGTGGAAAAAATCGATTATCAAAGAATGTTGTAATGAAATCGAATGAGTAGTTGAAGGTGAGAAATTGAATTTTATTTACTTACTATTATTTAAGATCAAGTATGTACACATGTAAATATTGTTATGATATTAATTAAATACTCATAATAATGTAACGGTAATAATAATAATCTTTAGACCTTCAAAGGTCTGTGGATGATCCAATTGCTTTCTATGTAGTAGTAGTGTAGTATTGTCATTAAAAAAAAATAAAAAAAATGTCAATGTAACGGTAGTATTTATCGACGTTCTTCACTATTATCGATGCTAATGTAACATATAATTAGGTTTAATTTAATTACACATGTAAAAATGTTATGATATTAAAATATAAAATAAAATTAATGATAAATTAAGTTTTATTTAAAATATCGTTAGTACAAACTATCGATATTTTAAATAAAACTCTATCTAAAACTCTATGGTCATGATCATTCGTCGCCTATCACTAATCGGCATGCCCATAAAGTATGACATTGACAGGTACTGTCTATTAAAAAATCTGTACTATTATTAATATGTCTGTACTATTAAAAAATTCTGAACTTCATAGGCGTGATTTTTCTGACAGCTGTCGCAGAGATCAAGTTAAATTTTATGGAGTATACGTACTTTACATAACTATATTGTACTTTAAAAACAGGTTTCTTTTCAAATCCAAACAATTGCTATTACAGCGCAGTTCCGATTTTATTTGTTTTAGTGAAATCGCCTATGTTTATTTACTTTGACAACGCGCCGTCACCGGTTAGAAAACCAAAATATTCTGATCGCCGACTCAAAAAGTCGATGTGGTATTTTTATCGGCAACTATAAATCTTATTGTGTGGGCAGTCCAGCAAGCGGTGTTTATTCTTTGCTGGATTTTAGCTGGTTTCCGCAGAACACCTAGCAGTTACCGATGAACCACGTCCAATTTTAAACCATAAGAGCTCTTGTATATGTATACGTCCGATTTTTTTCACCAGACAACGGAGCGTCAATAAATGGATTGTTGGATTTGTTCGCCGGACCGATGTTCAGTGAATGTGTGCAGTTCACTTGCACACATTCATTATAAACCATACACCACCGCAAATACAATGAAAAAAAACGAACTTATACAAGCGTTCTAATTGCTATTTAGTTACTTTTTTCTTTACTCTAGAGATAGAGCGTTATATATCGGTATCTCGTGCGATTAAAGGCATATTGCCGTCTTTTTTCCGTCAATCGTTAAATCCAAGTGAGTGAGTGATTACGTACTCGTCTATGCAGTGAATCTTAACGACTACTGTAAATTTGAAAGTGTGTTTATAGGTTTGTTTGTAGCTCTTTCCCTCGACAATAGACTAAAGGTTAGCGTCATAGACTTTATTCCGGAAAAATTAAAGGATCCTGTGAAAAGAAGGTGGAAAAAGCTAGTACCATATATTTTTTGTCTACTATGTAAACATACATATAATATTATGTAGATTATCGAAATATAATATTTGCACCATTAATAAATTGGTTGCTTAAATATTTGCACCATAAATAAGTTGTTCTATTGATTGACAAAGAGATAGATTTCTGCAATATCATAGAAAAAACCGGACAAGTGCGAGTCAGGCTCGCACATCGAGGGTTCCGTACAAACACGTTATTAAAATAATTGTAAAACCTGTTTTAGCATGTGCTAATGAAGTTCTTTTATATCATACCTTACATGATACGATTTACTCACTTTGAATTTTGAATCCATATTTTGTGAATTTAGAGGCCCTATTTTTTGTGATTTAAATAAAAATGAACAGTTTTCAGATTTATTCCTATATATACATATATAGAAAAAATCTGAAAACTGTAAATACTCTGAGACAATGCTTCTCGCCGAATTTCATAGTTCTATGTAAACGAGAAGTACCCTGTAGGTTTTGATTTATGTGAGCGTTGAAATATGCGTTTTTTTGCGACATAAACAGCTCTAACTTTTTTAGACGGTAACTGAGAAGCTTTTTTTTTACAAAACTGCAAAAGTTTATAGGTTTACGTATATAGTTTAAATTTAGCTTGTATTTTCCACAACAGCAAGAATTCATCGATATACGTATACAGTTTAAATTTCAACTCGATATCTTTACGCGTTCCCGAGATAAAGAGTCTTGACATACACACAGACGGACAGGCGGACAACAAAGTGATCCTATAAGGGTTCCGTTTTTGCCGTTTGAGGTACGGAACCCTAAAAACGAAAAATCATAAAGAAGGATGCACGGAATTAACCTGTCAATATTATTATTTTTTTTTTTTTGTTAGTAAAAAACCAAACATATTTTCTAAATATGATATGTGCTTCAAAAATATAGGGATTTTTTGCTGTTTTCATATCACTAATTAAAATTAAAATTAACCTACCAGAAAAATTACAATGATTTTTTTATTATTTTTACATTACGGATTACATACATAAGAAGTGGCGGTATAGTCTTAAAGGCTTTAGTGTCCAAAAATGGGCGAATTATTTGAAAAAGAAAACAATCTTTTATTACTGTTGCTGTCAAAAAAAAGGAAATGTCAAATTCAGTCAATCAGATGACGTATTTAGTGTTGCCAGACTTCGTTCTCGGTATCCAGACTTAGCAATTTTGGAAATGTTGACGTGTTGATGTAATAATTATTTTCTTTTTTAACTATTGGCACATAATCCTGCGTTAACTCGTTTTAGCCCGTAATGTTTACAAACTGAGGTGTTATTATACATTTTTATAGAAACATACATTTTTGTACACTAAAAGATTATCAAAAAGAAAGAATATTCTTATTATTTTTATATGTACTTTTTATCATATACTTTACTACTAAAAACAAAAAGCAGTAGTTGAAGTTATCTGAGAAATTTGTGGCATTTTTAATATTACTCGTAATAATCCTTAAGGGTGCTATTCGAATCTTTCACTTGCTTTACTACACTTGCAGCAGCTGCACTAGGCCGGCTGTGGCTACACAACTGAGGCGTTAGTCCAGGTTTACACATAAATTGAAATTACATCTGTTCGATATTGCCCTATACATTATTGTACAGCGCCCCTGGCCGAAACGATGAAGAACTAACCAAAATGTATGGAGCTACACGCTAACGCAAAAGTTTAAGTAAACAACACAAAACCTGGACTAAGGGCTCTGGTTATCTACGTAGTTGTATGAATTTCTACAAAAAGATTCCGAACACGGCTGCGGCAGCATGTGCTACCGAGCCTCGGCTGCAAGTGTTGTTAGCCTGTTTAAACAAGTCCAACGTACCTGCGATGTACGACGTAGGCAACCAGCATCGGAATCATTCCCGACTGCGGATACAAGCAGTCGCTCATGTGTGTGCTACCTCCATTCGCAACCTACATCCGCAGGCTGCAGCCGAGCTGAATTTATTCGAATAGCTGCTTTACTTATATTCTTAACTTATAGTTGCGGTTCTTGTACTTTTGCTAATGAAATGGATGAATACCGAATTTTCTTTATCATTCCATTTTTCATTTTCTTTTTGTATCAGTCCTAGACATTGATTTTTTTGACGTGACAACGTCTTATAAATCGATGAACTCCAAAAAGTAATCTGATATTACAGACAAGATGACATGCACTGTTTTAAAAATCAATATAAATATCATTGAGACAATATTGACTAAAAATACATGACATCAAGTTTTTAAAATCGAGCACCATTTTAGCACTCTGAACATAACAAACCTGGCAATCCATAATCTTTAGTGTGTATACATGTCTATAAATAGGTACTTAAAGCTTGAAAATTGTTTTCGTTTTTTCTTATTTTATATTCAATTTTAGCCAAATTGTACATATTTGAACAGTTTTAGAAGCGTCATAAATCACATTTTGAACATATCATTCTCAGAAAATAAGTGAGGAAAAATTAGTCTGTTCGTATATAACAGGTCCTGGTATGTATGAGCTCGCGCATCCTTCTTTCTGTCATAGAGCTTTAGTACGTTTAAAATACGCAATAACTCAATTCGTGACCACACTGTAAGCATCTGTAAATTGTCTGAAAGATGGTAGAGTAAAATGTAATGTAAATTATTGGTAAAATAAATAATAGATTAAAATAATTTACCTAGAGTATTTCTTGGCTCGGGAATTGTACAGTTATAACAAATTAAGAATGAACATTGGTCAGTGGAAAGAGAATCTGCTGGTTACGGCTTTGTTCGGTTTTATACCTAGAGCATCACCAGCACCAACGTGACACATGAAATTTGGTGCTGATTTGTCCGATGATAGTTTTTAAGACAAAGATAAATAACTCTTTAAGAAAGCAAAATTTTATTTATCTTTAAATTTCAATGTTTATTATTTATTCGCGAGGACTGTACCTGTACTAATAATAATTCAATATGTGAGCGACTACACAGGGAGAGTTTGACGTGATATCACTTAGGAAAATGTTGCTCGGTAGCTGCAGTAGGACTGCCTCGGTGGCTCAGTGGTTAGTGACCCTAACTTCTGGGTCAAAGAAGCGTGGGTTCGATCCCCACCCAATGCATATATTTATGTGATGAATATTTTTTTAAGTGTTTGCTCTGTGTCTGGTTGTTATTTATTTACTATCTATATCTATCTATCTATATTATATCTATATAAGTATGTATTTAAACATAAAAAGTATATGTAGTATATCAGTCTCTGGCAGCAATATCACAAGCTTTGCTTAGTTTGAGGTCAAAGGCCGTGTGTAAGATGTCTCAAAAATTTAAAGTAATTGATTATAGCATTCTTAGTTTTTATTAGTCTTTCAAGGTAGATAGTACGTGATCTGTTCTTTTTTGTAGGCACATAGTATTAGCTCAGTGAAAATACCCAGAAGGTGAAACAAAAATAACCCAGCTGTTTAACTTCAGAGTATCTTCTTTAATACACGTGATTAGTTATCCGTAGCACCTGGTAATGATTTAATGGACCACGTTCTATTAACATCTTTATTCTGTGGGAAAACACTGTACGGTGTGCAAAATAGTCATTAATAATTTTAAGAAATAACAAGGAAGGAATTTTGTTTGATGCAGCAGGTTAAATTATGACTTCCAATTATTTACGATGCTGGGATTAAAAATATGTTTAAAGTATTACATCTTCTTAAAATTATATCATAGAATATTTTAAGAACGAGATATTGTTGTGGTGTTGTAATTTTTATCTGTTATTGATTACTTTATTTCATACATTTCTAAGGAAAAAAAAAACGTTCAAAGTCTCTAGTAGTCTTTAAGAATCATGTTGTTTATCACATCTTTGCCAAATATTTTCCGAGGTGGTTTTCTGTTGAATTGTTACTAAAATAACAGACAGACATGAAGAATTTTTGAAAAACATCAATTAAGATGTGATAATGGTTACATTTTTAGTCATATTATAACATCTATTTATTACGTACTTTATCAGTCTAACATTCGTATAGCTATTCATAACACTGTCTAACATTTCATTAAGTATGATTAATTTAAGTATTGTAAAGAGCAATTAAATCTGTAGGTCGGCTGTTCAAAATCTAAACATAGTAACTCAAGATTATAAAATTGTTCAGGAGACAAAAAAAAACAGATAATCCAGTTTCATCGTTTGCCCCAAACGAACTATTACAGTTAGAGTTACGGGCCTTAGACCAAAATATGCGTCATATAATCAGCAGAATTTTGTCATTGTTTTTATTTCAATAAAATAGATAAACACTTGCTGCGCCGGCGCCACTTGACTAACTAAATTTACTCAAGCGATGGGACAAATTCGAAACAGATTATGAAACAAGGAACAAGTTTAAAACCTAGTAAGTGTGTGTGTATCTTACTAGGTTTTTAATAATGTTTTCTGATTTACTATGTTTTGAATTGATCTTTTGAGGAAACAGTACGTTTATTTCAAATTACCTCGACTCACAAATTTATGATTTAAAATTTCGTAAGAGAATGGCTGTTTTAAGCAGCCCAACACTCGCGTATAAACCTAGTAAGTTAAAAAAATCTCAAAATACCGACTTTTATAAAAATTGAGTTACTAGGTTTTGATTTTGAACAGCTGAGGTATCAATAATAAATAAATAAATAAATATTGGGGGACATCTTACACCCGGTCTCTGACTCCAAACTAAGCAAAGCTTGTGATATGGCTGCCAGAGACTGATGTACTACATATACATATTTTAAATACATACTTTGTATAGATAGTGACTAAATACACCCAGACATAGAGCAAACACTTATGTTCATCACATAAACATTTGCCCTGGTATTAATAATACAACGACAATTTTTTCTATTTTTTCTGCTCACTATCCATTATTAAATATTGGATTGAAGTTTAACATACATAATTGAGGTATTTAAAATAAATTATTTATTATGAAAGTATAACGAATAACTTTTTTAAAATATGCTTTTGAGATCGCGCATATCATGTAGCAGCAGAGTGCTGGCCCAGACAAGTAAAACGAGTCTACGACGACAAACAACGACGCCCAAACACGACGGATCTATCTTGTTTAGTTCCTTTTCCTGTAGCATATCATTGCATTGTCACACAATATACATATGTGTGCAAAATTTCAGCTCATTCGGAAACCGGAAAGTTGGTTAAATTTAACTTCAAGATTCCGCCCGAACTTACTAATACACACATAGGTACCATCCATTGCACGTTGAATAAAGGCTAGTAAAAATAACAATATCGTTTTACACATTTAAACAAGATTATTTGATTTGCAAAAATTAGCATGACCGACTTCACCCGTGTACAGATTTCGCGAATATTTCGCACGGATCGATGTAGCATTTTTCACATTATTGTTGATTTATCAAAAATAGCTCAGCCGATTTCGATAAAATTTAAATGGGACCAATTTTAAAGTATACTCTTTCCAATAAAAAAAAGAATTATTGAAATCGGACCGGTTTAAAAAAAGTTATGCGTGGTTATACATAAAAAAATAAATATACGCGTCGAATTGTTTACCTCCTCCGGTGGATTGTCGGTCAAAAAGGAAATTCTAGGTGTCAAAAAATTACATAAAATAAGATCTATTTTCAAGTAATTTTTTACCACCGTTACATTTCTTAACGCACGCTTTCACTAACAATACTCGGTACAAAAACTTAGTATAAACGAAATAAGATAGCGCCGTCAGCTTTTAAATCTCGCACTTTTTTCAAAGTTTTTATACTCATTTTATAAGTTTTGGCGCAAAATCATTACATTAAACATCACCATAGACATTTGCAATATTGTATCATGCGCGTGATATGTTGGACAAACTCATGACAAAACTTTTTATTTTATGCTGGATATCAATATAAGAAAAGATAATTTTTTGGTATAAAACAAATTAAACAAGTATGTAATCTTAACATGGTGTTAAAAACTACAAATAAAAAAATAACTATTTTCGGCCCACAATTTTCTGCAAATGTTCTATTTTTTGACGCGTGTTATCGCTCAGATAACACATCTAAGAAACTATGATTGATTTAACACTAAATGATCACGAGAAGACGCTATCAACTCCAAAATCCCGCATTTTCATCAAAGCGTTTCTATTTTCTCATGTTTATAGTTTTCGCCGCAAAATCATAAAATAATTAATCACCTTATAGACGAAACTCTCGCATGTGCATATTGAGACAAGAACTCGACAAAATATTTGATTTTCACAGTGAATTGGTTGTGAATTTTACCTGACAATATAGGAAAAGGAAATTTCTAAACAAAACTAAATTTCCTACTTGTCAATTTGAACAGGCTGTTTTAACACCCACAAAACACACAGGATGTCAAAAATACTATAAAAATGTTCTGTTTTCGAGTCCATATGTTTCTGCCAATGTTCTATTTTCTTTTGACGCGTGTCATCGTTCACGTATCCGATCTAAAACAACTATTCTTGATTTAACACTAATCTAGACGGCACTGTCAACTCTTAAATCCCGCATTTTCATCAAAGCATTTCTATTTTTTCACGGTTAAAGTTTTTGCCGCATAATCTTTACAGTAATTTATAATTCTCATAATGATACAATGATACAATGACTTAATTGGATTTAAATGACTTCTACAATATAAATATATTATATTTATATTATAGAGTAAAAACAAACTCTCATGTGCGTATTGAGACAAGAACTCGACAAAATATTTGATTTTTAGCTAAATTTCAATACAGGAAAAGGGAGTTTCTTGGCAAACAAACAAAACAAAGTTTCCTACTTGTTAATTTGAACGGGCTGTTTTGACACCCATAAAACAAAAGGGTGTCAAAAAGTGCGGCAAAAAAGTTCTATTTTCGAGCCCACATTTTTCTGCCAACGTTCCATTTTTCTGACGCGTGTTATCACTCAAATACCCCGTCGAGTCGCGGCGTGAGGCTTAGCATTATGGGAGGAGTGATCCAGGCCAGCCATTGGGCTCGAGCCATGAATACTTGTATTACGAAAACCCATTCGGTATAATCCCTTTAACACGATAACATAATGTGCGGAATGTAAAAAGCATTATCGCGTTTGACGTTGTTTCAGTAATATTGTTTGAAGAAAAATTTTGTTCATAACATTTGTTGGTAGGTAATAGTAATTCCGATTAGGCTGGGTGGCTAGCCTGGGCTAGGTGTCAGAGTTGTAAATAAATATAAATAAATAAATAAATAAAGAAGACCTGTGACATGGCTAAACGGTTAGAACAACGGGTCTACAATTTAACGTGTTATCTGAGTCATGGTAGTGCTCAGTTGTAAATGCAACCGGCGGTCATTCATCCGAAGACGGGCCGTGCCAAACGTTGCTGCTTAAGTTTGATGATCGCTGACAACTGCCATTGGCTGGTAGGTACTGAGAATATTTGACTGTACCAGCCTTATTATTACGCTATCGAATTTCTTCTACGGGCGTATGCAGGTTACCTCAAGATGTTTTTCTTCACCGTAATGCCTGTGGTGTGAAAGTGTAAAAAGTGAAACGATTGTAAGGCGGGTGTTGTTACTACCGCTAGACCGTCACGGCTTAAAAAAAAAGGTCGGTACAGTGAATATTTAAAAAGTAAAATAGTGTTAGACGTAGCTCTAAGTATTATGACTACGTAAGAAATAGAATGAGTTATAACAGATGCGCACGTACAACTTTACATAATGGATAGGTACAATCTATGAGTTTCAAATCAATTTGTGGATTAAATTATTACGAGTGGTATTGACAGTTGATTGAATTATAACACTTTCAATTGGAAAAGGTAATCAATTAGATGCTAGTTTTTATCTGTCACTTGATTGAGTTTTTTTGTCACTAAACAGATCTGTTCTATTCATGGAGAATATTATCAAGGGTTCGGCATAGCTTAAGAAGTTTGAATGAAAAATATGTACTCATTAGTGCAGAAGTTCTCATATGAAAACCACACATCGGCAGCGCAGCACAAGATGTATACTGACCAGATGGAGAGAGGATGTAATCAAGATGGCAGTAACACGCTAAATTCAAGCCGGTTCTAACTGATCTTATAGGTTAATCAATCTATCATTATCATCATTATCAGCCGTAGGACTATTGAGCTCCTAGAGTTCCTAGATACTAGAGTTAATTTTCAAATGTAGCGACGGATCCCGGTGTTAATTTCCGAACGTAGTGAATGATTCTTTCATCATCAAGATTCATTCGTCAAGTTTCGAACGTAGTGAGGGATACAGTTAACTCTTGAGCGTAGTGAGGGATCCTAGATTTAACTTTCGAACGTAGCGAGGGATCCTAGAATTAACTCTCGAGCGTAGTGAGGAATCCTAAAGTTAACTCTCAAGCGTAGCGAGGGATACTAGAGTTAACTCTGGAACTTAGTGAATGATCCTAGAGTTAACTTCCGAACGTAGTAAGGGATTTTAGAGTTAACTCTTTAGCGTAGCGAGGGATCCTAGAGTTAAATTCCGAACAAAGTGAGGGATCTTAGAGTTAACTCTTGAGCGTAGCGAGGGATCCTAGAGTTTACTTCCGAACGTAGCGAGGGAACCTAGAGTTTACTTTCGAACGTAGTAAGGGATCCCAGAGTTAACTCTTGAGCGTAGCGAGGGATCCTAGAGTTAACACCGAGGCGTAATAAGGGATCCTCACCAAGGGAGTAGAGCCGTCTACTTCTCCATATAAACATCTCCTGCGATTATCAAAGCTATAGAATAAACCTATGTCAAGCATTAAACATCCTACGGCAGATAGATGCAAATTTACTATAAGATAAAATGACCAAGCACGAGAATAAATTTAATGGAGCGGTCCCCTTTTTTGCAGTTAATGTTAAGGTATACTAGACGTTCTATCATTTTCAATTTTGAATGATGTACTCGTATTAATAACATTATAAAACGTTATCTATTCAAACAAACCCACACTCGCAAGCCATTTTTTCAATAGAAATTACATTACGCCACGATGTATTAGGTATGACGAAGGTTCGAGAAAATAATATCGGTTCTGAACGTGTTCTGCTTAATAAATTCAAGAGAGCTTGTGATACGTGTACGGAATAATATTTGCTCAAGGAAAATAAGCAATAAGGGCTGTAGAAGAATATTGCTGGTTACAACATTTTTATTAAATATTTCTTGGAATTAAAACTAGTCTGGGAAGGCTTGGAAAGATGTTATTTGATAACTTGGCGAAGGAACTGTATTTACTTTAAAGTTTATGGGAGTTAGATGCCAGCTTCTGTGTAGGTCCCAGGTTTCTTAAAAGATCGCCTTAGAGATTACATCTACTATTCTTCAAATATAAATTATATTACCTCACTGAGAACTCAGCTATTGTAATAGTTTAGACAAGCACTAAACTCTATAAAATTTAACTTGATCTCTGCGACAGCTGTCAGATAAATCACGCTTATGAAGTCCTGAATTTCTTAATAGTACAGACAGTACCTGTCAATGTCATACTTTATGAGCATGCCAATTAGTGATGGGCGAAGCATAATCGTGACCACAGAGTTTTAGATAGAGTTTTGATTAAAATATCGATAGTTTATACAAACGATATTTTAAATAAAACTTAATTTATCATTAATTTTATTGTATATTTTAATATCATAACATTTTGTACATGTGTAATTAAATTAAACCCAATTATATGTTACATGAGCATCGATAATAGTTAAAAACGTCGATAAATACTATCGTTACATTATTATGAGTATTTAATTAATATCATAACATTATTTACATGTGTACATACATGATCTTAAATAATAGTAAATAAATCCAATTTCTCACCTTCAACTACTGATTCGATTTCATTACAACATTTTTTAAAAATCGACTATTTCCACCACTATCTCAACTCTAAAAATGTCAATCTTCTATGTCAATGTCCCTGTCGCAGAGATCAAGTTAAATTTTATAGAGTATAGTTCTAATTTTCAGGAAGATTTTCCATATTGAAAACGAGACATTTTTCAGCACTGTCCTTACCTTATTTAAATTTGGTTTATACTTCTGCGATAATATTGTAGCTTATATAATTATTCACGATGTTTTTCAGTTATGGATTCATTTAGAGCAGTTAATGCTAACTGAAATAAAAAAAGATTTCCAGTATTTTCCAGTTTTAATACGTATTAGTAAACTTTTAACTGCCTCATTTATTTTTTTTATTCATTTATTTGAAGCTTTTCACAAGTTGTAAAGATATCAGTTCATTCAGCACTGTATAGACTTTAGTTTGGCGCTCTTTGTTCTTTTTTGTAATGCTTAATAATTGATGTTGAACTACTCAGTTGTAAAACTATAATATGTAAACTAAGAATTGTTGTTTATATTCTTAAATACTATATACTCTTGTTTTATTATTCTACCAAATTCTTTGTATACTTAATTAATGGTGTTTGCTGTGGATAAATATTATATTTAGTTTTTATCTTTTTCTACAGTATGTGGATAAATTTTAACCCCTTTTCTCCCACGAGTGAGCGTAATGGCACGCTAGGAATTTTAATGGCTGTGCAGCGAATGCAATATATAGCGCGACAAACTTAGCTCTAGTGCTGAACAATAGGAGCCACTATCGCTTTTTGTTTACTTAGTTATTCTTCACGCAATTTCTCCAATAAATAAATCTCTATTGATGCGAATTCGTTTATTTCGCTTTGCAAAATGTTAAAACTTCATACAAA
This sequence comes from Hypomecis punctinalis, assembly GCA_949316475.1. NCBI lineage: Eukaryota > Metazoa > Arthropoda > Insecta > Lepidoptera > Geometridae > Hypomecis > Hypomecis punctinalis. The sequence continues at coordinate 16,696,102 of OX438801.1, read as the reverse complement.
TTTAAGTCATCAAGAAATTTTGTGGCTGTTTTAAAAAATCTAAACTGAACCAATAAGCTGCTGTCTTACAATATTTACTAATATTATAAATCTGAAAGTGTGTTTGTTGGTTTGTTACTCTTTCACGCATAACGTATAAAATTATACTTATAGCCGCAAAATTTCACGATAAGTACTCAGTCTCCGATCATCAAAATCATAACATGTACCAAAAAAAATCATGACAATATCCTACTAATCCTACTTCCTACTAAACTTATAAACGCGAAAGTTTGTGAGGATGGATGGATGGATGGATGGATGGATGGATGTTTGTTACTATTTCACGCAAAAACCACTAAACGGATTGAGATGAAACTTTGCAATCGTATAGCTTATATATCAGAATAACACATAGGCTATAAATTATAATGATATATTGCGTATGCGGGCGAAGCCGCGGGTAAAAACTAGTAAATATTATAAGCGCGAAAGTTTGTGAGTATGTATGGATGTTTGTTACTCCTTCACGAACAAACGGTTAAACCGATTTAGACGAAATTTGGTATGGAGGTAGCTTACACCTTGGATTAACACATAGGCTACTTTATATCTCGGGCTAACGCGGGCAACGCCGCGGGGCGCAGCTAGTTCATACTATTTTCTAAAGTTACAAAATAATGGCGGCTCTCGATATAAGTTGGTCGGCTAGTACTGAGTGAAAGTGTTAAAATAGCGACAGATATGTTAGCGGTAATAATAGGCCAGCACATTGTGGACTGTGGACTGTTTATAGCTTGCGTCTGCGCTTCGGTCAATGTTTACGAGCTCGGATCATTCATTATTTAGCTAAACTTGGGATTTTATACATTTGTTTTCATCCAACGGCACAAGAATGTTATTGGGGGTGATAAAGCGGTTTGTTATGGAAATATGCAAATCTAGGTGTCAATTGATTTCAGAGTAGATACCAATTTGTTCAGTATAACTTTTTGAAATTAGTCTTTGATTCATTGTATCAGATATTTGAGAGATTCACCGTGTGACGAATTCAAAATTTTAAATTTCGATAGATTCAAACTATTTGACCATAATAAATACATCATCAACTTGGCAGGTACTTGATAAATACAAAAGCTCTCGCGAATTTTCTATCACACAGTGTGTTGTACAATTTACCTCAGGAAAAATAGACGGTTAGGGTTTTAGGGTTCCGTACCTCAAACGGAAAAAACGGAACCCTTATAGGATCACTTTGTTCGTCTGTCCGTCTGTGTGTAAGTCAAGACTCTTCATCTCGGGACACGTAAAGATAGCGAGTTGAAATTTAAACCGTTTACGTATATCTATGGGAGACCATAGATATACGTAAACGGTTTAAATTTCTGAAGTTTGAAAAGTATTTTTCATTCTTTGCAATCTCTTGCAGTTGCGTAAAAGAAAAGTTTCTCAGATATCGTTTAAAAAAGAGCTTAGAGCCGTTTATGTCGTAAAAAACCTCATATTTTGACACTCACAAAAATCAAAACCTACAGGGTACATCCCGTTGACATAGAACTATGAAATTTGGCAAGAAGCATTGTCTCAGAGAATAGATATAGGAATAAATCTGAAAACTGTTCATTTTTATTTAAATCACAAAATAATAGGTCCTCAAAATTCACAAAATATAGGTTCAAAATTCAAAGTGAGTAAATCGTATCATGTAAGGTATCATATAAAAGAACTTCATAGCACATGCTAAAGCAGGTTTTTAATTATTTTAACAATGTGTAATTTTCGATGTATGACGAGAAAAGTGAAAAAAAAAACAAAAAAACTTTTTTATCGATGGTTATAGTATAGATATTTTATAAACTTACTTCCCAATTCTGTAAAATTTTCTGGATTTGTACGGAACCCTCGATGTGCGACCCTGACTCGCACTTGTCCGGTTTTTTGGTCAACTTTGCACTAAATTTACGATTCAACGTTTTTTTTTTTAATAAGGTTTAGGATCACTTACTGAGCATAAAATCACAAAATGCTGACAGATCTAGGTGGAGCTTCAAGCGCCATCTTGAACAAACGTTTTTGGCCGATATCTCGGAAACTATGTACTTTTTGAGCAATAGTTATCGAAACCATTATAGTAGAAAATAAAATTTCTCATCATTTTTTCTAGTAAACTTTTTGGTATAACTTGTCGTTTACGATTTATGGACCATTTAAGGAACCGGTTTTTCTATCTTCTGACGAACTGTGTTACGTATCTATGGTCAATAACTGTTAACCTTAGGAAGGCAACAGGGGTAACCGTCACCCCACTCGCCGGAAAAAGTTTCAATATTTCATTGACGTTATATTTGTCTCACTTAAACGCTCGAACTATTCTCTAATTAGAGTGAATGCAATCAGTCGCACGCAGCCACGTGTCGCGGTAAATAGTTGTTTTTGTATATTGATAGTGCTGGGGTGATGCGTCACCCCTGTTGCCTTTTACAAGTATATATATTTTTTAATTCTGATATAAACCTTTGTTTTTTATATTTTTTTTATAAAAATGACTTTGAAATGGGGTGGTAAGAGCATTTCTTACAATTTAACGAAAAGCGGAGTCGATACTTTCGACAAAATAATGCATTTATATAGCACGGCTAGAAATACCAGACATTGGCCGCTTTGATATATCTATGGCATGCTGGATCAAGCTGGTATCAATTCTATGGTACTTTATGTTGCCGCTAAACATCCGAACACTCCTGTTAACAAGTTCCGAAGCAATTATTTGAAGAACATAGCTTTACGATTGGCGGAACCACACATTAAGCGCAGTTTGAGTACAAATTTACCGCGAGAATTAAGACTCACTATATGTTATATTCTAAATATGAACCAGGAGTTTCCTGAAAGAAAATCCCCCGTAAAATTACAGAAACAATCAAGATGTTGACTGTCTCCAAGAAAACGAGACAAAAAAGTAAAGACTGTTTGCACAAAATGCCTTCAGCCCACTTGCAGTGAACACCACATAAAAATTTGTTTAAACTGCATTTGATGTAAAAAAATCATAATAGTAAAATAAAAATGCCTGATTAAACGTTAAATTCCTATTCTTAATTGTGTAAGCTATTGATTTCATAATAAATAAGTTTGATTCTCTTAGATGCTGTTGTTTTATTTGAATTTGAAAGGTATGGCGTGACATGTCACCCCTGTTGCCATTCATGTATGAAAAAATAGTGTTTGCAGCCGAAGGTTAATTCCATGTCAGTTTTCCTGGAAACTGTAGGATATTGAGGTTAAAATGCACACAGCTAAAAGCAGTAGGTGATGTCGTGTTTGTCGGACTGTTGCTGTATTTCTCGTTTGATGCAAATGTAAACAGAAGCGTATCAAGCAATAATAATAACAATGCATTATTCGTATATGTGCGAAAGTAACTCTACCATTGTCTATTGTTGAGTGAAATAAAATAAAAGACGTTATTTGTTGTTCTTAAACTTTCGCGATTTGAACACATTATTAGTAATGTGCTACGAGACTAATCGCGCACTAATATTACGAGACAAATAAATACCGCATCATCCCGACGTTTCGACCGAGTTTCCCTATGTCCGAGTCTACCCGTGACCACGATCGATGAAACTTGGTCGAAACGGGATGAAGAGGTATTTATTTATCGCGTAGTTTTAATGCGCAATTAGTCCCGTAGTACATAATAATAAAGACGTTGTTGACGGCTTAAACCGTCGATGCAGGTTTTTATTAACAACTGATATTATGTGTACAATATCAAAGTAACAAGAGCGAGTATTAATATACATTTCGGACAGTGCTTCTACTTTAAACCCATAATGACAGTTTTGTTACTAGCTACCCGTCCCGGTTTTGCCCGATCACGACTGAATTATAGCTATAAGCTTCCAAAAAAATTCTATAAGATATTAAAAACCAAATTGCAATATATTATGTAGTTTAGAAGAACTAAGGTTCATACATAGACACAAATAAGGCAACTTGCAACAAAATGCTTTATTCTTCTTCTTCTTCGTGTCGATGATCCAAATAATATTAAAGTGAGAATTTATAAGGTTTTTTCCCAGTGCCTTGGATTCGCAGGAAGCGCACATTGCCAGTGCGGTGCTCCGATACAAAATATGTAACATCTTCTCTCATGCCCTAACTGCCCAAAATACCTGCACACTTCAGGATCTTTACGATGCCTCCCCTCGCGGAGTGGCAGTGCTTTATAATATGAGGTGATTATAGCATAAACATGACTTTATACATGTACAGAACTTCTTCATTATACACTCTAATTATACTAGGAAACTTTTAATTGGTTTGTTATTTTATTACGACTAAACAGATAAATCGGATTTCCGTGAATTTGAAAAAGTTGTGTACACAGTCTCTTTACAATCTCTTTGTAAATAGTGAATATTTTTGACGTGTTATGTATTACGAAGACAGTTTTTTAATTATTCACAATATATTTTCTTGGAAGGTTAACTAATTAGAAAGAATCCCTGAGACGTACAGTAAAGAAAAATAAAACTGGAGAAAAAGTTAAACCACGGCGTTGGTTAGTCCAAAGTTTATTTTGGCACAAACTGATTAGTAAATTATGAAGTTCATAAATAACGAGCTTCATATTACGAAAACATTGAAAATAGCGAAATAGAAAAAACGTAGAAATTATGCTACTCTGAACCATTGACAGAATTACGAGGTTAAATCATCACTTTGATAAATCAATATATTTATGGAACCATAATATATTTTGTTTACTATATTCAGCACATCTACTATATTCTATTTAAAAAGTAAATATAGGCAACTTTTACGCGATGGTATTAATTGAAAGTAATGTTAGTAGTTTTAAACCGCGAAAAGAAAACAAGGCAGTAAAGTAAACCACCGGGAGTTAATGGACAAAACGAGTGAGCTAAAACAGAAGGTGGTCGAAGAAAAAATAAACTCGAAACTGGCGGTGTGAAAATGTACGCAATTTTTCAAACATTTCAGCGTTTTTGTTTACAGATATTCTCATGTCAGCGTATTTCGCTGTCGATTTTAAACAAGATTGTGTATTTTTTGGAAGACGGAGGCCGCTACATCCATCCTCTTGCTGGTGCTAGTGTTATCTAAGCAAATGACACAAAATAAACCGAACATAGCTTCAAGTATATTTGGATATAGCTGAGTAAGATTTTTCTTGTAATTTTGGTACATGTGCTTTAATCGTGGGTGAAATGTTAGTTCTTTACGTGCACAGATCCGCGCCGTGAATTCAAGCCGATGTTATACACGTATCTACAGCACCAAAATAATTTACCGGGAGTTACTCTAGACGATGGATTTATGTATTTTTAGTCAAAATTATGGTCATAATAAATAAAATAAAAGAAAATAGTCAGTGGAGTTCCTCCGCGCGGAAGAAGTGAAACTTCGACGCAACAGTGCTTTCATACCGCCTCCATGGTAGCGTTAAGCGTTTAACGAAATCTTGTTGGAAGTCGCACTTCAATAAAAAAATCTTTATTTGGCACAAACAAAGACATAAACAAATAAATAACTATGTCTTCAACAAACTATGAAACTATGTTCCATTCAAAATCTGTACTGTACTGTATCAGCCTTTTTAATAGTCCACTACAGGACGTAGGCCTTCCCACGAAGGGTGATTGGGCCATATCCACCACGCTGGCCCAGTGCGGGTTGGTGGATTCACATACGCCATCGAATTTCTTCTACGGACGTATGCAGGTTGCCTCACGATGTTTTCCTTCACTGAAAAGGCAGTGGTGTGAAATTCCGTACATAAATTCCAAAGAACTCATTGGTACGGGACCCGGGATTTGAACCCACGACCTCACGATTGTAAGGCGGGTGTCACTACCTCTAAGCCACCACGGCTTCTATTCTATTCAAAATCTACTCTGGACAAAATATGTACCTACACCGAATTTTTTGTTATTTTGTGGCCGGTTCCATAGTAAAAGTTAGTCGCAATGATGTTTTAGAATATATTCGCCGTCTAGTGAAACACCATGAAAGGTTGCCTGGAAGAGATGGCTATCAGCAATAAGGCCGTCCTTTGTTGCACTAGTTTTATGTTACTTTTTTTTCTTTTCTGTGTATTTTCCTGTATTCTTTGCTAATAATAAAGTGTTCATTCATTCATTCATATATAGGCCAAATCAAACTTTTTGGCGGCTGTGATGTTAACTACAAGCGGCAAACAACCTAAATAACCTAACCTGACACTGAAGCTAACTTAGCAGCAGCGCCGCTGCGCGGTTATCCGCAGATTATAACTGACATCTTAGCCGCCAATAAATTTGATTCAGCCTAAATTTGTAAATGATTTTGTAGAACAATATGTTGACTACATTGTAAGCACTGTAACATTTAAACCAAAATAGCACAAACAATTCAAATTACTTGTAGTAGTGTTCCCCTCCAATCCAATTCTATTCTTCGGTATCAGCGTCGAATTGGTCTTGTTCAGTGGCACAGCCGGCAAGAAGACATGCCGGCAGATCTCCCACACTCCAGAGTCCACCGACATCAGGAACCGCCCCACTATTGGCAGATAGATTCCTGAAAACAATTGACAGTGTTAATGACTCTCTAATGGCCTAACTTGGCAACCCGCCAGGTTGTTTCCCAGTAATTAATAACCTAGTGTTCAGTGTTCCGGCGTTGATTCGTGCCAAGCTCCAGGTGGATTTATTTGTTTCGTGTTATGAAATTTGTTTTGAGTGCACCGTACGCGCTACGTAAATTGTGATGATAAATATTTTGGCGCATGCGGTCTCGACAGACATGTGCTCTGAATATCTGCATATTTTTTTAAGTAGTTCCCGATACTTTACAAATTTTACTAGATGACTTTTCAAAGTTAACGGGTTAGTGCGTCAGTTTGGCGTCAGTAGGCTTGTTCTTACTCACGCTTTGACGGTTGATTGAAATTGAATGATGTTTGCTCAGAATGTTTTTTCAGCAATAACGTTTTACGAAACTTAAATAGCACTTAAGATGTTATAACAGAAATTGTCCGTCAAAGGTCAATCAATATCGTTGCCATAGTAAAAATACCTACCTATAGATATAGGTAATTAGAAAAAGTTAAAATTTTTGGTCATAGATATAATTATAAAACAAAGTGCCTTCTCTGTTAGTCTGTCCCTATATACATACGCTTATACATTTTAAACTACGCAACGGATTTTGATGCATTATTTTAAATAGATAGAGTGATTCAAGAGGAAGATTTATAATATTTAATTGTATAGTAAACTTGTGCAAAGCTAGTAAACAAATATAATTAAGTATTATTTAGCTAAGATAATAAAATATAAAAGTCAGTCCTTAGTATCTGAATGCACCTATCCAATTAACAAATTTTGGTTTTGAATTTGACTATAAGTATAGGTAGGTATTTATAAATAATTATTACTAAAATTATCGTTTCTACTAGGTTAACCAGTATTAGTTCAAAAACGTTTGTTCAACTAAAAACATTAGATATACTTTATTAGATATTATCTTCTAATGTTGGATTAGTTTAATACTAGATATTAATAACAAAATGCTCCGGGGAACTGGGGCATTGGCCTTTGCGCTATATTGGGACTCTCCTAACCAAAACAAATCAAACTTATATCTCATTTTATATTTAAACGTGTATTTTTATCTCATAGATTATTTAACTATGATTTATACATGTTCCAATTATGAATTTCCATTTTTTAATTAATTAAGATAAAACATTAAAATCCGAAATTGTCTTTGTTGGTTTATTGGTTTGTATGGTAAGTATTCTTTCACGAAGCAACAGAGCAACACACAGACTTGATTTTTGACTTAAATTTAGTTCAAAGCTTGGAAAATATCATAGGCTTCTTTTTATCCTAGAAAAATAAAATATTCTTATGCGATGGCACAAAAAATCTAAACATCAGGCAGGCAAAAGTTAGTTCTTATTTAATATACCCTATTTTTGATTATTACAAAATATTATCTGTAAGTATATAGGTACATATATGGTATACGTCAGTTTATTTTACCTAAAAGCAGAGACCATAATATATACAGTATCTGTATGGTCTTTGCTAAAAGCTAGCGGTGTAAAATTTCGTACATAAAACGAATAGAACTCGTTGGTACGGAACTGGAATTTGAGTCCATGATCATACTATTGGCGAGCATTGTTCCTCACCATGGCTCTTCGGTGCATTCCAGTACCGGTTCAGGTACATTATTCCAGCTGCAATTCAGTTAAGATCGATCGCTGGACTGGAATTATGTAAACCGATCATAAAGTTACTACAATAACTAACAATAATATTTGAGAAATTGACGCTCTTATTTATTAACAATTTTTTTTATGAATATCAATGTGTATATCAAAATTGTTTCGCACTTTTGATGTCTGGTTCCAAGTCTTTAAAATGAAGATCGTGCGACGAAATATTAAGCGTCGTTTGTTCACGCCGGTTTGCACGGCCAATTGGGACGGCGCCTAATGATATTAAGATACTCATCAGACGAGCAAATATTATACCTGAGAACCTATTAGAGTTTCGAGAGATAATTTCGGACGGTAGAAAGCTAGTAAGGGTGTTAATTGATTTTAGAAATAATTTATTTAAATTTCGAATCTTTGTGATTATTTTATCAGTGTAATAAGCAATATTTCGCTTTAATTAACACTCTCATTTAAATTAATTATTAAAAAATATTTTGTCATTGTTCACAACAACACTGCTCAAATGCTGATCGAAAAACGTTGAATAGGAAATTGCACATTTTGTTCATAATAGGTATACATAAACCGTCTCACCACATAAGTTTTACGCACGCTTTAGACAATGTTTAACATTACAAAATACACGAATAAACAGTGTTTTTTATTTTATTTGGTCTGAGCAAGCTTTATGTATGTCAAATATCAAAATTGTTTCGCAACTTTTGATGTCTGGTTTTAAGTGTCTTTTTTTTTTTTTTTTTTTCGAATAGGTTTAAAATGAAGATAGTGCGACGAAATATTAGGCGACGTATGTTCGGGCCAGTTTGCACGGCCGAAACTATTTAACTTAAATATTTTGTGGTAAAGCGGAAAGATTTTCATGATTGTACTGGTTTCCTCGTAATTATTCTTTTACTGGTTTGAATCAACGGCAGTCAATCAATCAGTCAATCAACTGTTAAAATGCCGGTACACCTTTTAGCAGAAGAATTGTATTAAGTACTAACCATTTCCTCCTTCAATGTGCACCCACTTATCAGTGCAAACTGCTGTGATCCACAAAAACGTAGACAGTCCAACTAAGACTGTGCAAGCGAATAATATGCGTCGTTCCAACACCAGGGCCTGGAGCAGTGGCCGTCGCTCTACCGTGCCCACTGATGACGCCGTTGACATTTTGTCAGTCTCCATTTTGCCCTGCAACAGTAAAAAGCCATAAATTAATACAATTAGTACTAGAAAAAATATTTTTCGCTTTCCATCGTGTAGGTACGAAATTCGAATATTTCACTCGATTTGTTTACATTATTGTTGAGTTTTCAAAACCTAATCTCTAAGAATGATGTCTCTACAAAATATCTACTCGTATGGGGGTATTTCTTGACGACGCGAATGTCAGCGTCACTTGCGTGGCCAATGTTTATAATGTTATTCTAAACGAGTCTAACATTTTTGTTATTTATATACGAACTGAAGTGCGACATTACGCATTCTTACAAGCAAGACATAAAATGGGTCACGACAGTGACTTTGAGAAGTGTGACGTGAAATATCCATGTGCCACCCTAAGACACTGTCGTTTGCATTTAAAAGGTGCAGTCCTACAGAACTATACCATAACGGCTCAAAAATGCCATTAGGCATGCGCAGTACTAAGTTTAGATTAGAATTCCCTTTGTTCAAGCTCGAAACATACTATCGAACGCGGCTTACGGACGCGACTGACAGCCGCGACCTAGACTATAAAAGTACACTGAGCCGTGCATATACACACTATCGGACATAAGTCGCGGACGTCACCTTCGGACGACCTTGAGCGTTCGGACGACCGAGAGCGATCTGGCACACCGGATGTCTTAAGACTGTGCACATTGCTAAGTCGCGGCTGTCAGTCGCGTCCGTAAACCGCGTCTGATAGTATGTTTCCGGCTTTAAGGTCCAGAGAATGTCGTTGTGAAGAAGAATTAAAATGAGTCATCGCGTCTCCAACTTTGATAAAATTGATAGAGAGAAGTACGAAATGCTTGACTTACAATAAGACGAGATGACCATGCTCGGGAGTGGTAATTAAAATCTTATATGATAATGATTATGTTAAAGTTACTTTCAAAGATCATTCAAATCCATAAGATAAGATACTTCTAAATACTTTGAAACATTTAAATATTGATTTTTAATAGTCCCAAAAACAACAAGGTACTTTGAAAATTTCATAGTAAGTTCGTATAGACCGGGTGGCTAGCCCTGGTGTCAGAGTTTTTAGACCGCCTGAACGCCTCTGACATGGCTATACGGTTTAAAAAACCGGGACCTACAATTTAACGTGTCATCCGAGCCACGGTAGCGCTCAGTTGGAAAATGCCACCCGTGGTCACCCATCCAAATACTGACGTGCGGAACGTTGCTTAATTTTGGTGATCGCTGACAAACACCTAGTCAAACTACGCTACGAGATCTACCTACTATTTCATCGTTATTGAAATAAATATAATGTCGTGTCTTATCTACAATCTCGAGCTCAAGTTGGGTCTGAAGAGCATTTTGCGGCATTGAGATAACTCTGATCGGTTTTCGCTTAGCCGAACATTTTTAAGAATCATCGTCATCATCATCTTACCTCCATTATCCTATTTATTTATATGAGGACGGTACAGCTTGTACATTTATTTCATTAAGAGGGTATCATCTTTCATTTAATTTATATTTAAAATACCTATTCTGAACTGACTCATGTCCTGATAAAGATATGATACTTAAAAAATTTAGTGATTTGGCGCCTAATATCAAATCGGTAGACAAGACGTGTTCTCTTCGCTTTCTATAGGTTCGCCGATATTAGATGTCTTTTCCGCCTTTCGTTCAAGAAAAAAATCAAATTTTTTTAAGTGCCTCTGATAGGCTAGTTAACGCCTTCATGGTTTTTACCATCATAAGATGTCTGTTTGTTCCAAAATGTATGTACGCTTTACGATGTAGTGACACAATGAGCTCCTTTTGAGCTTAGACGATGTTTTAAAGCAGACCCTAGTATCGGGCAAAGCACAGTAAAATTAAATAGAAGTGTTACTTGCGTCCAAAAAAAAAAAATGTGAAACGTAATGATCCATTATTACCGGTACTCCTCGGGACGGTAAAATACCTCCATCAATACTCAATCATTACCTATGTCACCATAACACATAGTATGGTAATTGTTACATGCCGGTCTCAAACAAGTGACCCTTTAAATAGAGGAATTTCCATCTTAACCCTTTGAGCATGGATTTCTTTTCATGATAAAAAGGATACTCCTAACAATCGTGAAACATAACATTAAATCTAATAAACATCACATTTTCTTAGAAAATAGATTAAGTTTATAGAAAAACAAGAAAACACCATAATGCTCTCGAAAGCTCGCAGCTAACTTTACTAATCCATAGTGTATTATCTACTTAGACCAGATACGTATTTATAGAGTTTAATGGGTATGTACTTTGATTATAACATACAAGATATTGCATAGTCTACTCGACCGCGTCTAACGAAAAGCTCTACTAAACACGTATCGTGCATCAGTGTTACTAGTAAAGCAATAACAATATAAAGAATTCATTGATGAAGATTGCTGACAGGCAAATTTCTTTGTTATTTAAGTGTAAGATATTCTCATGGACCAGACCAATTTGCTTATTGTATTTTTTGAACTATTCTACAATTCAGAAAATCTCAGGACAAATTGCTAGTTACAAGTACATATAATTCCAAATATGTCCAAAACTATTTCACTTGTTCACAATGCGTTTGGTTAAGTCACAAAAAATATCGCGTCGATTATAATGGGTACGTAAGTAAGTAAGTATATTATACAGTAAAACTTCTTCAATTATAATAATAGAAGTTTTAATTGTTTGTACACATAATGATAAATATAGGAACTTTGTACTTATTTTAATTTCGATTTATGTGTAAGAAGCAATCATGAAAAATGCCCGTGTTTTCTGGCCATTTGGCCTGACCATTGCGATATCCACAATGTTTTATCAAAGGGACCGGATCTTCCGAGAAGTAGGCACGCATCATTATTCCCGTTGTAAGATAATGGATGTGACGTCACATTGTTTACGAGCTTATCCTAATGGGCTATGACATCATGCTATTTGAAGATTTTAATGCTGAAATCATTTACTGTTACGTCGTCAACATTCCGAACCTAAAAGGAAATTTAGTAGAATAACATTTCAGTTGCCGGATTTAATTGACATGATTGATTTATTGACTAAGTGATTGTTTTCGTGTTTGTCAATCTTGAGCTTGAATTGTATATTTTCGGAGGGTAATTTTTTAACATCACATTTTGAGATAATTTAAGTTATTGACTCAAATGTTTATCAAATGATTTAGAATAGACATCTTATATTATTAGTACCTATTATATTATATTATTATGTATGTATGTTTATTTATATTTTTGTAGTATTCATTTATATATTACTAGTTTTTTACCCGCGGCTTCGCCCGCATATGCAATATATCATTATAATTTATAGCCTATGTGTTATTCTGATTATAAGCTATACTATTGCAAAGTTTCATCTCAATCCGTTCAGTAGTTTTTGCGTGAAAGAGGAACAAACATCCATCCATCCATCCATCCACCCTCACAAAGTTTCGTGTTTACAATATTAATAGGATTTATATTATTATTAGATTGGTACCTCCCGTTTATACTCTCGTTTGTGATCTCTTTCCGTTCAGTGGTTGCCTGGTAGAGATCGCTATCAGCGATAAGGCAGCCATTTGTGGCACTAATTTAAGATAAGTTAAGTAGGTATCTACTCTGTACTCAGTGCATACAATAAAGATATCTATCTATCTATCTTAGTACTTAAAAAAATGCTTTACTTATACCAGTAGCGTCATGTGTTGACAAAAATGTCAGTTTTTTTTTCAGCTTAAAAATATTACAAGAGTAGAAGTATTGATAACAAAATGGAACAATTTTGATAATATTATGCCTATTATAGTCGTAAAGGTAGTCATTAATTCATAACACCATTTGTTACTATTCAAGTTGTATAACACCATTTGTTACTATACCCTATAAAATTTAACTTAAACTCTGCGACAGCTGTCAGAAAAATCACGTTAATGAAGTCCTGAATTTCTTAATAGCACAGACAGTACCTGTCAATGTCATACTTTATGTGCATGTCGATTAGTGATGGGCGACGTATGATCGTGACCACAGAGTTTTAGATAGAGTTTTAATTAAAATATAGATTGTTTATACCGACAATATTTTAAATAAAACTTAATTTATCATTAATTTTATTGTATATTTGAATATATCATAACGTTTTTACATGTGTAATTAAATTAAACCCAATTATATGTTACATTAGCATCGATAATAGTGAAAAACGTCGGTAAATACTATCGTTACATTATTATGAGTATTTAATTAATATCATAACATTATTTACATGTGTACATACTTGATCTTAAATAATAGTAAGTAAATAATATACAATTTCTCACCTTCAACGACACATTCGATTTCATCACAACATTGTTTGAAAATCGATTTTTTCCACCACTATCTCAACCCTAAATATGTCAATATGAAACTGTCGCAGAGATCAAGTTAAACTTTATAGAGTATATTCAAGTTGTAACACCATTTGTTACTATTCAAGTTGTATTTTGTTGTCTGTGACAAGTGGAGCTTCATGATGTGTTTATTGTAGATTTGATATGTAATTGAAATTATAGTGTACTAGCTTTTGCCCGCGTAATATTTTGATTTTTGTGCTATTCCAAGGGAACTTATCCGGAATAAAAAGTAGCCTATGTCACTTTCCGTCTTTGAAACTATGTCCATGCCGAAAATCAAGTCAATCCGTTGCTCCGTTGCTGCGTGAAAGAGGAACAAACCAACAAATTTTTCAGAGTTATAATATCAGTAAAGATTGACTGATGAATAAGTAGTTTATAATAATATAGTATATTTAGGGACATCTTACACACGGCCTCTGACCCCAAACTAAGCTAAGCTTGTGATATGGATGCCAGAGACTGACATACTACAATAACACACAGACACAAAGAAAACAATTATGTTCATCACATAAATATTTGCTCTGGGTGGGGATCGAACCCACGCCTCTTTGGTCCAGAAGTTAGGGTCACTAACTACTGAGCCACCAAGGCAGCCAAATTATATGATACTAGTTTTTACCCGCGGCTTCGCCCGCATACGTAATATATCATTATAATTTATAGCCTATGTGTTATTCTGACATATAAACTATATTACTGCAAAGTTTTATCTCAATCCGTTCAGTAGTTTTTGCGTAAAAGAGTAACAAACATCCATACATACATCCATCCATCCATCCTCAACCAAACTTTCCAAACTTTCGCGTTTATAATATTAGTAGGAAGTAGAATGTTCGACCTGCCGCGTCGTATTGGATTAATAGGACATCATTTTCACAAATTAAATCTCTACTGGAAAGAGTGAAGGATCTAAAATTAAACATAATCGCCGCAAATTAGTTTCTATGTGAGGTTTATTAGTGTTACAACATATCACCCGCACCCACGCTCGAATTAGTACACGTACATTCTTTTGCAGTCAATCTTTCGTCACTCCGCAGTCTGTTTCGTTTGCCGGTGGATCTGGCACAGCATATATTATATTGGGTGTTTCTCTAGCGATGGACGTACCTATCTCGTATCATTATAATCATCATTGTGAACAACCTTTTTTATTTTTTCTTTCTCTCTGAGCAAAATGTTAAGATTTCAGGGTAAATGTTTTTCTAGACGACGAGTATTCAAGAATATTATTGTTCTTCTTTATTTAACTGAAATCACAGGCTTAGCCTGGTCCTTTATTAGGCATCAATGGAGCCTAAGCCAACATTGAGAGGCCCCTTTTACAATTTTATTACGAAATATAAAAACAGTGGTAGGTATAAAAAATATAGCATGAAATGGAAACTATGGCATATAAAATGACTTGAAATATTGTAACTGGGCTATTTTGGTGAAATTTTAAATGTTTTGTAAAATTAGACTATGGAATGAGGTACGGCACCCGCTAAATATGCCCCATTTCAAAATTTCGTAGCGGGTGGTGACTTGCCGTCCACTAAATGGGCCCCCCATAAAGGCTACCGTAAGTTGGCACCGGAGGGGCAACATTGGTGTGGATGGCTTAGGGTGTCGAGAGGTGTGCTGCGCTTTCACTAGACGCTACTCGCGGCGTTATGCCCTTTAACACTTCCACCCTGGAGCTTAGGTTCTTAGCTCTTGCGGTTTCCACTCCAAACCGGCCGGTTAAGGCAAGAGAGGAGTCAGGGGTCTCATTTAGCCCCAGGGAATCAGGGTTCGCGGTGTCGCCACTCACCGACGACTCGCCACAAAGTCGCCCCTGCGATATTATTGTTCTTATTATTATATCACTGGGTGCCCAAGATACAGGCTTTGCGTAGTTTGGAACCCGTTAGCACGACATTGTAATAGTACGTTCTGTAATGTAAAATAAATATATTTGATTTGAATTGATTTATTGTGACCACCTTTTGATATCAATCACTGACTCTATTACATTTTGCTGAGAGAGACAGAGAGAGAGAGAGAGAGAGAGAGAGAGAGAGAGAGTCAATAACATTTTTATTTAGACGACGCCGAAGAAAGTATTCTAGGATATCATTGTACTCGTACTAATTATTGTGACCAAATTTTACTATCCAACCCTGAAATCGTTCTATGCATTATATTGAGAGAGAATCAATGTACTTTATATTTGAAAAATATGATGTGAGGATCAAAATGTTGAGTGGTGCAGATCTGTCATTATGCATTCCTATAGATCGACTGCCTCGGTGGCTCAGTGGTTACTGACCATAACTTCTGGATCAAAGAGGCGTGGGTTCGATCCCCACCCAGGGCAAATGTTTTTGTGATGAACATAAGTGTTTGCTCTTAGTTAGTTATTTAGTTAGTATCTATATAAGTATGTATAAGTGTATGTAGTATATCGGTTTCTGGCAGAGTGGCAGCTATATCACAAGCTTTGCTTAGTTCGGGGTCAGAGGCCGTGTGTAAGATGTCCCAAAATATTTATTATTTATTTAAGCTTATGCTTAATATAAGAAGAGCGTGTGACTTATGTTAAGTGACTCATAATGTACCTAAAGTAAATTTCCTCAATATAATGATTCTATTTGACATATTAATATACTAGGACTAACGTTAAGCAGAAGAAGAAAAAAGCTTTCATTTTCTAGAGTATTATCGTAGTCTGAAGAACCACCTTGTATTATAAAACACCTAGCAATTTTTACGCGCAACTACAAACTGCTAGGTGTGCAAAAATTACTACAAAAATACATTCAACCCACGTAAATACCTACTATACAAAAAACGAATTATGCAAATTAATGATTAAATTAACATCTCATTAATTAAGTTTAGAGATGATCTTATTGATTTATAACGTGTCGAGTATCGTAACCAAGTAATTTCCGCGAATTCTCTAAAATGTTTCTAAGACTAATATAACTGATTTGTTGAGGGTCATGCTATCTTTTGGATAAAATCTTCATCGATGTATATAATGATTTCTGTACTCAATTAGTTTCTTTTCTATATACAACGTGTAACGGAAAGGCTGTATACATAAAAAGTGGGTTGATACTATACCTTATATAGATGCTGTATTCGAAATTACGAGCCAAAATAACAACATTCACTTTTAAAAAAAAAATTAAATATGACTGACTAGAAAAAAAAGGACAGCAGTTCAAGGAGGTGTGGTCTGATTTGGCAAGGTCGTGTTATTGACCTCACAGCTGTTTAGTGTGATAGTGCTGTGCAAATGTGAATTAGTCATAAAAATGACTAGTTTTTCTAAAAAAGATTAAAAATCAGCAAACGAACTTACACGGCTAAACATGCCCCCATCTAGTTTGTTACCGTTATCTGATTTGGTACTTTCAGTATGTACACTGAGAAAAATATCCTGACTTTCCTTCTGAGTCGTATCTTCCAAAAACGATTCCTTCCAAAATGGGGCGTTTTCCTTCCACCAATTACCTTCCAAATCGGGGAACTGCCAAATTCCTACCGAAATTTAGAAGGAAATTAAGTTTGTTCCTCTATTAAGGAAGAACATAACAGAAGGAAATTATTTGGAAGGATTTTTCCAAGAAGGAATCTCCGCCCAAATATTCGGTGGGAAACATTCCTACTGAAATTTAGAAGGTAATGAGGGTTATCCATCTATTAAGGAAGAACATCGCGGAAGGAAATTATTTGGAGGGATTTTTCCAAGAAGGAATCTCCGCCCAAATATTCGGTGGGAAACATTCCTACTGAAATTTAGAAGGTAATCAGGGTTATCCATCTATTAAGGAAGAACATTGCGGAAGGAAATTATTTGGAGGGATTTTTCCAAGAAGGAATCTCCGCCCAAATATTCGGTGGGAAACATTCCTACTGAAATTTAGAAGGTAATCAGGGTTATCCATCTATTAAGGAAGAACATTGCGGAAGGAAATTATTTGGAGGGATTTTTCCAAGAAGGAATATCCGCCCAAATATTCGGTGGGAAACATTCCTACTGAAATTTAGAAGGTAATGAGGGTTATCCATCTATTAAGAAATAATATCGCGGAAGGAAATTATTTGGAGGGATTTTTCCAAGAAGGAATCTCCGCCCAAATATTCAGTGGGAAACATTCCTACTGAAATTTAGAAGGTAATCAGGGTTATCCATCTATTAAGGAAGAACATTGCGGAAGGAAATTATTTGGAGGGATTTTTCCAAGAAGGAATCTCCGCCCAAATATTCAGTGGGAAACATTCCTACTGAAATTTAGAAGGTAATGAGGGTTATCCATCTATTAAGAAATAATATCGCGGAAGGAAATTATTTGGAGGGATTTTTCCAAGAAGGAATCTCCGCCCAAATATTCGGTGGGAAACATTCCTACTGAAATTTAGAAGGTAATGAGGGTTATCCATCTATTAAGGAAGAACATTGAGGAAGGAAATTATTTGGAGGGATTTTTCCAAGAAGGAATCTCCGCCCAAATATTCGGTGGGAAACATTGCCACTGAAATTTAGAAGGTAATGAGGGTTATCCATCTATTAAGGAAGAACATTGCGGAAGGAAATTATTTGGAGGGATTTTTCCAAAAAGGAATATCCGCCCAAATATTGGGTGGGAAACATTCCTACTGAAATTTAGAAGGTAATGAAGGTTATCCATCTATTAAGAAAGAACATCGCGGAAGGAAATTATTGGAGGGATTTTTCCAAGAAGGAATCTCCGCCCAAATATTCGGTGGGAAACATTCCCACTGAAATTTAGAAGTTAATGAGGGTTATCCATCTATTAAGGAAGAACATTGCGGAAGGAAATTATTTGGAGGGATTTTTCCAAAAAGAAATATCCGCCCAAATATTGGGTGGGAAACATTCCTACTGAAATTTAGAAGGTAATGAGGGTTATGCATCTATTAAGGAAAAACATTGTGGAAGGAAATTATTTGGAGGGATTTTTCCAAGAAGGAGTCTCCGCCCAAATATTCGGTGGGAAACATTCCTACTGAAATTTAGAAGGTAATGACGGTCATCCGTCTATTGAAGAAGAACATTACGGAAGAACATTATTTGGAGGGATTTCACTAGGAAGGAAAAATCGTCTAAATAAATATTCCTACTAAAAACGGATGGAATATAATTATCCCTTCCAAATTTATTGTTCTAAAATAGTGGGATATTATTCGGTGGGAAATGTTCCTACCAAAATTTAGAAGGTAATGAGGTTTGTCAATTAGTGGAATACCTCCCAAATAATTTCCTTCCGTAATGTTCTTCCCTAATAGATGGACAACCCTCATTACCTTCTAAATGTCAGTAGGAACATTTCCCACCAAATATTTCGATGTGTGATTTCTTCTAGGTGAAATCCTTCCAGAAAATTTCCATCCGTAATGTTCTTCTCTATCACCGTCCAAATCGGGTAACTGTAAAATTGCTACCGAAATTTAGAAGGAAATTGGATTTGTCCCTCTATGAAGAACATAACAGAAGGAAATTATTTGGAAGGATTTTTCCAAGAAGGAATAACAGTCTAAATATTCGGTGGGAAATATTTCTTCTGAGATTTAGAAGGTTATAAGGGTTATTCATCTATTAAGGAAGAACATTACGGAAGGAAATTATTTGGAGGGATTTCACTAGGAAGGAACCTAAATAATCCTACTAATAAAGGACGGAATATAATTATTCCTTCCAGAGGGCTTAGCAGGCTCAGGAAGTGCATTATAGTTAATTAGTCTACTGCAAGATACGTCAACGGACAGTCGTTTGTGGTGTTCGTATAAAATAGTGCAGTGTGAATTTGACAGGATTAGCGGGATTTAAATAAAGGTAAGCAATTATTTCCTATCCCTTTTTGCATGGCGTGGTTTTGATAGAAAAATGCAAGGTTTATCATTTATTAGGGAAGTCACTTTTGTAGGCATGCATATGCATGTTGGAAGGATATCCGAAAAAATATCTCCGTATTACAAAATGTTTTCACTCAACTGCCCATTAAGGAGCTTAATGTTTTTGGGTGTAGGTATTAAGTATTTATGTATGTGTGTTCCTATATGACGCTGCGCGACCACGAACCAATTAATTGTGGATGATAGATGTAATTTATTTTCAGTAAGGAAAATTGCATTTACTAGTATATACCTATACAAAAATCTACTACGAGCAACACCCTACGAATTGTCAAAATTATAACAATTATTAGGTATGTACTTAACAGAATTATTAGGCATAATATTACACACTCAGACTACAATAAATAAGGTTGTAGTCTGATATTACACAATACCATAATTTGTATCAGTATATAAAGGCGACATACGGATATCCATTTTACTTTAACATGCTTGCATGTTGGTAGGATATCCGAAAAAATATCGCCGTATAGGTATATTACGAAAAGTTTTCACTCGACTGCCCAATTGTTCTTTGGACACAATTGAATTATTTATTGGTGAGAAAATACCATAAATATCTTATTCTGTATCTACCTACTATTTCAGATTTCATAATCAGACTAGCGTATTCCCAGTCTACGTGGTTTTTTACTATTAAGTACAATGTGACATATTAATTTTCTTATAATATTACATTTTACTTTTTGTAGGAGTCCGTTAAATCTTATAGTGAGTAAATGAAATTATTTCTAAATGAAACAAGACTTGGCGTGTGTACCTAGTGTACTGCGGTTTTTACATAGTCTGTAACTATTAACTAGTAGCTCTCCAAACAGTAGACCTCGCAGGTATACATTTTCTTGTATTAAATTCTCAAAAATGTACAACTTTCACAGGTAAATATATTCTTAATCATAAAAATAGGAAGGTTCTTTACTAAGATATTATTGTATATTATGGCCAAATTTTACTATGGGACTAAGTAAGTAAGTTTGTATAGGCCGAGTGGCTAGCCCTGGTGTCAGAGTTTGGGACTGATCCCCTATACAGGGTTAGCCAGCTAGAACTGGTGAAGCGTAATATATTTTGTTCTAATAAAATACTTTAGAAATTTTTTTCAAGGCTTTTATTTTCTAGTTCCAATAAGTTGTCAAGTGCGTGTCGAGACATGCGTATGATAGGCTTCCGAAGATGTGACGATGATTATGATGATGATAAAAACCAATTTTTAAGATGGTTGATTACTATGAAAACGTAATTTAGTATGAATTCTTGGTTGCCTGGAAGAATTCGCTTAAAGCGATAAGGCCACCAGTTAGAAACCTATTAATTGTATTGTTTCGTCCCTGTAATTTTTTTTATGTTATGTGGTTGTCTAATAAAGTGTTATTGTTTGTTTGTTTGTATGAAATATACATGTGAGGTCGATGACCTCTAATGTTTAAAAATTTCAATTTTTTCTTTATAGCTCAAAAATGTATGATTCCATAGTGCTCAAAATAATTTTCAGGGAAAGTTTTTAATATGGTCTGTAAACGGCGTCCGTTCGTTACAAGGACATAACGAAGTTTTAAGGGTTCCTCGTTTTACTACAAAACCATAAAAATGACTGAACAAAGTGACAGCTGTCATATTCTAGAATCCATACTAGGATGACATGTCAGATCTCAAAGTGACAGTCGTCAAACTTAAATGCGGTTTATTTCTGTAATTAACGGTTTTAGACCTTTGCTGTCTTCACAAAAGTGATAGAACTCAACAAGATCTATATTTCGGAAAATAGCTCTTTAAAGTAATTTATCTCCGTAACTGTCGTTTCTAGACCGTTACGAGGTCAGGTGCACAGATATTGTGACCGGGTTGTACCTACAGTTACTTTATAAGAACAAATATTAGACTGAGAAGTTTTGGATAACCCTATACAGGGGATTAGTCCCAAAGTAAACGTTGGTCATAATATACAATGATATTTTAGGACAGAATATTGTAATTATGAATATATTTGCCTGTGCAAGTTGTGCATTTTTTAAAAATGATTACCAGAAAATGTTCACCAAAATGTATACTTGTGAGGTCTACTATTTGGAAAACTACTAGTCAATATATACAGATGTAATAACTGCAGAACAGTAGGTACACACGCCAAGTCTTGTTCCATTTAGAAATAAAGTTCATTTACTCACGACAAAATTATGGGAATACTGACTTTTTATTCGTTATATTAGGGGGTTAGTATCATAGTAAATGTTGATCATAACATAAAGATAAGTACAATGATATTCTAGAACGTATTCGTGGCTTAGAAAAATACCCGGCATCGAATGAAGCACTTTATATTCTTTTTTCCTTACTCCCGCCTAACCCACGGCGCGGCTCTGGGGCCGGATGGCGTCACACGCGTAAATCCATCGCGAGGTTTTTTGATTTCATGCGGTCATGTTTAGACAACCAGAACTCGGTCATTTATTAAGATATTCGAGTAATTTTTTCACTGTATCTAATATAATTCTAACGTCTTTAAATGTATATAATTATTTTTAGTTTTTATGATAAAGGAAACTTCCTTATTATGTCTTATGAGAAAAAAGCTTTTGCTTCAAGATGATAGAGCGAAAATACGTTCCAACAGCTTGTCATCGGAAAAAGTATTGAATACGCCACAAAAACTTAACAGTTCCTAACGACCCTTATCAGATAACAATGAAAACGAATATTCTTCACCAGGTAATCTTACTATACTAATACCTGTTATTAATGCGAACGTTTTGTGTATGATCGTATGTTTGTTATTTCATCCCGCTGAAACAGCTTATCTGATTTGGATATAATTTGTAATGGATACAGCTTATACTCTGGATTAACATACAGGGTTATCTGCTTACCCTGTACTAAACCGAAAAGGTGTGATTAAGACCACCATTACGAACAACTTACTATGGGGTCAACCCAACATTCGAGGAAAAAATCAGCTGTTTCATACATTTTGTCGATTCCGAGTAGCAGTTTTGTATGGAACAGCTTATTTTTTTCTGTTGAATTTTGAGTTGGTCCCATAGTAAAAGTTGTTCTTAATGATGGTCTCAATCACCCCCTTTCGGCTTAGTACAGGATAAGCAGATAACCCTGTATAGGCAGACTAGCCCTGTAATATATCTTATCTAAATCTATTATTCCTTCTTATGACCCAGTTGATAAATAGGTCCTGAATTTAAATTTATTTCAGGTAATTGCATTACTGATTTTATGTTACATGATGATAATGTCACATAATATCTGTTTCAGTGCCCAATGAAACAATTGACTCAAAATTAGCGGCTTTAAGAAACGATACGCCTTCACACGCATCAGCAGAAATCATTGAGGCGTGGAACGATAACCATGGGTATCGCATGGGTGAGCTGAAGATAACCCAAGGCTTGGTCTGGGATTACATAAAACTCTACAAAGGACTCTCCAACCCTACAATTGGACCAATTCTGGTAAGTAATTTAGCTAAGAACTAGTCTTTAAGTCAGTTTTTCTCTACATTAATAAACGTTTTGTATCGCGTTGGAAGACTGAACGCGCCATCAATTCAAACTGCTGGGCGCTGAAGATTTGAATGTCGAACAGCCACCTCACAGCTCTCTTTTTCGCCCCTAGGACTTGGCTGACATTTGACATTAGCTTGGTCATTTTTTAGTGTTGCGGCTGGTCCATTATTCATAAGTTTTAATATCCGTTTCTGACCCTTTTGATGGATAGAATAAAAATTATACATAATGTCAATAATCTTAGTGATATTCTAATAGTTTTATTTGTATTACAGATAAAAAAGGATTTCGAGACATTGTTTGGTGCCACTGAAACTCATAGTAGGCTCCAAGATTTTCTGCTCTCAAAAAAAACAAACATTATTGATTTGGCAAAAGTGACTGTGTCCAAATTGACGGCATCACATACAAAAAGAACTGTTAAAAAAATTCTTATACTCACTGAAGGTAAGTTCTCAAGGTATCTTATAACATACCAGCAGTGCTAATTTGTAAAGAAAATCTCGCATCCGCGTGAATCAGGAGCAGAAATTTTGAATCACTTTCATTTATTCTGTTCTATATTAATATGCCAAAACCAGGAAAGCTCAGTGTTTAGGGCTTCCCTTGAGATCTACAATACTTTCATTCTGTCGGTAGCACAGAACTATTTCTTTTGTACCTATACAAAGTTCATTGCTATGCTCAATATCCCGCACTTTCACCCAAAAACAATGCTATTATTATTTCTGCCATGTAACATTCTCACCCTTATTTTATCCTTTAACAGGAGATCCCAACGTGATCCTGCAATCAACTGGACTACTTCTACTCTTACCTCTACTATTTCCGGGTTTATATCAGGTGAATAAACAATGGAAGCCCACCAAAAGCAATGTGTTAAACGCCTTCGTGAGTAAAGTTGATACAGAAGCTGATGTTCAAGAGTGTATCGAAAAGCAGCGCAGTCACCTAGCAGAGGTACAGATCAAATTAAAGTGGAAGAAACAGTGTACCTTCAGCCATATGTGTTGGCAGTAGGTCCGTCTTGGTCGGAAATTTCCCAGGCCCACATTGTTTTAGATAAAGTAATCTATAGCTTTACTAACTTACCAGAAGCAGTTGAAGTGTGCTTCCAGTTATTCCACTCATTCTAAACCGAATACCCTCTTGAATGCCATAATGTTTGGGAGTTCATACAACAGGCAGTCTATGATATTTATACAGAATTTGACTGAAATCACCGTTCAACCTCTGAGTTGGCGGAACAGTTGCGCATTTCCTTAAACCGGGACGCTCAAACCAAGTCGCGAAAAATATAAATTTACTTCTTATTGTGGGTGTGCTAATTTTTAAGTCATGTTACACTGTGACTATTGTTTGATTCCATGCTCCAGTGTTAGTGAATTAATAGGACATTTAAGAAAAAAGTGTAATAATCTGCTTTCGTTTTCTAATGGTGAAAGTTATAGATTGATTCCCTAAATACTCTAAGAATGCATTTGAAAAGATCACATGTTTTCGATGAAACTATTATAAATTTTTGTAAAGACACAATTGATTATAAATCCACGTCTGAGTGTACTAGTGTGTCTGATAACGTTTGTCTATCGAATGACTATAATGAAACCACAGCGAGTCAGTAAACATCAGTTGCAACTTAATCACTTGTTTCTCGAAAATAAAATAGATTTCAGTGTTGTCAAAACTTCTGCATGCCGTAAAGACTTGGATGTTGTAACTTTCAAGACCTTATTGCTAGAATTTAATTTGTCGCAGGACTCGAATCTCTTATCAGTGACCTCGGCTTTGTTAAACGGTATAAATTATGAATACAAACACATACTAACATTGGACATAGATAAAAATAGTGGTGAACCGAACTTTGTAGAAATCTCCAATATTTACTACAATGATAGCACAGAAGAATTGTTTTTTAAAGGACTTGCTTTAGAAACACTTTTTTACGATCCTCACATTTACGCTTACTGTGTAAGAAAGACTGATATTATAAAATATGTGTCATATGATAGTTTAGTTAATGTAAAGCCAAATAATTTAACAATGTTACCACCTTATGCTATGTGGTATGTTGTATCAAGAAATTGCCTATGTTAGAATTTTATGATTAAATCGTTTTAAACTTTTATAGACCGTTTCCAATGTATTGTACATATCTTATGATAGTATCTTTAGTGTAAAGTCATATAATTTACCAATACGAGTAGTCAATAGTCATAATCCCCAACAGTCAACGCTAAATATGTTAGTGGGGATAGCGAAATAACTTTTTGAAAGTTATCCGAAATTAAATGGGGTCGCCACGTTTATATTTATATATATTTTGTATTTTAATTAAAGTACTTAGGTAGTTACTTACCTTTCATTATTATGTCACATCTAATATGTTTAAATTAGTTATTGAGTCGAATGTTGCGCCCTCATTACAATTTTGGTTACTAGATTCTAAAATTACTTTTGGAATTACAGATTTTATTTCATATCCAGTGATGTGCATGAGGTCGTCTATATTGGAATAGGTATTGCGCCTTTTCAAAAAGTTTTGTGATTTCATTATTATGTGACATCTAATATGTTTAAATTAGCTATTGAGAAGGCACAGTGTCGAATGTGGCGCCTCCATTTAATTTTGGTTAGTAAAATCTAAATTTTATATTATGTTTAATTGTTTATTTTAGAATCTATATTAGCCAAAATTGTAATGAGCAAAATTGAGATGATACCATGTCAAAGGTGGCGCCCTCATTATAATTTAGGCTAATAGATTCTAAAAGTAGGTACTTTTGGAATTACAGATTTTAGTTCATATCCAGTATGTGCTTCAGGTCCTCTATATTGGAATTGCCATTTTCAGAAAATTGAAATTAATTTTAATAATAACATTTGTTTATAATATTGCTGATAAGTATTTAAAAATGTGACATAATATTTGACTAAACAAAATTGTTACTACATTCGACGATGTGTTCTCTCAATAGCTAATTTAAACACGAATTTTGTTTAATTACCAAATATATTCTAAAATAAATATTTCTTATTTTAGATTTTATCAACATTGATTGGAGGCGCCACATTTGGCATTGAGGCCTTTTGTAATTTTAATTTTAAGTATTTACTTGTTATTAGCTATTGAGAGGGCACAGTGTCGAATGTTGTGCCCTCCTTACAATTTTGGTTACTAGATTCTAAAATTGCTTTTGGAATTATAGATTTTAGTTCATATCCAGTGATGTGCATGAGGTTGTCTGTATTGGAATAGGTATTGCGCCTTTTCAAAACGTTATGTGATTTTATTTAAGTAGGTACTTAGGAAGTTACTTACCTTCATTATTATGTGACATCTAATTTGTTTAAATTAGCTATTGAGAAGGCACAGTGTCGAATGTGGCGCCCCCATTTAATTTTGGTTAGTAAAATCTAAATAACATATTATGTTTATTTTAGAATCTATATTAGCCAAAATTGTAACGAGGGCGCAACATTCAACACTGCACCCTCCCAATTTTCTGCATTTTTTAAGTATTTTGTGATTTTAATTTAAGTACTTAGGTAGTAACACACTTACCCTTCATTATTATTTCACATCTAATATGTATAAATTAGCTATTGAGAAGGTACCATGTCAAATGTGGCACCCTCATTATAATTTTGGCTAATAGATTCTAAAAGTAGGTACTTTTGGAATTACAGATTTTAGTTCATATCTAGTATGTGCTTCAGGTCGTCTATATTGGAATAGCCATTTTCAGAAAATTGTTTATAATATTGGTAATAAGTATTTAAAAATGTGACATACTATTTGACTAAACAAAATTGTCACTACATTCGACAATGTGCTCTCTCAATAGCTAATTTAAACACGGATTTTGTTTAGTAATCAAATAAATATTCTAAAATAAACATTTTCATTCTTTTATTTTAAATTATTTTCAAATAGTAAAGTAGTCAGTCTATATCAATGAATGTTATAGATGGTCAACGGAATTAATTTTTTTAAATTGTTTCTTTTTTCAGGAAGGTGATTCGAGTAAACTTATTCCTTCGTAGCATATTTATAAATATATTTTGTAAAAGAAGAAAATCCCGGGGTAATTATTTATTACTTTTCACTATGTCTTCGTTTGAGTTGATAATCTTAATTTGTTTGGAGCTAAATTATGAGGCTAGTTTTGTTAATAAAATAGTTTTTTTTTCAGGAAGGTGATTTTAGCAAAATTATCCTTTCTTACATCTTAATTATTCTTTGGTAATAGAAGGACATTCCGAGGGTAGTGATTTGCCTGTCACAATCTGCAAGTTTGAGGTGGTGATATTAATTTTGTTTGGAGGGTGTTTTCCGGCGAAAATGCGAATGATTCATCTGAATTAACAGATAGAAAACCGATGGATATTAAATTCCCTTCAGTAATTCCGTTTTGTTGTATGTGGTGATTTTAAATATTCAGGTTTGTCCATGCATTCGATGTTGAGATCAATTAAGGTCACACACATGGATAGCCTTAAAAATATTTTGGATTAACACCTACTACAGATTGTAATTACGTCAGGTAGTTTAGAATCATATTTGGGTTTTTTTCTGTTTTTGATGATTCATCCGCATTTTCAGATGGGAAATCCTTCTGATATTTGGCATTACCATCTACAACTGAAGGTAATTTTGGCAGGACAATTATTACTCAACGGGATTTTCCTTTCTGTTGCAAAGGAATAATTTAGATAGTCGAAAGGAAGTTCTACCTAAAATAGAAGGTAAAAACGGTAGGAATTATCTTCCTACCGGAATTACCTTCCTTTCAGTAGAAGGAATATCCTCAAATCTCCTTCCGAATTTAGAAGGAAAATAAATACATTTCCTTCCAGCTATCAGTGGATAGAAGGTAATTTTGGAAGGAAAATTATTACCCTACGGGATTTTCCTTTCTGTTGCGAAGGAATAATTTAGATAGTCAAAAGGAAGTTCTACCTGAAATAGAAGGTAAAAACAGCAGGAATTATCTTCCTACCGGAATTACCTTCCTTTCAGTAGAAGGAATATTCTCAAATCTCCTTCCGAAATTAGAAGGAAAATAAATACATTTCCTTCCAGCTATCAGTGGATAGAAGGTAATTTTGGAAGGAAAATTATTACCCTACGGGATTTTCCTTTCTGTTGCGAAGGAATAATTTAGATAGTCGAAAGGAAGTTCTACCTAAAATAGAAGGTAAAAACGGTAGGAATTATCTTTCTACCGGAATTACCTTCCTTTTTGTAGAAGGAATATCCTCAAATCTCCGTCTGAAATTAGAAGGAAAATAAATACATTTCCTTCCAGCAATAAGTGGATAGAAGGTAATTTTGGTAGGAAAATTACTACCTCACGGGATTTTCCTTTATATTGCGAAGGAATAATTTGGATAGTCAAAAGGAAGTTCTACCTGAAATAGAAGGTAAAAACAGCAGGAATTATCTTCCTACCGGAATTACCTTCCTTTTAGTAGAAGGAATACCCTCGAATCTCCTTTTTAAATCAGAAGGAAAATACATACAATTCCTTCCAACATTCGGTGGATGGAAGGTAATTTTGGTAGGAAAATTACTACCTCACGGGAATTTCCTTTCTATTGCGAAGGAATAATTAAGGTAGTCGAAAGAAAAAAGCACCTAGAATAGAAGGTAAAAGTGGTAGGAATAACCTTCCTGCGGGAATTACCTTCCTTTTAGCAGAAGGAATATTATTGAATGTATTTTCTAAATCAGAAGGAAAATAAACATATTCCTTCCAATATTCGGTGGGTATTTTTTGATTCGGAAGGTAAAAACAAAAGGAATACTGAGATGGAAGAATATTCCCACTAAATGTATCTTCTACTAAGGTAGGAAATTTTAGATAAACCTTCTATAGATGTAGGAATTTTATCACATCAGAAGGAATTACCATCTATGAACAGAAGGTAAAGTCTCGTACCCACTATGATAATCTTCAATTTCGGTAGGAATCTGAAGAAATAACTGGAAGGAAATTACAATTCCATCCATTTTTACCTTGTGTTTCGGTAGGATTTCTTGAGGATGATTCTCTTAATCAGAAGGTTAAAATGAAGGGATTACCTTCTGTTTTTTTCCTTCCTTTTTCAATCGGAAGGAAATTGTAGAAGGATAAATTAGAAGGTTAAAATGGGGGGTGTTACCTGCCAACTTTTCCTTCCTTTTTGACTCAGATGGAAAATGTGGAAGGAAATTAAAATGGCGGGATATACCTGTCGATTTTTCCTTCCCTTTTGACTCAGAAGGAAAATGTAGAAGGATATTAAAATAGAAGGATATACCTGTCAATTTTTCCTTCCTTTTTGACTCAGAAGGAAAATAAAGAAGGATAAATTAGAAGGTTAAAATGGAGGGTATTACCTTTCGATTTTTCCTTCCTTTTTGACTCAGAAGGAAATAATTTAGAAGGAAATAATTTAGAAGGAATTTATATCCATCCAAATTAAAAGGAAATATTCCTTCTGAGTCAAAAGGGACGGATTAATCGTCCAAATTCGGATGGTTATTTTTCTCAGTGTATACAGTCTTTCCGTTACGCGTTGTATACACAAATATAGAAAATAAACGAATTGCGTACTGAAATCACAATAGATTAAAAAAAACGAATGACAAAATAATAATTGACAATTCATACTCCTCTTAGCATATGTAGTCTAACATGAATCGTATTTTTTTACTCGGAAAACGTCTATCTGTTACTTGTAATGACTTTTACTTCCAACTGATGTAACCATCTATATATGTCAAGTGGTAATTAAGAATATTTGGAAAGGTTTCCTGTTTCTAAATCAAAGATTTCAAAGACATAAATGGAAATTACTGTTGTGCTCCAGCTTAATATGACGTTGTAGCTGCAGGAGCAAGAAAGCAAAATTATATAGCTAGAAACTTTTCCACCGAACACGCTAAAGCCAAAGTAGTACTTACGATTATGACTCATTCGCGTACTTACGTCTGTTTATTCAAGCCGAGGCGTAAGTATTAGTGACACTTAATCGAGGTTTAAAGAGGGTGACGAGGCGTCGAGACGCCTGGCGTCCCCATAGTTATAAAGGCGGCACAGAATATTTACTGACTGTATTGGGGCCGGATGTATTCAAACATATAGATATAGATTCTTATGAAATATCTAGAGAAGACGGTAAACGCAATATTGCAATACTGGGTGACTGGTAAACATTTAGCAACCTTTTAGAGACTTATTCTGTACATCAAAACTAACAACTTTTGTTCTGGGACTTTAGTCAAAACTAAAAAAAAAAATCAGCTGTTCCATACATTTTGTCGCGGGTGAACGATATTTTTCTATGGAACACCTTTTTTTTCGAGGTTTGACAAAAGTCGCAGAACAAAAGTTGTTAGGTTTGAAGTACAAAACAAGTCCCTAAAAGGTTGCTAAATGTTAACCAGTCACCCAATATATTTGTTTTAAAAATTGAACGACAATACAGGCAGACTTGTAAAGTAACCAAGCCGTAGTGGTCTATTGGTAGTAACAATGAATAAAAGCGATTCGTGAACTTGTGGGTCAAATCCCGATACTGTAACAATGAGATTTTGGGACTTATGTCCGAAATTTCATATCACTGACTTTTCGGCCAAGAAAAACATCGTGAGGTAACTTACATTTGTATAAAGGAGAAATTCGATAGCGTATGTGAATCCACCAACCCTTACTGGATCTGCGTGATGGGTATGGCTCAATCACTTGTTGTCGTTAACGCCCAATCATTCGTGGGTGGCACATGTTCAACAGTGCACTATTAAAAGGCCGGTACAGTAGCTATAGCATGGTAACGGGCATAACCCTTGCCTCATGCATATTTGGTTATTTGTTATTGAATCTGTAAACTGACTTATAATTCTTAAATCTAAATTCTGGATGAACTGTTTATCAGAAGGGTTAGTCCGGGTTTACACGTAAATTGATACTATAGCCGTTTCCGTGTGGCTCTATATATTTTTGTACAGCGCCCCTGGCGGAAACGAGGAAGAACTAACCAAAATGTATGGAGCCACACGCGAACGCAAAAGTATAGGTATAAGTAAACTACGCATAACCTGGACTAAGGCTTCTGTAGTCTGTTTATTTTATGAGTTGGTGTAATCGAAACAAAATATTCAAAACAAAAGTTACAAAGAAAAAATTTCTTAGCTATAGATTTTCCTAAGTAGCTGGGTACATATTTTTCTCTCTGACTAACCTATTCTCAAGGGAATGTGTTTAGGGTACCAATCTTCACAATTAAAATGTTCACAATCTCACACTTGTACAATAAATGTATTCATTACGTTCTTCGGTCGTTATGGAAGGTAGCCAAGTCATGTCTAGGGCACTGAAACGTATTTGTACTCGTACGCTATAAAGCAGTGACACATATTGATAGTCCTGGCTAGTGCGTTGGTATTACAGATATTAATATGAGATTATTATGTAATCGTCTTGATGATACAATGAAACATACATCATATGTATGAAAATCTGAAATTTTCACAGTGTTTGCTATCAAATTCTCCAAAATGGCTGTACCGATAATAATTGTAACATTTTATGTATTCATATTTCATAGATCTGAGAATAGGTTGTAACATATTTTTCATACTCCTAAGTGATAAGGATGTTCTGATTTTTATTTATTTGGCAAAACAACGCCTGCCCTGTCAGCTAGTGCTCTTATACTTGAAACTAAACAACTATAAGTATGATTTTGGTTGAATCAATTTTATAGAACAAAATGAATGCTTCTTTTTATTGTAAATCTACAGGGGACACCTATATCTAACAGCGGATGTAGGGCGGCTGAAGTGATAATGATGATAACATTAAATCTAGTAAATTAATGATTTTGGATTAAATATTTTCAACAATCGGAACATCACTACCTACCAAATATTTAGTCAAGCACGATCCTTTTAGAGTAGTGTAACCACGAGTAAAAAAGTTTACTCGTAGTCACACTGGTTAAACAAAGCGGTGTAACCACGAGTCCGGACCCAAAAATACTAAGTAGATAATAGTTGTGAAAATAAACGATTATGAATTATAAACCGATACATTTATCTAACTTGATGCCGAAGATTGGGCTACAGAAAACGTCCTGAAAAATAAAATTAGGTATATGGACTGACTAATTTCGAATGAAAATTTTAAACATTTTATCTGCGGACGCATGAAATAACGTTTAATACCGGGCCGGTATTTAGCCCGGCCGGTATTTAGCCCAGACGGGTTAGGATTTTAAATTACAATAATTCCCGGCAGCAATTTTTGGCAACAAAATATAGACAAATAGGCAGAATTATTGTAATTTAAAATCCTAACAACAAGCGACAAGCGGCGAGATGTAATTCAAGATGG
The DNA here is from genome assembly GCA_949316475.1 of Hypomecis punctinalis. Lineage (NCBI taxonomy): Eukaryota > Metazoa > Arthropoda > Insecta > Lepidoptera > Geometridae > Hypomecis > Hypomecis punctinalis. The sequence goes on along the minus strand of OX438801.1, from coordinate 16,663,472 downwards.
CCGCTAACGCACCGGCGAAAAACCGGCGACACAAGTATTACTTAGGGTAGGTGCTGCAGAACATGTTTATGTAATTTAATTTATAGGAAATAAAAAATATATATTTTATTATTTGGTCGTCATTTTGGATTTAGACTACCTGTGGCCCTCCTTAAAGGTTGCAGCAAAAAAATTGCTGCCGGGAATTTTCGCAATTTAAGCCCCATATTTTGACTTACCCGTCTGGGCTGTACACGCTAGAAAACTGCGCACGGCCGAAATTGGAAACTAATTCGATGCTGCCAGGGAATTCAAAAGAATAGCAACATACGTGGCGCCACCACTCGCGCGTTGAGTTATCTTTGCTGCACTCTATCTCTATGGCTACCATACAATAACCGGTGCCAAGCTAATTCACTGTTTTGCAGTTTTGCGTTGACACTCAAGTATCCGATACGGCACATTAGTCACTGTTTACGGGGTTGACATTTTAACTAGTAATCGAATGAGATGAGAGTGACTAAGCCGGAAAACATCATACTAAGCTGCAATAAAATAAGACACGTAATTTCTCTGCTCCGTAAACGTTGAACAGAAATGAAAATAATAATTTTTTCATGATGGAATCGTTAAAATGTCATATTTAACTCTTTCGCGCAGCATTGTGGAGACGATAGTATATGCCTATGCACTATACTATACTGTAGTGTATGCAAATGTCGGAAAATGTCCTTGTTTAATTTTCATCCCGGAAACGGCGAGTAAAAGCAAGCACAAAATAAGTAAAATATTTGATTTCCTGTGATATGTAAACTCGTTTTCAAAAAACACAGCTTATTATGAAAGTTTGTCTGTATTTTATCTATTTTAATTGAATTAATATTGTCAAATAAATTTCAAGACAAAACACGTAAGTAAGTATTTCAAAGTAAATGCAGTTTTTAATTATAATTTTATTGTGCCTCGACTTTTTACAAAGTTAAATTTTGTATATATTTTCAATTAATCTGCCTGTGTATCTGCATATTTCTTGTTTTATTTCTAACCATTTGCTAAGAAATTGAAAACAATGACACTTTCTTGTTTCGGTTTTGCTTGACAATGTAACGTAGTAGTTGTATGAGATGAGTGTATGTGAACTAAGCCAAAACACATTATCATAGCTATAATAAAATACGACACGTAATTTTTCTACTCTGTAAACGTTGGAGTGAAATGGAAATGATAATTTTGTCATGATAGAGTCGTTAAGATGACATATGCAAAATATATGGAACATTTGCTTTTGTTTGAAGTTGTGTTACGATATATAAAGATTTGATATTCTATTTACTTAGGAATCTCATTGTACAATATGTGTTCATTGTTTTTACGCGTTATTCCCATCATTATCAATCGTTTCAAAAAAATAATCGGGTTGCGGTTTTCTGAAAGCGACTCTTTCTTATGTAGCTTAGTAATTTGACATTGAAAAAAACCGGACAAGTGCGAGTCAGGCTCGCACACCGAGGGTTGCGTACAATTCCTGAACCATGCTCTTCTAGGTACTGATTTGTTGATTTGATTCGTAGGGCAGAAGCCATTGCCTCCTGCTGTACATGCAGGTGCAGTGGTGTGAGCCCCAAGATGATTTCGAGAGCATCTGAGGGTGTCTTTTTTCTACATCCGCTGATTAGAGAGCACGCAAGTCTTTGCGTTTGTAGTAGCCTAGTTATAGCGATCGCTAGGTTTGTTACGTGTATTTAGCTTCTACTACTAATAATAAAAAATAGGGTCTCGAAGTTACGGACTGTGACACCGTGCGGTTTTACAAAGTTTGACGCGAGTATAGGAAGTTTAATAAAAGCACAAATGGGTACACTTTTTTCATAGGACAAACCCTATGAAAAAAGTGTACCCATTTGTGTAACCGTTGTTCATAGTAAACATTGAAATATTTTGGCTTTACATTTGGTAACCCTATTTTCAAGTGTTACCATAAAATCTCTTGGAACATTCGATAAGCAGCATCGATAGGAGAGCTACCGCTTGCAATGTTATCAGAGAACCACTCGAACGGATAGTGGATAGGCTTTCGATGGTACGCTTTGGATTGCGTACTGACACATCATGCAATTACGAACTTGTGCTTGACATGATGTATTGATGTAAGGATTTTCTGGAACTGATTATAGTTTTACCTTTTTTTAACCATCAAAAACGGAGTATTTTTGACCGACGCAACGGTGGAGGTACTCAATTCGTCAAACCACGCATAACTTTTTACATAGTGCTCCGATTTTGATAATTATTTTTTAATGGAAAGAGTATACTTCAAAGTTGGTTCCATTTAAATTTTATCGAAATCGGCTGAGCCACTTTTGATTAATCAACAATAAGGTGAAAAATGTTACATCGTTCTGTGCGAAATTTTTGCAAATTCTGTACACAGTTGCAAGCGGTCATGCCATTTTTTGCGACAAATAATTATATTTATTAATGTATGAGAGCGGTAAGGATATTGTAGGTATCATTAAATCTTGGCCTGACCTTTAAGGAAAACGCTCGCCTTACAAACACTAATTAAACTAGTGTTTGTTACTAATTTTCACAACTAAGTAACTAATTGTGAATGAGAAGTTTTTTTTATTTTCTCTTTTCTGGGCAACTAATTGCAATGGACGAGTAGGTATAGTACCAAATTGATGGTATTACAGTGGACGACAAGGCAAACGGTGCGCAAACCCGTAGCTACCCGTACTAATTGAGTTCTTTACATCTACATATTATGTAGGTACGGATTTACACCCCACTGACTTTTCGATAAAGGGAGATTTTGTGAAGTAGATATACTTTATGTGGGTACGTTTGTAGGAAAAATTAGATGGCCATTTTCTAATATGTGAATTTTTTATACCAAATTGAACTGGCCAGCGTGGTGAATATGGTTAAATCGCTCTTCGTGGATTATTAAACAAACTCTTGTAACTCTTAAGCAAATCTCAAAGAGTTAGCTTTGTGATAAGCATTTCAAAAATCTGAAGCGAACGCAGTATTTGAACCTGCTCCTTCGGATCGCTAGCCCGACGCTATAAATTGGTGGTAATATAAGCACTTCAAAAATTTGACGCTTGCGTAGGAGGTGGGCTGGCTCAGTTGGTTAGAAAGTCGGGCTAGTGATCCGAAGGGGCAGGTTCAAATCCTGCGTTCGCTTCAGATTTTGAAATGCTTATCACAAAGATAACTCTTTGAGATAAAATCTAGTGTGGAAAGCACTCAAAATAAAATCATAATCTTAATCATAATCTTATCTTAGCAAATATTTAGCTTGAAGTAAGTATCTAATATCTAAGTGCGTAAATAAGCTGTTGTTCTTTTATTAGCTTCCAACACAGTGCAAACCTAAGTATATCCCACCCAGAGTCAATTAGACTAATAATATGTGTCGATATTTGACACAGTAGGTAATAAATCTATCTCTCTCTTTATCGCAAATCCTGGAAGAATAGACTAATTTTGATATGTTACTGCTATTTGAAAGCTGTTATTATCGGGTTCTTATCCTAAAAATATACCACATTTTTTTAGGTTACATAGTACGCACAAAGTATTGCAATTTTAAATTTGTGTACCGAAATTTTAACTTTGTGTGCCAGCAGTGAAATTGCGCAACTTTTTTGCCTGTAAGCTGAATAGGGTAGTTAACTGGTATTGAATTGTTGTTTTTAAATCGACACTATTTTTCAAGAATAGTTCGTGAAGCGGTGGAAATCAAAAAACATAAGAATTTTAACCGGGAGGATGGATTTAAGTTATCGGCGTCGTGGAATCCTGTTGTCAATAAATGCAAATTGCGTAGTGTAGGTAGAAGGACATTGTTAGATACCGTCAGTGTTGTGTGTCGTAATGACAATTTTTCAAGTTCAAATTGAATTGGCGGTACCAGCTGTTCCACATTCCAGTCTACCCGTGACCACGGTCGATGCAACTCGGCCGAAACGTCGGGATGAGGAGGTATTTATTTATCTCGTAATTTTAGTGCGCGATTAGTCCCGTAGTATATAATAATAATGGTATTGAATTAATTAAAAGTATTAAAATTAGTGAATTCTACAATTCATTATGATTTGTAATTAGAAATAAAAACTAAAATGGCTAATCCAGTTCTAAGATATAAGTTTGTAAAGATTTCGGTAGGGATTGAGAGGTTTTGTCCCTTTCCCACAAAGCATAACATATGGCAAAGCATATAGTATGGCGAATGTATAACACTTATGGACCATGACGTCATATTCTGCTATAGTGCGCTCTTTGTCTAGCAAGAAAATTAAATGCTTGTAACTTCTTTATTTCTAAGTTGATTTTTTTATTTTTGTTTTCGTTAATCGGGTCTGTTATAGTTAGCTGTTACAAGAGGACACATAAAAAATTGTTAACTAGTCTATTGTGTGAAAATTGCAATGTAGGCGCATTCCAGCTTAAAATCCACATAAAACATGATATGAAAACTTACCTAAATATTTTATGAAATATCATTGGATTATCATTTTAATTTAGAAGTACTTAAACTGTGTATTTTTGAATTGCACAATGTTTAATCAGATTACAATTTTTTTTATATGTACCAAGTAATCATATACTAATATTATAAATCTGAAAAGTTTTTTGGTTTGTTCCTCTTTCACGCACCAACGGAGCAACGGATTGACTTAATTTTTGGCATGGATATAGGTAGTAGGCCGGAAAGTGACAAAAGCTACTTTTTAAATCCCGAAAAAGTAAGAGGTTCCTGTGGGATAGCACAAAAGTCAAAATACCACGCGGGCGGAGCCGCGGGCAAAGGCTAGTTAAATAATAATTTCATCTGAAACCAGACAATACTTGTACTGACAAATGAATAGCTTATTTATTAGTCAATGAGAAAATATACGTAAATTCTTAAAAGTTATTCAAAACATTTAAATAAAAAAAAAAATAACATAAAAAAATTAAATATAACATATTTTTAAATAAAACTCCTCGTTAGACAGTGAATATGACTTTATTTATTCACAGACTAGGTTAGATTAGGTATTAATATATTGTTTTTAATTTTTAGTTTTTTTTTTAAATAGCTTTTTTAAGAGTCTGTCAAGCTCTTTACTTTAATGAACTTTTTAATCAACAAGAAAAATAGTCAACAAAAACGATAATCCGTTTAACAGAAAAGAATACCAAAGCTTGATGTAGGAGTTAACCTTATAACCTTCTGTACTTTTATGTAAGAAACTCACTAAATTAGTAAGCTAATACAATGCTAATATAAAGCTGTATAATTATGTAGAACTCATCAAGTAATATAAAGTCGTGGTGGTCTAGTGTTAATGACACTCGCCTTACAATCGTTAAGTCGTGGGTTCAAACTCGGTCCCGTACCAATGAATTCTTTGGAATTTCACACCACTGGCTTTTGAAGGAAAACATCGTGAGGCCAGCGTGGTGGATATGGCCCAGTCACCCTTCGTGGGTAGGCCTAAGTCCTGCAGTTGACTATTAATAAGGCTGGTACAGTACAGTACATCAAGTAATACTTGCCACGACAACGCGTTTTCAAAGAAGAATTAAAGCGTATTTTCTTGATTGCTCATTAATGCCGTCCTATTTAATAAATGCAACAGAGTTTACCTAGAATTATGTACCTACCAGCAAAATAACTTGCTGTTAAATTAATATTTAAAATAGTTGAAACTGCGAAATATATTCAACTAAAACCAAATTTGCATCGACAGAGCTTTGAAGTTTAGCTTCACAGCTTCAATCCTCCACATTATTCCATAAATATTACATTTTATCCTCAGAACCAACTTGGCACGTGGCACATGTGGATATTATCGATAAGCTCAATTTACAAACTGATCCTATCTCTCTTAAAAATTGAATAGTTTAGTATTACCAAAAAACCTGTATTAAAATAAAATATAGGTACAATTTAGCGTTGCAATTTTTCGCCAAGCCAAAATCAACCTTACAGACGCGGTCATTATTTCCTAACCCTGTAACAAACGTTAAAATAATCGCACGTTCAAAAGCAAAAACTTACAGCGAACATTAGCATAATGAATCAACTAGTAAAAATACTGACCTGTTGATAGAGACGAGAATCGCTGCCAGATTCCGAGCGGTGCTATCTCGAGTATTTAACGACTTCGTTCATCTTTCACGCTTATTATGTTAAACACGACACTTTGGTAGGGTGCGAATTGCAATTAACATTTCCTTTCTTTTCCCTCACTTGTTTCGGAAGTGGTTGAAGTTTGAGGGCGCGATGTTTTTCGTTCCGGCGCTGATTCGGTTCGTGCCGGTCGAATGCCGGGCGGAAACTGATTTTACAGTGTTTTCACGGCGCAACCGGGTTCGGGACTGGGCTGGGAACGCCTGTTGCCCAGCTACGAACCACGTCCACCAATAGCAACGCGCCGACAGCTTTGCGAACTTCACTTTGAAAACTTTTGTAAAAGCTAGCTAACTTTCGGGCGAGCTTTTTCGAGCGGCAATTTAGCGGCTAGTTTATATACAACTTTAGGTAACCTGGAGCTTTTTTGTTTGATTAGCTGCTACTTTTATTTTGTTTCTGGAAGGGATTTGTGTAGCATGTAGAATATAGAGTATAGCAGTGAGGTTTTTGATAGAGCTCGATCTTTTGTTTAATTAAGAACATAATTAAAATGATGTTAAATGTGACAAATATCTTTACTGGGGAGTGTTGGGTTTGTTGATATTTATAAATGCAACATTGAAATCAATTTCATCACTTTGGTACTTAGGTTAAAAACATTGAATGACTGTAACAACAATTAGGTATTTCAAAGATGGTTTATTCCTACGTAAATACCTATTTCTTTTTGTAAAAAATATTGAACGAGAAACTACGTAATCCTACGTTTTTTCAATCAAAAAAAAATCTATTCATAAAAATTATATATACTTGCTCGTGTAAAGTAGTCACAAAAATTTAGGTACCTACCTGTTCCTATCCTGTTTGATTACGATTGTTGCGAATGTAGCCCCTTTATAGCTGAAATATTTGTCGTTGTAAATAGACTCGATATAGGTAGTATAAATCTGTTATAATATTAATCATTTTTGTCTGTCTGTCAGGTATATTACTATTATTTATGTTTGACTAGAAATAATATGAATGTAGCCTTTACAGCTAAATTACTGCTTATGTAGGTACTTTTATTACTAAAGTGTACTTTATAATTTTTCCAATGTTTATATTAATTTTATATTATTTTATTTGATTATTCTACTGTAATTAACTTATTATTGTTTGACAAAGCCCCTTTCTTTACAGCTGACATTTTTAAATTAAATTATTTTTATTTACCAAAATTAATTAAATTTAATGCATACCCATATTTATTTTAAATTACAGGACTGAATTTCTTTAGTATTATTTTATTGTGATTATAATTTAACGATGCCTCTGTACAGAGCTGAGTTATTTTGATTTTATTTGTATTTAGTGAATTAATGTACCTACAATACCTACATATTTGTTATGAATGTCTGACAATTATCAAAAATTAACAATTATGTTATGATCAAACTTATTGTCTAATGAGGGAATCATGGAAGTTAAAACTTATATTTTTGTTTATGTTTATTGCTGTTGTCATTCTCTGATGTAATCCAAGCTATATTTTTTCTTGTTGTGAGGGTAGATAAGAGTACTTAAATAAAATTACTGTAATAGTGACGAGTCCATGGTAGAACCATTTAAATAATTTATTTTACTAAGTAAAAATGTGTAAGTGATATACTATGACAATAAATGATATTCTATTCTATTCTATCGCACCCACAAACTCGTCCGATTTTCTTTCCAAAATAAAAACATAGCTTCCATGACGCATGACCATCTAAAATAAGGTCGCCTGAGAAGCCTAGGTGATATTATCATTAACACGGTGATATTTAATAAGGTAAAAAGTAAAAGATATAAAATGGCTTCACCCGTTAATATAGAGGACGAGACAAGAGGTGACGAAGAACCTGAAATACCGTGAGTACCCAAATCAATTTTTATTTTCAGAAAAACAAAATCGAAATTACTATTGGATCGTATGAGAGAGCTCACGAGGTCAAACTAAAAATTTCATTTTTTGTAAGGTTCAGAAAATATAAATAAATCGACAATAAGCCCGAGTCCTGTTCCTTTTTCACTTTAGGCATTCGATAGAGAGAACGCTTTTTACGTTGCTAATTAATTTACGCTGGCGCATCTGTAATCGGGCTTGATATTACTTTTCCCCGTTGATACCTACTAAGTACCTATTATTATCTATTGAAAACCAGGATAGTTTTTTAGTTTTTAGGGTTCCGTACCCAAAGGAAAAACAAAAAACGAGACTGTTTTACTAAGACTTCGATGACCGTCCGTTTGTCTGTCAGTCTGTCTATCACCAGGCTGTATCTCGTGAACCGTGATAGCTAGAACGTTTAAATTTTCACAGATGATGTATTTCTATTGCCGCAGACAAAAAATGACAAAAAAAAATATTTAAGAGGAGCTTCCATACTTGGAAATTAAATTTCTGGAGCGAAATTAATATCGGCAACATTCACAAAATAACTAGTTGTAATTTCTTTTGGAAAATAAATATTTAAATCTAAACATATTAATCCCTATGTAGTATTTCTTCGTGCGCAAGTTCGACACGCACATGGCCGATTATTATATTATTGTGACTTGCTTTTCAGTGAAGATGACGATTATATGATCAAGGAGAAGTTCGAATTATTTTTCAAAGCTCATTGGAGGGGTTTTGCCTGTCTTGTAACACCAATAATTTTCATTGCTGTTCTCATACCATTTCCATCCGAAGTAAGTATTTTCATACAATGCTTACCAGGGGTAAAGGATAATGTCAATGCTTCAGGCATAGGTAAGGTAAGGGATCCACGCTCTGGCTCATACCTAGCGCAGCATATTTCTTTGGCGATCCAGCGCAGTAACGTCGCCAGTATAATGGGTACTTTTGTCCAGGGTACCATTATGGGTGGCCTGTTTGATAAAGCTGATTTGTAATGTGTAAATAGTTTAACATTTACTTTAAATTTAGACAGTAAATGTATGCTTACCAACTTATTTAGGTATTACTATTATTAGAGATTATTAAAATAATAATTAATAGTTTTTTATAAGACTTTGAAAAAGGAGGAGGTTCTATGTTCATCTGTATGTTTTTTGTGTATATTCTTCGATATATTCGCCAGTTGTGAGCCAATTAAAAAAAATATTTCGAATGGTATTCCGAAATGATCCCATTTAAATTTTATCAAAATCGACAGAGCAGTTTTTGAAAAATCAACAATAATGTAAAAAAATATACATCAAGTCGAGCAAATTGGTCGCATTTTTGTACACGACGGAAATCGGTTCTGCTATTTTTTTTTGCGAAAAATATATTATACACATATATTTATAATAAAAAAAACACCGGTTTTTACTCACGTATAATATCGCGGCCGTGCCGTTGGGAATCCGACCGGTTTCAGATATTATATATTTAGAAAGAAAATCTTGCAAGGAAAAGGGCATGTATATACGAGTAAGTTAATACTTTACTTTCAGAAATATCAATGGTGTGCATACACGCTGATTATTATGGCAGTCTACTGGGTGCTCGAGTGTATCCCTCTGCCCATAACCTCTTTCTTGCCAATAGTAATATTCCCTTTGTCTGAAGTGATGGACACCTTCACCACTTGCAATTGCTATATGAACGTAAGCCCACTGTACACAAAGTGTTGTTGTACAAAATGCAAGGACTTTCAAAGACACATATGCTCATAATGATAAATAACTTTTACTATGGAACCAGCAGAAAATCGCGAAAATAAATCAGAAAAGGAAGTCCGTGCATTGGTACCTATTTACTTAGTAAAAATTACCTGTTTTTACATTTTTTTACAAGGCTATTGACAAATGTATAGAACAGACTAATAAGTATGAACATAATGTCCGTGATGGTCATCTGGGTGACCGCGCGCCTAACAAGCAAAAGACGTAGGTTCAGAGCTGCCGTTATGGGCGCCGTTACCGAAAGGTTCCTTGGAATTTATGAACAGATCCATACAACACTGGCTTTGTTAAAAAAAAACATCGTGAAGCAACTTACGTCTTTAGAAAAAAATAGATAGCGTATAAGTATGTAATTTACTTACAACCAGTACTGTGCCAGCGTGGTTAATTTGGCTCATTCTTTTTTCTTGAACAGGCCTATGTCCAGCAGTGGACTATTTAAGAATAAGTAGGTTACAGTAAGAACTGTATTGTAATAAGTGTGCCTATTATTTTCTTCTTTATTTGACAATATTGACAAGATTATCTGCTAACGAGAACATTATCATGGGGAAAAATAAATGTAGAGCGCAGTTCAGTTGATAGCTAATTTGTTCAGTAAGAAGATATTCTTTCTACATAGGACAAATCCTTTTAAACATTTTCAATTATAATAATTGATCTTCTTCAAGCCTTAGTAAAAGCTATGTTTTTCTACCTTTATACCCTTACTAAGATTATCTGTGTTGGGAATGCCATGGGTCACATACAAAATCAAGAAACTTGGCATCCATTCGAGAACTTTAAGCCCCAGCGGCCCAGGTCTAACTATTATGTGCCCTGCTCACTGCCACTATAATTTTATTTATTTTTCTATGATAAAAGTCTATGTCTATTATCAACCTTTGAACTATAACAAAAAATTTAGCTCTGCATTGCTCTTTTTACTCTGTTGAAGAGCAAAAAACCAACAATCACACTTCCGGATTCATAATATTAGTAAGAATAAGGGTAGGAGGGATAAGGATGAAATCTAATATTTACTTTTTTTTATTCCGTATAGGTTTGCATTTGACTAGATACTGCCTGATGTTGAGCAGATATGCGGTCTAGGGTGTAGCACGCTTACCTTGAAGATACCTATTTACTCGGGATTTGAAGACGCCCACGTTGTACTTAAGCGGGAAGACAGACCCAGGCAAAGCGTTCTACATTCTGGCTGTTCGTATGAGGAATGAGGATTCGAAACGCTTACTTCTAACGCGCAGAACACCCACCATAAAAAGGTGGCACTTTGGTCGCGTCTGTCTAGCCCTACGATAGAAGAAAGGGGCAGGTGGGACCAGATTGCTACTATTACTGTTATAAACCAGGTTGTAACTGTTATACAGGACACAATAATAATGTTTTTGGGAAGTCTAATGCTTGCTTATGCTGTGGAACAATCAGGACTTCATAAAAGACTGGCATTATGTGCGATTCGGGCTATTGGATACTCACATAACAAGTCAGTCATTCATTGATTTTAGTACCTACAGCTTTTTTTTACAAAATAATATCTATTCCGTTGGTTTTTTGACCAAATATCACAATTGGATCTTTATGTTGGGTTTTTTAAGCTTTTTTGTGCTTATCTCATAGTTTGAATAGGTGTGTGCCGGCGATCACTTTTGTGTTGGCCTTGTTTTTTTTTAAACTATACTTTAACTCCAGATATAAAAATATGAATTCGATGTTACAGGCTATTATTCGCAATGTCGTATACCACAATGTTCGTATCGATGTGGATTACAAACACAGCGGCGACTACCATGATGGTCCCCATCAACTTTGCTATTCTCAAAGTCTTTGAAGATGTAAGTTTTATCATCATCATTTTAATAGTAGTTAGGTCTTTCTCTAAACGACGGATATATTCTAATTCTATGACAATTTTGTGATATTTATATAAGCCGTGGTGGTCTAGTGGTAGTAACACGTGTCTTACAATCGTCTGGTGGGTATGTAGAAATCCCGATCCCGTATCAGTTCTTCAGATCAGAGTTTCTTTGGAACTCATGTACGGAATTTCACACCACTGGCTTTTCGGTGAAGGAAAACATCGTGAGGAAGCCTGCATACGTCTGTAGAAGAAATTCGATGGCGTATGTGAATCCACCAACCCACAATGGGCCAGCGTGATGGATATGGCCCAATCACCCTTCGTGAGTAGGTCTACGTCCTGCAATGGACTATTAAAAAGGCTGGTAGAGTACAACACAGTACAGTCATCCTTGTAATCATTATTGTGGCCAAATCTATGACCAAACCCTTTGTTATGCGAGATTTCCAAGAAAACACATATTTAGCTTAATAACGTGCGTAGTTTCGGTTGGCCTTTATCCAGTATTAGTTGTAACCATAGAGGTTTTAACAATTCAAAATTTATTTGTTTTTACACATAAACAGAAACAGTAGCTCTCCGAACAGCACACATCGTGGTTAATCTCTTTAACTGAATCTTACCTAAATCTCGACTCGTTCATAATTGATTTTAGTCATACTAAACGATTTTGCCAAATATTATCAAAACGGGCGATGAACACCGCGACAGCAAATTTCCGACTCTTTTAAAGAAAATCCCCATATTTCATTAATGTATAGAATCAGTGTACTAACAAAGTTTCGTCAAGATTTGCTGAAAAATGAGACATGTAGAGCAGATTTTCCTTAACAAGTACTATCTTTTCTACATCTGGACAGATAAAAGTACAATCGTCGAGTTAAAGCAAAGACCATCGCTTTGCTTCAGTCAGTTAAGTATATAAGCTCTACCTACCAAATTAGACATATTTAAAAAGGCCGTATTTTGGTAGCTAATCGCTTTGCAGTTGCGATTTCATGAACAATTTTATTTCAGCTAATGTGTAACGTTATTAACTAAATAGTTGTATGAAAATATAGCTTAAAAATAAATAATACAAAAATATCAGCTTTTGATTTTAACACGACTACCATGTTAAGGACATCTACCGAGAAATATTTTATTTTAAACATTTCAGCAAAATTTGATGAGTATCTACGACACAGACGAGAGAGGTGATTTAATTGCTTCTGATATCACCACCTGTTATTTCTGCGCTGCGACGTTTTCTGCGACCATAGGTAAAGTTCTAAGTATTCTATATGAATTCGTACTGTTAGTCAGTAGTGTAATTTAAAAACAAATTACTAAGCCAAACACACGCCGAAGAGACTCAGAACAATGTCGGTAGCTAGTTCTTATTCAGAACGAAGCACAGAGCTAGTGGAGCGAAAAGATAGTTCATGTCCACGCGCCTGGTTTTTTTAAATGAGTATGTTTTAAAGCTGCTGGCTTCGAATTAAATGGTGAACGAAAATATCTTATTACAAAACTACTACCCGGCTTATACGAACTTACTTACAAAATGTCTAAAATGCATGCATAGTAGAAAGAAGGACAAGAAAATAGTAAAATTTAATAGGGATCTGCCAAATACGTGACTGTGGCGTGTTTAAACCATAATGTAATGGTTTTCATGATGAGAAGTTAGTGTGCAGTACGTAGTACCTACGTGTTTTTTTTATGGCTAAAACATTATTTGGATTGTGATGAGTGATAGTGTAGGTATAATATAATATTACGTTGTTATACTACTATATTAATACGGGACTTATCGCGCAATAAAACATGAGATATATTAATTAAATACCTCTTTTTCTTTTTCTCCCGACGTTTCGACCAAGTTGCATTGGTTGTGGTCACGGGCACACGAAATGCGACGCCGTATCACTCAAATTGAAATTGTCACCACGACACACTACACTGACAGTATCTGTAAATAGTGGAGCGCCTGGGGGTTTTGACCTAGGAAAATTGCTACAGTGAATGATTTTTTTTGGTTGAGGTGGCATTTTCTTTCTTATACTATAACTTGCAAAGTTTACCAAAAAATTTTTTGTGCTTTTGATTTTTTTACTTTTTATTGAAAAAAAAATAAGAAATTGATATTCCAGCATTAATTTAATTTTAGATAGCATTTTTTTTTATGTACACGTAGAATTTGTCTCGAATAGGTATAGAATATCATCTTTTAGAGATACCTATGTTTATGAAGGGTCGTAGAGACCTTGTACAGGTAGTAAAACGTGAACGGGAAGGAGAGAGGGAAGGTTGAAGGGACAGCAGCTGTAACGTACAACTAAACGGACGTTTCCTGGATAGTTTAGTTATAAATGACACGTGTCCTGTATATGTTGTGTATTTATTGCAATTAAATTTGTTATTTTTTTTTACAGTTTTTAAAAAATGGATGAACTATGTACCAGTATCATGGCTGATGAGCATAGTTGCATACTATGTGAAAAATTAGGTTCATCATCCGAAACGAAAGAAAAGTAACGAAAGTTATAAATATTTGTCATTCTTTTGGCTTTTGTGCTTCATACAAAGAGGCTACGTTATACGAAGCTTCCGCAACTTTTGCATCTCCACCAGAAATAAAACCTGGCAGTTTTGTTCAATTCGTGCATGATAATGCCGATTTTAATATTAACACTATTGATGGTAGGTAAAGGAACATTCCATTATATGGGAAGCATTGAAATAGTGACCCCAGATGATGGTATACAACCTTGAAGACCTATTAAACGTTTGAAGGCTATACCACCTGAATCTGAGTTCGTTAAAAATGGAAATATCACTCTACAAATCTATCCAGCTTCTGTTGGTACAGGTTTTTCAAACATAACAATCAAGTTACTTGAACACATTGACTTGAATACATTGAGATACAACTTTTTCATTAAAGCTACAACCAAAAATACAAGTGTTATTTTGTCATCATTACCACCTACAACTGATGCCGCAATTGAACACCTGAAAAGAGTGTACCTGCAAACCCAGATATGGTTAGGAAACGACATAAATATCGGAGATTGGGGGTGGAAGTATCTCAATAACATGTTCATCCCAATAACCATGAACCAATTACCAGCACCGGATAATCTACTGCAAATGTTATTTTGCAATTGCAAAAGGGGTGTGTAGCTGCTTGTGGATGTCAGAAGAGAGGTTTATATTGTAGTGTAGCAGTGTAATGGAAATAGCTGCCTTAATACTTTACCTACCATTAAAATGACTGAAGTGGAAGAGAATATTTGATATAGATCAATAATGTAAAAAGCCTCAATAAACAAAATTTTTATTTTAAATGTTAGGTACCTTAATTTCGATTTTCCTTGAATTACTACATTTATCCACTTATTATGCATACATAAAAATATACTTCAACTTAATTTTGATATACAAAATCATTTTACAGAATAATATGCCTCATACTATTTGAATTATTATAATTATTCATTTTTTTTTATTTTAAAATCAAAAGCACAAATTTTAAATAGGTAAACTTTTTTATTTATGTTATTAGTTAAACATTCCAATTTTTTTTTTTCATCCACTGTAACGGAAGTATGAGGTTTCTATGATTTTGACGCTCCAGGCGCTCCACTAAAAGGTATTAATGCCTACACCACAAAGTTTACATTTGTCGACTACAGGATTCCACGACACTGTTAGTTAGAAACCATCCTCTCGGTTGAAATTACGGTGCTTTTAAATAGAAGTATAATGTGCTCAAATCGCGAAAGTTTGAAAATAAAATTACGTTGTTGTTTCACAGGAGGAGTTGGTACATTAGTTGGAACAGCCACAAATCTCGTATTCAAAGGGCTTTTCATGAAGTGAGTTTTTTACACCTACTCCATCTAACCGGGTTTATCGCATAGGATTAATGATACTAAGCCGGAAAGAGGGTGATTCAGACCATTATTATGAATAACTTTTACTATAGGTCCAACCCGCGATTTGAGAAAAAATATAGTTGACCAATATGTACTTAACGGTTGTTTTTAGGGCTTATCCAGACGCTCCAGAATATTTGTCGTTTCCAAATTTCTCGGCCTTTTCAATACCATATATGCTTTTGATGCAAACCGCAATGTTTGTGCAAATGCTGGTCATATATTTTGGATTTCTGCAGTGAGTAATTAATTTTATACAACAAATACTATTTTTATAAAAACAACTTGGCAACTAATATCTGTCACCTAACTAAAACAAGTGAGTAATTAAAACTTTTATGAGAGACACACATATAAGTAAATGCTAAAAATATACGTTATTTGTACTTATTACGATTATTAACCAGTAAAGTAAAAGTAAAAAGCTTTTTTCAACTACATTATTATTGCTTCATTACAATTAACATTAAAATTCCGATTTAAAATTTTACTAAACGTTATTTCAATTTTTATTTAACTATTATTCTTCATGTCACGTTTTGTACTCGTCAATTTAAATCTTTAGTCCGTAAAATGTTTGTCAATTTTACTTCTTATATGATATGTCAATGAAAGATTAGTTTGTCAATGTAGTTGTCGCCTTTCTGGCGTAGGCCTCTCCCAGTTGTGCCCATCACTCATGTTTCATCCACTGAACTCCGTGTCTCTGAGTGAAAATGTCTTCCCATCTTCTATTCGGCCTTCCTCTATTTCTTATTTCTCCTCTTGGGACCCATTCTATGAGCCATATTAACCAGTAACTGGGTTTAAAACATATATTATATTTAATAATTTTTTAAATTATTGTTTGTCATTTCTTTACAAACTTGGAGATCTGTGCCTTTTATAGTCTCATATTAGCTAAGTAGTTTACAGAAGAAAAAATAGTTTAAATAAATCCTGTACGTTAGATGTAGCTAAACGCTGGGCTAAAATTATTTTACATATTTACCTTAAGTTATCTTTTAGCTAAATTAAATCCAAAATGACATTATTATAAACCTAAAAGTGTGTTTGTTGGTTTTTTAGGCCCCGCAGTATTGCTGCTAAAAAGGCTAGAATATCTCAAGGAGGTATACAAGCGGCCAAAACTGCCGTAGACGATAATTGGGCCAAGCTCGGCAAAATGACGTTATGGGAATCCGTAAGACTGTAACCAGATCTATATTCTTCCAAACAAGTCACTGTCCGACGTTTACTGCTAAGCTTTTCATATACACACGCTGGCCTAGTGCGGATTGGTGGATTAACATACGCCGTCGAATTTCTTTTACGGACATATGCAAGTTTCCTCGATATTTTCCTTGAAAAAGCCAATAGTGTGAAAATCTGTACATAAATTCCAAAGAACTCATTCGTATACACCCGGAAACTCATTGGTATACACTTATGACTTCACGATTGGAAGGCGGGTGTCTCTACCACTAGAACACTATGGCTAACCACTAAACTACCTGGCTACCCACATGGATTTCCAATAAATCCGGCCCAAAGCAGCTTGAATTTAGCTTGTTTCTGTGCTCTTAAATATGTATCTTTGGTCTACCTAGTAGGTAGACGTTCTACACTGCGCTTATCGGTACATGATTTCCATTCGAAAACTTTGTGGCCTCGTCAGCCATCCTTTCTTTGAACTGTGTCTTGTCTACGTGACGGTCGGTTACTTCGATTTGTCTGCGGATCTCTTCATTTCTGATTCAATCTCACCAGATACTATACAGATTTATTGAATATGTTATTCTTTGTAAATAAGATACCTACTCTCAATTAAATTAATTGCATCAGCATTTGTAAGTCAAAGGGAAGGTATAAGTTACATGTATTATGTGTGCTCTAAACCAAAAATTGATTGATTAAATTACTAACTAGTTAACTTCTTGATGTAAATTAAAATATTTTATCATGCTCTTATTTTATAAGAAATCATTTGTAATGTACCTATTTCCCGAAGAGATAAATCATTTGAATAGGGTTATAATAAGTTTTTCGTGTATGTATTCGACAGATGGTGGCAATTTTATTCAGTGGTGCGATGATTATGTTTTTCTGTAGATCACCACAAATATTCCCCGGATGGGGTGATAGAATTATTGAATATTTTGGAATTACAGACAAGAAATTGTAAGTGATTTTGACGTTTTTTTCGCTACTAGTTTATTAACTTAATTACACTTTTTAAAATTAATCTACCAGAAAAAGGCCTGATTTCACCATACCATGTCTGTTATCTCTTATTGAGGCATAGGGTAGCTAATGGGTCTTTAAAAATAACAGGACTCTTAGATCAATTTACGTCCTAAGAAGACAATAAAATGTAAAAGGTATATTGGTAATTGGTAAACCCCACGTTATACAAATTGTTCACTCTATGTTCGTTCTCATTGTAATACGACCTAATAGAAACGTTTCTATTAGGACTCTCTCTAATTTTCATATCTGTTCATGACAGCTCGCATCAAAATGTAGATATTATAAATCCGAAAAGTTTGTTGGTTTGTTCCTCTTTCACGGAGCAACGGAGCAACGAATTGATTTTTGGCATGGATATAGTTCAAGGACAGGAGAGTGACATAGGCTTCTTTTTATCCCGAAAGGTTCCTGTGGGATAGCACAATAGTCAAAACATCACGTGGGCTGAGCCACGGGCAAAAGCTATTTTGTAATAAAATGAGAATAATATAATTATCTAATAATGTGTGTGTAATAGTGTGGGTGTAGTGTGGGCGCTTTATCGTAGTATAAAATATCCTGTTGACTTAATTTTTTGGTATGGAGATGGTTTGAAAAACGATAAGTGACATAGGCTACTGTTTATCCCGAAAAAATAAAAGGTACCTCAAATACCTTCCTTCAAAGGAAAAAAAAGGTAAATGTGATAGCTCAAAAATCAAAATATATCATGTGGGCGAAGCCGCGAGCAAAAACTAGTGTCAAATTAATAGATTCAAAAATCTACTTTTGCGCTCGTTTTGCATATGTGGCACGATTTTGTACTTGTAATTTATAGTAGGTACATATTAATGTCAATGCTTAGGTGCTTAGGTATTTTTTCAATATGTGCTTAGAACGCTATGGCGATTTTGTCCGTGCTATTGGCAAAGAAGATATAATAATACTGCTATTGGTTAATTTACTTACCATAATGATTTTATAACACTATGGTTATATTTTAGCGTTCGAGATTCAGCAGCAGTTGCGTTGGTCTGCTGGGCACTTTTGCTTTTACCTATAAACTTGGCTATATTGAAAAATTTCACAGCTAAAAGTAAGTAATTAGAATTTTATAGACTAAATTAGCAGATACTAAATTATTTTTTGCAAAAAAAAGCACAACCGACTCTAATCGTATACACAATTCTAAAAGTTCGCTTCAATCGATGTATATCGATTTTTACATTATGTTGATTTTTCAAAATGTTAAAATTTAAATGGGACCTTCAACTCCCAAAAGTATATCTTACAAACGACAAGAGATTTATTAAATAATATTAAAAATTTAAAAAAATATAATCACAATTGGCGAATATAGCGATACACAAAAAATACATACAGACGAACAGAGAACTTCCTCCTTTTTGGAAGTCGGTTAAAGAGAGACACTTCTACCCTACTAATATTATAAACGCGAAAGTTTGTAAGTATGTATGGATGCTTGTTACTCTTTCACGAACAAACGGATGAACTGATTTATATGTGGTATGGAGGTAGCTTAGACCTTGGACTAACACATCGGATAAAAGTAGCCGATCTCGGGTTAACGCTGGTAGCGCTGCGGGGCGCGGCTAGTAATAATATAATGCTAGCCATATTAAAATTCAATTGAAGTGTTGATGGTTCTAAGGTGATAGATCTAGATGAGTGATGACTGATGACTGAATAAGTTTTGCCCAGCAGTTAGCGAATGCTACTCCAGATATAGTGGACACCACCCCTGTGTCCACTAGGTCGTTGATTATGTTCTCATTATTATCAGTCGGCTGTTAAATAATTTTGTTTCAGCTTACGGAGAATTGCCTAATAAACCAATTAGAGCTCTACTTGATTGGACAATCGCAAATGAGGTGATGCCGTATGGATTTATGTTTCTTTTAGGTGAGATGTAAACTGAACAAGTTAGTGCTTTTATGCAATTATGTGTAATATCAATATTCAGTAATTAATTGAAGTTTATGTGGTTCATATATGCAGTTTTTATTGTATATTTTTATCAAATTTTATACATTACCTATCTGAGGCCATGGCTTAGTCTATTTTAACTGTTTAAAATGTTAGTAAAAATATAGTTAAAAAAACTAGAAAACACGCTTAGGACTCATCCTTTTTTTTATCAAGGCATTGTCAGCGGTTATTGATAGGTGTGAAAAGTTTAAAGAAAATCTGATCGCTCAAAGTAGGTCAAAATCGAGCTCAAAGGGGTTGGTTACAAGCAAGCAAACATACAAGTGAAACTTATAAAAGCGTGTTAAAAATACGTCCATGAAGGCCTAGACGGGGACCATTTTTAATTTAAATCCTTTAGTTTCATGAAAACCTTATTTATTCAATTCAATTTATTCAAGTTTGATAAAGCTACGTTTTAGTCGTAGTAGTTATACATATTTTTTTACTTCACCATGTCGCTTTTTGTATCAAATGTGTGTAAAAGAATAGAACATAATGCTTTCATGTTAAATCTTAAATATAAATTTAGTTTGTGTTTTTTTTCAGGCGGTGGATTTGCTCTATCAAAAGCAGCCAGTAAAGATTACTCTGACCTTAATGGCCGTATTGGAGACATTCTGGAGAAAATGCAGGACTTACCGAACTACTTTATAATATTTTTCATAATTGTTTTTACTGTTTTCATTACAAACTTTGCATCTAATGTCGCAGTTTGTAACGTAATTGCGCCTATTGTTATGCAGCTGGTAAGAAAAATAAAATTATTAAATTTTCCATGTAAAATAAAAATATGTCTCTATTTTACAAGAGAGGTCTACACCCAGCAGTAGGATAAAGAAGGCTGTGGATGATTCTGATACTCAAATACGAATCTGGTCTCGGAGACTTGTCGCCACGCAGTATCTCACATAATGTGTGTACGTAATACATTATGACTGGCTCGGTGGCGCAGTGGTTAGTGATCCTGACTTCTAGGTTGAAGAGGCGTGGTTTCGATCCCCACCAATACTCCATAAAATTTAACTTGATCTCTGCGACAGCTGTCAGAAAAATCACGCCTATGAAGTCCTGAATTTCTTAATAGTACAGACAGTACCTGTCAATGTCATACTTTATGGGCATGCCATTTAGTGATGGGCGCCGAATGATCGTGACCACAGAGTTTTAGATAGAGTTTGATTTAAAATATCGATAGTTTATACTAATGATAATTTAAATAATACTTAATTTATCATTAATTTTATTGTATATTTTAATATCATAACATTTTTTACATGTGTAATTAAATTAAACCCAATTATATGTTACATTACCATCGATAATAGTGAAAAACGTCGATAAATACTACCTTTACATTATTATGAGTATTTAATTAATATTATAACATTATTTCCATGTGTACATACTTGATCTTAAATAATAGTAAGTAAATAAAATCCAATTTCTCACCTTCAACTACTCATTCGATTTCATTACAACATTGTTTGAAAATCGATATTTTCCACCACTATCCCAACTCTAAAAATGTCAATCTTCTATGTCAATGTCACTGTCGCAGAGATCAAGTTAAATTAATTGTGTGGGCAAACATTAATTGTGTGATGAACATAGGTGTTTGCTCTGTCTGAACGTTATTTAGGTACTATGTATAAAATAATGTATTTAAAATATGTATAGGTAGTAATACCAGTCTCTGGCAGCCATATCACAAGCTTTGCTTAGTTTGGGGTCAGAGACCGTGTGTAAGATTTCCTCTAATATTTATTTATTTAATAATACCTATACGTGATAGTTTATAGTACTTGAAAGCTTAGTGCAATAAGCCTAAAATAAGTGATGTATTAGTGTAAACTGTAAAGATAATTATTATTAAGGACATAAAACGAAACTGAGATTTTTAACTACCGATTAATTTAAGTAGCGGTATCGCAGTGTGCGAGTCACTTTATAAATGTATTGGAGTTATTCCGCGGCGACAAGTCTCCAAGACGTGTGTGTATCGTATTGAGAGGCGGGCTGTTAATAATATTAATTGATGATAAGATTATATGAACTCTAAAATTGTGAAACGAAAAATCAGCTGTTGATAAAACTGTAAAGCCAAGTATATTCACTAACTAGAGGCACCCTCGGGCAGAGTGGCTGCCTCGACCTGAGGCAGCGCAACTAGAGCGCGATCCTTAGCCTGAGGCACGCCTCATCCTGAGCAAAATGAGGAAGAAAAATTTCCTCAGTCCGCCTCAAGCAAAGGCTGTTCGGCTTGAGGCTGCTCAAATAGATGCCTTAACTATTAGTACTTACTTAAGAAACAGCCAATCGTCAACTCTGTCTATATTATAGTCTTTGCAAAGCCCAGAAAGTATTAAATAACTTACTTATAATTATTTTGTTTATTTCCAGGCAGAAAAAATAAAAAAGAATCCTCTGTGGTACAACATTTCTGCAGGATTTTCTGCTTCGTATTGCTTCTGCTTGCCTGTTGGTACACCTGGAAACCTTATAGTGCAAGGAGCAGCTAACATACCTACTGGGAAAATGGTTAGATTGAACTTTATAACGTGACACACTATAAACTTTTTTTATAATTAACAGGTGGGCTGAAAATTCGTAGACTAGCATAAAAAAAATAGAATTTGATTTTATTATTAAATATATAGCCTTCGATTTCTTAATATAGTTATCTTTGAGAGCCATACGACGATTGTAGCGACCATACAATTTTTAGATACCATTTTTATAATTAAGATTTGTGTATAGTCTCAAAATAGGCTTAATTTTCGG
Organism: Hypomecis punctinalis; assembly: GCA_949316475.1. Lineage (NCBI taxonomy): Eukaryota > Metazoa > Arthropoda > Insecta > Lepidoptera > Geometridae > Hypomecis > Hypomecis punctinalis. Next base: position 16,640,899 of record OX438801.1, on the reverse strand, counting down.
CGATCACCTCGTCATCGGCGCAAAATTTCTGCCCAGCGAGCATTTTCTTCAGGTTTGAGAACGGGAAATGTTTGGGGCCAGATTTGGAGAAAAACGTGGGTTAAAATCGGGTTTTTAGTGATTAGACAGCTCCAAATACTGCTCATAAGATCATTGTTTATTGTTATTTTTGGTCGATTGTGAGCTCACGCGGCAACCACTTTAAACAAAGCTATCGCATACGCAAATATTCATTCACGATATGTCCAACACGTTTCTTTGATACCTTTAGGATCTCGGCTATCTCAATCAACTTCATTTTACAACTATCTGAAATTAATTTGTGAATTTCTAAGCAGCCATAGAAAATTAATCGTGCCACGGGAGAGAGGTATATCCTTTGGCACTACTGGTTGAGCCAAGCAGAAGAGCCACGGGGGTGAATTTTTTGATGTTTTCGTTGACAGACTTTTAAGGGTGTCCACTGCGTGCATAGTCCTTGGTGCTCATTTCTTCTCGTTTAAACTTAGGTAACTACTTTTTAATGGTTGATATTCTTGGAGCAAAGTCCGAGTAATGATTATCAAGCAAAGCTTTGGCTTTAATAGTATTTTTTTTGCCAAAAAGCAAGCAATGCTTTTTTATTTTCTAAATATTTCTACATTATTAAACACTATTAGAAGGTACAATTTTCTGTGAAAGCGATCACCGGTATCCGCATTTGGCTTGGACTCTACCGATGATCGCTTTTAGAGTTTTGTCGCATCCTTCCTTTTCTTTTTTTTCTGTCCACGGAAAATCCTTTATCGATACTACTGGGCCTCGGAAGCAAGGAACCAATAAGACGGTATACCCATTAAATCCGGTCTAAGGTCGTCAACTTTTGACAACGAACTCTTTCTTAAGGATATCTAATATAATAAGCTTGCTGAATTTATTTCATCATTTCAGATCAAAGCTGGCATAGGACCTACTATATCGACAATTCTGATCACATGGATATGTGTGTGTTTTTGGGCTCCAGTAATTTGGCCGGATTTAGTTTGAAAAGTAGACTTGATACCTAGATGTTAAACAAAAATATAATAGATTGAAGTGAGAGTGTTTTTTTTTTATATATAAAGCTACGACCGCAATACAATCGTTGTTGTCTTAAGCCTGCTTCGGTGGCTGTGTGTAGTGGTTAGTGACCCTAGCTACTGGGTCAAAGAGGCGTGGGTTCGATCCCCACCCAGGGCAAGTATTTATGTGATGAACTTAGGTGCTTGCTCTGTGTCTGGGTGTTATTTAGTTACTATCTATATAAGTATGTATTTAAAAATATGTATAAGTAGTTTATCAGTCTCTGGCAGCCATATCACAAGCTTTGCTTAGTTCGGGGTCAGAGGCCGTGTGTGAAATATTTATTTATTTTATTTATTTATATTTAAGCCGGGTACAGGCTGCTGTAATGTAACATGCTTCGTAACATGAAAGGAGCATTTCATAAGTGTGGACGTAGTGTGCGCACGAACCGCGCATGTATTTACTCGCATCTGTTTCCGCCATGCACGCGGCGAATATAATGAACATACAGATACACACAACCCGTCCACACTGGCGCTCCGTGCACACTGCGGGCTCCTTTGTATTCGGACAAGAAACCGACAAATGGCGGATTGCGGCGCGAAGTGTTGAAATGCTCTGTTCGTGCGCGTAGTGTACACGATTCGTGCGCGTAGTGTACACGATTCGTGTGCGCAAACCGTCCACACTGTAGAAATCCTGTTAAATTGTATGATATATTGCGACGATGTGGAAGGCAAATTCATTCATTGTACGTTATGTTATGTTACATTGCACGTTATGTTACAGCAGTCTGTACCCGGCTTTATGGCATTTTAACAATCTACCTATGGACACAGGCTTCTGAAACTAGCACATGAACTAAGAATGCTGAAAGGATCATGATAATAACTCATCAAAATTGAATTATTTGAAACCTGAAAATATTATAAAGTCAGTGGTCCAAATGTACCTACCCGCTACCCATCCACCCACTGGCTTCACCCACTGGTGGGTGTAGGGCTAATTTCTATTTACCAGTGTACCCACTGCTTCAAGGTTAGAATTTATTACAAAAATATCGATTTATTTTGTCGATAATTTTAATATGAAAAATAATACGGTAAGTCAATCGTTTATAAAAAAATAACTAATTTATTTGCTTATTATTTAGACTTATTTATATAATGTCTCTATTTGGCACTTTTACGTCATAAAACAAGCTTGAAATTATTTATTTGTCGACAACATTAATATGAAAGATAATACGGTTTTCTGTCAGTAGTACCATTGATTAGTACCTTTGATGGTACTACTGACGTATGTATACTTCGCTAGTACCATCAAGGTACTAGCGACGTATAATTTATATCGTCTACGTCGCTAGTATCATTGAACAGTACCACTGATGGTACTATTCATAAACCTATATGTGACTAGTACCATTAATTTTTAATTCCGGGCCTCCAGGTCAGGAAAATAGAATTTGCAATAAGGTTGAGTACCTACCTATAGGGTTGCATACATCAAAACTGTGAATACTATAAAGTGGAACATATTTCAATGAAATAAGACTGAGTTAATTTTAAGTAAAATTCAACGAGCAGAATGTAAGGCTTGTACAATGACACTCGTAAAAAATTAGAAAATTCATTTTTAAGGTTCCGTACCTCAAAAGGAAAAAACGGAACCCTTATACTCGTAGGATCACTTTGTTGTCCGTCTGTCCGTCTGTGTGTATGTCAAGACTCTTTATCTCGGGAACGCGTAAAGATATCGAGTTGAAATTTAAACTACATACTTATATTTATGGTCTCTTGCAGTTATGTAAAAGAAAAACTTCTCAGTTACTGTATAAAAAAGTTAGAGCCGTTTATGTCGTAAAAAATGCATATTTCAACGCTCACAAAAATCAAAACCTACAGGGAACTTCCCGTTGACATAGAACTATGAAATTTGGCGAAGAGCATTGTCTCAGAGTACACATATAGGAATAAATCTGAAAACTGTACATTTTTATTCAAATCACATAAAAATAGGGCCTCAAAATTCACAAAATATGGCTTCAAAATTCAAAATGAGTAAATCGTATCATGTAAGGTATCACATAAAATAACTTCATTAGCACATGCTAAAACAGGTTTTTAATTATTTTAACGATATATTTGTACGGAACCCTCGATGTGCGAGCCTGATTTGCACTTGTTCGGTTTTTCATATTAATAGTTGTTTATAATGATGATTTCAATGACCTTCTTTTGGCTTAGTATAAGGTAATCAGATAATCCTGTATTTTATAAGATTTTTGTCGTAAGCTATATTTCATTTTGATACGGGGTAAATTTTTTGTTGTGCTATTTTTCAGCTGATTTCAATAATAATTGGCAATATTGTTTAGTACCGATCTAAATTTCAATAAGATTTGCCAGTAACAATTCAATCCGTCAATACTTTGAAGATTCCGTTATGAGATCTGTCGCGAGGTCTACGGTTCGGAAAACTACAAGTGTTTAGCAAGATTGTTTAGTATCTAAGCCGTATCAAGGTTTGATTTATTTAGTATCTAAATCATATAAAGATTTGCAAATATGAACCAATCGGTTAAGAGTAGTGAGTCGAGAGATATGCTTACGAAGATGCAGTTAAAAATATGTGCCGCGAGGTTTGCTCATCGGAGAACTACGAATTAGTCTGTTTACGCGTGTGCTTTAACAATGTTTTTTTATATGATTCAAAATTCCACCGAAAAATCCACCCGGACCCACCGTTTAGACCGTACAGTCAACACAGGCCGCGTGGCTCGCCGCTACGCGCATAAAGTAATAGTAGTCGGGAGTTGAGAAAATATCTATTTTTGCGTTCTGAGAAGATGTGAAAGAATTCTTAAATAATTATTAGATATCAATATGCCCTGCCCATTGCTATTTCAATTTGCTAATTTGCTGGGCTATGTCGGTAACTTTGGATCATCTGCGGATCTCGCTCCTAATTCAATCTAGCAGAAAGACACCAAGCATAGCCCTCTATAGAAGAGTACCTACCTATAATTATTTATCAGTAGATAATATTGAATAATGTTTCTGGATGAGCTTAGTATGCCGGTGTGAAGACGAAGGTATTTCGTTTCATGTGAAAAAAAAAACTTCCAAGTGCAAGTCGGACTCGCTAACTTTTTGAAGTGAATACACAACTAAATATTCTCTGAATATTTAAAACGTCTATTTGTTGCCGTCATTATACGAGTAATCGAGCAAAAAACGGTGGGAAAGACAGGTCGTTAAATAAGTGCTATTCTGTTTTTAAAGTTAAAGCGGAAACAGTAATCGATCATCTGTAAAGAATACAATTTTCTAGCTATCACGGTTCATGAGATAAATCCTGGTGACAGACAGACGGACAACGGAGTCTTAATAATAGGGTCCCGTTTTTACCCTTTGCGTACGGAACCCTAAAAAGTAGGTAACGTTTTTATTTTGTTCTAATGTTTTCATGGCATGGCTTATCCAAATAATAACCAAACGAACTGCACTAATTATTTTAAGTTTTTTAGTATAAATATTACATAAATAAATTTTAATGTAAACTATTCATAATATTATTTTAGCTGAAAAATGAAGCGAAAATAAAACGACCCGTCAAGTTTTACATATATCTTACCTTTTTTCATCTACCTACTGGCCACATCAGAATTTTCATATTTTGATTCTTAGAATTCTTTTGTTTCGCCACAAATCGAATTGAAATGTGTCATTTTATGTTGTAGGTATGTATAAGAAAATAAAATATTATGCACGTTTAGGTTTACCCAACACTGGCTGGGTATTGTTAGGTGTTAGTGTTGGTATCTAAATCATTTTTGACGGCGCGGCACAGCGGGAGCAGTGCAGCGCGGGGGAATGCTTGACAGACATGCCACACGGGCGTTGCCGCGGTGCAACCGCGGCGACCAGTGTTGCCGGTAGCGTTTTAGACATTAAATCTAGAGTATTCGAGTATTCTATGAATATTTAGCGGGAAACAAAGGTTTTGATGACAACCGTTCAATCTTAAACTGAAGAAGAAAAAATCAATACACGTTAGAAATCAGATCGTGTAATTTATCACGACAAATGTCACAGTAACAGCTGTCCAAGTGACAGCTGTCAAACTTCAAAGTGATTTATCTCGGTCATTATCAATTCTAGACTACTGTTGTCTTCACAAAAGTGATAGAACTCGACAAAATCTACATTTCGGATCACAACGCATGTCATATTAAATCAATGCATATCTTTCAGATTTTATCGATCGACCACATTATTCCTCTAGTATAATATCTGTGATCAAACGAAAAACAAAAAAATACACTTTCTGATTTATAATATTAGAAAGAGTTAGCGAGGAAAAAGTTGGACCCCTGACGCTACATACGATCCGATTTCGCGGTTGGCTCACACAAAATCAGAATGTACATGAGAGATTTTACTTATCTTCAGCTTAAGGTTGAACGGTTATCCCTAAAACCTTTTTTAACTGTCTAGATGTCATCAGTGTCTAAGACAACACTGGTCGCCGCTGTGTCACCGCGACGACGCGGCCGGTGCAGCGGCGACATCGCCCGTCTGGCATTTCTCTTAGAGAGTAGTGTTGCATATCTAATAGTCGAGTATCGGTAAATTATTGATAGGTATAACATCGATCGTTGACGAATTAATATCAATATTACAAATCCTAAAAGCGTGTTTGTTGGTTTATTGGTTTGTTTTTTTTTTTTTTGTTTATTGAGCTGTGTAAAACACAGCAACAGAAGGAGAAATCGACTTGATTATTTTTCGCAGATACCTGTATGGCTATATATAAAAGTCGAAAAGTACTTTTTATGTGGGGAAAAAAAAATGTGTCTATGGAGTTGTACACAGCCAATTAATTGCTTAGCATAGTCTTTATCTTAATAAACAATATTCTCATGTATACGTGTGTTTATTGCGTGGTTCTGACTAATAGCTTGTAAGGTTTGCAATACACATATTCGGTTTGGTACGATTGGCACTGCCAAACGGTAAAACAGAATAACTGTATGAAGATGAATCGTTTGGTCCGGCAAATGCCGAACGTGCCGAATGGCTTTCGTTAGGCGGCCGCACAAAACGGTTTAGGTTGAATAAGTGTAGTAGCTGTTTAGGGTCGGCTTTGCTGTTTGACAAATCCTAACAAGATAACCGATTGTGCCGACCCAAACAAACCTAAAAGATAAGGTGGCTCGCCTCACTGAAACGATTGTACTTTCTGCTCCTTGTGTTACCCATAATTATCTACCTAAGTCTTCTTTTATTGAAATATGTTCCACTTTTTAGTATTCACAGTTTTGATGTATGCAACCCTGTATTGGTACTCAACCTTTTTACAAATTCTATTTTCCGGGTCTGGAGGCATCAGTGGTACTAGTCACATATAGGCATGTGAATAGTACCATCAGTGGTACTGTTCAATGGTACTAGCGACGTAGACGATATAAATTATACGTCGCTAGTACCTTGATGGTACTAGCGAAGTATACATACGTCAGTAGTACCATCAATGGTACTAATCAATGGTACTACTGACAGAAAACCGATAATACGATAGATCAAACTGAAGGAGACTGAGATTACAATCTAAAAGATTCGCCCTCTTAAATGAATCGATATTTTTATTGTAATTAATTGCAACCTTGATGCAGTGGGTACACGGATAAATATAAATTACCCCTACTTCCATCAGTGGGTGAAGCCAGTGGGTGGACGGGTAGCGGCCCCCTTCTACTAGTATACTGTATATAGAACAACGGGCACGACATATTCTTTCCATAGTACTACTAGAGAGCTTGGTAGAACTACGGAAGATGAAAATCTGTGCCCATGATACTACTAATATTGGAGTGACAATTTCATTTTGCCCTTAACGTTGGCGTCAAAGAAAATCAAGTGTAATCTGTGAGTGTGTAATAGCAACTGTGAATAGCAATTATTAAGACATTTACATTTTTTAATTTAAAAATGTAGGACGTCTATGAGACAGTTGGCATATTTAAGATACTATGATGCATGCCAGATGTCAAAGTTACAGCCGTCAAACTTGAAAGTAATTTAGCATTTGACGGCCTAGTCTTTCGGGACGTTCGGCATAAAGTACTTATAAAATACGTAAATTTATATTAAGTTGGCAATCAGCGAACAAATACATAGGATTTTTTTAAAGTCGGCACTCTGCTAATTCTTACATTAAATATTGCAAAAGTTGGCAAAGTACGAAAGTCGGCACTCGGCGCCGAAACCGACATTTGCTGAACCAAATGATTCGAAACATTCGGCTTTGCTACCCGGCAGTACCGATCCGATGATGTGTGTAACAACTCTAATGAGTTTCATGCAGTTGAGGGTGTTACTCGTTGGGAACATGGAGTTTCAGACCAGCTAAGTTAGTTCGGGTTGGCTAGCATAGCTGAAACTGTTTTCCATAGACGACCTGTGAAAAACTGCGTCAGCTAGCTAAACTAACTTAGCTCTTGGTCTGCAACCAGCCGTTAGGCTTGATACACATGTTCGGGTCGGCACATTCGGTTCGGCAAGCTTTGTCAAACGGCAAAGACGATCCAAAACAGCTACTGGTTCGGCTTAGTTTAAATAGTTTTGTACCGGCCGCCCGCCTAGCGAAAGTCGGCACGACCGGACGAGAGGGCCCGATGGACATCTTTGGGGGGGCTCGGGCGTCGCCGCGGTCTCCAGGCTAGTCTACCATGGATGTGTGTGGTTTGTGTGTTGTACCACTGAATCTGCAGAGTGACGTCTCGTTCTACTACCGACTTTCTACCTACTTTACTCCTTAACATAAACATGAGAAACAGTAGAAGAAAAAAAACGTGTACACAGCGACAGCACTCTCTCTCACTCAAAGTGCACTTGTACAATATTCGGGGCCTGCACTCCAATCTCACGCCTGTCCATCATCAGCTTGAGACAGATCGACCCCACCTATTGTTTCTCACGGAGACGCAGATTGCTGGTCCATCCAACGTGTCGTACCTCTCCTACCAAGGGTACTCACTGGAGCACCGTTTTAAACCACGTGCGGGTGTATGCGAGTACGCCCGGAATTATATTTGCTTTCTGCGCCTTCGTAGGTTTGAAGACCCCTCTTTCTCAGTGCTCTGGGCTTTGACAGACACTGGCTTAGAAAAAATTATCTACGCCTGTGTATACCGATCACACAGCGGGGATCATGAGACGACCAGACTCACTGAATACCTCAGTGAAGCTGCGGATGCTGCTCCGGCTAATGGCCACCACAAAGTGTGGCTTTACCCATACCTGGACACAAATCATGCTGGGCTTGAGACGCGTAAGCTTGCTTTGACACTTGATCTCACCCAGCTGGTTCAAGGCTCCACTCGGGTACCTGACGTCGACTCTTATACAGCCTACTGCTTGGACCTTCTGCTAACTACCGATCCAGACCGTTATTCAGTGGCGATTTCCTCACCGTTAGGTACATCTGATCACTGTCTGGTGAAATCTGTATCCGTCTACTCCCCTTCAGACCCCAGCCCCAAAGGGTCACGACGGGTGTGGCGGTACAAGTTAGCGGATTGGGATGAGATGAGGTATTTCTTTGCATCTTATCCATGGCAGCCTGTGTGCTTTTTTTCCGATGATCCTTCTACGTGCGCGGATGCCGTGAGAGATGTGTTTCGTACCGCCATGGAATACTTCATCCCATTTTCGGACGTGCCTCTGTCTAGCAAAGTTCGGCCCTGGTTTGGGCCTGAATGTGGACGCCCCGAAGCGCAAAAGCATCAGGCATACCTGGCTTGGGTCGATGCTTGAAACCGTAAGTTGGGGGACATCCGTCTGAAGAAGAAGGCATTCAATAGGGCTGCTAAGTCCTGCAAAAGGGTTATGCGGCTCGCTTCGATCACATTAGTCGAATAGAGAACAAGCTTGCTTCTTACCCTGCGGCCCTCAGGGTGAGAACGACAACTTCCTAAAATGACAACTTCCGAAGACGACAACTTTTTAGAATGTCAATGACTATGAAATTTCCATGTACTGGACACTGGCAAAAAAGCCATGAAGCCCGTGAAATGGATACAGAAGTTCAAAATTTTGTTTTATTTGCAGTATTTTTGATTTGTTACTTTATAGAATAGATAATAAAGCCAAGTTTTAGTTGTTTTACTTCATTAAAAGATGAGTAACAGAGCAAAGTTTATAACGTATAAATTAGAAATTTTTGACATTTCACAACCGAAATTAGCCCCTTAGTATTTTCGGAAGGTATCATTTTTGGAAGTTGTAATTTTAGGAAGTTGTCATTTTCGGAATTTGTCATTTTCGGATTTTGTCATTTTAGGAAATTGACGAGTTTAGAATAGACGTTCTCTGAAATTATCGTTTTCGGAAGTTGTCATTTTAGGAAGTTGTCGTTGTCACCCTGAGGGCCCTGCGGGTAGTAAGGCTTTCTGGTCCCTAGCTAGATCGGTTGAAGCGAACTTCTGCCACCCCTCACTGTCTCCGTTGCTGAAACCTAACCTTTCTCTACTGCGGTATGGGTTCACTGGCCCATACCGCAGTAGAGAAAGCAAATTTATTTGCATCTTAATTTGCTGGGTCTTTGCGTCTGGACCCCGGTAGTGCGAGACCTCCAACTTTGCCAAGCTGTGGCACTGTAATGAGTGAAATACATTTCCGGCAAAAGGAGGTTCTCAAAGTTCTCCGCAGTCTAAATGTGAACAAGGCTAGTGGCCCTGATGGTATTCCGGCCATTGTACTGAGGACTTGTGCGCCCGAACTCTCGCCTGTGCTGACTCGCCTCTTTCGCCTATTTCTGAAGACAAGTCAAGTGCCGAAATCTTGGAAGCTTGCTAACGTGCAGCCTGTTCCCAAAAAGGGCAGCCGTGCCGACCCTGCCAACTACAGACCGACTTCGATCACGTCTATACTCTGTAAGAGTATGGAACGTGTTCTTAACAACAGGTTCCTGGCCTACCTGGAAGCAAATGACTTACTCAGTGACCGCCAGTACGGCTTTCGCTGAAACCGGTCTACTGGGGACCTTCTGGCGTACGCCACACACATTTGGAGTGAGGTCATTGAGAAGCACGGGGAGGCGCTGGCTGTCTCCTTGGACATCTCGAAAGCTTTTGACAGGGTCTGGCAAGAGAGCCTTATTGGCAAGCTTCCAACTTACGGCCTGCCTGCTGATTTCTGTGCATGGATATCAGATTTCTTGAGGAATCGGTCGATACGAGTGGTTGTAGATGGCTTCTCGTCAGACTTAATGGCTTTCAATGCCGGTGTTCCTCAGGGGTCAGTGCTCTCTGCGACCATCTTCCTACTGCATATCAATGATCTGCTAAAGCCCGGGATCTTTGGGTACGCAGACGACAGTACAGTCGTGGAGAGCTACACATCCGATGCAAGAACCAGCGGGCCACAGATCGAGTAACTCAGAGAGGCTATGGTCGAACGGCTAAACTTGAGTCTGGAGGTGGTGTCTGACTGGGGTGATGCTAACCTGGTCAAGTTTAATGCCACGAAGACTCAAGGCTGTTTGTTTTCGGCCAAAAAGAGATCCTTTCAATTGTCTCCCGCTTTCCGTAGGGTCTCCGTTCCTGTAACTAGCAGCTTGGAACTATTAGGAGTTTCGCTCTCATCGACTTTGGCTCTTACACAGAGTCAAAAGCCCAATTAGCCTCCAAAAAACTTGGTGTTCTCTCTAAGGTGAGACGGTATTTCACACCTGAGCAACTACTTAGCCTTTATAAAGCACAGTCAAATCTTGCATGGAATACTGCTCTCACCTTTGGGATGGCTCAGCCAAATATCAACTGGAGGCTCTGGAGTCGATTGAGCGGCAAGCCAGGAGGCTGATTGACAACGACACTTTGACTAAGTCGCAGCTGCAAAGTCTTGAGCATCGACGTAAGGTGGCGTGTTTGTCGGCCTTTTATCGGATTCACTTCGGAGAGTGCACTCAGGAGTTGCACAATCTGATCCCACCTGCCCCTTTTTTCTATCGTACGGCTAGGCAGACGCGACTAAAGCGGCACCCTTTTATGGTGGACATTCCGCGCGTTAGAACAAAGCGTTTCGAATCCTCATTCCTCATACGAACAGCCAGAATGTGGAACGCTTTGCCTGGATCCGTCTTCCCGCTTAAGTACAACGTGGGTGTCTTCAAATCCCGAGTAAATAGGTATCTTCTAGGTGAGCGTGCTACATCCTAGACCGCATATCTGCTCAACATCAGGCAGTATGTAGTCAAACGCAAACCTACAAGGAATAAAAAAAACCGAACGCGATTCGAGTACCTACCTACACATTCGGTTATGCTGCCTGGCAGTGCCGGTCGTGCCGAGCCAAAAATGTGAGTAGCAACCCAAAAACCACAGGTTAATCAAAAATATTAATTTCATAAATGAAAACCAAGTATTTATTCTTATATATTTTATTAATACAGTAAACAGACTTAATTAAAACAAACTAAACATTTATTTATTGACCGCGTAGTTGAAGCATTCAGATATAATATAGATAATAAAATAACTTAGTAGAGAACAAGTCTTAAAGCAGTCTTGAACCCCTCTTAAACACAATCATAATTATAACCTCTCAGATCGTCTGTGTTACTAGTTTTATTGGGGGTTATAAGAGCACAAAGTTGTGTCATTTGTACTATCAATTATGTAAAGCGGTAAATCATTGTTTTTTATCGTTAGATCTAACTGGGAAATAATTACCAAACCCGAGTCAGATTGTGTCGATCGGTCTATCGATTAGTTGGGCCGAACGAAGCACCGCACCGGAAGGGCTACACAAAGTCACATTTCATTAGCGAATCGATTTAACGAATCGCACAAAATGTATATGATTGACATAAGTCACGTGAGGTTTTAGTATTATGATTTTGGTATCACACAGTAGTAGATATTATTAATTATCAATACATATTTGAATCTTCAACAACAACAAAATAAAAATAAATAGTTATTCTACCATCACTTTCTTAATAAACTACATTGATAATTTATGTAACTTTGAAATTTCTACTCTTTAAGTCATAAACTACTAGGTAACATAAAATATGTTAGTATCAACTATTTTATACAATCAAGGCGTCCAAGTAATGTTTTGCCTTAAAAGGACAGATTCTCAAAAGAACAGATTCTCTAAATCCCGGAAAAAATACAGAAACTCAAAATAAGTTTTAATTCTTCCCAATCTTCCCGTAAAGGGCCGAATACAATCGGCTATTTTTTATTACAGCGCTTATGCCAGCCTTTTTTTCAAAAGAAAAAGGAAGCAATATTGTTAGATACACATGTTGTAATAGCTCTGTGGTCAGACACAATAATAAATTATCCGCAGTGATTATTACCTACTAATTATTATTGTGCTGGGAAGACAAGATCGAATCAAATGTTTATGATTATACATAATATATGTGTTGCATTGCTTTGCTGTATTGAGACGTGCATAGTATAAACATTTGTGAGAAAAAGTTTGTTTCCCTCTTTTTCTTCAGTGTTCTGCTGTCTTTTTGAGTCTGTCATTTTGAGAAACTGACCTATTCAGAACAAAGGGTTTTTTTGCACACAGCTATCCCCAGTAAAAAATATAGAAATTCTGAACGCCACGCCAAATTATGACTGTTATTTAATTAATATATGGCCAGGTTTTTTGTCAACTAAAGACGTAGTTGGCTCCCGCAAGTGTTGGTCAAGTATAAATGTTTTTGGCGCTCTAAGGGATAAATACAGGATAATCATTCAAAACAAACACAAAGTTAAAATAAATTAACATTAATCACTAAATGTAAACATCAACATTAAATAAATAGTAGCATATAAATCGCACGCGCGGCTGACGGACGCGACTGACAGCCGCGACTTAGCAATGTGCACAGTCTTAAAACATCCGGTGTGCCAGATTGCTCTCGGACGTCCGAACAGTCAAGGTCAGCCCAAGGTGACGTCCGCGACTGATGTCCGATAGTGTGCACGGCTCAGTATACATTCATTATCTAGATACCTATCAGTCGCGTCTGTAAGCCGCGTCCGATAGTATGTTTCCGGCTTTAGGCCCAGATTTTACAAAGACAAAGCTAGTACAGAGAGTCTCTGAGCCAATAGGCATGATGACTTGGTGAAAAAATCATTATTATAATCAGCCCGTGGGATATAATATCAAACATATTGGACACATATTTTTTCTTTTGTCAATCAAACAACAAATGACAAAGATTAACCTTGTCAAAGTTTGGGAGTGGGGACCGTGACGTCACCTCTTTTACTGAAGTCTAAATATTTGTATGGCACTTGTGACGTCACGCGTAACTTTGACGAGCTGTATCTTCATCAATTTAAGCTAGACAGACGCGACCAAAGCGCCACCCTCTTATGGTGGACATTCTGCACGTTAGAACTAAGCGTTTCGAATCCTCATTACTCATACGAACAGCCAGAATGTGGAACGCTTTGCCTGGGTCTGTCTTCCCGCTTAAGTACAACGTAGGTGTCTTCAAATCCCGAGTAAATAGGTATATTCTAGGTAAGCGTGCTACACCCTAGAGACCTCATATCTGCTCAACATCAGGCAGTATGTAGGTAGTCAAACGCAAACCTATACGGAATAAAAAAAAAACATGTTCAATTGATAAAAGAAAAAACCGGACAAGTGCGAGTCAGGCTCGCACATCGAGGATTCCGTACAAACACGTTATTAAAATAATTATAAACCTCTTTTATCAAGTGCTAATGAAGTTCTTTTGCGTTTCACCTTACGTGATACGATACATACACTTTGAATTATTATTTTGAACCCATATTTTGTGAATTTTGAGGCCCTATTTTTTGTGATTTAAATAAAAATGTACAGTTTTCAGATTTATTCCTATATGTGTACTCTGAGACAATGCTTCTCGCCAAATTTCATAGTTCTATGTCAACAGGAAGTACCCTGTAGGTTTTGATTTTTGTGAGTGCGAAATATGCGGTTTTTTACGACATAAACGGCTCTAACTTTTTGAAACGATAACTGAGTAGTTTTTCTTTTACACAACTGCAAGAATTCATTGATAGATAGATAGATAGATAAACTCTTTATTGCACACCAAGAAATAAACACAAAAAAGAAACAAATAAACATAAACAGTGTAACAATGGGCGGCCTTATCGCTAATAGCGATCTCTGCCAGGCAACCTTAGGATGGAGAACATTGATATACGTATACAGTTTAAATTTCAACTCGATATCTCAACGCGTTCCCGAGATAAGTCTTGACATACACACAGACGTACAGACGGACAACAAAGTGATACTATAAGGGTTCCGTTTTTGCCGTTTGAGATACGGAAACCTAAAAAATACGTGTCTAATATATTTAGATAGTCTATCTGACGGACTAATTATATTGTTTTAGACACCAAGCCTGTTGTATATATTATGAATAATATTTACTTTGCAATGAAATATGCTGGACCAGAGATCTTAGTATGAGTTTTTATTGTTAACAAAAACCATTGTTGTTATGTGGCTCCACATATTTTTGTTGGTTTTTGTTTCCGACAAGGGTGCTGAATATATTTAGAATCATGCGAAAGCCACTGAAGTTATACGTTTTATCATAATTTACGTACAATCTCATATAAACCCTTGAGGTATGAACCACTTATAGATACGGAACAATGTAATTATATTGATGATTATTACTTTTAAAATTACAAGAATGACTTCTCTTATAAATGGTAAAAATTGCGATGCCGCAATCTAAGAGATAATTTTTGTCTCTTTGAGAAGACCCTGGCATAGCGCGTCCTATGTATTTGCCAGAAGATAATAAAATAATATTTTTATTTAGATAATTAAATCAGGTTCAGGAGCTGGAGCTTCTGGAGGCTTAGCAACAGCTGGTCCATCACCAGGCTTGCCAGGCTTGGTTTCAATAGGTTTTGAACTCATTACCAGCTTAATTTGGTTACTATCCCAAAGTATGGGCGCATAAAAAGATGTAAATACCCACAGAATAATAAAGCAGATTATCACACTTCCAAGTCCGTAAATAGCCTGGAAAACAAATAAACGGTTATTTATAAACTAAATTTTGCAATGATATTTATTTTGTAATGACGTTTCTAAGCACATGTGATATGTCAATGGAAATAAATGGATTTTGAATTGAATTTAAATTAAAGAGCCGTTTTATTTGAAATATTAGGATCCTTTTTAAAATTTAATAAGCTATATTATTGTTTTGAAATACTCCCACGCACAGCACGCACGCACTTCCTACTAAATAACTATACCTAAGGGTAAATGCTCTGCAGTCTACGACATATGTAACGTATTCCAATCAGTATGCCGAGTGTGAGTTTTGTCGTAAACATGACGCGCTCTTCGGCGAGCGCGTAAGCATGTAATTTGTATGAACTTGTGTTTCAAAAACGCGCCGCTAGTGGCGCTGTACATTTCTTCATACAAATTACTTGCTTACGCGCTCGCCGAAAAGCGCGTCATGTTTACGACAAAACTCACACTCAGCATACAGGTATAGGTGGCCTCAAACTTAATAGTCTGTGAAGTTTGCTACATGCTGCACAAAATGTACCTTACAGTCTCCCTCCCCACTCACATTTGAATGTGCTACTGCGCAATGACTGCCGTGGTGGCCTAGAGGTAGTGGCACCCGCCTTACAATCGTGAGGTCGTGGGTTCAAATCCCAGCCCCGTACCAATGAGTTCTTTGGAATTTATGTACGGAATTTCACACCACTGGCCTTTCGGTTCAGGAAAACATCGTGAGGCAACCTGCATATGTCCGTAGAAGAAATTCACACTGGGCCAGCGTGGTGGATATGGCCCAATCACCCTTCGTGGGCAGGCCTACTTCCTGCATTGGACTATTAAAAAAGGCTAATACAGTAGTGCGCAATAACACGCTTCGCGTTTACAGTCGTTTCTTTGTCGCACAGAGTAAACAACAAAAACACTGCACGCAACAAATTGCGCCAACTGAATATTTCACAGCAAATTAAACAATTTATATTAACTCTATCAAATAAGTAAATAAAACGTATAAACATAATTTTTTTTGTTTTTTTTTTATTGGAAAATTACAAACCACAGATTCCAGGGTCTGTGCCTTTTGTTAACTAAAATATTCAATTATTCGATTTTACTGTACAAAAATAGTTAATACAATAGAGATGGGTTAGTTTAAATTTTAGCCTAAGTTAGTAGTTTCTGTGCATTGTGTGAATACCACGAGCAAACCAGCGACCCGCATCACGAATGTGACGCATGTGCCAGCCAAACATTTTAACGACTAAATTCATTACTTAAAATTTCTCACCATTTTCTTCCTTGGAACTTTTCCAGTATGGAAACAAAAGTAGGCTGGTGTATACAGGAACGGATTCATAAAACCGAAAGAACCAGCTATTCCAACGGCCAAAGAGCCTAAAAAGACGTAATCCATACCCTGAAAAAAAACACACACCTCTATCATCTAATGCATCTACTAACACCCTGTAGGTATAAGTTAGCGCAAAATAAAGTATTTTCATTTTCACAACCTTTCAACTCAGTTATGTTGTATCTTGGTCATAAACATGATGGGTAAGTACACAGTTTTTCAATGCTGGCTCCATAAATGACCGGGCAAAAGCTAGTATTGAAAATCTAATACCTATGCGAAGTCTTTCCATCGTTTCGAAATTTAGTTCCTAGAAGTCTTTTCTGGATGACATCTAATCTAACACCAGTGCGGTCAAACCATATATATAATTAGAACTAAAGTAATAGAAACCGTACTATAATAGCAAGAGAAATACATAACTTCCTACACCCGAACTTACGGCTTAGCTATCTCGGCTGTCCAAATTCAAAAAGGTAAAAAGTAGGGAGGTAAAATGATCAAAGATTTTATTTAACCTTCTTACTGGAACTAAAGGGTTCAAATTTCCGATCATAGCGCAAAAGACAGTGGAACCAAATTTCAACCATTTTGACACTCCAAATTGTGATTTTGACGTATGCCAACAGACAATGCATTTTTGTTTCACTCACTCTTGCGTAGGTATACCATTGAGGAAGGAATCAGAAGGAGATGGTGTAATGACATTTAGATACTTTGACATGTAATAGTTTAAAAACCGAAATAATAATCATATAGGCGTCTCTTTTAAATGTACGTAATAAGAATAGACCAACATTATACAGCACAGTTTCGCTAAAGTGTCTATATTTTTCGTGACGTGTCGCGCGTGCCTGGTCCGCCATATTGAGTTCAAAAACAATAGCGATGTTCTTATTATATCAAAAAAAACGAAACGATATTTTGGTTAGTTTTTATTTGTGTTATTGATTAGCTGAAATTTTGAATTTTTATTTCATTTCACTTTTCATGTCAAATTTGACAACTTTCATTCCAGAAATTTAATACAAGTAAAATGGCATGACAGGTGTATGGCATGAAAGTAACAGCTGTCAAACTAAGAAGTATTATTACCTCCATAAATATCGAAGCTAGACCATTACTGTCTTAATAGCAGTAATAACAATCAATGAGATCTATTAGATTGTTCTAATGACTGCTGTCAAAGCTTAAAAGTGAATTATCTCCGTAACTATCGAAGTTAGACTACTGCTGACTTCACAAAAGTGACAGAGCGCAATTAGATCTATATTTTAAATGACACCTGTCAAACTTAAAAGTGGATTATCTCCGTAACCATCGAAGTTCGACTATTGCTGTCTTCACAAAAGTGATAGAACTCAACGAGATCTAAATTTCGGATGACAGCTGTCAAACTAAAAAGTGGAATACCTTCTAACTATTAAAGCTAGACTATTGCTGTCTTCACAAAAGTGATAGAGCTCAACGAGACCTACATTTCGGATGACAGCTGTTAAACTTAAAAGTGGAATATCTCCATAACTATTAAAGCTAGACTATTGCTGTCTTGATACAAGTGATAGAGCTCAATGAGACCTACATTACGGATGACAGCTGTCAAACTTAAAAGTGGAATATCTCCGTAACTATTAAAGCTAGACTATTGCTGACGTGACACAAGTGATAGAACTCAACGAGACCTACATTTCAGATGACAGCTTTAAAGTGAAAAATCTGTGTAACTATTGACCCTAGACCATTGCTGTGTTTACAAAAGTGATAGAGCTTAAAAAGATCTACATTTGATGTGACAGCTCAAACTTAAAAGTTGATTATTTCCGTAATATTGATAGCTGTCATCTGAAAGATATCATATCTCTCTTTGAGCTTTATCACTTTTGTGAAGACAGCAATGGTCTAGCATCGACAGTGACGGAGATAATCCACTTTTAAGTTTGACAGCTGTCATCCGAAATGTAGATCTCATATCAGTTTAGTGAAGAAAGCAATGGTCTATAATAGATAGTTATGGAGATATTCCACATTTAAGCTTGACAGCTGTCATCCGATATGTAGTTCTTATTAAGTCCTATCACTTTAATTCTAAGTCATACCTCAGTAAAGCAGTGGAGACTTTTCTAGAGGTGTCTATGGAGTTTTGGTAACAACACGGAACGACATGATACGTCACATTATATCACTTGCCCACACTCATGCACGTAATTCAGCTCATAATCAATGAAATACCACAATTTTTCACTAATTATCACTGATAAAAACACAACTTTAACAAAATAATACAATGAGGCGACATGTCTTTTCCGCGTTCCCGCCAAAAAACTCGTCCTACCATTCTAGTGTGGATTCTTGAATATGACAGCTGCAACCTTGACATCTGTAATTTTTAGGGTTCTGTACCTCAAAAGGAAAAAACGGAACCCTTATAGGATCACTTTGTTGTCCGTCTGTCCGTCTGTGTGTCTGTCAAGACTCCTTATCTAGAGAACGCGTAAAGATATCGAGTTGAAATTTAAACTGTATACGTATATTAATGAACTCTTGCTGTTGTGTAAAAGAAAAACTTCTCAGTTGTCGTTTAAAAAAGTTAGAGTCGTTTATATCGTAACAAACAGCATATTTCGACACTCACAAAAATCAAAACCTACCGGATACTTCCCGTTGACATAGAACTATGAAATTTGGCGAAAAGCATTGTCTCAGAATACACATATAGGATTAAATCTGAAAACTGCACATTTTTATTTACATCACAAAAAATAGGGCCTCAAAATTCACAAAATATGGGCATAAAATTCAAAGTGAGTAAATCGTATCATGAAAGGTGTCATATAAAAGAACTTTATTAGCACATGCTAAAACAGGTTTTTAATTACTTTAACAATGTGTTTGTACGGAACCCTCGATGTGCGAGTCTGACTCGCACTTGTCCGGTTTTTTAAATAAAAGTTTGCCATTATCTTTGATTCGGCTAAAATTAATTTGTGTCGATAGTTTTATCGATAAGTACGGGGAAATCGATAAGTGTAGTGTGGTAGTAACAACACTAATCCGCCGTATTATGTGCGGTGGGTATGCAGGTTTTTCAATATTCTGGCAATATTTTCACGAGTTCGTATTTTTATTTGTTTAATCTGTAATACGCAAGTACTAAGACCACAGGTTAGTACTTGCGTACAGGTTCTATTTTTCAATCAATCGTAATTAAACTTAGTACTAAGACGGAGTACTTTACACATTTTTTAAATTATATATACAGTCACACAGCTTAAAAATGTAAGTACCTACATAAATTTGCTTGATCTTTCCAGGATTATCGCAATTTTGAGATTTATTTTATAAAACGAAAAATAAATTCATAGGGATGATCCACATTACATTGATTTTGGCGCTTTTCAAAAATAGATGACTGTGATGAGGAAAAAATACTGTAGTTATCATTTACAAATAAACTCATAGTTACATAGAACACTATACAGATACCGATGCCGCGAAGGACGTCCTCTTAGAGCAGACCGACAACCACCACAGAATCTTTCTTAGTCTTTTTGGAGAGATGTCTCATTTTGTAGGCCCCGGTCATTTTAACCGTTAAGCCATGTCAGAGGCCTTCGGGCTACTTAAAAACTCTACACTAGTACACCATACGTACGAACTTACATTAGGTTATAACGATATACACTTACAGGTCCGCTTGGTGCATCAGTCAGCATTACAGGTTCATCTATATCACCCACTCTTCTTGTAGCGGCTACGGTAGCTTTAACCTGAAAAATAAATAGTTTATCATACTCTATACCTTTATTTAGTGCATTCACTTATTAAACTGTTTCACAATTTCTGAAAGAAAACTAAACGCAAAAAATCTGGAGGTACTAATAGATGTGCTATTAACAAATATTATTTTGCTAAAAACATAAATTAAGCTATTTTTACCATCGGCGTTATGCCGAAAATATCGTAATAAGAGAAAGTAACGATTTTACTACTCGATTTTTGTAATTTATATCGTAATTTTTGTCAATTCTAGAAAATATTCTTACTTACTACAAACTTAAACATTATGGAATGTTTAATTACCTACTTAACATCCTACTAATATTATAAACGCGAAAGTTTGTGAGATTGTATGGATGGGTGTTTGTTACTCTTTCACGCAAAAACTACTGAACGGATTAAGAAGAAACTTTGCAATAATAATGATTATACATCAGAATAATACATACGAGTAGGCTATAATTTATAAAGATGCGCGAAACGAAGTTTGCCGGGTCAGTTAGTTATTCATAACAGACGATTATACCGTAGGTACATCAAGATTTTGCTTTGAAATGCTGGCTATGTATATGTCTTATTTTTTGTAATCATAAAATAGAAAATTTACGAAACTAAAGACAAATCTATATATTTTATTGAAAACACGGCTTCATTTCTTTTTAAACGAACTAAAACTGCGAAAAATTATCGAATTTCTCATCTCGAGTTTCGTCTAAAAACAAGCGACACACGATTTTAGACTATTAGTATACTGCAAGACATTATTGTAAAATACCTAAAAGTTTACTGTTGGAGCGTCTAAACACTTTCTGCTTCTGATCGGCCAATAAAATTGAAAACAGCTATTTACTCACCACATGCATGACTAAAGGCAAGAATGTAACAATGCCAGCCACACTTGACATAATATTGGGCATAATAACCCCCACAAGAGAAACAATAAGTAGAAAAACAATTCGTGGTTGGCTATTGAATATTTTTCCGAGTCCGCTTTCAGGTATGTAGTCGTGTAGTTTCGTTTCAAAAATGCCAGCACCTATTGCAACTCCCGAACCTGTGACATAAGTTTTAAAAATATTTTTAATACTTAAATAGGATTTAATAGGACAAATAAAGTGGGGTTAAACTCAACTAAAAATTATTTGATACTCTGCTTTCAACGAAGCCGTTTAACCTGCCTTACAATCGTGAGGTCGTGGGTTCAAATCCCGGTCCCGTACCAATGAGTTCTTTGGAACTTTTTGTACGGAATTTAACACCGCTGGCTTTTCGGTGAAGGAAAATATCGTGAGGCAACCTGCATGTCAGTAGAAGAAATTCGATGGCGTATATGAATCAACCAACCCACACTGGGCCAGCGTGGTGGATATGGCCCAAAACACCCTTCGTGGGTAGGCCTACGTCCTGCAATGGACTATTAAAAAGTCTGATACAATACGGTACAGTACTGCTTTTAAAAAATATATACTGCAAACATTATCGCTTCATTCCAACTTCCCATCATAAAAGCCTTATGAAGTTTAAATTTTTATCAATAGCTAGGTGAAATTAGAATAGGACATTATTTATAATATACTCGTAATTTTGATAATTATTTTATTGGTGATTGTACTATTGGTGAATTATGCCAAACGATAGAAACAAAAAATGTGACAAGACGATTTACGTACTGGAAAGATACATATATAAATAAGATAAAGATTATTTGGCGTCCGTTCAGTTTCTGTCTTGGGTTTAGTGATCGACAAATTCGAGTGTTACATGACTAGGCGTCAGCAATTCTAATTATAATTCGAAGTGGGGGCGATAAGTCCTGCACTGACGTCCCGCATAGGGTGTTTTGTGCATTTCCCCCTCCAGCGTCTACCCGAGCCAGCCGAGCTCCTTAAAATAACGGAGCGTGGCTCTGGGCCGCTGGCATAACTGCTCCAGTGGCTTGGATGGTATATTAGATGGCGATGAGGATAAAGATATCGATGCTGACGACAAAACAATTGTAGCGTCATGCAAGCCGCAAGCGATTCTAGTTTCTGCCGTGGCCTTGCAGTGCCACAACACTTGCTCTACCGTTTCATTTTCCTGCAGACAACCACGACAGAGTGGGCTGTCGGTGGCTCCCAGTTTATACATGTGTTTATATATGAGCCCAGCAATCTGCACAGCTCTTTTATTTAAAACACCACGTTAGTTATCCTTACAACAATAACTACAGTTTTATTGTAATCAAAGCCAATGACAAACTTGCATACCGATTAGAAAAAGGTATGCGTAGGGTATGTTCTTGTCTACAAATCGCCACCATAAAATTCCAGACTCGGGCTTTACACGACCAAACGCGCTCTTTTCTGAAAATAATAAATTATAAAGGATTCACTTTAAATTATATTATACATATACGGGAAATCCCTCGCGCTGTGTTTATACGTTGGTAGGTATATAGTTTTGAACTGAACTGTTGTGTACAGGACTAAATACTAGTATTTATGCGAGTAATTTGCCGTTTATAAAATCCAACAAAAACATTTTCACGTGAAATGTAGCCAAGACAAGATCAGTTCGCACTTTCAAAAAGTTGTCGGATCTTATGTAAAGCCAAGCTTCTAACACACGGCTGCTGTGTCGCCTTTTTCTTTGTCTTGGCTGGACTCGCTGCCGCGTGTCTAGATTATTTTAAGAAAAATATGCAAAAATCACGCTAGTTCACGTAGGTCGATCACGTGGTCAAGTTTGATCATGGTGATAACAAGCTTGACCGCGGAAAACATTAAATATGTTGTTTTGGAAAAAAGTATATGAATTAAAAAAAATCATACTAATTATTACGAACAATTTTATTACTGTAAAACTAAAAGCGAATTTGCATTACTTACTTTTAGCTGACCATATTGTAATAAATCGAAAACCGCTGGGCAGAGCATGTAAAAAAATTGCAAACATAGCAGCTACTGTCGAATCTCTAACACTGTGAACAAAATTATAATACCTGATTTAGCCTATGCTTTAGTTAATACCTTCAGTTATCTAAAGTGCATATTTGATTGGAAAGAATTGGGAATTTTTATGGTATTTGGAAAGCATTGGGCATTTAATTTGGTATATGGCGTGTGCTCACATGAAATGACGTTTAAAATTTGCAATGTTGAAATCTTATTTATCGATGGCTATAGTAGGTATTTTTAATTGAATCCTAACCTACGAAATTGATAATATTAACCGGAAATAGCTACTCGTTTGGACACTATCTTATTTTACACAATAATAGAGATGAAGTACTTAAAGAAAGCTGTATTTTAGTTACCAATAGAAATTAAATCTTTATTTAACCCGGCGAGGATGTGGTACAAAAGGTATACGTCAAGGATGAGGAGGGTCATAAAGTATTAAAAAAAATATTTTTTTAAAATAAATGTGTTATTTTTTACCTTGACCTTGAGTATATATTATGAGGCTATTGTTTTACATGATTAATTATAAAATGTCTTGGTTTAATTAATATTTGTATATGTTATATTAATTTTAAAGTTCTTCTACCATAAAATTAATTTTCGCGGTACAATGGGTTATAAACGTTATAAAACCAACAAATCTATATTTTTTTATTTTATTACTTATATATTTTTAAAACTAAACCATAAACGTTATATATTTGTAAGAAATAAGTAGTTCATTTAGTCATTAAAATTATTCGGGCAGCTTAATTTATCAAGTTTATTTTACTATTTAGTTGCGATTTGTTAGTTTAAAATGTATTAATGTCGAATTAATTTTTGGTATTCTCTTATTTGAAGATTATAAACAGTAAATTGTAAAGAAATAACAGCATATATTGTCATTCATGTGACTCGTATTACGTTTATTTTCCTAGTTCTCGCTTTCTTGACTATGCTCATATAATTTTTTAAATGATTTTCATTTTCACTGCTGTTGCTTTGATTTACTACCCAACTACATATATACGCTAAACTGCTGTCTACTTGGCTAGATTTATAATAATGATTGTCCAAAATTAACATA
Source organism: Hypomecis punctinalis (assembly GCA_949316475.1). NCBI lineage: Eukaryota > Metazoa > Arthropoda > Insecta > Lepidoptera > Geometridae > Hypomecis > Hypomecis punctinalis. The sequence goes on along the minus strand of OX438801.1, from coordinate 16,616,656 downwards.
TATTAAAAAAAAAAATCGGAATAATGTGGCACAAAAACGCTACGCCACGTATGTGGAAGGGTCAAGATGACCCTGGGCGTCGTTTGTACTCGCCTACCTCTCAAACCAATAGATTCACAACCAAATGGTGTTCTTTAATATAAATATGGGTTCATTAGCTACAGCTACTATGATTTTCAGCAACTGATTACAGCAGAATAAAATTATGTGCTCGAAACAAAATGAACAGGGTCATATTGACCCCTCCTCATCCTCGCCGGGTTAAATAAAATCTTAGTAAAAAATCAAATACTTGTAATGCTCTTAAGTTATTGTTCATCATCATCCTCATTTTCAGCCTGTAATAGCCCACTGCTGAGCATAGGCCCCTCTTCTTGTGCGCAATTTACCTCGATTTTGTGTTAATCTCATACAATGTTTTTTTACCTTGGAATATTATTGTCCAAAGGATATGCACCACCCCATCCTTGAAAGTACTGGCACCATCGACTAAAGTATATTACTAGAGATAGAATGGACGATAAAAGTGTCAGCTGTAACAAAAACCATAAATAAGTAGTATTAATTATTTAATACAAATAAATTTACTATTTGTTAGGATGTTGTATATCGAAGTAATTGTTTTTAGCTGGATGTTATTTCTAAATACCTACGCTCGTATAGACAGTAGATATGACAATACATGATTATATTCGGCTTGCCCTATTTATAATGAATAACTTTTAAAATGGGGGCCATTGCGGAATTTAAAAAAAACAGCTTTTGCCTCAGACCAAATAAAAAAATCAAGACGGAACGTTGTGAACAGACAAGTGAAGCCGATTTTTTATACATGTGTGAGTGCGTCGATTTTGCGCCACTATAGTTTGACTGACGAGCCAAGGCATAGTTTCTTTATACGTTTGTGTTGTGACTGTACACGGCGAGGCATTGTTTTGCTTTCACTTGTTTGAACACAACATTCTGTCTTGATTTTTTATTTGCTCTTAGGCTTTTTTATACAAAATAGCAATTGAGAATCGACAAATATATGAACCAGCTGACGACTTTTCTCAAATTCCCGGTTTGCCCCTTAGCAAAAGTTGTTCATAATGATGATCTTTTCGGCTTAGGATACCAGCCGGCCAATCGCACTATAAAAAATTACAGCTGAACTTCAATTGAACTTTAACCGAACTTCGACTTTTTGTCTATTTTCGTATCGCACTAATGATTCTGACCAAAGTTGAAACGCAACTCAATTAGAGTTGGAACGTAACCGGTGTCAAATGAACGGTTAGTGTATGATGCTTAGCGCAATACCTAATTCCTTGAAGCTGAATCGAACCTTAACTACAATTGCGACCGAACTTAACTGTGTTACAGGTGGAACGCAGCTGTTTAAAATTAACGCGATTGGCCTGCAGTTATCATATGGATAACCTTCTATATAACACTAGTGCTACGTACACAGCGTGGCTAACTTGAACCGTTATATTTGTGATGTTTAAAGTTCTCCGTCTAGACATTATTGTATAATATAATCAAAGACTTATTAATTACCTTTTCGTGTAGTGTCATTTCGCTGGGCATGTCTTTCTGGTGATTTCGAAGAGCGTTCCTCACTGTAGTCATACTTGCATCAGACATTTTCTTTCCAGAGGCCCTTGAAATGTTAACAAAGTAATCAGAAATAGATATAACAATCGATTGAGATATCTGAAAGATGCATTAATTAACTACGGCATGAGTTAAGAGAAAAATGCAGTTTGTCATCTGTGCCTCGTCTGTCATCTATGAAAAACTGAGCACCCGGATTCCAATAATACTTATTACCTCCTAGAATTATTACAAATACCTATACGAGTTCAAACAACACCGCAATCTGCACTGTACGTTTCGTAAAAATACATTTTACCGTCCATTTGAGCAGCTTCAGGCCAAGCAGACGATTCTATACTATTATATTCTATTTGAGGTGGACTGGGGCAACATTTTTCCTCATTTCACTCAAGGCAATGCGTGCCTCAAGCTAAGGAACGCTTTTCCAGTTGCGCTGCCTCATATTGAGGCAGCTACTAGGCCCGATTCTGCCTCAAGTGGATACTTAACTTTTGAGAAGCTGGGTAAATTATTAGTAGGTGTGATGAAAATAATGATTATGGCTTGAATGAAGCCACGGTAGCCTAGTAACGTTCGACTTGAAATTGTGTTCGAAGTCGGTCGAGGTCGAGGATGTTGTGGTCAAAGGTTGAAATCCTGGTTTTAGAGCAATGAGTTCTTCAAAACTTAGGTGTGGATTTTTAAACCACTGGCGAAGGATACAATAGGAAGACAACGCCTGCAACGTCCATAGAAGAGTTTCGATGGAGTATGTTAATTCACCAAACCACACTCAACTGGACCAGTATGCATCAATTGCTCTTCGTGATTAGACTTAGATATCTTTAGATTATTTGAAAAGGTTGATACATATGGATTACTTACATGCCTATAAGTATAATATTGTAACCGCAATTCAAAATCAGCATAACTATAGCCATCGGCAAGGTAAATGAAGTGAATTCGACGTAGTTGAACAGATCGTACCAATATGCGTTCGCCACAAGTGCAGTTCTGTAAGGAAAATAGTAAATGCGTAAAACTACTGTACTTTGGTATTCGCTGAGCAACAATGTATCCGATAAAACACTGTGTAGATTTTTAAGCGACGTATTCATTGATAAACAATTGTTTATACGGTTTCAGAAACCAAAACAACCCGTTTTCGGCAAGTGTAATAAAGTAAAGCGGAAATTATTTGTTTTCTATAATTTAAAATTCGTATTAAACTCTGCTCTACTTGCTCGATGATTAAACTTGATAGAATTTGGGTAGCTAAAATCCCCTAAGAAAAATAAATAAATTTGCAAAACTGATTAGACACCGCCAATTCGGACATAATTGTCCGTGGAGTATGCTGTCACAGAATTGAATGGTGTCGGGGATATGCTGCCAGGCGGTGGATTTGGTATAAACATTTCCATAGATAGTAGATACTTACGATTGAAATATTGATCGAAATGCCAAAGTCGCATAAGACGTGTGGACGAACACTATTCCACCTAAAAAAAAAAGGAATATTGCTAAATTATAATAAAAGAACTTATTTTTTCCTTTGTGTGTGTCAGTAGGTATCCGCTTAGATTATCTAAACAACAGGCATTTTTTTAATATTTTTAATTTCAAATAGGTGTGCGTTTGACTACACACTGCCTTATGTTAGGCAGTTATGCGGTCTAGGGTGTAATACGCTTATCTAATAGATACCTAATTTACTCGGGATTTGAAGTCACCTACGTTGTACTTTAGCGGGAAGACAGACTCAAGCAAAGTGTTCCACATTCTGGCTGTTTGTATGAGAAATGTGAATTCGGAAAGCTTAGTTCTAACGCGCGAAATGTCCACCATAAAAGGGTAGCGATTTAGTCGCGTCTGTCTAGCCGTACGATAGAAGTACATTCTGGCTGTTCGTATAAGACATGTGTATTCGGAACACTTAGTTCTAATTTGCAAAATGTCCAAAATAAAATGGTAGCGATTTGGTCACGTCTGTCTAGCCGTACGATAGCAGAAATTGGCAGGTGGGACCAAATTGTGCAACTCCTCCGAAGTGTATCCGATAGAAGGCTGATAGACACGCCACCCAACGCCGATGGTCGAGACTTTGCAGCTGCAACTTGGTCAAGGTTTCGTTTTCTATCAGCCTCCTGGCTTGCCTCTCAATCGACTACAAAGCGTTCAGCTGGTATTTGGCAGAGCCATCCCACAGTTACAGTTGTGGTTTACACTAAATTGTAAAATATTTTTCCGAAAAGTTTTGTAGCTATATTAAGTCTGCCTCGGTGGCTCAGTGGTTAGTGAACCTGACTTCTGGATCAAAGAGGCTTCGATCCCCACTCAGGGCAAACATTTATATGGTGAACATAGATGTTTGCTCTGTGTCTATATTTAGATACTATCTATATAAGTATGTATTTAAAATATGTAGATGTAGTATATCAGTCTCTGGCAACCATATCACAAGCTTTGCTTAGATTGGGGTCAGAGACCGTGTGTAAGATGTCCCCCAATATTTATTTAAGTATGATTGCCAATATCACCGTAATGGTATCATTACCAATATGGTCTACCAACATTAAAATAAGTATTGTATACAGGGTTATTTCTAATCAATTAGCATCCTTTTAGGGGCTTATTCTGTACATCAAAACTAACAACTTTTGTTCTGCAACTTTTGTCAAAACTTTAAAAACCAGCTGTTCCATACATTTTGTCGCGGGAGAACGATATTTTTCTATGGAACAACATTTTTATTTTTTAATTTAGTTGGCAAAAGTCGCAGAACAAAAGTTGTTAGTTTTGATGTACGGAATAAACCCCTAAGAGGATGCTAATTGATTAGAAATAACCCTGTATTGTTATACTAATAATAATTAACAGTGAGAGATCATACAATAGAAATTAGTATATTAAGTCGGAATAAAATTTGACGTTCGACGAGAGTTAGGCCGCTTACCTTTAGACCAATGTATTTTTTTTTCTTGAATTACAGATCTCAAAAAACGTACAATAAGCGCTTACCAATACAACAAGAAGTCTGGATAGCATTGTTTATGATATATCGCACTTCATCATAATTCGGTTCAGTACCTTTGGGTGTTGCAGCCTGAAAATAATTATTTTTCGCAAAAAATGGCAACACCGAATTCCATCGTGTACAAAATTCGAATAGTTCGCTCAAATTGATGTACACAATTTTTACATTAAGTGTTGTTGATTTTTCAAAAATGGCTAGCCGTGGTCGATGAAATTTAAATGGGACCATTTCGAGACGCTTTGTAATTAAAAAATATTTTTGACTCAGTTCACAATTGGCAAAAATATCGATGAACATACACAAAAAACATACAGACGAAGATAGAACACCTCCTCATTTTAGGAAGTCGTTGAAAATAATCATACGGGATTTCGTAACGCGAAAATGGGCAACAAAATATGTACGCGGCATAACATTGTATAAAAAAGGTTACGCATCATGTCATGTGTTCAGCATGTTACAGAGTTCCATCTCGTTTGCTCTTAAATCATTTTGAATTAGTGCGAACAAGACATCATGAGGACGACCATAATCCATGAACATTGTTTTTAAACATTTTCTAGTAATGCTGCGGTACAACTCTCGTGTGAATTGTGAAGGAGCTAAGAAGAATACTCTGGCTATAAAATATATATACCTCACAAAACTTATTTTCAAATTTACTTTTGTGCTTTAAAAAATGCCAATCAGTAATCTATGAGTAAACAATATGCCTAATTATCAAGACGTCATCCTAATTATAATAACTATTTGTTTCCTTTTTTCACTTTAGGCATTCGATAGAGTGAACAATTTTTACGTTGCTATTAAATTTACTGAGGACTTGACTTTTTTATAAATTGGCGCCTTCATAATTGGGTCTATTATTATTGTACCATAAATCACTGGAGTAATATTTGATACTCGCAATTTATTACGTAGAAACATACCTTTAAATCAGTCATAATCTTTGTCATATACTGAATCATAATATTAGACACAATTAGTCTATTAGAGAACATGGACAGGAAAAACCCTGCGATACAGCATTTAAACACAAGCCTGAAATAAAAATAAATCAGTCATTTCAAAATAAATATAAACAATTTTAACCAGGAAAAACATTGGCAAAATTGACAGTTTTATACAAAAAATTCATTAGCTTACGAAAAAGTGTATTCATTTTTTTGCGGTTTACCTATGTATCCTATCATACCTTCCTACTTAATCTGAAAATGAGAAGTTTTAAAGAGAACCCTACATTTGTCAACTAGGTAATTCAAGATAATTACAAAAACTGAAGCAAATACGTGCCTATACTTACATATAAATGTAAAAAGCAAAATAGAAAAAGCGTTCCCTAAGCAGTTACAGCTCACGACAGTGAATTCGTTATTGCCCAATCAGAGAGGTAAAAGCGTTTATTAAGACCCGAAAGAAAAGTTCTCCATACATTTTGGTCATATTCGAGTCGAAGTCTTGAAACGAGTAGAGACGGTCGAAGATTTCGGAGTCGATATAGATAGAGAACTGACGTTTAGGAGCTATATCGTGCGAATCTGTAAAAAAGCTTACAGAAGGCTAGGTTTTGTGTTGGGGCGAGCAGCAGGTTTTAGGAACATATACGCCATAACAGCTCTGTATAATGTTCTGTATAGTGTCTGAATATAGCTCTGCCGTGTGGTCTCCCCACGAGGCAAAGTACACTCTAGAGTTAAAGCGGGTGCAAAACAAGTTTACAAGGTTTATATAATAAGCCGTTCTATCCTCTAATCTCTATCCTAACCTTGTTCGTTCTGGGCATGGTCGGATACAACAAGTTAGAGGTTAGAAGAGATTGTGCTCTCGCATTCTATAATCTGAGAGTATTCCGTGACGTTTTGTCGAATGCGAATGTTTTGTCTCTGATGAGTGTATGTGTGCCGGACGAGTAAGTGTCGCACCGCCGCCGGCCGCGGTTGTTTGCGGTGCCGCGCGCCAGGACTAACTTACTCGCCAAGTCGCCGCTGGTGAGGACGCTGCACGCTCTAAATCGAGTTGCCGAAATCATAGATTTATTTGCATGTTCAATTGCAGATTTTAAAAGGGCTGTATTATTTGACGCAAGTTATTATAATAATAAATAATTTTGACTCTATATGTAAATTATTTAAGAATTTACTTTTTTGTGTAAATAAATGACATTGTTTTTTAAGGATTTATTTTGTATTTCTATATAAATTTTTATAAGACAGACATACACTAACATAATTATAAGAGTGACATACACTATTGCATTAGGCTAAGCCTGTAATAATAGTAGTATTTGTAATAAATATAAAAATATTTTTTGGCAAGATGCCCCTGGTTAAATACTTATATCTATTATTTGATGAATAATGTTTAATTATATACTGTACTACCTTTTACTAGTAAATTGGGATGTGTCACCGGAACACAAAAACCAAAGAGCTACGCGTCGATCCAGTCCAGAGTTGTTCCACAAAAGTAAAACTATGTTGGATAATATAAACATCGCTATTCCTTCCTGAAAAAAAAAATGCATTTGTCAGCTATGAAAACATTCATAATGTTTTCTTTAGGATAGATTAGAAAATGGAATATGTAGTTGTAACCACAAATCTGACCAATAGCAAAACGTACCTACCCGTTTTCTGGTTCTGCGGTGTACATTTAAAAATTGTTGTATTACTTACCCTAGTCAAGGCCCGTAGTATAATTTAATAATCAGTTGTTTCATTGCCTCATACCCAGTATTTCAAGTTTCATCATCATCATCTATCAGCCATAGGACGTCCACTGCTGGAAATAGGCCTCCATAGAGATCCATTGGAGATCCGATAATCATCCAATCAATAATTATTTTAACTTTACTTACCAATTTCTCGCAAAAGGTACATTAGACACAAAATGTACCAAATAACATCAGGAACGAAACAAACGATTTTTTTTTTAAAAGAAAACAAAGAGATTCTCATATCCAAAAGCTATTAGTACTCAATACAAGACTTCCTGGACGAAAAACGTTTCGACACCGCAAACTAGTAAAAGTAAAATACGACATAATACTTAGCTAACCCATCACGTTCCCATTACCTTAGTGTTTAAGTTAATTGTAGTACCCTAATACAGGTTCCACGAGTATGTAACTCTATAGGTTTATATATCAAATTATTCCATTTATTTTAAATGGACAAGTTCTAACGAAATTGTAGGACATCAAAAATGAAATCTGAACTAAAGTCATCGTAGTGAAAAATTTTATCCAGTTTTGTTCATCAATGTGATAACTTATAAAGGCGAGATAATATGGGAGAGACGTATAAATGGGCGGGCATAATGACAAGATCAGGGACCCATGTTTTACAATGCAACCCTAAAAACGTCATTTGTCACATTTATGTCAGAGTCGATTGTGATACGCCTATTCGAGAAATTTGTATTTATTCAATTGCAGGGTATTATGGGCCTCCTTACTATGCCACCTGCCTTCGGTACTGTTTCCAGTTTCGACCCGCAATTTCAACTCTGTATGACCAACGGTGAGCTTAACTTGCCTCGGCCACCATATTGTGACAGCCTAACTCCACTTATTATCACTTTCCCGTGCTACGTGTCCTACGAAGTGTTTTTTATTTTATTTAGAATAGGATCGCGTTAACTTAACATCAGGCAGTGTGTAGTCATACACACTGCCTGATGTTAAGCAGATGTGCGGTCTAGGGTGTAGCACGCTTACCTAGAAGATACCTATTTACTCGGGATTTGAAGACACCCACGTTATACTTTAACGGGAAGAGAGTCCCAGGCAAAGCGTTCCACATTCCGGCTGATCGTATGAGGAATGAGGATCCGAAACGCTTGGTTCTAACGCGCGGAATGTCCACCATAAAGGGGTGGTGCTTTGGTCGCGTCTGTCTAGCTGTACGATAGAATAAAGGGGCAGGGGGGGACCAAAATATTTGTTTATTTATTTGTGTAATGAGAAACTTACATTCATGTAAGAGGTACAAGTTTTGTCCGATGACATAGCTCCAGCCATTGGCAATACGAAAATGGGTATCATTCCGGTAGCCGGTATGCTTATTGGCTGGAGGAGGAAAAACCACGCCATCCATATCCACATGATCACCACAGTTGTTGCGTGCTAAAATAGGTAAAATACTTCAAATAATGTAGTTTTAATTAAAATACGACTACACCATCACCTCATCCGAACCAAATAGCCCATCCCTCATTGTCCCCGATGCAAAGGTCCAGGAAGAAAATATATTCACAGAATATTTAGTTGTATATTCAGTTCAAAAATAAATAATCACAGCTTGGTAGGGATAAGTGTATCAGCCGAATATACAGCCTTGGCCAAAAGTATTAGGCACCTTTAAAAAATCAATATGCATGTTTACTACTTAACCAATAACTGAGTGCTTACCTTAAATGACTTACCGGGGTCATAATTAATTTCTTAGAATATCAAGCGGCTCTTTGTTAAGGTCATAAAACACCTGGTGCCCGAAAACAAAGTTTTTGGTTTTCTTTCGGTCTTATCAGTCAATGTTTGGTCACTTGTGTTTTGGACTCAAGTAAACAAGCTTTCATGTCTGTTGATGTGATTAAATTGACACCTGATTTTGTTAAACATGCCAAAAAGGAGTGAAATTTGTTTAGAAGATAGAGTAATACAGGGTGCCTAATACTTTTGGCCAAGGCTGTCTAAAGGGGGTCTCCCATACGGTGTAGAACCCTTCCTGCGCGAGTCCGACTCGTCAGTACTTGGCCGATTATTTATTTTGTAGGTCTAGATACCTCGGCCCCTTGCCCTGATGCCGGGGCACTAGAATACGGCATCGGTATCCCCTGCCTGTAGTAAGAGCCTACTAAAAGGGGACCCCTGGGCTCGTGGGTGGTCAGAGTTGGGGCTCTGGCCATCCACTCAAGCGGGCCTGAGAAGGTGTGGCAGCGTGTGTGGCAACGCTGTCCTGTACGACAGCGTTGCCACATACGCTGCCTGCGTACAAGCCTGGTCTACTACCAGGCGAGTAGACACACGAAGTGCCGGGAGCACCGGAGCGTTCCTTTTGGAGATCCCGGAGCTCCCAAGAAGGCACATAAGCTGGCCACCGAGGGGGTTTTAGTGGGTACAATCCCACGCTTCCCACATAACCCGACTGCACCCCAAAGCGGTCGGGCATCTTTGGAAGATTTCCCTTTCGTAAAAAAAAAAAAAAGGTCTAGATACCTACATGGAGTGCGTCCAGACATAGTTCAGGAAACAAGGCGACGCAGCAACCGTGTGTAATATTACACGAACCGTTTCGAGCTACTTTTGACTTCTTTACGATATATACTATTATGATATATACTTACATCGCCTTTCGTCATAAATGCTGGTAAAGCAATTAGGGGCACAAGTGCTCCTAAAAGACCTTTATGATGTCTTAGTATTATGTTCGTGATTCGCGGCCCGAAGCCTTCTATTGGTGTTTTATCATCCTTTTTGCCTTTTCCACTGAAAATATATTTAACTATAACTTCAACAACTCTTGTCAGTAGATTTAACAGCTAAGATAAATGCATGGTTCTACCGAAAACGCGAACTGGCTCACTGTGTTGCGTAACTATTGAACACATATAGAACCTTCGTTCAAATGTTTCCTTCTGTGCATATTATGGGTAAAATAGACCGGCAGGTGCACTGATTAAGCTAAGTATAGTGCATATCAGAATATCTATTTAATAAACTAGATCTTTGACTAATACAGTAATATTCTTTGTACATAGGTATTCTAAAATATTCTTAAATTTTTTGAACATAACATCATCCACTAAAGAGAATTTAGTATCAAAGAAGCCTTTAAAATCTTCCGTACGTAGAAATTTTAAATTTATACTCACAATAAGTAGGAATATAACCTGAAACAATTAAATACACGTTTTTAGTCTTACGCTCAGCAGATATTATTTTTTAACTCTACAGTTGGCTAGAATACTTCAAATCCAGTAAGAAATGCATAAACCCTTGTCAATGAAGCAAATTCCTTGCCGTTTCTTATTAGTGTTGTCACTCAGTAATAAAATACATCTACATTCGCTTCTGCCTAATATGTAGTAAAATATTGTAAACCTCTCATAGTCTCATTTTATCGCAATACAATGGAACAGCACAATTTTTGCGATTCATCGGGGACCCAATCAACTTTGCCAGTAATTCAACCACCATGTAGTAGGTATAGCTGAGTTTTGACTTAAAGACAATATTTTCAGCGAAATTTCAGGACATCAGAATTAAACACCTCAACAATATAGCAACCACGAGCGTAGTGCTATGCCGCCAAAGATTGTGAACCAGTGTCTCTCCTCCTATTATCTATGCCTTCGGCTAGAAAGCAAAGCGGCCTTCCACTTGCTCGCGTGGCGCGAATAGCTGGTATTAGCAGGACAAAATCTAATTCAACCACACGTAACACAATAAGGGAGCAGGCGATACTATTTTTGCGGACTTGAGCACTGTATGTGATAGTTTGACCTCGTGTTCGCCTCGTTGCTTAATATTATGATAAAATTAGGCCAGCGACCTGCCCTATGTAATAGGGTCTATTCTGTGAATTAGGCATTATAAAACTCCATCTAAAGGAAACTAGGCAGGCTGCCAGTATTTGATTCTCTAACACCCCTAAAAATGATTTTTACTAATAATCTACGAAATTACTTACCCGCCCATGATTGCGTCGTTATTATCCCTTTTTATCTTTTCACTACTTTCATACGTCTGTACACTACAAAATATGAAAAAATAATGACAGGCGCTGACAAATGAGAGACATAAGATTCGATAAAATTTTCCAGTTTCGTTTGAAATTAGAACACGATGTAATTTTTAACAAACCTCTTAAGAGAAGAACAAAAAGTTTTTAAATAACATTCAATAGTAGGTCTTATTACTTAGTACCTATTTCTATTTAATAAAGTTTAGAGATATTTTCATTGGATTTTTAGCTCTTACCGAGTCCTCTAGTCCTCTCAAACATAATACCTACTATCGTAGATTATAATAACTAGATAGGTACTTGCCTATTTGGATAATTTAGGACTTTTGAGCTCAACTAAATTTTAGCAAGTGAAACTGTGGTTGTAGTACTAAAACACTGATTGTAAGTTTGGATAAAACAGAACAGAAAACATTGTTTTTATTTTTTAGGCCCAATGTCTATTTAATCAGAGCTAAAACCAAGGATTTTGGTTTATGTAATACATCCATGGCTAAAAGCCAAACTGTGACTCAATACAGCATGACTTTTTATTCAGTGCACAAATTTTTATCGCGCAATAGATATCATTATTAGAACATATACACTATTTGTGTTCCTTCTCAATGATTTACCCGGCGCCATCGAAAATGCAGAAATTTATATGTACGCTGACGATGTCGCTGCCGTTGTTTCAGCACGATCGAGTCACCAACTTGAAATCATGCTCAACTCAGTGGCGAACAAACTTGAAGATTGGTTCCGGTCAAACGGATTAGCGTTGAACAGGGAGAAAACCTGTTTTCTAACTTTTAACCTAAATGGCAAGGTAACGAAGTCTTTCTCGGTGGCGATCGGTAGCACCATCCTCCAACAAGTTAAAAGCACAAAATTGTTAGGCTTTTACATTGACGGTGCGCTGACGTGGGAGACGCACATAAACGAGCTGTGCGGGAAGCTGGGCCGCTCGTGCTTCGCTCTCCGGCGACTCGCAAGCACCGCCTCCCGCGAAGTAGTGCGCTCCTGCTACTTTGCCACCGTCCATAGTAACGTCACCTATGGGTTGGAGTTGTGGGGTCGTGCTGCCGATTACAAAAGAGTTTTTATAATGCAGAAGCGAGCCGTACGTGCCATTTTTGGCGCACGTGACGACGTTTCGTGCGTTGAACTCTTTAAAGAGCTCCGTATTTTGCCTCTGCCGTGCGAGCTAATTTTCCAAATTGCCCTGTTCACGCTTAGGAATTTGAATGTGTTTGAATCACGAGGCGAGTACAGTAGGCTAAACCTGAGGAGTAATCGCAGGAAGGACCTGCTCGCAACGCCGAGCCACAGGCTAGTCAGGTCAGAGAAATCGGTATACATTTGTGGCCCGGCTGTCTATAACAGATTACCTGCCCCAGTGCGTGACGCATCTTCCGTCGCTGTATTTAAAAACAAACTGAAGGCATGGCTCCTTCAGCATGTATTTTACGATATAGCCGAATTCATGAAATTACCAGAGGTAATTTAATTTCCATTAGTAGACTATTAATTTACCTAGATAAATTATTGTTTGTTATTATTGTGCCTCTGTAATGCTATTATATTGAACATTATAATGAAATTATAATTTATAATTTTGTAATATTTATGAAATATATCTGATATATTTGAATTGTAAACTATTTGACTTGTAACTTGGCGTTATTAATAAATTTTATTATGATAATGATTATCATATTTCGCTCATAAAAATATCGACTTTTTCATCAAATTTTTGTCAAACTATTCCAAAGAAAATTATATTGCTTGCACCCTACACTCCAGACAATAACTACCTACCAAAACATCTCGGACGTAGGTACGACGCGGCCACGTACGAGTAGGTACTAAGACGTAGGGTGACATTGATTACTCCGTTTATCTGTATACATACTTTCTCTTGAAGTTACTTCAATATTTTTGTACTAAAGTGAGTAAAACCATTGTAAGGGTTTAATTGTTTGTTTATTATACTTTCCGTATGCAAAGTATATGCACTGAAAAAAAACACCCTGTATAGGTATTAGAGTTTCGATTAGTGACGCTGACGGATCAAGTAGAGCAGCGCTGAATAAGTAGACGCAGGGCATAAAACCACATTCCCAACAAAAATAAGTAGACAAATGGCAGTGTTTATTTAGAGAAATCGTAACAAATAAAATTTTAATAACACAAGGATTTACCATAGGTACTTTCATAAATTCGAAAGACACATTCTTAACTGTAATCCGTAGTAACTAGGTACAATAACTAATCAAATACACAGCACGTTTCACAGCGTCACTTATCACTTCTCGATATGCTTTATTGGGGGCGAGGAACCCAAATTTCGGATCAGACTGGTGTCGTCCTGCGGTAAGGGTCGGTACCTACGGCGCGGTCATGGCGTGGCGGGTGGTCTTCGCGCGCCCGAGCTCCCGCTCCGAACGTGACCAGCTCCTCTTCTCTCGAAGGAGGAGGCTCCACTGCCGACGTGTCTAAGAACCTCCCGCTAGCAACGGACGCTTGTGACTGAAATATCGAAGCGCTCCTTAACCCGCTCAGGGTGTTAGCGCTCTGAGGAACCTCTTTAAATTCATCAAAGTAGTTGTCGCAGGCAGTGGGCCGCGGAGCTGCTGGGAACCCGTACAACGTCGAGGATGATAAGTCTTTTAGTGACGCTGAGCTTAAGTTAATTCTCCTATTCTTATGTATAGAACAATGTGGCATCTCGTCGCCGTCAAACACGAAGCGCCGACGCTCGCGTGGCGTCGCCGCTGACGAGCCGGTCGGAGGGTACGTGTCTCTCTTCAGCATACGTCTTTCTAACAACGTAGAGTCACGCTCTCTGTACTCTGAGAAAGCATATTCTCGGTCCCACGCGCGGCAGTCTGCCTTTGCCTTCTCTGTCAATTCTGTTATCCAGTCTTTCTGATACCATTGCAGGAATAAAAATATTGCTGAAGTCCCCGCCAACTCCGCAGCGACAAACCCTCCAAGATATAACCCGAAGGAGTATCCGTAACTATATGACATTCTTGGAGTATCAAAAAATGTGATGTATCGCAATTTGTGACCCACTTGTGATTTAAATACCGATATGTACATAACGATTCCAGTCAGCATAATAAGACCTGAAACAGAAAAATGGATTGTATTAGAAATTACTACTAAAAAATACTAAACAAACAAGCGGGCGCTATGTTATCAAGATCATTATAAAACAAAAAAAAAACACGCATAAGTGAGCCAACTGAGAATTTGACTTGACCACACTGTAAGTACCTATTCGGTTAGCTTTGTCACGTTTGGGTAAAAAGTATATAATTTTGCGATGCATATTCAGCGTACGTCTACTAAGCGTTTTGTTTCTTTATTTTTATAATGCATGCCAAAGTAAGTAAGAGATTTATTTCTATTCCAGGGCCAATTTTGATTGTTTGTTTTTATTATGTTCCAGTGTTGGTCCTTGGAACTAATGTGTCTATTTAAAACCTTCGCTTCCCTTCACGTCTCCACAATGACACAGGCCACACCATACTGTTGACTTCCCTGATCTCCCTTTAAAAGTGATTCATCATCATCATCCACAGCCTTCTATATCCCACTGCTGGGTATCGGACTCTCTCTTACGGTGCCATTTATCTCGGTCCTGTGCTAATCATCCAAGTTCGACTAAAAGTGATTATATTCCTATTAGCCTGCCACAAATTCAGAGACCCCGTAAGCATCTCTTATGATAGGGTAGGGATATTAAAAATCGCGACAAAAGTGGCCAGCCGCTGCTACATTTAAAAAGCTACAGACCAGTTTCACTCAGATAGACACAAGTCGGGCAGCTACTCAATAATTAGGTGAAACCATAAAATCTATTGATCAAACTAACGAACTGACACAGGTTTCTATACATTCATAATTGTATCGTCGTCGACGACTTTTGAAGGAGGAAAAAATATCTGCAGCACTATTTTTTCAGCTAATTTCGATAATATTTGGTGCAATCGTTTTATCGAATTAATGTGTACCTAAAATCTTTCATAGCTGCCGAATATATTAAGTATTAACTGCTAGTTCGAAGCAGGTACCAACGCTTGAACGTAAACTTGAATTAAATTAATTTAATGGTTTTAATTGATCCCAGGATATGCAGAACTGCAAACCTTACGGTCTGTTTAATTTAGTAATTTTTCTTTCGCATTATCTATTTTATATTTATCTATTTTCGACTTTGACTTGACTTAGCTGGGACCCCCCGCAATACACGGGACCCTGGGCTGAAGCAAAAAAAAACATTATGGTAGATCCAGGCTTGACTATCGTTCTCATCGACGTGTCCATCAATGATAACTCCTGGCTAGCATGTCAGCGGTTATGAGCTCTTATATAGCTCGCAAAATCGAACTTGTACTAGAACTAACCAGATATAATAAACATGACGCCAGCCACGAAGGTGCATATCCTCCTGCCTTTGACACAGTGGCCAATGACGCAGCACAGCGCGCCCACCGCCTGAGTGAACACCGCCAGGAGCAGAGGGGCCGCTGATCTAGTCACCACATCTGGAAAATATTGGCCAGAAACATTATATTACGAATGAAATGTGAGAACATCCGTAGGTAAATCAAAGTTAGCACAGTGCGCTTTAAATAGCTTATACCTTTAAATAGCTTATACTATTATGACCAGTAGGGCAGTGATGGGATGGACAGAAAATTGGCTTCATTGAACATTGTGTGCTGGCAAAGCAGTTTTCGGTTACTTACGTGTTTTGCTCAGGTCAATATACTAATAATGTCTACGCCGTTGATTAGTTTACAGAATTAACAGAGTACGGCGTAACATCGTATATGAACGTTGATCTCGACTTAGACTACTGCTGTGCCAGCTTTTTAATAGACCATTGCAAAATATAGGCCTACCTATGATTGGTGATTCGGATAAACTACATTGATCCTGTGTGGGTTTTTCAATTCACATAATATAATGCCACTGAATTTCTTCGACGGTCTTATCCAGGTTGCCTCACGTTTCCCATTAGAAAACTAATGATATAGTATCGGGTTTGAATGGAGGCCTCACGCTTATAAGCTAAGCGTTCCCTCACTACGCCGCTAATTCTTTTTAGACCATGATTGTATAATCAAAAAATAAGTTATTTTGCTTATGGTCATATTATAGTGGTTTACTATAATATTTGAATATTCTTCAAATACATTCGTCAAACAGTGTCGTAGCATAAGCCGAGTCTACGACGTAGACTTGGCAGTGTAGTCTACAGACGCCTACGGTGTAGACTTAAGATCTAAGAAAGATACTAATTAAAAACCACTTCCAACCGGTTTTTTAGAAATTAGAGAAGATATCTCAGAGGTTCATGTCCAATTTTGCATGATGGCAACTGAGAGAGGATTATTCAGCTGACTCGTCTCTCGTCGTCCGAGACAATTGTATGTATTATCGCGAAGTACATGTTTGTGTTGGGTTTTGGGCAAAAATTGCATATTTTAAATAATGGGCGGTTTTTGAACGGACACGATAGTTTGAGGGTGGTAGTCAACCACAGACTTTTAAAAAGTAAATGCATCAGGAAACGAGCTGAGGCTGGCTATGGCAGAGGAAGTCGTAAAAATAATAAATAAATTTACTAAGACTCATGGTCTGGGACTGACAGAGGCTTAGAAGACCATTCTGGTCGAGCCGTCGGAGCGAAGAACAAGCCTAGATTAGTTATTTATAAAGCTTAAGGATCAATGTATTGGAAGAAATAAATCTCCAAAGAATTGTTGAAATAATGGTATTTCTACTGTATCAAGTCCTCACATTTGCTAAATATTAATTTGTAGACTGCAATGTTTTTTGTGACCATATAATATGAATTTAAGTGCTTTGTTTGCAATAACTATGCATATTTATTGGATTCACGTAAAGTTTAAGCAGAGAGGTGAAAAATAAGGTTTTCGCTAAATCGAGATTTCTTATCTTCGTGGTCTACGGTTGTAACTGTCATGACATAACAGTTACAACCGTAGTCATGAACTGTTACAACCCTAGACTTTGGTAATTTAATCTAATTAATTAACTTTATTAATGTAATTTATTCACATTGTGATTGTAACGATATACTTACATGGTATAGCACTAGTTGAATCGCTGGCATCTGGCACGTATTGAGACAGGGGAAAGTACGGTATGTCTAAACACCGAAACACTGTCCCTCCAGCTGAAATTGATAATATACAACTATTAGTATCAGAATTACAATTTCTATAGACTCCATACCTAATTTAACCTAACTCTGTGATATATTTATTCTTCAACGTTTTTAGAAATTTTGCGTCAATGTCTGGACAAGAATAACTCAAAATGAAATTGGCCTATGTTCTTTTTTTTTATGTGTAACCCTCAGAGCAAATAAAAAAATCAAGAGGGAACGTCGTTGAACAGTCAAGTGAAGCCAGTTTTTTATACATGTGTGAGAGCGTCACTGCTGCGCCGCCATAGTTTGACTGACAAGCCAAGGCGTAGTTTCCTTGTACGTTGATGTGTGTGGCGTAGTTTTGGTCGGCCTCACTTGTTTGTTCACAACATTCTCTCTTGATTTTTTTATTTGCTCTGAGGTGTAACCACGCAAATTTTTTTACGTAGTAGTCCGATTTCAATATTTTTTTTAATTATTGGAATGAGTATCTTCAAAATTGGTCCCATTTAAATTTTATTGAAATCGGCTGTGCCATTTTTGATAAATCAACAATAATGTGAAATTGCTACATCGATCCGTGCGTACTATTCGCGAATTCTGTACACGGTTGAAGTCGGCTATGCCATTTTTGGGAATTATATCTTATTATGATAACGATATATTTTATTTAGCTTACTGCTAGTTGTACTTGGAAATTTAGAATAACTAATAATCATCATGAGAAATGGTACAAATCAATGGTACTTCTGACATAAAGGCAATTGATGGACATAGTATTTTTTCAATTCGTCTATTGGACGGATGTTTATTTTTTGATCCGATAATAAAATTTATGACCTATTTGTGGGCCAATAGTTGTTTTTTTTTTTCAAACTTAAATATACCTACCGTCCAAAAAAATTTATTTACTCTGTTTCAGTAGTTTTGAATCAGCGCTAGAAAAGGCATTAAATTGCAGCGCATGCAAAGACCTTATAGCATAATTTCTAATTTCTAATTTCGCCATAGCAGTTTTCGGAAGGACCGGTTTGGGAAGCATCGTATACTGTACTGTACTGTACTGTATCAGCCTTTTTTAATAGTCCACTGCAGGACGTAGACCTACCCACGAAGGGTGATTGGGCCATATCCACCACGCTGGCCCGGTGCGGGTTGGTGGATTCACATACGCCATCGAATTTCTTCTACGGAGATATGCAGGTTGCCTCACGATGTTTTCCTTCACCGAGAAGTGGTGTGAAATTCTGTACATAAATTCCAAAGAACTCATTGGTACGGGACCGGGATTTGAACCAACGACGTCACGATTGTAAGGCGGGTGTCACTACCTCTAAGCCACCACGGCTTCGTATAAAGTCGATATTTTTGTCAAAAAAAGGAAGCTAACTCGCTCCCGATGATCATACTGTGTGATCAAGATATTAAAATAGAAAACAATACCGATATGCAAACTTGGCGCAACATTGAGCTGAAAATAATGAAAAACTTTTACAATGCAACTTTTAGCTATCACAAACGGTAGGTACACTTCACGGTACATGTATAGATTTTATAAAATAGGAATCATTCTTGCAACTTGAAATATGACTTCTAAAGTCAGGGTTTGGATTTAAAAACTTATTACGAAGTAATTAAAGCTACCTTTCAATACTAGAAAAGTTTTAAAGTGAAACTTCGATATTGTATCCTATAGAGGTACCTATGGTTTAGAAACGAATCTAAGGGTGCTTTATATACCTCTTAACTAATGTAAATATGTAGGTTATGATATGATATCCATTAATTAGTAACCAATGTCTAGCAAAATTGTTCTTTAGTTTTCTTATAAAATGTAGGTATGCATTCCAAAAGTGTCGTGTAACGATAGCAAAATGCAAGTTGATTTGTTTAAATTTCAAATTGACCAGTCAAATACAAAGTTAAGCGTTGCGTGCTTACAAAATAAATAGCCTTAATACGCGTAAAATTATATTTATATTTTAGGACATCTTACACACGGTCTCTGAACCCCAAACTAAGCAAAGCTTATACATATACTTATTTATAAATACATACTTATATAGATAATAACTAAATAACACCCAGACACAGAGCAAACACTTAAATTCATCACATAAATACTTGCCCTGTGGGGATCGAACCCACGCCTCGTTGACTCGGAAGTTAGGGTCACTAACCACCGAGCCACTGAGGCAGTCAATTAGGTACTAGGTATGATGGATAAATTGTGTTCAGCAGCTTAGTTTACTCGTTTCCACTAGTGCTACATCATGTTACACGTACTATGCTCCGAGTATATTCATGTTCAGCAATGGAAAAGAACCTTTACCATACCCCTATTATGTAAATGCTCAGTAGTCCGATTGAAAGAGCTTATGTACTGTGTCCCACAAGACAAATTGTAAATGGACCACGCGCACAATGCATTTCCCCGCACGGCCGCGGAACTGAAATGTATTGTACATTGCGTCACGCGCTAAGGTTTCATTCTCATTGTAAACTACAGGCTGGGACGGGACGCCATTGACGGTATTAAAAATAGACCGGGGCATTGCGGACTCGCCTTTTGTAGCTAGCTCTGTAGTTCGCATTGTGCAGTTTCAAACTCGCATCAATGCGTAACTCAGTGTAACCCATTTTTTACTGGACAGCTTAAGAAAGGTTGATAGCTTTTGGATGTAGGTACTTTGAATTATGGAGTTTCAACATTGATTGAAGTGTCGATTCAAATTCATTGTCAACCTTTGGTATTTTATGACACGCTCTTTTATACAAAAAGAAAAGTCATCCTAAAATAGTAATTGTGGCTTGGTTTAAAATGTATAATTTGATGGTCCAACGAGTTGATAGGAAAAAGTTGTCGATTAGATGATGAGAATACATTATATTCTAATCAGGAATGAGGAGATTCGCAGACGAACCAAAGTTACTGGCACAGCCCAGCGGATTAGTAAGTTGAAGTGGCAATGGGCAGGGCACATAGCTCGGAGAACTGATGGCCGATGGGGCAGAAAATTTTTTGAATGGAGACCACGCACCGGCAAACGCAGGGTAGGACGTCCACCGGCCAGGTGAACCGACGATATTATTAAGACCGCAGGAACGCGCTGGATGCAGGAAACTTCCAACCGGCCTTATTGGAAATTCATGGGGGAGGCTTATGTCCAGCAGTAGGCGTCCTACAGCTGATAATGATAATGAATACATTCTATAGAATGATTCTCTAATTTTCATTCCATCTCTGATACAGATATAGATAATAACTGTAATCTGACTTTATAATGGAGAGTGAAAAGTTTTCAATCTAAAGTTTTTAAGATTAGAAACAAATGATTTGTCGTATTCTCTTGTCTGAGGTTACTACATGATTTGTGCCAATTATACTGCTGCAACATGTTTAATGACACATACTATGACACCAGGGCTAGTCACCCGGCCAATAAAACTTACAGCGCTATTCGAACATAGCTTGGAATGGGAACTGCTTTTCGGAGTAAGGCTTTTAGACTAGATACTTTTATGTGCCCTTCTAATAATGTGCCCTGATAATAATGACCAGTTTATTTGTTTCAGTATTCTGAATAAATACATTTTAAACAAAAATGTGAAGTAAAATAAGTTGTACTAACGATCAGTATGACATATCCTCCACAGCCCCGAGACGGTCTGCTTGGCGACCAGTCCGTATTTCCCAGTGCCGTTGTAGAAAGGGTTGAGCATGTTTTCTTCAGTATGCAGCCAGTTGTTGGTAGAGACGGCAACCAGGACGGCCACAACTGCCGTGCCGGCAGACAGGGGGGTGAGTAGCCAGAGGCAAGCTACCGAGGAGTCGATCTGGGCGATGAGCGTCGGCGATGGAGGCGTTGGCCTGAAATTGAGAGTAAAACAGTATTAAATTCGTCCAATTCTGAGGCGACAACCATGCCTGTAAACAAATAAGTTAGTCCAGAATAAAATATTGTATAGTAACGGCTCAAAGCAAACCCATCGGTTCATTTGTGGTAAAAAATATTGTATTCATCATTTTGGGACGAAGGTGAACTTCGCAAACTTATAAGTACAACTGTGAAAAATTCAAGTTGCTCATAAAAATAACAACTAAGCTTTTTTAAGCAGGTGATTTTATAAGCAGCTGGATTTTATCTTCTTACTTGATGTTACACGTATTTTTTAACGACTGCGATCTACTGATTTACCATCTACGGTTTATACCTAAGGCAAGGTTACGAAATTGCGGTTTCCAACTTTCCTAGGTTTACAACCTAACTTCTTGGAATTAAATCAAAACCCAACTTTTGTTATACGACTAATACATCGTAAATTCAAGCTCGAATCTCTTTTAGCACGATAAGAGTATAAATCTGCACCTAAATCTACCTACTTATTTAAAGCAGGGTTTTGGGGTTGGGTTGAACTTTGTCATAAAGACTGTTTAGGGTTGGGATTTTTATGAACCACGTCCATAAATCTCGACTTGAGTATGCACAAAATATTATCTATACATTTTTACGTACCTATTTGACTTATGTGTGCAGGACAAATTTTGCGAGTTCTAGTATATGAGAGATAGCGAGTAGCTTATTTTTATCACTTCGTGGCGGGATACAGTCTGCTTGAAGAATTTACTAAACGCTTTTTCTAAGATGACCAACTTTAATATAAAACTTATGTTAAGGTGTTATTTTCATTGAAACTAGATACCATACCTACCTGAACTGTAACTTCATATAAGTGCCTATCTACTTAATTCATGGATGGTAATCTTCGTCATTGAAACGGGTGGCGGATCTACCTATCAAAAGCTAATAAACATTTTGGATCGCCACACCAACATAGATAGATATTGATGTTCAATGAATTTATACGGATCTGATGTGCCTGTAATAAGGTATCAGTGTGGTGTATCGTGATGGCAGTTTTAATTTGAATTAGATGCGCTAGTCGTACCGCGTACGCTTTACTCGCCGGCTTTCGCGTGTCCATACTGTCCATGTCCAGGCTGTCCGTGATCATGGCCGATGCAACTCGGTCGAAAAAGAGCTATTTTTATTTGTTTTATAATTAATTGCGCTTCTAGCTTTTGCCCACGGCTTCTCCCGTGTGATATTTTGAATTGTGTGCTATCCCATAGGAATCGTTTTTATTTTTTCGGGATAAAAAAAAACCTATATTACTGCAAAAATCAAGTAAATCCGTTGCTCAGTTGCTGCAACAAACAACATACCAGTAAACCAACATACACACTCTCGGTTTTATAATATTAGTAAAGCTTATTGAAAACGACACCTTGACTAAGTCGCAGCTGCAAAGTCTTGAGCATCGTCGCAAGGTAGCGTGTTTGTCGGCCTTTTATCGGATACACTTCGGAGAATGCGCCCAGGAGTTGCACAATCTGGTCCCCCCTGCCCCTTTCTTCTATGGCACGGCTAGACAGACGCGACCAAAGCGCCACCCTTTTATGGTGGACATTCCGCGAGAACCAAGCGTTTCGAATCCTCATTCCTCATACGAACAGCCGGAATGTGGAACGCTTTGCCGGGTCTGTCTTCCCGTTAAAGTACAACGTGGGTGTCTTCAAATCCCGAGTAAATAGGTATCTTCTAGGTAAGCGTGCTACACTCTAGACCGCACATCTGCTTAACATCAGGCAGTGTGTAGTCAAACGCGAACCTTTTCGAAAAAAAAAAAGTACTAGTAAATTTAAGTCCCGTAATTTAATATACTCCACTAATCATATTTCTGTTGCCTCCAAACCGACGACGTTTCTTCAATGTTTTTTAATGTTTGCCAGTTTAGCGACTCTGTAGCTAGTAATGACAAGTTTTTTTTTGTTTTAGCGAACGACATTAACATTTCTTTATAAGTATACTAATTAATGTATAAGCTACTGTATTTTAACTTTACTTATATATTTAAAATATGAATCAACATGAATCTTTAAATTACTGAAGCATTGCAAATGTTTTTTTCCAACACACAGTTTGGTTTTGGATTATTTTTACATTGCAGATACCATTACACCTTGGTGTAATGGTTGGTGTAATGGTATCAAACGCTTGAGCGTATCAAACGTAGAAGGAGCGCACTACTTCGCGGGAGGCGGTGCTCGCGAGTCGCCGGAGAGCGAAGCACGAGCGGCCCAGCTTCCCGCACAGCTCGTTTATGTGCGTCTCCCACGTCAGCGCACCGCCAACCGTTTGACAAAATATACAAAAAAATAAAACAGAGCAAATAAATTAGATGGGGAAAGCATCTAAAACTTGACTTTACAAAATAATCATGCTAATTATTGCAACATTAGTCAACATCCATTCAGACCATCGATCGTCAGTGCTGCCCATAAGAATATTGTGACGTGATAACATCTTATAAATGGATGAACGCCGTCTGCACGCACAAAAAATGGTCACGTTCCGCACGATCGGCCTAAGCGTTCGGTTTGTTTCAGTTGTTGATTCAACAATGTTTTCTTTTGACAATATCACGTCAAATTATCGTCATTATACCGTCTTTACAGACAACCACTATTTTTTGACCGACGCGCGACGAACCACCGGAGGAGGTACTTAATTCGACGCGTATATATATATATATTTTTACGCATAACTTTTTTCATAGTAGTCCGATTTCAATAATCCTTTTTTTTGTTGGGAAGAATATACTTCGATATTGGTCCCATTTAAATTTTATTGAAATCGAATAAGCCATTTTTGATAAATCAACAATAATGTGAAAAATGCTACATCGATCCGTGCGAAAAATTCGCGAATTATGTCACGGGTGAAGTCGGTCATGCTATTTTTTGCAAAAAATAATTATAAATAACAAACAAACAAACAATATCTTTATTGTACACCATATAACAAATACATTAATGTAGATTTTTACAAATGTTGTACAATCGCGGCCTTATCGCGTTTGGCGATTTCTACCAGGCAACCTTTGGATGGACTGGAGAAATATTAAATAATAAGAATACGGTCGGCGGTGTGACAAATATTATACCTATATATCTTATAAATATACTAAAACTATTGTGATTATTATAAAATGTACCTAGGAGGTCGGCGTGCTGAGATGGCTCCGCTGAGAGTGGGGGCAGGTTGCGAATGCGCGCCGCGCGGCAGGGAGCCGTGGACGCACTGCGCACCCCCACCCCACATCACTTCCTTCGGCTTCGCTAGAAGTTAAAGAAAATAAAGATCAATTTATATATTTCGAAAATTACTACTTGAATAGAAAAAAATTCAGCTCTAGTTCAGTTAGTTCTTTATTTATTCATATTAAGAGGTGATTGAGAATAGCAACAATTGATAAACAAACAAAAAAACCCAGACCGATTTGATGATTTTGATCGTATATACGTTTATTTTTGACCGACGAACCACCGGAGGAGGTATACAATTCGACGCGTACATTATTATTTTTTTAATGTATAACCACGCATAACTTTTTTAATAGTAGTCCGATTTCAATAATTATTTTTTATTGGAAAGAGTATTCTTCGAAATTGGTACCATTTAAATTTTATCGAAATTGGCTGAGCCATTTTTGATAAATCAACAATAATGTGAAAAATATTACATCGATCCGTGCATAATATTTGCGTTCTAGCGACACAGGTGTATTATACATGTAAACATTTCTCTTGAATTACTCTATCTATTAAAACAAAATCCGTTGCGTAGTTTTAAATATATAAGCATACATGGGGACAATCAGCAGGAGGCGACTTTGTTTTATACTATGTAATGATTCTGACACGGGTGAAGTCGGTCATGCTATTTTTTGCAAAAAATAATTATGTATCTATCGTAATTACGATTCGCTTGCCGAAAAGCAGAATATGGAGCTCGCTTGTCATTTACTTATTCCAACTTAACGCGTATCAAATAGATGCAAATAAATAAATTAAATTAAAAGTTAAACTTGTACACGAAAGTACGCCATCTAGTCTAGTACTGTTCAAGTGTATATTTGGAAGTTAATTGTTGTAGAAATATAGATGATGCTCTCTATCACAGTGCAAGAATCAATGAGGGTTGAAAACTATAAGTGCCAAAATATTTCAGTAATGGTATTAT
This sequence comes from Hypomecis punctinalis, assembly GCA_949316475.1. Lineage (NCBI taxonomy): Eukaryota > Metazoa > Arthropoda > Insecta > Lepidoptera > Geometridae > Hypomecis > Hypomecis punctinalis. Next base: position 16,591,030 of record OX438801.1, on the reverse strand, counting down.
GTCGTTGTACTACTGCTCAAATAAGACATGAAAACTTATTGCATATCATAGTAATAAAAGTATCACCGCTACAGAAACTTGCAACTAATTTAAACTGAGGCAAACCATACTACTAAGTATAATAATTGTAGGATTTTTTATAAACTGAATCCGTTTTTATTTGTATTTAATCATACCAGATTTTTTCATACAGATAGTCAAAGTCAAAGTCAAAATTTCTTTATTCCGTAGACACAATACAAGGCACTTGGAATCGTCTGGTAACAATTTTTAAAAGTTCTACCTAATTATTTTTTTAGTTTAAATAAATAAGCACACTTTAAGATTTCACAAGATCAGTAGCATTAGGTCTCAGAGCAAATAAAAACATCAAGAGGGAACGTCGTTGAACAGCCAAGTGAAGCCGGTTTTTTATACATGTGTGAGTGCGTCACTGCCGCGCCGCCATAGTTCGACAGACAAGCCAAGGCGTAGTTTCCTTGTACGTTGAAGTATGTGTAATTGTCTTTACACGGCGACGCGTTGTTTTGGTCGGCCTCACTTGTTTGTTCACAACATTCTCTCTTGATTTTTTCATTTGCTCTGAGCATTAGGTACACAAAAAAACATCCTACTTCCTACTTCCTACTATCCTATCCTACTAATATTATAAACGTGAAAGTTTGTGAGGATGGATGGATGGATGGATGGATGGATGTATGGATGTTTGTTACTCTTTCACGCAAAAACTACTGAACGGATTGAGATGAAACTTTGCAATAATATAGCTTATATATCAGAATAACACATAGGCTATAAATTATAATGATATATTGCGTATGCGGGCGAAGCCGCGGGTAAAAACTAGTTAGAATATAAATCAGAAATAAAATTGTAACAGTATAAAAATAACAATGTTATTTTCAGTTTAAAAATCTCAACGAGTATGAAAAATAAAGAAATTATAATTACATATCAAAAAATTAAAAAATACCATGTTACGTAATTCAGCAAAAGCATCGTCAAAGTAAAACTGTTGTAAAAATGTTTATCACAGATAACAATGAATAGCTATTAATTATTAGAATACCATATACACGTACCATAGCACACAATTGTCACGAATCGTAAAAAAATAAATGTTCAAAATGATTCAGAAACGTTAAATATAACGGACAAAGAGCAATGTAGCAGTTCGAGTAATTGCCATAGGATTGCTCTGTTTATTGTGTAATCAAACCAGCCAGCTCTTGTGTACCATTCGTAAACTGTTGCTAATTTTATGAAGCAATTCGGTTTTAATTGTTACTCTCGTACTCGTACGGAGAGCCGAACGTCACTCAATATTGTATTTACTCAGATGACAACGCGCACTTTAACGTGTTAACGTATTACATTCTCGCTAGAGACTTTTTTGGTTTATAATGTAACAGGTCAGCAGCGAACCGGATTCCGGTCCAATTTGAAGGTAGGTTATAAATCAGCAAAAAAAACAGCAGACAGACGGGCAGACGGACGGGCAGCGAAGTCTTAGTAATAGAGTCCCGTTTTTACCTTTCGGGTATGGAACCCTAGAAAAAATCTTATTTTTTAGTAAAATACATAAAAAAAAAATCTGTAAGCGATTTAAACATCTTTATAGGTACAATAACAGTAACACCTTCCTTAATAAAACTGCCACATTAACCGATAGCCCGATCGAAGCCCGTTTAAGGCTGTGGGAATCCATGCTAACACCACCTCCCGACTTCCCAAAGCAAGCAGAAAAGCTCCCAGCAGGCTGTGACCTCCCGCGACCCACGTGGAAGTTTTGCCGGGGTGGCGGATGGAAGTCAATAAGATACTAGAGTCTCTCTCTCCATGTGTAATGTGTCATTTATTAAAGAATAACAACAGCTTATATACTAAATCAAATCTATGAGGTATGCGCTATCTATATCACGTAAAACATCTAACTCACGTTCTGGTAAATCGTGCTACATCTAAAACATTCAAACGAGCTGCAACAGTACTTCCCCCTTGGAAAAAAAAAATGTATATATATTCACAAACAATTATTACCTACAAATAGTCGAACCAAAATTAACAAAAATCCTATCATTCATGTTGCAGCGACATTGCTTACGTCTGTTTGATTACATTTGCAAACGTTTATAGTTTGCTTGCATCAGCTAAAACTGAACCTACTGGCTTAGTCAGCTAGGTAGGCAAAATTGTTTCACGTACATTCACTGATGAACTTGACATAACTCTATTAATATATTATAATAATTCCGCATAGTTACACATTATTCTTCAAATCGCCTGAATTTCTTTGATCACGTAAATCGATTCGCAGTATGACGCTACTCGAAATGTGATTACATAGCTCTGTCTAAGCGAATACATAATATCTATCTGTGATCTAATTACCTACTAAAATACAGTTTGAAAACAATCTAAATATAACGATATAAATTACAAGCCTATAGTTAAAAAACAAATACTTTACACAATTCACACATAAATACTATCACTTTATCTATGGACTTGGACTTCGATATTTTGGCATTACACAATTTCCATCTAATTTCACGTTCCTATATTACCGTTTTCACTGATTTTATCCTGAGTTTACACAATAGACTAAAACAATGTTGTCACAACACACTTTTTCCGTAATCTCTGAACATTTCAAATATCTTCGTGCGTTCGCGGCTTCAGCCTTATTTCCCATTATCACATTTTCTCCATATATCTCACTGACCAGTTGTTTGGCAATGGAAACGAGTCTGGGCAAATCCTCCAGTACTACGCAATTTTCCGCCACCTTCGATTTGTCCTCGTACGGTGGTGCCAACTTCGAAAAAATACTTGCAGATCCAACCTGAATTTTCGGCGGCAGCATTGGCATCTCAAGTTCATGTGGTCCTATAATTTGGCTGCTGGCGACTGCTGATTCAATTTCATCAATTCACTCGTAAACAAAATACCAAGGGTTATTCGCGTTTCCTTGCAGCTACAGAACCCTGGATTTGGCGTTCACTCATAACTTCAAAAATTGCGTGACAAACTGCTTCTCGTCAACCCTGTGATTTATGCTGTTGTCTGTAGGTACATCTTTCTTGCTGAATTATGCGTACTTGTTGTGTTTCTCTGTTGCGAAGTCGAGTCCACATCTTCAAACTCTCGAAAAAACTTCCATAGGTTTTTCTTCTCGTTGTCCAGGTGTCGATGGTCGATGGTGTGGGGGTGCAGGTCTGACGTCATCCAGCGGATTTATCGTCAACCCCCCCAAATCTTCTTGCGTGTTCACTACATTGCGCGACACTCGGGTCGGGGGTCACCACTTTGCCGGTAAGGCAGTGGGACCCCAAACAGTTACTGCACTCGGGCCACTCGGGGTCACCAATTTGCCGGGGTGGCGGATGGAAGTCAATAATATACTAGAGTCTCTCTCTCCATGTGTAATGTGTCATTTATTAAAGAATAACAACAGCTTATATACTAAATCAAATCTATGAGGTATGCGCTATCTATATCACGTAAAACATCTAACTCACGTTCTGGTAAATCGTGCTACATCTAAAACATTCAAACGAGCTGCAACAGAAGTCAATAAACCGACTCCGGACCCAAGTGGGCCGCTGCAGGATAAACCTAGCCAAGTGGGGATTCTCCGACGCTGACAGGGTACAGTGTGATTGTGAAGGCCCTGAGCAGAGCATGGATCACCTGTTTACGTGTCCACAGTGTCCGAGCCCCTGCACGATGGAAGATCTATACCAGGCTACACCCAGCGGGGTCGCAAATATTGGGAGAAGACAATATAACATTTTTGAACCATTGACACGACGAAGAAGAAGAAGAATAGGTACAATATATGTAAGAAGTTTATTTTATGGCCAGTCAGCAATACTTGTTGCGATCAAGCAGTAGGTACTTATAATTTTTAACAGATTTTCAAATCCTTGCTTTGAAATTTTCAAATCTATCCTATCGATATTGATTTACAATAGGTAGGTATATAATTCAGTTTACGTGTTACTTTAAGGACCCAAATCTGCTGGCTAGAGTTTCATAAGTGACGATGCAATCAAAATTCTCTATGATAGTAACACTAGCCCCCAGTCAGAACCAACTAGAATATTACTAAGTACTCTCGAACTATGATGTCAATTAGATAACGTGGTGGTAAGGTTGGTAAGGGTTATACATAAATCTTAAATTGCTTTTCATACTCATACTTTTTTATTAATAACAATTAGTTACAGGTCATCTAAATATTATAATAATTCACTTTCAATTTCAAACATTAAAAGGCACTCAACAACATAAATTGTTTAAGAATAACTACAATCAGTAACTTATCTCGGTTAAGTTATTCAATCATAAGAAACAAAAAATCAAATCATTACAATAACTACATAGCTCAATCTATAAACAACTACATAACTAAATTATATTATATTATTGAAATTATTTCAATAATATAATGAGGTCTCTCGGTATAAGTACTACCAATAATATTTATAATTTGAAGTACAAAATAAACTTACTCTGCCTTAAACTAGACAGTCCTGTGAAAAATTACTCTACCTTAGGTACAAAGTCCTCCACCTTCGAAAAAATCATATCGCTGTACATATTTTCTTTCGAGAAAAATACCATAAAACTTGGTATTTTTAATGACAATACAATTTTCTACACACTACTGTTAACTTAATGCGAGCCATTTCAACACTTTCCTTTTTTGTTACCAAAAGGTCAAAGTGAACTGACACTGTGTGGGAGACGTACACGTGATTGATAACAAGAGCCCAGAAAAGAGAACAATTAATCTTCCGAAATAGAAAATATTTACAAAAACCAATCCGTGCAAGAGTAAGTCTAGATCTCATCTATTGATAACAAATTGTAAGGCGTAAAAATCCAAGTGTTATTTTTCTCCTGGAGGATGAAAAAAACTCATATAACGTAATATAATAACTATCCGAACGTTAGCATCTATGACGGTCTCTTACATTTTATTACAATATACCATGTAATGCTATAGCATTAATTTAATTCTACTCGTATAGGTACTTGACATTGATCATTCCTGCGTTCAACTGTGTCTACAGCGCTCTCTACGCCGAAGAAGTATGAACTAGACAGAAATCTAAAATATATATAACCCTATTTATGATACTTTAGTTACGAATGAAGGCATTATAATGTAAGATTAGAGAGAAATAACCCGCACTTGACCAATGTGGTGGATTTGAATGTAAACTAAGAACACTAACGAAATATTTGAAACGATAAAATTACATTTTTACTTAGGTAATAACTCATTGCATAAAATAAATTATTCATAAGTCACGAGACCTGGGTAGAGCAAGAAGGAGCGATCAAAATCATAGTTAGGCCAAACGTTTTGTTTTGTTTTAAAAAAAGAACTCCAGAACTGTGCTCAGAGGTAGGAAACATCTAAATAAGACCGATGACAACATCACTGCACTGCAACTGCACCACAAAGCACTGAATATAGCTATGTCTACATAAAATAGAATTTGAAAGAAATAGCATTGGTCAAGTACCTTTCTTCAATTTAATTCTCCCTTGTTTATTGCTATATTCAGTGGTCACGATCACACACTTATTGACCTCTCGCAACGTAGATCGCATAAAAATCAATAAAAGATTCCTTCCGGGTGTGAAAAAGCTTGTGCGTGGATGTTGAATGTGGAATGCCAAGCATGCAAGGGTGAATCCAAGGCTTTTGTCGGCATTTCCTTGAGAATTCAGTATCAGGTGGACATTGGTATTCGACAATCGTGTCCTTCGCTTTCCGAAGAATTTTTTACAGCCATGTCAGCTTTTCTTCCTTCGTACTAGCCGTTTCTTAAGTCGGAACCCGCAATGTAATAATGTTGAGAACGTCCAGAAAAATTCAATTATTTCCTTTTTCTTTGTCCAGTGTTGTTACGTTCGGATTGGGCGGATTTTTTCCTATTACTGCTACGGTTTATTGTTATACTTTTCTACTAATTCATTTGTTCTACCTCTAAGGACGGGAAATGAGGAACTTTTGTTTTTCTTCTCAATTTTTTTGGAGATTTTTTCTAAACTAAAGCTCAGAGGTAGTGATGAGACAGAGATGTAAAAAAAAGCCTTCTCTTTACTGATCGCGTGAGACACACGTGGCGAATACTCAAATAGCGTAAATTGCATATTATTCTACATAACAAATACCTACTTACTTATTGCAGAAGGCAAAAGTTTTATGCTAAATTAGGTCCCTGACTTACTTGAAGCTTATGTTGAACCCAGTGCAGCTTGTTACTAACCTTCAGCAAAAAAATAAAGTCCTTAATAGTTTAATCTGTAATATGAGCATATTGAACATTTTTATAGCTACACATATACATTGTGAGAGAAGTTAATAAAATAATATTACATAAAAACGCACCTAATACAGTCAAGGTAAGTACATTCAAAAGTTTTGTTGTTTTTAAAGTTTCGCGATTTGAACACATTATTATTAAATACTACGAGTAGTCATTAATATACTACGGGTAGTCAGTCTACCCGTGACCTCGGTCGATGCAACCGTGACCGCGGTCGATGCAACTCGGCCCAAACGTCGGGATGAGGAGGTATTTATTTATCTCGTAATTTTAGTGCGCGATTAGTCCCGTAGTATATAATAATAATACATTCAAAAGATCTCATAATTTACATCTTAGGTTTTTATTAACAAAAAAAATATGCAATCATTATTTTAGTTTGTCATTTTTAATTTCCTTTCGATTTGCCCTAGTCACGATAAATCGCTACCCCAAACAATGTTCAAGGAATTCCATAACAAACTATTTCACGACATTACGCCCTTGTACGCTAAAAGCTAGAGAAATAGATATTCGTATCGCTTATTATAATGTCATCATAACGCAGAGACCCGTATAATTGAATAGTCGACCATAAAGAAGGGATAGATAGCACCATTTTCAAGTGAACGCACTCGCCGAATACAAAGTTTCTAATTGTAACGATGTCGATAAACGGTTCCATTATACATAATTACGTTTTGGGACGTCCCTCTAAAGTCGGCGTAGCGAGGTCACAGAATAATAAAAAGTAAATAATTGACTTAAGCTTCGACTAAGATTAAAGTAAATTTTGAATAATGTAAGTAAGAAATAACGTTTCATATTATTCTACGGATTTTTTGAGTTGGCCTCGTGATGGGCCAAACCTCGGTTCATGAAACGATAAGAGGGCATTCATTGGACTCTTGCTACTTAAACTACTACTTAAAAATTCCATTAATTTTTTTATTAATTCCATTAATTAAGTAGTAGTTTAAGTAGTTTATTCATACTCCAATGAAAAAGTATGAGGAAAACTCATTGAATTTCATATACCTACCAACTGAGATAATGAAAATACTCCATCTTAAGTACTTCCTGACTCCAACGTAAATCATCTCGAAACTACATATTATATTAGACTTGCTATCTGCCATAAAACCACGCCTGAGTAACACCTGTGCTAGGTATATTCTAACTAAATATTTAAACACATTCAAATCTCAAAGAATGTATTTTTCAATATTCAATTTTGATATCTATTTGGAGAATATCCGAAATGACAATAGGTAATTGTGTACATGGTATTGCACCATTTATGTTCTACTAGCGACCCGCCCCGACTTCGCACAGGTGTATTATACATAATTATAAGCATTCCCCTTTAATCACTTTAGGTATCTATTAAAAAATTCGCATGAAAATCCCTTTGGTAGTTTTAATGATATAAGCATACATAGGGACAGACAGCGGAAAGCGACTTTGTTTTATAATGTAGTGATGATATCAATTTGTAGTTCTTGAATTATGAAAGTGAACTCTGTGTGAATTTGATTTTTGCTTGCATCATGACGCCATTTTACCCGTAGCTTTTAGGTAACTAATTTCTCATAAACGTTACCTACCTCTGAGTATGTAAACGAAACATAATACGAGTATAGGTATTATTTCTGAGTATGTAAGTTTCCGTAAATTAGCAACTTCTGATACGTAATCAATTATTATTAATATTAAGTGATTTATCACCGCAATGAGGTCAGTTTTGGCACACATATGTTAGATCTGAGAATACATTTCATACATACGTATAGCTTATTCTATACAGGGTTACAGGGTAAGTCGACCTATTTCCGTGAAACGTGTGTAGTTTACTTTGTTTCTAACTAATTTGACTATCACTATCCTAGAAAAAAAAAACAGATATTTAAAATTGGTATTTATAAAAATCCCAATTTTCGGCTATCAGCTCAGAAATTTTGAAACGTGTAAAGTAGTATTATTATTTTTATTTCATTTTTACATGTAAATTATTGTTTTATGACTACCTACTCACTACCCAATATTGTCCGTAAAATTAACCTTTTATAAAAAGTATTTGTATTCAAATATCTCGAAAACTGAGATTTAGGATATGGTGTTTCATCAGTCCGAAACGTAGTAAACTACACGCGCTTAACGGGAATAGATCGACTTAGCCTGTAACCCTGTATATTTATGTCAAAGCAGTCGCTTTAAATTGCGAGATCACAATGCAAAAAAAAAAATGTCGTGCCTTGGCGGTCTTGTGGTAGTGACATCTGCCTTACAGTCCTGCTGAGATCGTGGGTTCAAATCCCGGTCTCGTATCAATAAGTTATTTAAAATATACATATGTACGGAATTTCACACCAAGGCTTTTTAGACTTTTGGTAAAGGAAAACATCGTGGGGCAACATGTATAGGTGCATGCAGAAGAAATTCGAAGGTGACATGTGAATCCATCAACCCACACTGGGCCAGTGTGATAGATACGGTCCAATCATTCTTCGTGGGTAGGTTTTAGATTATTAAAAAGTCTGGTACGAAAAATTGACACATCAGTGTTACTTCAAACAAAATATCGTTAGATAGGTATGTATTAATACTTTTATGAGTTATTAAGACTATATCTTACCTACTGCCAATTCATTACAAAAAATCATCCCAAAAGTGATACCGATCCCATGTATATCATATATTAAAATAAATGAGTGGTACAGAAAAATAACAATGATACATATTATTATTACGCGGAAGTTTTTATGTATGAATGTTTGTTCCTCTTTCACGCAAAAACTACTGAACAGATTGAGATTAAACTTTGCAATAGTAAATCTTATACATCAGATTAACACATAAACTATAATTTATAAAGATATTGCGTGAAACGAAGTTCGCCGGGTCAGCTAATAAAATTATATTTTCTTTCTCTCTACGTTACAAAATTAAATATTTTTTTTTAATTAAAAACTTTTACATTCCAATGTAAACGTTATTTTATGACACATCTCTGATTTATGACTACGAGTATTTATTTATTTATTTTATTAATCACAGGTAACAGCACCATTACAATTCACACCAAGTTGATGCTGCACTTAACATGTGAAATATAAGACACAAACATAATAGAAATAGAACATAATCATTACATAAAAAACATGAGAAACAAAAAACATAAACCTTATTTGAAATTATCGTTTTTCACATATTTTCAGTATGATAACTTAGTACACGTAAATAGTACCTTCATTCACCCAAAATCACCGACTGCTTACTACACGCTGTGGTAAAGTCGTATTATCGGAGAACTTCTAAAAGTTATAAAACTCGTTTTGGGCGTCAGCCGACACGAAAGACGATGTGCTTTAGTTCTGTAACGTGTTTTTTCTGCTGATACTTTACTTAATTTATTTGAAGGGAGGTGGAATAAAATGTGGATAAACACTGACCGGCTCTCCTTTGTAGAGTTTCTAGCTTTATTGAGCTAGCGTTTCAGACAAGCTGCAATCATATATCGTTTGGAACAAAAATGGGCATTTTTAGAAATAAAGTAATTCAAATACATAATCACTACATAGTATAAAGCAAAAATGCTATTTTTGTATTTCTGGGTATACGCTTATATCTTCCAAACTAGACAACAGACTGCGAGGTATTTTTTATTCTTTTTTTTTATTTCGAATATGTTCGCGTTTTACTACATACTGCCTGATGTTAAGCAGATGTGCGGTCTAGGGTGTAGCACGCTTACTTAGAAGATACCTATTTACTCGGGATTTTAAGACACCCACGTTGTACTTTAACGGGAAGACAGACCCAGGCAAAGCGTTCCACATTCCGGCTGTTCGTCTTTTTTTTGTGGTTTTCACTATCTTTAGAATATTTTTTCTGGAAGGTTTATAGCTTTAATTCATCCGTAGCCGGGCGAAGCCTAGATGGGCAGCTAGTACCTGATAAATATAATTATTATTGTGTAAAGCTTACTTTACCTTAGTTAATCTTTCCAAGTCACTACGCAGGTTTCTGCAAATCCGAAATAAAGAAGTATCTTTTTAATAAGCTTATGTCGCAGTGGATTGGAAATATACTCGGTACATTGTAATAAACTCTAAAAATTGTTTATTATAAGTTATCATGTATGCCAAAAACATACTAATATGCTTTTCTAGCTGACCTAGCGAACTTTGTTTCACGCAATATATGTCTAAATTATAGCTTATGTGTAAAAATAGTAATGTATAAACGGATGTTTAAACATTACTATTTCAAATATTCATCTCAATCAGTTTAGTACTTTTTACGTGAAAGAGGAACAAACATACATATGTATATACAAACTTTCGCGTTTATAATATTAGTAGGAAGTAGGATAATTACCAGTGCCAAAGAAAAAGCTGACGTCAAATTGCGCTCACTGGGTACTTACTAGCTACTTAATTCGAGCGCAACTCAGTCGAGCAGTACTCAAATTTCTCCCAAATCTTTTGGACGAGTTGTTCCGTCGGGTTATTTGCGTTGAACCCCTGCTTTGTATAATATTATCCCGATTTGAAACCAGGGCAAGCCTCCAGCGCAGTTAGCACCGCGGCGGCACAGATGTCGCGACATTTGCCTGCAATTTATTTAATGCCGCCCCGCCTACGTTTTACGAGGTTTTTTTCTACCACGATGATGGTACAGTCACGCCTGATTGAGCCGTTTGCTTCACTTCCCAAGGGAGATCTTTTATTAAGTGACGATGCTTTACTGCCTCCGCGTACCGTTTATTTTGCACACCTCAGGTTTATTCTGCCTGCGTCGCTGTCAATAAACGTATATTTTTATGATGAAGTGAGGTGTGACATGACATAAAGCTTTCCTGGCTTATAGGAGTTACAGGGGTTTGGAAATGTTCTAGAAATTATTATTCATTTTTAGGTTACAGACTAGCTAGAGTGTTCATGAACTGAAGGGTCTAATTATATTACTTAAATAGATATTCGGAAATTGGATAACTGTACACAGTGTAAGATCTTATTGGATTCTTTGTTGAGAACGCAATTATAATGTTTTCACCTGATGGTAGAACTGATTTTGTAAAAATACTGAGCTTTTAAAACAGTAGAAATAATATGTCACAGTAGTTATCATTCATAACTCTATAAACTCTCTTAATTTCTGAGAAGAAGGTTAAAATCAAATAAGGAAGGCTATTTACAAAAAAATGTCGTCAATCGTCGGCTAAACATTCCTTCACTGATATTTGAAACTGCCTATAAATATTTGCATACACTAACCTATAAATACACATTTTATGTAAACCTATTTCTAAACACTTTTTAATCTAAGCAGAGTAAACATTTTCACAAAAATCCTTTGAACGAAAAGGGATCACTGCGGACAGACTATTGGATAGCCCCAATATAATATCGCTTACCATGTTTTGATTTATTGAGCGTTATATGGCGTTGGTTCAAGCCCTTTTGCCTTATATTGCAGACAGTAGTGGAGCTCGCTGGGATTTTATTTTATATTCAGAATTTCGAGCAAATATCTACAGAGTCACAGTCTCAAAGTGAATGTAGTAAAAAAATGTCCGAGCGTCATACATACCGATTTAGATATTTACAAATACCCTAAATAATTCACACTGACCCTTTTTATCGAATCTCGACGTTATGTCACTTAATTAGTGCTTGTAACCGAGCACTTTGGCATCGCGCGGCGTTGTAGTCAGCTTGCAATCGCTTTACGACTAACTAAAAAGCTTGCCCACTACTACGTAGCGTGGGCAGGGTTTTGGTGACTGTAGATATTTGCTCGAAGATTTAGAATGAGAAATAATAAACTCTTTTATATCACGAATAAGTCTGCGATTGATCACTAACTCACCTGATGGTAAGCGACGTTGTGGTGGGGGAAAATAAAACACGCAGACAACGAAGATACCTATTTACTCTAATTTTGAAAGCTATATCTAAGTATAATTTTTTATTGCTTTATGTATAATACGAAACGCTTTGGAATAGTGTAAAAAATGAAACGCGATAATACAAAGTAATGTATATCTAACATACGTTAATGCTTATTTTGCGGCGCTAGCTTTGGTCTACTGATACAATGTAAATTTAGATTTACAGTACTTGAGTAAACACCTAGTGAGTTCAACCGCTTAAGCAAATTTTCTAATTTAGGAAAACAACCATTTATTTTTTTATCTTCTTCACAGATCGCATTGTTAGCAGCCACAAAAAAATAATTAAAAAAATAATTTTAAGAAAAATATAGACAAAAGGCAACACATCTGTGCCAGATTTTTAGTCATAATTATTTACTTAGCGCTTCCAAAGCACGTAACATTTTTCTATTTCAGTAGTATTATTTATTACTAATTTCTGCTTTATTTCCAGTTATTGGCCGGACCCGACACCGTAAAATTGGCAAAAAATAGGTTCAAGTAGAGACACATTGTCGAAAAAGGATCCAGTAACGAAGAACACGATTTAGAAGACGTAGTTTCTAAGAGGAGGTTCTTAATTCGATTGTATGTTTTCTTTGTATATGTATACTAGTTAACCGCCCCGGCTTTGCACAGGTGTATTATACATCTAAACCTTCCTATTGAATCACTCTATATATTAAAAAAATTGCATCATAATCCGTTGCGTAGTTTTAAAGATATAAGCATACATGGGGACAGACAGCGCGAAACGACTTTGTTTTATACTATGTAGTGATAGTGATGTTAAGCGATCATTACGCCAATTAAGAATTATTTTGACAACTCGATTTTTGATTGGTAGATAAATGAGGAGTTGGTAAACTTTTTATATGGGAGGCGGTCCTTGAAAACCGGCAGCGATGCGAGCTGTATTAATGTTTAGTGCCAAATTTAAGAATATTATTTCACGCAAAAACATATTTTTGTGTATCGCCGTTTTATTATAATATCTCTTTTTTATTTCACTAAGTAGAAAATATTTAGACTGAACTGGTAATACTAAGAGGAGGTCTACGTATCAGACAGGAATCTTCAAACAACCAATAGCGGGCTGGTATTTTAGAGTTTGACATTTATTTATTTTTTAAAACATGGCGACCAGCCCTCTATTGGTTGTTCAATATTGACAATGTCATTTCCTTTTGCTGTTTCATAATGTCACTGTCAGGCTTTTTTTTCAATTTAGGCTTAATGCAGTTATTTGGTGTAGCACATAGTTCATTTTTCTAATGTTTTTAGAACCCATTTGAAAATTAAATGGCGATGAAAAAAAATCTAAAAAATATGTGTTTGAAAAGATAATTATGTAAGCTTTCTATTGGTATAACTTTTGTTTCTGCAAGATTTCAAAACCCGCATCTTTTCCATATCCTTTATTGAATCTTTACAAACATCAATTTTTCACTTAGAATCAATGAGATATAGACAAATTTTAAAACATTCCATATAGAATGACCTTGGTACCCAAACTAGGAATAACCTGTGTGGCTACCAATATTACAGACTACAGAATCATACTACAGATGTAAAAACTTAATCGAAATCGGTCGAGTGGTTTTTGAAAATCAACAAATGCCATACATCGATTAGAGCGAACTATTTTTTACTTACGTATCTACGTATATTGCAATTATTGAAATTGGTAGTGCCATTATTGGCTAAAAATAATTACCAAGGAAATCTCTTGTTTTTTTCAAATCAAGTTTCCTTTTGACTGCACATTGCCTGATGCTAAGCAGATATCAGGTCTAGGATGTAGCACGCTTACCTAGAAGATACCTATTTACTCGAGATTTGAATAATCTCTATGGCATTAAGCATAAGTAAGTGTTACGGTACTGTATTAAACACTAGTGCGAGCGCGATATGAGACCGCTATTTACTAAGGACGCTATTATGTAACCCTATATTTGCAACTTTGCGCATAGTCTCCGAGGTGAGATTATGGGAGATGTATTGAGCGAACTGACTCAAACTTTGGAAACTTACTTTTAGTCATACGTGAATTTATAATGTTTACGATATGAACTTACTTGTGCCATTTTAGAAACTTACTTTGAATTTGTACTGACTACTCATGTGGGCAGTTTTTTGTGCAATTTTAACTTTTAAACATGTAATTTAATGTGAATTTAGGTATATTTATGACTTCGTCGAAATAGCGTGTCAAACTTAGACACAATTTATGTATCGGTCTTAGGCAGATACGTAAGAGAGATACTGTACCCAGTATTGAGACACAAGTGATTAGGAATAATGATAATGAAGTAATTGGAGTCATTGGGTTAAATATCTGCGTAGCGTAGATTCCCAGAGAATTTCTAAACTAAGAAGTAATGAGTACAAACCCTATATCTCTAAGTCACTTTAAACATCAGTAAATGTAGTAGAGATGCTGAAATCAAACAGTATGATAATCAAACGAGCTCCGAAAATTAAAATTGAGTCACACATTCAAAAAACTCAATCGAATTGAATTTGATAAGTTGTCAAAAAGGGTATTGCGGCGTTTCGCCCCGCAAGCTGTTTGTCCCGCGGGGCAAATCGCCCATGACAAGGGTATAAAATAGTACGCGCACGAGTATAAAATAGTATACTTATTTTTATTATTATTCATCATTGGTTCTATCAGCTATCAGTACCTAACTGTAGTTTATCTACAAATCTCTTGAATTCTAATTCAACCTCGTAAAGGAACAGCGAGCACAGCCTAAATTACAATTCGCGCAACATTAGCTCTTAAATGCTAAGTGAATAGAAGTGCTCAAGATCTGTATTTCATAAGTACTATTACAGTGATTGCGGTACTTATCTAACCGAAATATTTCCCTATCAAACAATAACAAGATGTTATTGTTTGATTTTGATTTGCAATTGATGACGTCATTATTGAATTAGCATAGCCGTTAAGTCGTGGCTTTATAGCCGGCTATCTGCGTGCGTAATGGTAATGGGTATCGTAAGCATTCTAGGCGATATTGTGCGTTTATTAAACATAGATTTGTAGATATTACGTATTTTGTACAGCTCTGGTCATTAAAGGCGCAGGCGTAGTGTACGGGCATAACAAAGCAGGCGTAAATAAGTAACTGTTGATTATTTTTATTTAAAAAAATAAAATTACCTATATATTTACACGCAATATGCCTTTTGACCTTAGCCTGGAAGATAGGCTGGAAGAAATCGCTCAAGGCGATAAGGCCGCCCTTGTACCACCTAATTTTTAAGAATGTTGTGTATTTTGTTATTTGTACTGTTTTTTTTTGGTGTACAATAAAGTTATATTGTATTGTTGAGGTCAGCTTGCAAGATTTGAGCTATAGATAAAGACTCACACAGTTGTTCATTGTGACAAAAACCAAACTAGAAATAAGTACCTATTATAATACCTATACAAGTAACCTTAACTACTTAACCCTCACTAAACCTAATCTAGCTACCACAGCTGGCTACCAATTTTCTAGTGAATTTTACAGTTTACTTGCTAATCAAAAACTCAATGTCAGTTCAAATAGATTTTAGATCAAATATTTATGACCAAAACTATCACATAGATTTTTACGTCTTATTTTACGTTTTTTACTTTTTTCACGTCTTATTTTCACTATAATTGTTTGATGCACTTTTGTAAATAGACTGGCTATTATTTTATTAATATTATAAACAGACGCAAAAGTTTTTATGTACGGATGTTTGTTACTCTTTGCACAAACGGCTGAACCGATTTGGCTAAAATTCAGTATAGAGGTAGCTTAGACCTTGGATTAACACATAGGTTTCATTTTATCTCGGGCTATCGCGGGTAACAACACGGGGCGCAGCTAGTTACTTTTTTTTTTAATTGCTTCTTAACCAGTTTTCTGAAAAAGCAAAATCAAAATATCTGAACCATTGAATTTGATATTTTTTGTTTATTATGTCAATAATATGACGCTAAGCCCTGAGGTTGAGAGAGACACTTTACTTAAGGCTCTCTTAAGACGGGGAGTGAACTGCCGGGCAGATCCCGGAAGCGACGGAAAGACGATCTGAATGTGCTCCTCAAAGATGGCCGGACGTAGAGCAGGAAAAGAATTTAAGACATGAGAGGAGATGGGAAAACCTTTGCCCGGTATTGGAAGAAAATAAGTGATGCTGAAGAAAATAGTTTTTAAATATAGTTGTAACATGTATTGTGTTGGATTCTAATGAGAAAACCTCACTAATATTGGTACCTAAGCGAATGGTAGCTTCCGATAGCAATTAAAAGCCGTGAACACAGTCGAAATTATAGTCGTTATGACATCGAAATTATAATTGTTATGGCATGTTATTGTAAATTATATGAGTAATTTTTCGTCAGTTAAGTTTTGTCTTTTAAATACTTTACCTTGTATACCACAAGGTAAAATATTTAAGACCTTTTTTGTTTTACCCAATAAATTAATTTAGGTCAGGGTTATTCGCGAATGGTTATAGATTTTAAATATGATCTAGGATCTTATTCATATCATGCGGCATTGTGTCCGCTTAAGTATAGATCACTCCCACATTTAGGTATCATATCTCTTGCTAAAAGCGAGCTACTATACCAGATATGATTTCTTTCTTCCAGAGTTTTCGTTCTATAATTATATGAAATATGTACCTACTTATTGATGTATCATATTACACGTGGACAGCTTCCGCCCGTGGACAAAAGATAAAAGTTCTTAAGTTTTCCAAGAGAGTACAATTATTATTCGCTTAATGAAATTCTTTTTATCCCGTATCATAATTATAATATTATTATCCAACTTACTGAATTTTCTTAGCATCAATATAGGGGAAACTTTATGGAATGCCGTTGAAATATCGCATGGAAAGTTTTATAACGCGTTATACTGTAAAACGCAAAGTTTTCTGGCCCGGTTATTGCTGTTCGCTCTAGTGGAAAAAAAATACATTTCTTGTACATACATAACTGGAGTCAAAGTTTGCAACTTTGTAGATAGGAAATCGGAAACTGGAATCACAAATCAACGAATACAGATGTTATGTAATTTCTTTTTTTACGGTAGCGGGGTTGGAGTCGTAAGGATTTTAATTCCACAATATATGCATAGGACAGTTTTGGATGAACAAAGTTAATAGATAATATAACATTATTAATAATGTGCGTGGGCTAATAATTGTCAAATAAAATAAGTTCTTTGAAATTTGTCCATTGATTTACGCACCACTAGTTTTTCGGTGAAATAAAACATCGTAGGGCATCCTGCATACTCTCGTTGAAAAAATTCGATGACATATTGAACTAACGCGGAGCATTTGGTTTAATCGCCTTTCAAGGTACGATTGTGTTTAGTAGTGGAATATTCAAAATATCGGTACACTACAATCATTACATTATAATAACAAAGATCATCAGCTTCTCAAAGGATATTATTTTGCTGCCAAACTGTGTACTGAGAAGTGAAATTTAATTATGGAGACTACTACATTGCCAAGACATACTCGTACCTAGAATAGAATCATGTTGTAGATATTTTAGTGTAGATTGAAATATAACCATTTCATTGTCATTTCATAAATAGCTTCGTGCACAAATCCGAATGTTTAACAATGTTTTTATTTGTTCTACATAATATAATTATATAGGTATATGTAACAAAAGTTCCAGAAATTCTAGATAAGTACATTTCTAGAAGCAGGATATTAAAAATAAATGGCGTTTTGGGAGATGTTCCTAGAATGTTGGTCGCGTTGGAAATTCTTGCTGAAAGCAATATGGTTACTAAAGGTTTACGTACAAGTACTTGCCTATACAAGTACTTGCAAATAGTTCAGATTTAGATTTATTTACACGTTGTCATTTGTTGTTTATTATTGTTTATTTTAAAATTCAAGATTATTAGTTTGTATATTTTTCACACAAAAAAATAAGTTTCTGATAAATAAATAAGTGAATTTATTGTAATCGTACCGAACGATTGCATGTTCACGAGTATCTAAACTGAAAATTTCGCATGGGTGATAAATATAAAAAATTCATATGAAAAAACAAAAAACTCAGAAGAAGGTAAGTAATACGTAATGAACAGTCATTTTACGTAACGTAGTTTGTTTGGCTGTTTGTGTTTGAGAGAAAAATGCCCAAAGGTGAAGATCTCATTACCTACCTAGAATTACAACAATGAAATCTTATCTGACATCTTAAACAGAATAACGGCAATATTTCCATCCATGCATCAGCCATAGGACGGCCATTACTGGACATAGGCCTCCCATATCCAATAAGACCGGTTGGAAGCGACTTGCATCCAGTGCAATCCTGCGGTCTTGTTGAGGTCGTCTGTCCACCTCGTAGGTCGTCCTAGGCTGCGATTGCCGGTACTTGGTCTCCACTCTATAACCCTTCGATCTCACCAATACTTATCATTCACATAATTACAGCAGCATTCAATCCACACACGCATTCAATAAGAACACATACATAACTCCTTACGTCTATGGTAACGCTCAATCATTCGCTGCCTATTATCACAAAATCCTACATAAGCTCGGATTAAATATTACAAGAACAGGGGAAAATGGAGGTCCCAGATCGCATGGGGGCATGAAACAGACTTTGATCGATGATCCCGATGCTCCAGAAGCTACGCATGCCCCCACTTGAATATTAAGAAAGTTGGAAAATGTATAACTTCATATTATTATATGTCATTAAGATTATGTAAGTAATGTTTCTTTTCTGGATTTTCCTTGTTCGCGAACTTTTCTTAGAAATATGTATAAAAAGTACAAAACAAAGTTGCTCGATGCGTTTGTTTATTCTTATTATATCTGCTTAGTTTCCTAAACTGCGTCAATGATTTTTAGTTATACGCCGCCATAGCTCGACTGACAAGCCAAGGCGTAGTTTCCTTGTACGTGGATGTGTGTGTGTAATTGTCTGTACACGGCGAGGCATAGTTTTGG
This sequence comes from Hypomecis punctinalis, assembly GCA_949316475.1. NCBI lineage: Eukaryota > Metazoa > Arthropoda > Insecta > Lepidoptera > Geometridae > Hypomecis > Hypomecis punctinalis. The sequence goes on along the minus strand of OX438801.1, from coordinate 16,571,779 downwards.
TCGGCCTCACTTGTTTGTTCACAGCATTCTGTCTTTATTTTTTTATTTGGTCTGAGCTAGCGAAGTATTAAATTTCTAGTAGATCCTGTTCATTTTTTAGGGTTCCGTACCTCAAAAGGAAAAAAACAAAACCCTTATAGGATCACTTTTCCGTCTGTCCGTCTGTATGTATGTCAAGACTCTTTATATCGGGAACGCGTAAGATATTATATCGAGTTACGATACCGAGTTGAAATTTACACTGTATACGTATATCTATGGTCTCTTGCAGTTGTGTAATTTAAAAACTTCTCAGTTATCTTAATAAAAAGTTAGAGCCGTTTATTTGGTAAAAAACCGCATATTTCGACATTTACAAAAATAAAAACCTACAGGGTATTTCCCGTTGACATAGAACTATGAAATTTGGCGAGAAGCTATCTTTGTGATAAGCATTTCAAAAATATGAAGCGAACGCAGGATTCGAACCTTGCCTCTTCGGATCACTAGCCCGACGCTCTAACCACTGAGCTAGCTCGCCTCCTACGCAAGCTTCAAATTTCTGAAGTGCTTACATTTCCCAACTTATAGCGTTGGTGGCGCCACCTGTGATACCCGTATTAGACAGGTTATCACTCAACTAGAAGTTATTAGAACTTCTAAAGATTGACGAGAGATGACACACTGCTTAATCAATGTTATGATGTTTATTTTAAGTGCTTTCCACACTAGATTTTTATCTCAAAGAGTTATCTTTGTGATAAGCATTTTTGAAATGCACTGAAATGAAATGCTTTTATCACAAAGACAACTCTTTGAGATAAAAATCTAGTGTGGAAAGCACTTAAAATAAACATCATAACATTGGCGAGAAGCATTGTCAGAGTACACATATAGGAATAAATCTGAAAACTGTACATTTTTATTTAAATCATAAAGAAATATTATACGACCTAAATTCACAAAATATGAGTTCAAAATTCAAAATGAGTAAATCGTATCATGTGAGGTATCATATAAAATAACTTCACTAGCACATGCTGAAACAGGTTTTTAATTATTTGACAACGTTTAATTCATGATGTATGAGATTTTTTTTGTCGATGATTATAGAGATTTTAACAACTTACTTCTCAATTTTGTGAAATTTTCTGGGTTTGTACGGAACCCTTGGTGTGCGAGCCTGACTCGCACTTGTCCGGTTTTTTCATATCTAACGTCTTTTTAACGTAAACTGAACTTGAGAGCAACTTACAGCAATCACTAGCTGTAAATGATGATGATCAAAGCTCCCCTGACAGCTTTTTTTAGATACGATCGAACCTCCCAGGTAGCAAAGTGACGTCAGTGACGCATAAACGACGTCACTCTTAGGTCATAATAGGGTCGGTCGTTAATGCGTCGTCGATGACGTCATAATGTACGTCAATTAAAAGTCATTATTTCGACGACTCATATTCATCATAAAATTGACGTTTTATTGACGTCCATTTAGGGTCAATATCAGGACGTACTATATTCGCCACAAAGTAGACGTTTTACTGACGTCCATGTAGGGTCAATATCAGGACGTACCATATTCGCCACAAAGTGTACGTTTTACTGACGTCCATCTAGGGTCAATATCAGGACGTACCATATTCGTCACAAAGTGGACGTTTTACTGACGTCAATTTAGAGTCAAAGTCAGGACGTACCATATTCACCACAAAGTGGACGATTTACTGACGTCTATTCAGGGTCATTATTAGGACGTATCATATTCGTCTCTGGTGGACGTTTTACTGACGTCCATTTAGGGTCAATATCAGGACGTACCATATTCGCCACAAAGTGTACGTTTTACTGACGTCCATCTAGGGTCAATATCAGGACGTACCATATTCGTCACAAAGTGGACGTTTTACTGACGTCAATTTAGAGTCAAAGTCAGGACGTACCATATTCACCACAAAGTGGACGATTTACTGACGTCTATTCAGGGTCATTATTAGGACGTATCATATTCGTCTCTGGTGGACGTTTTACTGACGTCCATTTAGGGTCAATATCAGGACGTACCATATTCGCCACAAAGTGTACGTTTTACTGACGTCCATCTAGGGTCAATATCAGGACGTACCATATTCGTCACAAAGTGGACGCGTTTTACTGACGTCAATTTAGAGTCAAAGTCAGGACGTACCATATTCACCACAAAGTGGACGATTTACTGACGTCTATTCAGGGTCATTATTAGGACGTATCATATTCGTCTCTGGTGGACGTTTTACTGACGTCCATTTAGGGTCAATATCAGGACGTACCATATTCGCCACAAAGTGTACGTTTTACTGACGTCCATCTAGGGTCAATATCAGGACGTACCATATTCGTCACAAAGTGGACGCGTTTTACTGACGTCAATTTAGAGTCAAAGTCAGGACGTACCATATTCACCACAAAGTGGACGATTTACTGACGTCTATTCAGGGTCATTATTAGGACGTATCATATTCGTCTCTGGTGGACGTTTTACTGACGTCCATTTAGGGTCAATATCAGGACGTACCATATTCGCCACAAAGTGTACGTTTTACTGACGTCCATCTAGGGTCAATATCAGGACGTACCATATTCGTCACAAAGTGGACGCGTTTTACTGACGTCAATTTAGAGTCAAAGTCAGGACGTACCATATTCACCACAAAGTGGACGTTTTACTGACGTCCACTGACGTAATGTTAAGAAAATTGTTTAAATAAGTTTAGTTTAAAGAACACTTAAGTTAGGTTCTAAGGCATTATTATTACCGAATTGTATAATAATAATAATAGTATAGTATTTTTAGATACTAAAGTAATAATAAAGTTATAAAGTTATAAAGCGGGCACTTGTTCCCATTTCAAAAATATTCTTTAGAAAACTTCATGAAGATACAAGGATAAGTAAATTGATAGTAGAGATTGGATTATGTGAATGCACCAACCCACACTGGGTCAGCAAGCCCAGGTAGCATTTATACGTTATTATGACGTCCGTTTACGGTACTGCTCGACGTAAGAGACGTCATTATCATGACGTCGGTAGTTTCTTCAGATGACGACAATTTGTCACAGCCTCATGACGTAAGTTGGAGGACGTTGGAGTGACGCCATATACTGACGTTGGAGTGACGTCATATACTGACTTTGGAGTGACGTCAATTTAGGGTCAATATCAGGACGTACCATATTCGCCACAAAGGGGACGTTTTATTGACCTCTATTTAGGGTCAACATTAGGACGTACCATATTCGCCACAAAATGGATGATTTACTGACGTCTATTTAGGGTCATTATTAGGACGTATCATATTCGTCTCTAGTGGACGTTTTACTGACGTCCATTTAGGGTCAATATCAGGACGTGCCATATGCGCCACAAAGGGGACGTTTTATTAACCTCTATTTAGGGTCAATATTAGGACGTACCATATTCGCCACAAAGTGGAAGATTTACTGACGTCTCTTCAGGGTCATTATTAGGACGTATCATATTCGTCTCTGGTGGACGTTTTACTGACGTCCATTTAGGGTCAATATCAGGACGTACCATATTCGCCACAAAGTGGACGTTTTGTTGACCTCTATTTAGGGTCAATATTAGAACGTACCATATTCCCCACAAAGTGGATGATTTACTGACGTCTATTCAGGGTCATTATTAGGACGTATCATATTCGTCTCTGGTGGACGTTTTACTGACGTCCATTTAGGGTCAATATCAGGACGTACCATATTCGCCACAAAGGGGACGTTTTATTGACCACTATTTAGGGTCAACATTAGGACGTACCATATTCGCCACAAAATGGATAATTTACTGACGTCCATTTAGGGTCAATATCAGGACGTACCATATTCGCCACAAAGGGGACGTTTTATTGACCTCTATTTAGGGTCAATATTGGACGTACCATATTCGCCACAAAGTAGACTTTGTATTGACGTCTATTCGTGTAGTATAGGATCCCGTTAAGAACGACCTTCACCAAGCTGGTTATTGGATGAAACATGTTTTTTATGAAATTTAATATCTCAATAAATATATTGAATATGGGTCGCCTAGCAAATTTTAGTCCAGGATATAATTATGATTCATATTTAATTAAAAAAAAAATATTTCACCTGCTTGTTTATTGGACAAATTCTATAGGTACCAATCGCAAGTATACAGTCCATAGTAGGTATATGCAAAAGTTAGGTTGGCTATTTTTTTCCTGTTGGGACAACTCATGGGTTGCCAGGTATGAACAGGTAAATCGACGATCAAGGCAACTTGCACCAGTCTGGTTATTGGATGAAACTTAAATAAAAATAAAGTTTATTTCATTGCAAACACGGTGATATTATAGGGTTGCCTGCGAAAAATCAGTCCTGAATACTGGTTGCCTACCAACCATCCCATGCGTTAGAAGAGGATACAACATACCTAGCATAAATATAATATGTACAAATACGAGTACCTATATGAAACCTGTACCAAAATCTTTCGGGCTATTTAAGTCATGCCTGCACTACAATAGTAGATTGTATTACATGGGAGCAAAATAATATTTTTACGGCGAGGGCAATCCAGAGCAAAGTGAGGGATTCTAGAGTAGAATCCCGAGCGTAGCGAGGAATTCTTTAGTAGAATCCTGAACGTAGCGAGGGATTCAAAAGTACGTCGCCCGAGCCAAAAATATATTTTGCGCTCTACTTTTCATCACCTCTATGAGAAAATAAAAGGCGCCTATTCCTCCTACTCATATTTTATTGTAATATTATTATTTGATAAAACGTAGAGTAACAACTAAAACTGCGTTTAGTCGCGGTCAAGTCCAAACCTAGTCCAAGTCATACCTCAGTAAAGCAGTGGAGACTTTCCTAGAGGCGTCTATGGAGTATGGTAACAACACGGAACGACATGATACGTCACATTATATCACTTGCCTACACTCATGTACGTAAATCAGCTCATAATCAGAGAAGTACCACAATTTTTCACTAATTATCACTGATAAAAACACAAGCTTAACAAAATAAAACAAAGATAGGCGACATGACTTTTCCGCGTTCCCGCCAAAACTCATATTTACATTCTTTTCATTCATTTTTTTGGCGCTGAACAAATACTTTTCATTTTTAATTCAAAAAGTGCGCGGCAAAGAACTTTCTGGCGCACTTATTTGTTCCAAATTCAAAAAGGGCGCAGCAAAGAACTTTCCGGCGCACTTATTAAGTTCCATATACTCGTAGAAAACACCACCTTTGGTCGCACTTAAAGGCGAACCAAGTAGTCCTTTTCGAATAGATGTGATGAAAAAACTTTTCATAACCCAAAAAGGCCACGGGTTCACCACATTTTGAGTAGCAAAGTTTTGTGTCATTACTGCCCATATTGCCATAAAATGTATACATATAACCAAGTATGTATATGGACTCCAAGTCACTTGCCTGTGCCAGTAGGTACGACGACGAGCGAAGCGAGAGGAGTGTTTGGTTGCTATGTATTACGCACATGCGACGACGAGCGAAGCGAGGAGGAGCCCCCTTTCCCCCAAAATTCACTTGCCGATATTCTAATCATGAGCCAGGAGCCTACTTTAGTTACTAAAGTCAAACCAAGATCTGACATGATTTTTGTATATTAAATTACTTTATTATTAGGATTGTATAACATGTTTGGATGAAATTTTTAAATAAAATGCGAGTACATATTTGGTGCATCCGTGGCCTTTTTGGGTAGCTCAGCGATTATTCTGAAGATACTTGCCTTTTTACCGACTTCTTAAAAAAGGAGGTAATCAATTCGAATGTATGTAATATTGTCGAAATGTATATGCAACGGCGGGCGGCGACTGGCCGAGTGGGTGTGGGCCGTTGTAGTGCCTTGCTTGATTGGTAGCAACATGTGACGCAATATGAGACTCCGGCGGCGGCGCACGCCGCGCTTTGTGGTCGCTCGGTTTTTATTTAGTTTATTGTTGTATTATTAATTATTAATATTAGATATAATTTTTAAGAAGCTAGTTACCAGACAACCAACTTTAATTGAGGACGCTGGCACTATGCCAAACCTTATCTAGGTTTAATAGTGTTATTTTTTGTTATTATGTTTTTTGTGTATATCCTACTAATATTATAAACGCGAAAGTTTGTGAGGATGGATGGATGGATGGATGGATGGATGTATGGATGGATGGATGTATGGATGTTTGTTACTCTTTCACGCAAAAACTACTGAACGGATTGAGATGAAACTTTGCAATAATATAGCTTATATATCAGAATAACACATAGGCTATAAATTATAATGATTTTTTGAGTATGCGGGCGAAGCCGCGGGTAAAAACTAGTAAATAAATAAAATAAAAAAATATGGGTATGAGTGGTGAACGTGCGATGCACGCATGGAACGCGGCCGTGCGGAGTCAGGAAGGGAATCGCACGTTGTAATTCGTATGGGTAGGAAGTCTCAAATTAATTCGTACAGTTTTATATGGTCACTAAAAGAAGTCGGGATAATTTTTAAAATTGCTGCTTGTTTAGGTTAGCAGACTTTACGTTTATTGGTGATAATTTCATATTAAAATGGAGATTAAACTCTGGTACTTATAATATTATAAGTACTTACGATTTTTTGGGCGTTATATTTCATTATATCTGGTTTGTGCTTAAACCTAAGCCATATTAAATTTCATAAAAAAACATGTTTCATCCAATAACCAGCTCGGTGAAGGTGGTTCTTAACGGGATCTTAGACTATATCAGGACACGGTAGCAAATTAGTCTCAAAGAGGACGTTTTATTGACGTCAGTAACGTGGAATCGACTTAAAATTTAAAATTGTACCTACGTTTCATTTCAACCATTCAATTTTCCATTCGTTTGAGGTAAAATATCTATAAGCTATTAATAAAAACCTTCCGTATTTGTTGGTACTTCTAAAGTTATAATACCTAAAGTAATTATTTTGTACAGGTATTTAAATTATTAACATCAAAATGTGATTTTTAAAAACATCAGAAGTAGGAACAGAACCTACGAACGGAACGTAATTCTGACATCTCGTTTCGATTGAAGCGCAGTGTTGCCTCCTTAGATCTTTTGGGGCTAGATCTAGCAATTTTTACTGTAGGTGAACTCGTTGTTTAATGATTTAGCCCGGAAAGGGCTATCTAGCCCTTTTCTGCCCTATTCATTTTCTTAGAAATATTGCACCAGAAACTAAAATGTGTGCCTTACTAACATTGCGATAACATCGAACTTTCGCATTTTGTATCATAGACTATTGATTTATTAGAAATATTGCACCAGAAACTAAAATGTGTGCCTTACTAACATTGCGATAACATCGAACTTTCGCATTTTGTATCATAGACTATTGATTTATTTATGGTTATGTGATTAATGTTCTTCTTATTATAAAACCGAGTAAGTGTATCAAAACTCTATTATTTCATTATTTGATGTGCCAATTGTCATACTACAGAACAGATGAACTCTCTTTTGTGGTCATTACGTTCAGTTTGATTTAGAAAAATGTTTGTAAAAATAAAAATAAATACATGATTGAAATCATTAGCACAGGTGTTTTTTTTACCGCAAGTCATTTCTTGGTAATTTTGCGCTCCATCTAGCTTTTTTTTGCTCGATTTAGCCCTTTTTAGCTTCTTCAATAGCCCCAATTACTAAAACTAAGGTGGCAACACTGTTGAAGCGTCTGTTGCTCGAGTTTTTTCCCACCTTTTTATAACGGACTTAACGAATTTAGTTAGTGCCGGCCGAGCGAATTTTTATTCCGTGTTGTGTTGCAGATCCTATTGTATAATTATGTATTCCATTATACAATTTAGCGAGGAACACGGAGGGAGCGTGTCAATCGTAAACAATAAATGGTTTACGCCTAGGCGGTGTGAAGTGTATTGGCCGCCGGTGAAGGGAACAAAAGCTTTTGAGAAATTATTAGCTGATGCCAACACACCGGACACCAAGTGGAGAATATATACCGTCCAGAGAGTGTTCGGTGAGACTGGTACGTATAATTTATTACATATTTTCTTACGAACCGCTTGGTTTTGGCTCGTTTCCTGGCTTGGAATTAGAAGTATAGGTACTTACTATACTTCTGGGTGCAATCTTTCCTGATTTACCGTGAGCTTACTAATGCTGCTAAAAGTTTTCTGTGGCTATATGGTGTTGTAAAAGCTCGAAGTACCATGAGTATTAAAATTTACCAGTGAATCCTAAGACAATCTAAACCTAACCAATCTAAATTGTAAATTGTGCTGTTAATTTAATCTAAAATTTACTCACAAGGCATGACAAATGTTGAAAACTAATTACATAATTACATACAGTACATACATATATTAGAACATGTTCAGCACCACGTCACATAGGAAGTTACTAGAGAATCAGAGTAATTTGGATCCGTCTATCTGGTAACGTGTATTGAGCAGGGGTAGTTTTTGGGTTGTTACAAAAAAAGCCACAAACTCTAGGCTAGCTAGCCTTCTAACCTAACCTATCCGAGTTGGATTTGCCCTAACTGTAGATGCAAAGATGCTTCACTGGCTTGATTAATAAAGAATAACTCATATTTTTATTCCCTAAACCAAAATTTATTAGGCGCCAAGCCCAAAAAAGTTTCCTTTTTTGCTCCTGACATTTAAGTATGATTAGATTTACCAGGTTGAGATGGTAAATCTTTAAAGTCCCCATACTTCAGGCTTTTACAGTATGCTAATGTAATAGTATATAGGTGTATTCCAGATGGTGACTACATTACAGTGCTATGTATACTATGCAAATTAATAAATACAATACAATACAATACAGAGTATAATACATATATCTTACTAATTATATTTTTCAGCAATGTTATTTATGTATATATTTCACTTTGTTATAATAACATAATTCAACGCAAAATTGTTTAAAGGTAGCTTTAGTACATCTATATATCAACAATGTTTTTTTAATTTCAATCAATTTAATCAATTTGAATTATAGGCGAGCATCATTATGTTGATATGCCTATTGCCTATAACACACTGTGTTGAAATTTTATTTAAAACAGTCCACATAATGTCCACAAGCTTTACAGTTTATAGATATACTAAACCAGTAACCTTGTATATATGAATGGAGGTGCATGTTGTGTTTATTTATTATTTTCTGTTGCTTATATTTTATTTCATTTGCATGTATAGATAACATAGAGAAAGCAAAAAAAAAACTTAAACTAGTTGAAGTTACCTCTGACATACAGTCAGAGGCAGAAGCGGAGGCAGAAGCAGAGGCAGAACCAAGTGGTAAACGAAAAAGAACAAAAAGATCTTTTTCCAGCAGTGACGAAGACCCTCTTAATGACAACAACATAAGGCCACCACCCTTAAAAAAGAAGACCTTACAAAAAATTCAAATTGCTAGCAACTCATGCTTAGATTCCTATTATGAAGGTGATTTTCATCTAATTTTACTTTTTTTGACATGTAATTGTAGAACATTTCTAAAGTAATCTCATAAATATGTTTTGTTTGTGCAGATACTCATGGATCTCAGTCAAACATTTGCCTAGAAACTCCCTCAGTGCCAGAAAGTAAGTATATTATAATTAATACATACTTAATGAAATAGTATTCTTACCTGCTAAAGTTTAGATTGTGTGATGACTTCTTTCTATTCCAAACACATGTGCAAAATTTTGTAAATGTATGTTTGTATAATTACCTGTCTGTAAGTGATGTCACTTTAGTCATGGACATCGTTTCTGTGGTAGATGGTTTTATTAGATGATCTTTGCTTCATTGTCACATTATTTTTATCTATTCTATCTTTACAATAAAATTTTACGTGTAGTTGGATAGGTAGTAGTATTTTTTTCCGTGAGTGAAACCACGGGGCCTCTTCTAGTATACAATATAGTGGTCAAATATACCTGCTCTGAAATCCTTGACACCAAAGTCTTGTTCCAATATATTTGACCACTTCACTTTCGTTGCTACAATATTGTCTGATTCTGACCCCACTAATAGGCAATGTTTATTATTTTTTAGGTTACCAAAAAAAAGTAATATCATTATTGTCGTGCATTAAGGTGCAAAATGAACAAATCATAAGCCTATTAACAAATACCAGCACTTTGAAAGGCACTCTTAAACCGGAATTAAAGTTCCCATTACATGATTCCGATGAATTAAATGCAATTGAAGAATTACTACAGGAAAAAGAAAATAAGGACAATTTGGTAAGTTACAATACACATAGTAGGTATCTAGTTCGTCCTACATTACTGAAAAACATAAATAGTGAAAAACTTGCAACATTAGCTTTAAACCAATCTCTTCCAGGCAAATTACATAAATAACTGGCCAAGTGCGAGTTGAACTCGCGCACGAAGGGTTCCGTACCATCTATAATATAAAAATGAATCGCAAAATGTGTTGGTAAGCGCCAAGAACGCCTGGACCAATTTAGCCAATTCTTTTTCGTTGAAGTCCAAGGATGGTTTATACCGCGCGAAAATATAAAAATGTAGTGAGTAAAATAATAAAAACATGAATTTAATTTTCCCATACAAAATGTTCCTGCATGTAAAAGTTGTCATTGCCAGTTGACAGATGGTGAGATGCAGTTCACGGGGTCAGCTAGTTTCCTTTAAAAAAAACTCCCATCTGCTGTTTCTCATGAACCATATAATAGCTAGAAAGCTGAAATTATTACAGATGATGTATTTTTGTTGCCACTATAACAACAATACTAAAAACAATATACCCGTACGTTTGTTGTATGGTGCTCCTATACAACAAACGTGAGTTTTTACATTTTTTTGTCTGCATCTCATAAACTGTGATAGCCAGATAGGTGAAACTATCACAGATAATTGACCGACCGAGCAAAGTCTCTGCATCAGGTTGGCCAAATTTGAAATGGTACGGAACCCTGTTATATGTTATATATGTTACGTTCAAGTTGTGAGTCGGGCTCGCACCCGATTCACAACTTGGCTGGTTATTTAATATTCACTCATGTAATTCAATACGATGTCGGGGTTTTTTTTTAAGTTAATAAGTTATATAATACATACTTTTTTGTTACAGGTTTCTTACATGAAAACTCTCGGAGGCAGGGATGTATCAAGCAGAGTGTCGCGAATATTGAAATTTTGCCTAACTGACCAAGTTGCTGGACAGTTCAACTTCTATGGGAAAAGATCTAACAAAAAGGCTTTCTGCCAACTGCGTCTGCGAGATTGTATCGTAGGTAAGTTAAACTAAACATGTAACTATTTTTATGTGAAGTTTAAATCCCCACAGGACCCACGTAGGAAGTTTCACCCTAGCCCAAAGCCCTATAAATTTGAGAGTTGGCAGGAATTCAGCAGTGCCAATACCCTGGATATGAAGTTTAAAGTTTTAATTATTCATAGTTATAATATACTAGCGGCCCGTCCCGGCTTCGCACGGGTGAAAATTTTATATAGCCTATGTTACTCAAGGTGAACGTAGCTTTCCAATAGTGAAAGAATTATTAAAATCGGTCCGGTACTTTGTTATTTGCTTTATTATTACAAATTTTTTATTTGCTTTATTATTACAAATTTGTTATTTCTTTATAGAAGGGGTTGTTACCGCCACAGCAGGGTCTGCAACAATCAAAGAAGTGGAAGATTACATTAAAATATGGCGCGCAGTTTGATAATAAGTCAAAAGAAATTTATTAGATTTATGGTTTGAGCATTCATTCTTAAATGTTATTCACCTACTATTTTAAGTTTAACTTAAGTTTTAAGATTAGTCTAAGTTCTACCTGTTAAATAGCTACGCCTTACTTCCTTAACTACAGGGTACATGTAAAACTTTATTCAATAATCTTTATTAATAGCAAACAGTGTACCAAATTGTCCTTATTTTCTTTTTCCTGTAGTATTTCTTTAATTGTGTTTAATTCATCGGAATCATGTAATGGGAACTTTAATTCCGGTTTAAGAGTGCCTTTCAAAGTGCTGGTATTTGTTAATAGGCTTATGATTTGTTCATTTTGCACCTTAATGCACGGCAATAATGATATTCCTTATTTTTTGTAACCTAAAAAATAATAAACATTGCCTATTAGTGGGGTCTGCTATTAATAAAGAATTTGAATTTATGCTGTAAAATAAATAGCTAATCTAAATGTGCCATGGTCTTAAAATTGGTATGGGATCGACATTGTAATTTTAAAGATTGATAACAATTATTGATTGTCTATAACAGTCTATGTATGTATGTATGTATGCTAGAGTGCAACAAAGGAACAGACATACATACATAGACTACAATACCACTATACCTTGCGTCGCGCAGTTTGATAATAAGTCAAAAGAAATTTATTAGATTTATGGTTTGAGCATTCATTCTTAAATGTTATTCACCTACTATTTTAAGTTTAACTTAAGTTTTAAGATTAGTCTAAGTTCTACCTGTTAAATAGCTACGCCTTACTTCCTTAACTACAGGGTACATGTAAAACTTTATTCACTAAATGTGCCATGGTCTTAAAATTGGTATGGGATCGACATTGTAATTTTAAAGATTGATAACAATTATTGATTGTCTATAACAGTCTATGTATGTATGTATGTATGCTAGAGTGCAACAAAGGAACAGACATACATACATAGACTACAAAAATAAATAGCTAATCTAAATGTGCCATGGTCTTAAAATTGGTATGGGATCGACATTGTAATTTTAAAGATTGATAACAATTATTGATTGTCTATAACAGTCTATGTATGTATGTATGTATGCTAGAGTGCAACAAAGGAACAGACATACATACATAGACTACAATACCACTATACCTTGCGTCGCGCAGTTTGATAATAAGTCAAAAGAAATTTATTAGATTTATGGTTTGAGCATTCATTCTTAAATGTTATTCACCTACTATTTTAAGTTTAACTTAAGTTTTAAGATTAGTCTAAGTTCTACCTGTTAAATAGCTACGCCTTACTTCCTTAACTACAGGGTACATGTAAAACTTTATTCACTAAATGTGCCATGGTCTTAAAATTGGTATGGGATCGACATTGTAATTTTAAAGATTGATAACAATTATTGATTGTCTATAACAGTCTATGTATGTATGTATGTATGCTAGAGTGCAACAAAGGAACAGACATACATACATAGACTACAAAAATAAATAGCTAATCTAAATGTGCCATGGTCTTAAAATTGGTATGGGATCGACATTGTAATTTTAAAGATTGATAACAATTATTGATTGTCTATAACAGTCTATGTATGTATGTATGTATGCTAGAGTGCAACAAAGGAACAGACATACATACATAGACTACAATACCACTATACCTTGCGTCGCGCAGTTTGATAATAAGTCAAAAGAAATTTATTAGATTTATGGTTTGAGCATTCATTCTTAAATGTTATTCACCTACTATTTTAAGTTTAACTTAAGTTTTAAGATTAGTCTAAGTTCTACCTGTTAATTCTTGAATATAAATCTATTATGCTACTTACATTGTTTTGTTTGGTTTCATCCATAGTCCTAAGAGTCTGTTCAGGGTATGTGGATATTATAGGATGCCTGCTATCGCAAACTAAATTCTAAATTCTATTCGTCATTTACTTTGTTCACAGGAAAGTGACTGGGCTGTACATATTTGGGCAGCCATCGTCGTTGGAGTATCGTCATTTACTTAGTTCACAGGGAAGTGACTGGGCTGTACATATTTGGGCAGCCATCGTCGTTGGAGTATCGTCATTTACTTAGTTCACAGGGAAGTGACTGGGCCATACATACAAAGGCAGCCGCCGACATAGTAGTGACGTCATACACAGGATTCACAGTAACGTCACTATGAATACTGTATATGACGTCACTCCAACGTTAGTGTCTACCTTAATATGTACGACCCAGTAACGTCCCTATGAGTACAGTAAATGACGTCGCTCCAACGTCAGTGGCTGCTCTAATATGTACGGCCTAGTGACGTCCTTATGAATACAGTGAATAACGTCGCTCTAACGTCAGTGGCTGCCCTAATATTTACGGCCTAGTGACGTCCTTATGAATATAGTGAATGACGTCGCTCCAACGTCAGTGGCTGCCCTTATATGTACGGCCTAGGGACGTCCTTATGAATACAGTATATGACGTCACTCCAACGTCAGTATATGGCGTCACTCCAACGTCAGCATATGACGTCACTCCGACGTCAGTATATGACGTCACTCCAACGTCAGCATATGACGTCACTCCGACGTCAGTATATGACGTCACTCCAATGTCAGTATATGGCGTCACTCCAACGTCAGCATATGACGTCACTCCAACGTCAGTATATGGCGTCACTCCAACGTCAGCATATGACGTCACTCCAACGTCAGTATATGGCGTCACTCCAACGTCAGCATATGACGTCACTCCAACGTCAGTATATGGCGTCACTCCAACGTCAGCATATGACGTCACTCCAACGTCAGTATATGGCGTCACTCCAACGTCAGCATATGACGTCACTCCAACGTCAGTATATGACGTCACTCTAATGTCAGTATATGGCGTCACTCCAACGTCAGTATATGACGTCACTCCAACGTCAGTATATGGCGTCACTCCAACGTCAGCATATGACGTCACTCCGACGTCAGTATATGACGTCACTCTAACGTCAGCATATGACGTCACTCCAACGTCAGTATATGGCGTCACGCCAACGTCAGCATATGACGTCACTCCAACGTCAGTATATGACGTCACTCCAACGTCAGTATATGGCGTCACGCCAACGTCAGCATATGACGTCACTCCAACGTCAGTATATGACGTCACTCCAACGTCAGTATTTGGCGTCACTCCAACGTCCTCCAACTTACGTCATGAGGCTGTGACAAATTGTCGTCATCTGAAGAAACTACCGACGTCATGATAATGACGTCTTTTACGTCGAGCAGTACCGTAAACGGACGTCATAATAACGTATAAATGCTACCTGGGCTGTCTCAAAACTTTACATGAGACGAAAGGTACCATTGTTAAATAAAAATAAAGCATGTTCACCAAAATTTATTTAGGTATGACGCGTAACTTTTGTTCATAAAATTCAACATAAAAATGTTTGAACTAATAACGTGACATTTTCTTTAGGAACTTACTTGATGTAATATTACACGTCAGCATCCCTCGTTTTCTCAAGAACCGTGTAAAAATAATGGATAGGTTTCGCACCGTTTGAACAATCAATCAGAGTGTGCTTAGGGGCGCTTTGTTTTATAAATGTTACTGTTACATGTACAGTTATTTATGTAGTCACATTATTTGAGTACCGTCTTTCTTTACTTCTCAAAATAGGCCTACCTATGAAGGTCATTGGGTCCTATTCACTACGATGGCCTAGTTGTTGTTCATATATTCACGTAGACGCCATCGAATCGAATTTCTTATACAGATGGTTTTACGGTATTTTCCTCCAATGAAAAACTTAAATGGAATTCATTGATATAATTAATTTATATTTCTCCAGAGGTTTAAATTAAAGTGCAGGTAATTATTATTATTAGCGCCTTCGAATGCTCTCTTTAAGCGCCTTGTGCGGGAGCATTACTTAAAGTTTTCCAAAATCTCGAACACATAGGATAAGCTATTTTATCTTTTACTTGTTATCATCTTATTATTTATTAAAATAGTTTATGTCAGTTTATGTATTTTGATATTGATTGTTTTATTATTTGGTATATATTATTTTTTAGTTTTGATTTGTGTTGGTTCTAGTTAATTTATCTCTTTGTCTATTTATTCATGCCTTCTTCCCAATGTCTTCTACCTGTAGGTTGACTGGCAGATAATGGTTTTTTATTTTTATTTATTTAGCCTTAAGTCCTCCCTTTGTACAAATGGTGTGCAATAAAGTGTTAAATAAATTATGTTCAAATTAAACTAGTCAAGCTTTACAGTCTAGACGCTAGTCATCCTACCAGTGCCTAAAGTCTACACAGTTGAGTTGCTTCATACCGTTGGACGATCAAAGAACTAATGCAACATGTGAGTAGAGCAAGTATAATAAGCATGTTTGTTAAAATAATAACTACTATGCTACGAATCAGTAAATCAATGTAATATGTCTGTTACTTCAAAACTAACGCTGAAATGGAACATATATACGAGAAGAAGAAGATGAAGTAATTAACATTCTTTTTTTTCCCAAAAAATTTCAGAGTTTTGGTATGTACGAGTACCTATCGTAAGCCGTAATTGCTGTCATTCGTTCTCTTTAACCTACACTATCGCTTGATTAAGCAACATACATTTAAATGTATCGATATAATAACTTTGTATTATAGTTTACAACCAGTGCTCAAGTTGAGTTAGTATATTTATATGACCAAACTTTTTCTTCCTAGAAAATCTCAGTTTTTGTTACAATATATCGAGAACCGTAATTGCTGTCACGTCTTTTGCTCTCTTTAGTCTAACCTCTCTAGATTAAAATTATACATAAATTAACAGGTATTTTGTGAAAAGGATGATAATTCTACGGAACAAGTGCTCAAGTTGAGTAGCTACATATAACACGAGTACCTACTTACTTAACAAACGTTTTCTTTCCGAAAAATCTCAGAGTTTTGGTTAAAATATATCTTAAACCGTCTTCCGCTCTCTTTAGACTACTTTCTTGCTTGATTGAGTAAAATACGATGGTATCTTGACATAATAATTATGTACGATGGTTTGAAACTAAGTTGAGCAGTCACACATATATACTTAACATTCTTTTTCTTTCGATTTTTGGTTACAATAATTACCTATATCGTGATCAGTAATTGCTCTCACGTCTTCCGCTCTCTTAATCCTACGCTCCTCAGTTGTAATTATACATAAACTAATAGGCATTTTGTAAGAAGAACAATAATACTACGGAACAAGTGGTCAAGTTGAGTAACTACTCGTACATATTCCTACACGAGTACTTAGCAAACTTTTTCTTCCCAGAAAATCTCAGAGATTTGGTTACAATATATCGTGAACCGTAATTGCTGTCACGTCTTCCGCTCTCTTTAGCCTACGCTCGCTTGATTGATAGCCCACTCTCGCGGGGCCGGGTAGCAGCCGAGCGATGCGACATAAAAATCGCTGTAATCCTCACCCAATTGCTTGATTATAGCTGTTAATCTCTCACCGAGATGGCTAACACTCCCTTAGATAGCCGTTTTTTATCACCCCTGTTTTAAGAGAGGTAACAATTTCAAGTAGAGCGCTCGCCGACTATCCGGCCTGTTTTGAATATTTCGACAATAAATTAATTATAATTTAAATAATGATAATAGTATGTGTTCTTTTTATGTGAGTCTTTTTACAACACCAATTTCTTCCTTTAAAGTGTATGTATACATAACCAATATTTAACATTAATAAACCTTAATATATATTGGAATCGGGAAAACTTAAATTTTATAATAAGTACTTTATTTTTATTATGAGTAATACCTACATTTATTTTTACATAGGACTGAGGTCATTAGGTATAATAATATCTATTGACCTATCTACTATGTATCTCAGTACTGTACTGTACCATTCCATTTTAATAGTCCATTGCAGGACGTAGGTCTGCCCACGAAGGATTATTGGGCCATATCCACCACGCTGACCAAGTGCGGGTTGGTGGATTAGCATATGCTATCGAACTTCATCCACGGACATATGCTGGTTGCCTCACGGTATTCTCCTCACAAAAAGCCAGTGGTGTAAAATTCCGTACATAAATTCCAAGGAATTCATTGCTCCGGGGCCGGGATTTGAAACCATGACCTCACGATTGTAACGCGGGTGTCATTACTACTAGACCACCACGGCTTTTAAGGTCAGTGAATGTGCCCAATTCGAAATGTAGCAACAAATATCGGTTTTACAAAAACAGCGCACGCAAAGGATCTTTGGTAAAGCTATCAAAATTTGTCAAAGCGGTACTAAAAAAACAAAGAATTCTATCTGTATTACCTACTAGTGAATTTAAAATTTACAAAACGTCATAAACCCGCCTTTATCACAGAGATCCGGAAACTAAACCTAATTACATTGACCGGAAAAGATTTCCTCTTCAGTTTCCTGGCGTCCCAATTTTCGTACTTACTTCTGTTTATTTTATTTTATACTCACCAAATTGTAGACATTCCCGACTACTTAACAAAATTGAAACGGGATATATTTACGTAATACATCTCTGTCTTAACTAACAGTCCTTTTAATGACCTCTAAAAGGTCCGGCCTTTTCTTTCCTGTAAATAAAACTAAGTGGATGGCAGGAGGCTGTAACTCTGGTACAAACTTATGTTTGGCCATTTGCAGTACAATTAGTTAATTACTTATAACAACAAACATCTTTTGTACCATCAAGTAGCCTTGAAATTTTGAATGAAACATACAGCCTCGGCCAAAAGTATTAGGCACCTTTAAAAATCAAAAAGCATGTTTACTGCTTAACCAATAACTGAGTGTTTATCTTAAATGACTTAACGGGTTCATAAATAACTTCTTAGAATATCAAGCGGCTCTTTGTTAAAGTCATAAAACACTTGGTAACCGAGAGCAAAGGATTCGGTTTTCTTTCGGTCTTATCAGTCAATGTTTGGTCACTTGTGTTCTGGACTCTAACAAGTAAACAAGCTTTCATTTCTGTTGATGTGATTAAATTGACACCTTATTTTGTTAAAAATGCCAAAAAGGAGTGAAATTAGTTTAGGAGATAGAGTGAAAATACAGAGTGCCTAATACTTTTGGCCAAGGCTGTAGTATTATAATCCAAACTAACAATTTATTACTAACTTACTTCATTACTAACTACACATTATTATATACTACAGGACTAATCGCGAACTAAAATTACGAGATCGAGATAAAATCGCGAAAGCTTAAAAACAACAATAGATGCACACTACTTGTTACTTAAAAATTGTCAATTATTCCTTAATACTTATTAATGAGACAAAAATATCAACCTTGTATGTGCGGAATCATACCAGTCGGCGGATGTGAAGTTAGTGTAAGCTGCGCAATATCCAATCCCGACTGAAGCTCATATAAAGCTGCATGTTGATTGGGCTTCAAGTAGCTTGTTCTTCACATCCGCTGACTCGAATTATTTGGCCTGTATCAAAAGCCTAGAACCGGTCAAAACGAAGCGGAGTGGAACAGTTGATCAATCGTTCGCAGTGCGTAAGTCCGATCATAAGCGGCTAATAACAAAACACACTTCGCTCCACTAATGATTGTGTTTTATTTAGGTAAACAAATATGGCATTTTCGACTTCTTCTTTTTCGACTGCCTCGATAGCTCAGTGGGTAGTGACCCTGATTTCTAGATCAAAGAGGTGTGAGTTCGATCCCCACCCAGGGCAAATATTTACATGATGAACATAGATGTTTTCTCTGTGTCTGGGTGTTATTTAGGTAGTATCTATATAAGTATGTATTTAAAATATGTATATGTAGTATATCAGTCTCTGGCAGCCATATCACAAGCTTTGCTTAGTTTGGGGTCAGAGACTGTGTGTAAGATGTCCCCTAATATTTATTTATTATTTATTTTTATTTTCTCAATGGGCTTACGACTGCAGTTAGTGGTGAATGAATGCAATGCCTAACTAAGCCCAATTCCTCTCTCTTCCTTATTGGTAAGTCTAGTCATACAGTCTTGGGCTATAATTTGTTCGTTATAATAATAAGGTCATACATCAAATTTCAAAAGAAATATAATCATCACAAAATATTGTTATCTCGTGGCGCTTCTAATCCGAGTCTCCCAGCTTGTAAGTTATGACCTCAAAATAGCAAGTCAGTATTATTAAGGCCGAGAGTTCTTAAGGTGACACTTGAGATCGTAGACATATGGCAGAAAAAGCTGGCAAAAATCGTATCCGATAGAGCGTTTATTTTTATGATGGCTATTTTCTTGTTCGATATAAGCACACAAAAACTTTATTAGATTGAGAGATTGTTTTTCTTGCCTTCGAAGAAATGAAATGGTTATTTTTATACCTGGCTTATTTTAAATAGCAGGGTAATTCAAAACAGATAGATTTTATTTTCAGATTTACACACAGGCTTTATGGTCAAAGAATAACTATGAGGGAATGTGAGGAGAAAATTTTATTGGTTGCGTATGTGAATCCATCAATCCGTACTGGGCTATCGCTTTTTTAGGGTTTCGTACCTCAAACGGTTAAAAACGGAACCCTTATAGGATCACTTTGTTGTCCGTCTGTCCGTCTGTGTGTATGTCAAGACTCTTTATCTCGGGAACGGGTAAAGATATCGAGTTGAAATTGAAAAACTGTATACGTATATCTACGGTCTCTTGCAGTTGTGTAAAAGAAAAACTTCTCAGTTATCGTTTAAAAAAGTTAGAGGCGTTTATGTCGTAAAAAGCCGCATATTTCCACACTCACAAAAATCAAAACCTACAGGGTACTTTCCCGTTGACATAAAAACTATAAAATTTGGCAAAAAGCATTGCCTCAGCGTACACATATAGGAATAAATCCGAAAACTGTACATTTTGATATAAACCACAAAAAAATAGGGCCTCAAAATTCACAAAATATGGGTTCAAAATTCAAAGTGAGTAAATCGTATCATGTAAGGTATCATATAAAAGATTTTCATTAGCACATGCTAAAACAGGGGTTTAATTATATTAATGAGTAATTTTCGATGTATGACGAGAAAAGTAAAAAAAAAAATTGTCGATGGTTATAGTATAGAGATTTTAACAACTTACTTCCCAATTTTGTGAAATTTTCTGGATTTGCACTGAACCCTCGATGTGCGAGCCTGACTCGCACTCGTCCGGTTTTTTGGGGAACAGTTCACTGCTGGACATACTATTAAAAGGACCGCTACAGTATACATAGTACGTATAGTATGTTCACGCATCTTATACATATACATATGTATACTATCTAGTTGTTAACTACTCACTTATTCTATTACTAGCAGCGTAGCGCTCGTAGCGTAGTTTGACTAGGTGTTTGTCAGCGATCACCGAAATTAAGCAACGTTCTGCACGGTCAGTACTTCGATGGGTGACCGGCCCCCCGACCGCCCAAGCAATAGCAATCGTTTATGACTTCATTTTAGTCATTTTGTTATCAAAGTTTTTCATTCAACGATTGCTTTCGCAATCCGCGCAAAGCAATTAATGGCTAACGTCACATAGGCGGTCCCAAATGACTAAAATGAAGTCATAAACGATTGCTATTACAATTGCTATTGCTTAGGCGGTTGGGGGGCAGGGGTGGCTTTTCCAACTGAGCGCTACCGTAGCTCGGATGATAAGTTAAATTGTAAGTCCCGGTTGTTTTAACCGTTTAACCATGTTATAGGCCTTCAGGCGGCCTAAAACTCTGACACCAGGGCTAACGATTCGGCTTATACCTACTTATTTACTATAATTTTACTCCAAGGGCCGTTGGATAAGCATTTAGAGTTTCAGACAAAACATTACTACAATCTTTTTGAGATTATTCTGAGGTCTGAGGAAACGTGACTTTCATAGATTTATAAATAACTAGCTTTTACCCGCGGCTCCACCCGCGTGATATTTTGACTTTTGTCCTATCCCTCAGGATCCTTTTATTATTTCGGGATAAAAAGTAGCCTACGTCACTTTCCGGTCCTTGAACTATATCCATGCCAATCATCAAGTCAATCCGTTGCTCCATTGCTGCATGAAAGAGGAACAAACCAACAATTTTGTCGGATTTATAATATTAATATGATTACGACACCAAAAAAATTACAGAAAGTTCAATAATTTCCACAAAAAAGACCAAGAGTTAAAACATCGAAAATATTACGGGCCCTTGGTTCCAGTCACAAAAAATATGTGACATCGTCAAATTCATCTCGCTAGAGATTATTTCGAGACGTCGTAATAAAACGTCGAGCTTTTACTAATAAAAAATAGGCTTCCCCGACAATTAAGGCTAATGGCTCTACATTTTAAAAAATTCATTGTGTGGAAAATCGCTTTGAAGTTTGATCACTCACTGTGGTAGGTACTTTTATCTTGCGACCGAAATAATTTTTACTCATCTCAGCGTTTTACTCTTTTATGCTTCAAGAGTTTTCTTGATTGTAGCCACAGCTACCTGAGCCCTCGATGATAATATTTTACAGGAAAATAAAAAAGTTTTTTGTTTTATTTACAAACGCTGTAAGTTGGTAACTTTGTTCATCAGTACAGGCCGGTAACAATCTTTTTTGTGCGCAATCAATCGGGTAACTTTAGATTTTACTCTGCTAAATGAGATATTGCCAAATCGAATTGAACTAAGGTTATGTATCTTTGTACCGGACAAAGACAACTAATTATTTTCATTATTTATTTTAGAACTATTATATTATTGCTATTCTAAAGGTATAATGATTTGGTTATACATAACATTACAACGGTATTGTAGTGACATCACTTTTCAAAACAAAAATCTGATTAGAAATTTCTTACTATATAGGTTGATGAACCTTAATCTATTTATTTTTAACAATACATTTTTATTATATTTATATAAATCAGAATGCTAAATCACGGCCCATTGTTAAAGTTGGGATTACTAAACATGAGCTAGCAGCAATGATACGTTACAGTAAAATATTGGTCTACTGACTGTAATTGAGGGACTATTTGCGAACTCGATACGTTATGGGCTTAATGGACTCCAATCACTAAATCCACCGCAATAGTGACGCTGGTTTGACGAACTGAATATGTGTTATATTAATGCAGTGAAGGCATTGAATCCACTGGTATACCTATTATAGCTCCAGACGGAAAGATATATTAAGCCGTCTGACTGTGTCTGGTAGTAAGACGGTTAAAACAACTGGGACTCTCAATTTAACGTGTCGTCCGAGTCATCCGTTCAAAAGCCACTCACGGTCACCCATCCGAAGACAGGCCATGCCGAACGTTGCTGAACTTCGGTGATCGCCGAGAAACACCCAATTACTACGCTATAAGCGTTACAAACAAAAAAAAACTATAAAGTATAAAACAAGTTAACTGTACCTGCCTTTTTAATAGTCCACTGCGGGACGTAGACCTACCCACGAAGAGGTGATTGGGCTATACCCACCACGCTGGCCCAGTGCGGGTTGGTGGATTCACATTACGCCATCGAATTTCTTCTACGGACGCATGCAGGTTGCCTCACGATGTTTTTCTTCACCGAAAAGCCAGTGTTAAATTCCGTACATAAATTACAAAGAACTCATTGGTACGGGACCGGGAACCCACGACCTCACGATTGCAAGGCGAGTGTCAATACCTCTAGGCCACCACGGCTTCACAAGTTAACATGTCACTTTAAGCACATTAAAAATATTTCCGTTAGATACTGCCCTAGCAACATCGGCATAGAAACCGCCTCAGTAGTTTACATTTATCGTAGTACACACGTTTCCGCTACGAATGTGTCCCCGAAACCTGCCTTTGAAATGCTAAAACTGTGCTCGCTAGTTTTCAAATATCATTTTTCCACAGAGAGTCGGAGAAACTTTGCAGAGTTGCTTATTTTGGTTTATTCACCGTGTATGTTATATCTACTCGTATCTATATTGACCAAGAGAAATTTATAGTTTTGATAGATTTATTTTTGTCATGTAGTTTTTTTATGGAATTGAGAATTGAGATGAGAATTGAAATGTAGAGTCCTACTTTTTTTTTTATTGAAACATAAAATTGGTGCTCATTCGATTACATCGGCAAACAAAAAAACGCATCAAAATGGAAACAACTAAGATGCTTAATTGTATGGCTACTGTATAATAATTATTTTTTAAATAATAAAGCAAAAAATAGCATGACCGACTTCACCCGTGTACAGAATCATTACATAGTATAAAACAAAGTCGCTTTCCGCTGTCTGTCCACATGTATGCTTATATCTTTAAAACTACGCAACGGATTTTGATGCAGTTTATTTTCATAGACAAAGTAATTCAAGAGGAATGTTTATATGTATAATACACCTGTGCGAAAACGGGGCGCATCGCTAGAACGCAAATATTATGCAAGGATCGATGTAACATTTTTCACATTATTGTTGATTTATCTAAAATGGCTCAGCCAATTCCGAATTTCAAAATTTCCAAATAAAAATTAAATGGGACCAGTTTTAAAGTATATGTTCTTTCCAATAAAAAAATAATTATTGAAATCGGACTACTATGAAACAAGTTATGTGTGGTTGTACATAATAAAAAATATACGTCAAATTGTACACATATAAAAAAAAAATATTCACACTCTTTATTTTATTAAATGCATAAAGGCAACTTATGAAGACAATATTGTAGAAATATACACCACTTAACCTGACTTGTAATTGAAGATATCAAAGATGAATATGATCATATATAACCTCTCTTTTTATCGCGATGTAAAATCACTCTGCGTCAGGATGTGTCAACTGGGCTACGCCATTTTGAAAAGTTATGTCTATTTAAGGGCAAGGGCGAGCCCAGCCGAACTTGTATGTACGCCCACGCGCACGTTTTGCGTAGCCTTATGACGTCAATGACAAAAATTGGTAGGCGCGGTTAAGGGGACTTTACACTACGCCAAATTCCAACAATATCACAATAGTAACGTTAATAAATGTATAAAACATATGCAGTTACAAGTATAGCGTATGATTTTTCATTAGATTATACACTGTATTTGTTTTTAAATATTTTAGATTGACAAATCAGACTGAGAATAAATTATTAACAAAACGAGCTCGATTTATTGGGTTACTACCGCTCTTTGATAAGTGTTAGTATTAAAATTGAATCAAAATCGAGTTTAAAGGAGTCGGTTACAAAGATATTTAATAACAAACATTTAGAGGTGAAACTAATAAAAGCGTGTTAAAAAACAAAAACGTCAGTGTTTGGACTTGTGTGACACCAAAAGATATCATAAGTGTTATAATTTGAGGAATAGTTTAATAATTCAATACATATATATTCAAATTTGCAAGTGTGCGAGTAATATAACTGCAGTTGGTTGTAAGACCGTTAAGTCCTGAGACCGTGGCCGAGAAAATTCTGTAACCCACCCTGGCGCCATGTTTCCTTCTCCGTTATTTCATAGACGGCGTAGGCGGCGTAGGCAAAACAATAGCGTAGCGTGGGTCAGCGAACAATCACGCAACTTTACAATTGTGTTGCTACGCGTAACAGGTACAATAATAATGAAGAGCACAAACAGTGCTGTATAAGTGCCGCCGCTCAATGCTTTTACATAAACTCCATTCAAGTTCAATCAAGTATGTGTCCAATGAGTTCTTAGAAACTTATGTACTTTTAGGCCACTGTCTTTTCGGTGACGGAAAACATCTCGATGCAGCCTACGTACGTTCGTAGAAAACATTTGATGGTATATGTGAAATGTGAATCCACCAAACCGCACTGGCGCATGATTCTCTATCGACAAAACGTAACGTAACGCGGTAAGTAATTTTTTTATTTCCTTGAATTTTATTTGGAGAACTGTTTGATAAATGTGAAATTACGTTAAAATAAATTATAAACCGAGTTGAAGTTATGCTATATGAAAAATAAGTAATTTTCATACTAATTTCAAAAATTTTAAAAACAATGAGAACATTAGAGCGCCTTACGTGCTTGTTTTCATTCAGAATAACCCACTGGGCCAGCGTGGTAGATATAGCCTAAACACCCTTAACAGGTAGGCCTACGTCCTTCAGTGGACTATAAAAATGATGGTACAGTGGTTGTGTCCGTATCGACAGTAAATAAGGGTTTGATAGTTTCTAATTTTATTCAGTAATAGCTCTGCTATATTTAAAAAGCCTAAAAATTAAACAAAGGGCTTACTCCTTTACAATATGTTGTTTAGATGACGACCAAACTTAAAACAAAGGCAACCCCAAAATCAAGCTGAGCTGTTATTAAGTACCTTTTTTATGTGGGTAGGTTAATTCCCTCTTTGTTAACATTGTTAGGATGGAACTCGAAAACTTTCCAGATTTATACTTTTGCCCAAATTGGAGGCAAAAACCTTTGTGGGCTCAGACACTCCTGATGAAGAGATTACTTCATTGAAGGAGAAACAGGAGGAGGTACCTTTATATCTGGAGGTGTAATTAAGGCTATCTGGTTCTGGCTGTTAGTCTTTATTTTCAAGAGGTTTAGTATTACAGTTCTTTTATGTAGATTCTGGAACTGAGGAAGGTTTTACGCTGATTTAAAGGACCTGTAAAATAATGAAAATCATTGTAGGTACAACGCGGTCACATTAACTAGACGCTTAACCAGGTGACGTTATTTTGGCGCTCAAGTACGGTGTGCAAAAAAACCGGCCAAGTGCGAGTCGGACTCCCGCACGAAAGTTTCCAAACCATCTTCTATAAAAGATACGTTTCTACCTGTTTATTAAGATCGAGTAAAAATTTGACCAGATTTTTTTTTCATTTTGTAAGCTGTGACTTTAAAAAATAATTAAAACTTAAAAATGTGTAATTACTGCATCTCTTTAATAAAATTATTCCATTGTAAAGCAATTTAATGTAAACAAAACATTGCCGAATGAATTAGGTAAGTACCTACTACGTTTGAATTTTCCAAAGGAAGCGTCAGTAATGTATTTAGGTATTTTTAAATTCTGATAGATATATTTTTCAAAGACAATAAGAATAATATTATTACGAGTATTTGTATAATTATAATACATGTATTTATTTAACATTTATGTTTGAAGCTTTTTACAATATATATTACAAAAAACTTAAAAATTAGGGCAGCAGGGCAGGGCCCAAGCTACCGGTGGTGGGGGCTACATGCTGACTATGCTGAGGAACTTCCTGACAATGGTCACAGTGTCCATGATCACTGCCTCAGCCTCTTAAGGTGTTGGTCGAAGCTCTTCGCTATTAACCGTTCACCGACACGACTATCGGGACAATGATCGCCTAGTCAACAACGATTATAACTATATTATTGTGACAGTTGTTGCTTTAGTAACATTTTTTTGCGGTGCCCGAAATCCATCTCTATATTCTGTTCCTAGCAAAGTCGTAAACGTACGAAAATTTAAGGCCACCATAACTTGCAGGAACTGTTCATGTAATGCAAAATAGTGTATTCAAATATGCCATTACGAGGGCACGTCGTCAAGCACTCTACTTGATGCTTTTTAAAAATTCACGGAAACTTATGACTTATGAATGAAGGAATATTGCTATCTGTATCGTATAAATGACATAATATAAGTTAAAAGCCTTACTGGTACGAGTATATTATAATATGTGGATATTTTTATGTGCTTTCAAGTTCAAAAAATATCAATTTAAATTCTTATGCTTGATTAGAAAGAGAGAGAACTATTTACATGTATACTGTACTGTACTGTACCAGCCTTTTAATAGTCCACTGCAGGACGTAGGCCTACCCACGAAGGGTGATTGGGCCATATCCACCACGCTGGCCCAGTGCGGGTTGGTGGATTCACATACGCCATCGAATTTCTTCAACGGACGTATGCAGGTTGCCTCACGATGTTTTCCTTCACCGAAAAGCCAATGATGTGAAATTCCGTACATAAATTCCAATGAACTCATTGGTACGGGACCGGGGATTTGAACCCACGACCTCACGATTGTAAGGCGGGTGTCACTACCTCTAGACCACCACGGCTTACATGTATACTAGGTACGTGTTATTTATTTCAGCAATTTTATAATAAGTAGATAGTTTTCTAACAATACTATTCTCATTTGTTTATCGCACTGTATAAACTGAGTCCGAATATATTCAATTTATCATAAATGATTTAACAATTTATTAAATCATTCAAACAAATGGGTAATACATTTGCTTTCAATCTTTAAAAAGGTATCTATGGAAATTACCATATTTACTGTTACTTTACCTTTACTTTTAAGTTATAAAAAGAACAAATAACTTTAAATCAGGTTACGATAAAGCAAGTTTAATACAGCAAACACCAACTAATTCTTGATTTGTTCAAATGCGAAACCGAGACAGATTGTTAGCTACCTACATTTAAATGTATTTCAGTAAAATAGGTACATCATTCATGACCTTAGTACGAAAGTCATGTCCGTTACTAAAACTTGCAAGCGACTTTAACAGAAGGAAATAAGCCTGAGCACAAGAAGATTGTTCATGACAGTTTCGTGCCGGATGTCCTGCGAACAGAGTAGGAAATGGTTCATATGTGAGCTGTCACCATCGCCACGCATGAGAGCCAGTTCCGTTTGCAAACTAACAATATTATCTAACTCGAGCCAAAGGATTTGAGCTTTATAGCTTATTTGAAAGCTAAATTTACATCGTCTCTGCTATCAAAGAGAAACAGTCATTTCTATTTCTTCTGTTGTAAAAACAAATACGTTGATAGAATCGATATTATACCAAATGGATTTAAAAGATTCTAAAAACTGGATAAGTGCGAGTTAGGCTCGCACATCGAGGGTTCCGTACAAACACATTGTTAAAATAATTAAAAACCTGTTTTAGAAAGTGCTAATGAAGTGCTTTTATATGATACCTTACATGATACGATTTACTCACTTTGAATTTGGAACCCAAATTTTGTGAATTTTGAGGCCCTATTTTTTCGAGATGTTAATAAAAATGTACAGTTTTTAGATTTATTCCTATATATGTACTCTAAGAAAATGCTTCTTGCCAAATTTCATAGTCCTATGTCAACGGAAAGTACCCTGTAGGTTTTGATTTTTGTGAGTGTCGAAATATGCGGTTTCTTACGACATAAACGGCTTTTACTTTTTTATTCGATAACTGAGAAGTTTTTCTTTTACACAACTGCAAGAAACTATAAATATACGTATACAGTTTAAATTTCAACTTGATATCTTTACGCGTTCCCGAAATAAAGAGTCTCGACTTACACACAGACGGACAGACGGACAACGTAAGGGTTCCGTTTTTTCCGTTTGAGGTACGGAACCCTAAAAATGGTAAACAAGATGTATATATGCATCGGCTAAGCCTCACTTCATAGAATTAAAAATACTAACGGTTCCATATTACGTATACATACATCTATATTTACTAAATCTGTACTTTCTTTTGGGTAAACCTACAAAAAATCGACACACTAGGTAGTACCGCGATCCTGCCTCAATGAGGTACAGAGGCAGATTGAGAACACCTGCGCACTCACTCGCGAAGTCAGCGAAATCAGTGTATGTGTGCGGTATAGCCCTATACAACCATCTACCATAGAGCATAAAGGATGCAGCTTCAAACAAAATTTTTCAGCGAAAGCTAAAGCTCTTACTTTCTAGAAAGGCGTATTATGGCTTGAAAGAATTTAAAAATGATAAATTTTTAAGTATCATATAGTACCAATGATATACTCGTAGGTACCTAATAATAAGTATTGTGTTAGTTTTGACATTTTATAATGTAATTAACTTAATGTTTAATAATGATTTCATTTGACTTTTGTAATTTCCGTATTATGATTATGACGCAATCTAATTTGACTTATAAATAAAATCTCTAACAATGACATTATAAAATATTCACTTAAAATAAATAATTAGTATTGTGTTAATTAATATTTATTTTTGACTTGTAATGTTTATTTACCAATAAATAATCTGTATAGAAAATATTTTCCTTTAGGCACTAGGCCAGCATAGTGTATATGACCCAATCACTCTTCGTGGGTAGGCCTACGTCCTGCAGTAGACTATTAAAAAAAACTGGACAGGTAAATACACACGGTAAGTAAATAAAGGCACTTTTCTTTGGTATACGGCGTTAACGGCTACATCGTTAACCGTGTAAATTAACGCCCTAACACATGACATCTATTTTTTTAATATAAAAATGTTTTCATTCTTAAAATATAAACAGAAAGTTGCATTACTATATTTATTGTTCTCACTAGATATCTCTGATAAATTTAAATTCTTCGCACAGGTGTATTATACATATAAACATTTCTCTTGAATTACTCTATCTATTAAAACAAACTGCATCAAAATCCGTTGCGTAGTTTTAAAGATATGGGCATACATGGAGACAGACAGCGGAAAGCGACTTTGTTTTATGCTATGTAATGATTCTGTACACAAGTGAAGTCGGTCATGCTATTTTTTGCAAAAAATAATTATTGACACAAGAATTCGCTCAAAGAAAAACAATTTTTCATGATGTCTCAAATACGTGATGTCTTTTATTATTAACTAGCTGCCTGTCCTGGCTTCTCCTGGGTATGATTGGCTAAAGAAGACACAGAGTAGATCCCTAATTAAAAAAAATGTATATATCCTATGATCACCTGGGATAGTGTAGCTTTCCACCAGTGAAAGAATTTTTAAAATCGGTTGAGTAGTCTCGGAGCCTATTCGATGCAGACAAACAATCAAATCTTTTCTCTTTTATAATACTGTAAGCTGAGTGTGATTTTGTCGTAAACATTACGCGTTCTTCGGCGAGCGCGTAAGCATGTAATTTGTATGAACTTGTTGTGTTTCAAAAACGCGCCGCTAGTGTCGCTGTACATTTCTTCATACAAATTACATGCTTACGCGCTCGCTGAAGAGCGCGTCATATTTACGACAAAACTCACACTCAGCTTACTGGTATAGATTTAGCCGCAGAAAGTTCATTGGTCCATAATATAAATATTTTAACAAGTTATTTAAATGATTTTATTTATGCACTTTAAATTGAACCACGCAAAGTGAAACTTCCTAGCTATACAAAACATAATAAGTATTATCATAAGGCCAAAATCATAATCGAGAGGCGCACGTCACTTATGGAACAAGTTTGTTTGCTCACTTCAGTTTCGGATAGACTCCCTACGGGAAGATTTGTACGACGAAACAAAGAATTCTTGAGACAAAGAAAAAAAGAAAAATCTTATGATGGGAAGGGTTTGACAGTCACAAACTGATATTGCTGCTAGTTGGCACTATAAGCCTTTTTGAGTGAATTATATACTTCGAGAATTATATATTTGCTCGAAGATTATACAGGGTTATTTCTAATCAATTAGCATCCTTCTAGGGGCTTATTCTGTACATCAAAACAAACAACTTTTGTTCTACGACTTTCGTCAAAACTAAAAAAAAATCAGCTGTTCCATACATTTTGTCGCAGGTGAACAAAATTTTTGGATCAAAAAAAATATCTTTTGAGTTTTGACGAAAGTCGTAAAACAAAAGTTGTTAGTTTTGATGTACAGAGTAAGCCCCTAAAAGGATGCTAATTGATTAGAAATAACCCTGTATACTAACATTTTTTTAGTCTGTATGGTATGTTTATAACCAGCAGTGAATAATTAATGTCTTGCGGTTTATGTGATGATGATAACAATAGTATTTTTACTTATATCTACGTTACTATAGGTATAGTTAGTGCCTACATACGCCTAGTATACTTATGAACAAGCAATAGCAAAAAGGGGTTAAATTGCACTGAAAAGAAAGAGCTAACAATAATCAACTCTTAACGAGTATTTAAGGTTCTGAAAGAAATTGCAAAAAAAATATGTACCTGCCTACGCATGGAAAAATTCAAAGAAACTCACTCCGGAAATTGTTTCAGATAGGTAGCAAGGAGTGTGCTACTTTACTATGTTTAAGAAAACATTGCTTGTTGTTGATAACAGCAGGAATTCAGCAGGCAGCAGTCGATACGAGTTGTCGTTGATGGCTGCTCGTCAGACCAAATGGCTATCAATGCCGGTGTTCCTCAGGGGTCTGTGCTCTCTGCGACACTCTTCCTACTGCATATCAACGATCTGCTTAAGCCCGGGATCTTTGGGTACGCAGATGACAGTACAGTCGTGGAGAGCTACACGTCCGATGCAAGAACCAGCGGGCCACAGATCGAGTTATACAGAGAGGCTATGGTTGAACGGCTCAACTTGAGTCTGCAGGCGGTATCCGACTGGGGTGATGCTAACCTGGTCAAGTTTAATGCCACAAAGACTCAGGGCTGTCTGTTTTCGGCCAAAAGGAGACCCTTTCAATTGTCTCCCGCTTTCCGTGGTGTCTCCGTTCCGGTAACTGACAGCTTGGAACTATTAGGCGTTTCACTCTCATCTTCTCTTAACTTTGGCTCTTACATAGAGTCCAAAGCCCAATTAGCCTCCAAAAAACTTGGTGTTCTCTCTAAGGTGAGACGGTATTTCACACCTGAGCAACTGCTTAGTCTTTATAAAGCACAAGTCAGGTCTTGCATGGAATACTGCTCTCACCTTTGGGATGGCTCTGCCAAATATCAACTGGAGGCTCTGGAATCGATTGAGAGACGAGCCAGGAGGCTGATTGACAACGACACCTTGACTAAGACGCAGCTGCAAAGTCTTGAGCATCGTCGCAAGGTAGCGTGTTTGTCGGTCTTTTACCGGATACACTTCGGAGAGTGCGCCCAGGAGTTGCACAATCTGGTCCTCCCTGCCCCTTTCTTCTATCGTACGGCTAGACGGACGCGACCAAAGCGTCACCCTTTTATGGTGGACATTCCGCGCGTTAGAACCAAGCGTTTCGAATCCTCATTCCTCATACGAACAGCCGGAATGTGGAATACTTTGCCTGGGTCTGTCTTCCCGTTAAAGTACAACGTGAGTGTCTTCAAATCCCGAGTAAATAGGTATCTTCTAGGTAAGCGTGCTACATCCTAGACCGCACATCTGCTTAACATCAGGCAGTGTGTAGTCAAACGCAAACCTATTCGAAATAAAAAAAAAAAAAAAATTCGTCATTGATGTCAGCTGATCTCGGGCAAATTGATGCTTTCTGGAAGATTTTTGCTTTTGCTATTTCAAAACCGAAAAACTAACAAATCTTTGTTCTGAATAAATCTTTAGTGGATTTAATTTGTGTCTGAAAAACTATCAAAGAAACTATGCTTGTTGGTAGAAACTTCCATAAAAAGTGCATAATTCATAATTACCCATTATTTCATATCTAATATTGTCACGTTGTTAGGCTACAATAGAACATTAGTGACACTCATTTTTTTTTTTAAGAATGGGTTAACCTTTTAATTCCTGCTTTTCGAGGGTGTGAATATTGTGCGAGCGCGAAGAGCGCGCTAAATTTGACAATATATTTTAATGTTCTTAAGGACGGCAAACTACAGACTTGCAAAACTCGAGCGTAGCGTGTGCAATTTTTTTACGAAGCTTGTATTTTTTATGTCTAACATTTGCAGACCGTGGCTAAGCACTTTCTGGTTATACCTGCGACTATAGCACTAATACAAACTCACCTACAGAAAATAAAATGCTAGCTAAAACTAAAAATAGCCTATATTTTTAGTCGGTTAGTTTTATCGGTATCACAGCAACTATGCTATAAGTTTAGTCCAAAATCCTTTTGAAAACAATAATCAGACGAGATTGCGAAATCTCGTCAGACATTGCGTACATTTTGTACCGATTCAAGGTTCACGCATAAAACTTACATTTACACGCCCCGGGAGCATTATGCCGAGCAATGGATATAAGTAATGGGAGATGCGGGTAGCCGTGAAACGATTCACTTAGCTGCTAAGTAAGCTGCGAAGTATTGGGCGTCGTTTTGTTGAAAACATGGCGCTTTAGACGTTTCGCTTGGCTGAGTACGATTGTAAGCTGAGTACGGTTGTAAACTGAGTACGATTGCAAGCTCAGATATACAGTGCTATAAGGTGTTTTTAAAAACAATACTGTGGCTTTCTGAACTTTACCTTTTTTGCAAACTATTGGCTAGCCTCGACTTTGCCCGGGTTGATAGGTATACCTGCTCATTTTATAGTCTATGATTAATTTTGTTATCAGGAATAATGAAAAGTAAATTGTACCTTTCAAGTTTCTAGTCAAAGATTATTTCGACGGTTGAAAGGCAATAATTACCAAGCGACATATTGGCAACTTTACACCAGAGCATTTTAAAGTTTTATTTTTTGGAAAAAAAATCATATAAAATTTTCTATTACTCATTTCTACTCGGTTCTAATAGATTATAAATGAAATTTAAAAGCTTTATGAACTTTCATTTAAAAAATATGATTTTTCTCAATAAATTAAGAGATAGTGTCGGTTAGTAAAATTTTGATCAAAATCACAAACGGGTAAAAATTACTAACCAAAAACAAATTTTTATCATAAAACATGTAAAATTAACTAAACCCCAATATTTTATGATTATATTTGAAGCAAAATGATGCATCCCGAATAAACAGATGTTTAACACATAGGTAAAATGATCGAAATAAAAAGATAAACCACTTTACTGCCAGGCAATTTCAACCATAGTCCTATTTAAATAAGGTAAGTGTAGGGCAAAAAGTCCTACACTTACCTTCCAAAAAGGAACAACCTAACAAAAATTCAGGTTTGTACACTACATTAGAAACTTTTGCAAAAGTTTTCAACGGATATCGTCATCAATAATTCTTAAACAGCCCTTGTAGTTATCTACAATCACTCTCTACTGAGTATGAACCTCATCTGATGATGAATGAAAAAAAATGCTATCAAAAATATTGTCACAATAAAAATTACTTAAAATTGAAACTATAAAGTTGACATCGGTTTCTGGAAAACCTATCTAAATATTTATAATAAAAATCAACCATGTCAAATCATTACCTATTTTATTGTTAATTATTGTTTCTATTAATTTGTCGTCGTCGTTGTCTTTGCAGACATTGCACAGCTGGACTAAGGCCTCCCCCTATAGATTTCCAATAAGACCGGCTGGAAACGGCTTGCTTAGGAACTGACCTGTCTCCAGACGGGCTGGACTACTTGCGGCATCGCTGGATAGACTCAAGCACAGCCCATGTCTTGACCGAATCAATGGCTATCTCAAAATCCACATATCCTAAACACACTGAAACACCAAATTACCAAGCTTCTATCTCGCTTCAATCTACTCGCTTTTTCGATTTTTATATACTTTTAACAATAGATTTAAATTAATGTAAAATATATTTAATAATCTAATATAATCATATCTGAAAATCTATAAATATAAAGTCATCAAATCTTAATAATGCACTTACCGAGTACACAAACAAGCTACGAGATTAAGCACTTTGCACCAAGCGCGCACGCATGCGTGTTGTCTAAGCGACAGTTCGGTGAAGACGTAATCGTTATTTTGTTACCAACAGCCACTTAGAATCTGATTTACAGTGCGGATAAGTGACAAAACAAAAAAGGTGCTGCGTGGATAAGGTCACTTTTAGAGAAATCTCATATCAGAAATAGTTATCTAAGTAACATAAACTTAAAAAAAATCGGCGGGTAGAAAATTACTAAACGACAAAACATATCCTGTTTTAGGCAGGTAGATATTCACTACTTCACATTTTTGAATAAATTATATTTAGGTAAAAAGTACTAAATGACAAAGAAAGTCTATTGAAGGTGTGTTAAAAAGTCTTAAATTACGAGAGAGAAAAACAACAATCAGGTAAAAATTCTTAAGTAATGCTAATTCCTGGGTACTCGCAAGGCAGAAAATACTTTATGTTTAGATGCATTATTTAGAGTCGAGGCAAAAATTACTTAGTGTAAATTATAAAAATCTAATCCATACTATGTGAAAAATATTCATAAATCATTAAAATTTTAGTCGCTTGGACGCCGAAAACTGTGAAAATGTGTCTTTTTCTAAGTTACCAAACGACAACAAACTTTGTCTTAGCGCCGTGAGAGTAAGACCAATCGACGCAGTTTTTTTTTCTGATTTCAGTGATATATATAACTCAATATCGCCCAAACTGTCGCTTGGTAATTTTTGCCTTTCAAGCGTCGATTTGAATCCGGATCCGAAACTTAAACTAGAACACATTTGAAAGATTTTTTTTAATCTCTATCGACTTAAAACGAATATAGAAAAATGATACAATTAGAATCTAAAAAGCGGAGTAGTGACAATTACAGGCAACCATAGTTAGTAACCGTAGAATATGAATAATCCCAAAGTTTAATACGTAACTAGGGACATAAAAGATATCGGCATCCTAGATATACAAAATTTAATTAGATAATCTGTAGAAATAGGTCGAATCAAACTTCTTGACGGCTGTGAAGTTAACTACAAGCAGCGCCAAACCCAAATCTAACTTAAGTTCACTTAACAGCTGCTCGAAGATTGGATTTTGCGCAGCTTGTCGCTAACTTAGCTGAAGTTAGATTCGGCCTATAAATATTCTTCATAACTTGAATATTGCTCTTATCAAGTCAATGCAATATCCAGTTATCCACTATTATTTACATCCTAATCGAATTGGCTTGTCAAAGTGAAATCTATATTGAAGCTAATAGGTGTTCCGAGAATGTTCGACTAATAGTTCCTTGTCGAATTAGCATAATTCTCTCAAAACATTGTATCCATTAAGTTAGTTTGTTGGCGTCTGCACTACTCACTCCTACAGATAAAGCAATACAAACTGAAAGTTCTTGTTTGCACGATTAACGAAATAAACTGTTTGTCTGTTTAGTATTCATGGTGCTTCACTCATTGTGTATTCAAGTCGCGGACGAAAATGAAATATGGAGCATTCAACGTGAATTTTGAACACAAGGTGACTTGGCAATGCTCACGACTTGTTATGAGTTGTGTTTTTGAGATGCTGCGGTCGGTTATTCGTGAATGGGCTATTGAGCTATGAGATATTATGATACCAATATTGTATTTGTGTGCTTACGTAAAAGTTGTAACGTGAATATTGAATAGAAGGTGACTTGGCAGTATTTACCACTTATTTTGAGCCATGTATTTCAGATCTTGTCAATATTTGTTAATGAGCTTTTTAACAATCCGATGATACCAATAATGTAGATAACAAACATATTTTATTACTACACTCTACATAATACTTTTTTCTTCTTCTTTCTTCTAAAAAAATCTTTGTAAAATAATAATTATTTTTCGCCAAAAAAAAGCACATGTTTCTCTTCCATCATTGCAATCTACCTACGTACAAAATTCGAATAGTTCGCTCGAATCGATGTTTTTTACTTTAGCGATGTTTGATGCCATTTTTGACTAATACAAAATGTAAATAGGAGCAACTTCGGAGTAAACCCTTTTCAATAAAAAAAGAATGATTAAAATCAAACTACTCTGTAATAGGTCATATTACGTGAACAAAAAAAAATAAACGCGTCGACTTGAGGACCTCCTCCGTATTTTTGTCGGTAAAAAAATAGTATGCGCATTTTACGCCATCTTTATTTTTGTGGTAAAATAAGCGAGCTTACTCCGCCTGGCGACGTCCTTTTCTTTTTACTTCATAAGTATCCAAAAGATGGCACTACTAGTTTGTAAAGTCATAAATCACGCAAATAAGTTATTTATTACTTCTTTGTTCTTACCTCTCTGATTGTAGCCATTGTTTGATAGATACATTAAGCCCTTAAAATTATCGTTCACACCAATCATAACATAAAAAAGCTTAAATCTCTGAGTTAAGTTAAGGCAAAAAGATTAAGATTATTTTCGTAAAAAAGCTTAAATACTAATACACCAACTGCTGCTGCTATCGAATAATTATAGCGATCTCTTTTACCTTGGCATGGTTTATTTATACGATAGGTATAAAACCAAGTACCTACGAAGCAACGATAACAAGGATTTAATAATACCTACTAAGCTGCCCGTAATCTTAGCTAAAATGTGCAGAAACGGCAGTACGCAAACCTCATTCCGAGCCATATTTTCCTTAAACATTACCTTCGCCATGTCACTACTTTCACTATAAAACAAAGGTTGAGGAAAAACAAGCGGACGTATTCGCAGTCTCCGCGTACGTGACGCAAAGGATAAATTTCTGGAATGTCGCCTTAGCCGGGACCCTGTCATGGGATACCGCGCAAATAGATATAAAATGAATGGAAATAGTAAAGGGATACCCGCGGTTGACCCGAAAATTGGTTTTCTTGACGTGTCGTGAAATCTATAACACGCCAGGATTGGTTATTGCGAACTCTGTGCAGGTTTGATGCTGTTCAAACTACGGTAACTTATGACTATTGTTTAATAGGTAGATATTTTATAAGCAAAATAATTTATCAATAAAAATGACTATGATATACGTAGTTTTTTTTGCATAAAATGGCTTGACCTACTTCAACCGTGTACAGAATTCGCGAATATTTCGCACGGATCGATGTAACACACATTATTGCTGATTTATCAGAAATGGATCAGGCGATTTAGATAAAATTTAATTGGCACCAATTTCGAAGTATATTCTTTCCAGTAAAAATAATTATTTGAATCGGACTACTATTAAAAAAGTTATACCACGTATAACTTTTTTAATATACTTAAAAAATATACAAATACACGTCGAATTAAGTACGTCTTCCTTTTCGTCGGTCAATATATTTCCGCTCATTCTCTTTATGTTTTGCAAAGAAGGATGCACGGAATTAACCTGTCAATATTTTTTTTTTTTTGTTAGTAAAAAACCAAACATATTTTCTAAAAATGATATGTGCTTCAAAAATATAGGGATTTTTTGCTGTTTTCATATCACTAATAAAAATTAAAATTAACCCACCAGAAAAATTACAATGATTTTTTTATTGTTTTTACATTACGGATTACATACATAAGAAGTGGCGGTATGGTCTTAAAGACTTTAGAGTCCAAAAATGGGCGAATCATTTGAAAAAAAAAAACAATATTTTATTACTGTTGCTGTCAAAAAAAAAGGAAATGTCAAATTCAGTCAATCAGATGACGTATTTAGTATTGCCAGACTTCGTTCTCGGTATCCAGACTTAGCAATTTTGGAAATGTTGACGTGTTGATGTAATAATTATTTTATTTTTTAACTATTGGCACATAATCCTGCGTTAACTCGTTTTAGCCCGTAATGTTTACAAACTGAGGTGTTATTATACATTTTTATAGAAACATACATTTTTGTATACTAAAAGATTATCAAAAAGAAAGAATATTCTTATTATTTTTATATGTACTTTTTATCATATACTTTTTGTTTTTAGTAGTAAACTACTAAAAACAAAAAGCAGTAGTTGAAGTTATCCGAGAAATTCGTGGCAATTTTAATATTACTCGTAATAATCCTTAATGGTGCTATTCGAATCTTTCACTTGCTTTACTACACTTGCAGCAGCTGCACTAGGCCGGCTGTGGCTACACAACTGAGGCGTTAGTCCAGGTTTACACATAAATTGAAATTACATCTGTTCGATATTGCCCTATACATTTTTGTACAGCGCCCCTGGCCGAAACGATGAAGAACTAACCAAAATGCCACACGCGAACGCAAAAGTTTAAGTAAACAACACAAAACCTGGACTAAGAGCTCTGGTTATCTACGTAGTTGTATGAATTTCTACAAAAAGATTCCGAACACGGCTGCGGCAGCATGTGCTACCGAGCCTCGGCTGCAAGTGTTGTTAGCCTGTTTAAACAAGTCCAACGTACCTGCGATGTACGACGTAGGCAACCAGCATCGGAATCATTCCCGACTGCGGATACAAGCAGCGGCTCATGTGTGTGCTACCTCCATTCGCAACCTGCATCCGCAGGCTGCAGCCGAGGTTCGAATAGCTGCTTTACTTATATTCTTAACTTATAGTTGCGGTTCTTGTACTTTTGCTAATGAAATGGATGTATATCGAATTTTCTTTATCATTACATTTTTCATTTTCTTTTTATAGGTATCAGTCCTAGACATTGATTTTTTTGACGTGACAACGTCTTATAAATCGATGAACTCCAAAAAGTAATCTGATATTACAGACAAGATGACATGCACTGTTTTAAAAATCAATTTATAAATATCATTGAGACAATATTGACTAAAAATACATGACATCAAGTTTTTAAAATCGAGCACCATTTTAGCACTCTGAACATAACAAACCTGGCAATCCATAATCTTTAGTGTGTATACATGTCTATAAATAGGTACTTATAGCTTGAAAATTGTTTTCGTTTTTTCTTATTTTATATTCAATTTTAGCCAAATTGTACATATTTGAACAGTTTTAGAAGCGTCATAATTCACATTGGTGAACATATCATTCTTAGAAAATAAGTGAGGAAAAATTAGTCTGTTCGTATATAACAGGTCCTGGTATGTATGGGCTCGCGCATCCTTCTTTATTAGTAAAGCATTTTGAATAAAAATTAAAAGAAATTAAGAAAATCAGTATCATGGTAGCTCATTACTCATTCACATATTTTTAAAGTTGTTAATTGCAAATGAAAGTTGATTATCTTATTGAGTTTTTGCCAAATCGACAAAACGTATACGGAAATACTGATGTAGACATAAGACGAGCAGTATTTTTTAATGGTATGATCAGTATAATATAATAGCCTTGTCTGAAATAGCAATGCCGCATATTTTGTATATTTGCGATATTATTTTTACTAAATCAATAATAATTTCAATGAATGTGATCTTGACTCACGCAAATCTGTATAAATCTATCAATTGTTATCGAAAGCATAAATCCCAGCAGATCTTTGAAAATCGCCTGTTTGTAAAATAGACCAACTACACACGATCGAAACTCAGATGATAATCATAAACATTCCATTGATCTCAGAATAGCCAAGGTAGATACATTAGTGGTTGTTAAATTGGTACGTCAGTCACACAGAAAGGTTCCCTTTTTAAGAACTGGGTGAAATTTTTACTGAAATTTGAACGCGTGATAATATGACTTCATTTTTATTTTCGCGGCTCACGGATTAATTCGTAGCGCCACTCTAGTGTGCCTTTATCAAAAGGGTCGTTGGTAAAAATGGGGTTTACCTACAGCTTCCTCTCTGCAAAGTAATGGAGGATTTAGGTATTTGCCTCCAGTAGACAGTTGAATTTTTTGAATCTGCTGAATATGTGACTACGCTAACGGTAGTAGGGGAGGGTGGTGTATTTGAATGTTAGAAAGTAATGGCAGATATATCCAATGAAGCAATCGCGAATTGGACCCGAATTTATTGACGAACGGTAACTGGTGAGGTGAGGCTGCGCTCGGTGTTCAAGGTAAGTTAATTTATAACTTTTCTTGTAAATCATCTAATTTTTTAATTAGATTGTATACGTGTATAAATATCTTCTCATTAGAAATCACAGAAATCCGACATTTATACTGTGAAGTAACGACTAAATATGTAACTTATTTAAAAGATGTTCATTGCCAGTTTCTAACATCAAAAAATTAAATGAGTTTACGAATTGGTGTGTGTAGGGTTATGGCGGACGTACTTGTATTAAGTGGGGTAATTTCAAACTTCTGCGATATGTTTAAAAAAAAGGAAATAAGGCTGATAGTTACAATAAAAGACAGAAAGGTGTGAATAATTTAAAAGGTTTCAAAAATGACCATGTTTGTGCAATAAAAAGTATTCCACTAAAAAATTACGAAAGACAAAGAACTCTATGTGGTTTGACTTGTAATGAAATATATGAAACTGTAATAATTACTCCAAAAACTGGATATTATGCTACAAGTGTTAGCTCTGGGCCCACAAAAATTGTACCAATGATGGAAGCACGTTCAGATAATTTTTCGTTGATTTCTGTGCCTATTAGGCCATGTTCGTGATTACTCCACGTCTTGCGGGTAATCCCGGACACCAAGAGTTTTGTTTTGTCTTAAAATTTCGATTTCATACTAAATATTGATACGAATTAAATATGACCCTAAAAGAACGATTACTTTCAGCAAACATTTATCAACAAATTACTTGTATAACTTTATTATTTTTTGTTTAATTGCAATTCTCCCTTACGCGTTCCCAAGTACCCCACCTTCCCCTAATAAATATTGTAGTTTTACTCTAAGCGGTAAAACGTATCACGTTTTTTTTTTATAATATCTAAGTATACATTTTTATTTTTAATAATGATAACATGAACTGGCCCAAAATTTGCCGCCCCCTAAAATTTGCCACTCTTGGCTTACTTAGCCTGTTCGTAAATCCACCACTGTTGCAAGGGCACATGTAAATGCAGTGATAGTGTGAACATTGTAACTTAGCTCTAAATAGTTCAGACTTACAAGATACTTTTTTAAAACTAACCATTGGCATGGTTGACTTGTATTTTACCGCTAGCGGTTTGAAGAGTGGCGCCTGTATGAGTATCTCGCTTCTCTAGTATTTAAAATAACCCTAAAAGTAATAACCCTAAAAACAATAAAATTACCCGTTAAAATTTCTAAGTAGTTATCCGTAATTGAAATGTCACTTACGCATGGCACTGGACACAAAAGAAAATACTCAGAAAAGCATGTTTAAAACATTTTACACCGTAAATGTTTTCCTTTAACATCAGGAACAATGATCTCTTTGAAAATATTCTGTTACAGCGACGTGAGCACTAAACATTCCTTACAAAAAAGCAGCGACCCATAACGCTATCGAAATAGGGTAGAATTTGTTTACGCTGATGCTACACACGAACAGCATAACTCGATTCTGGAGCACTATCGCTGAATCTTCTTAATGCTCCAAATGGATACCATTGTTTTCTCCCGCAAAAAGCATCAGATACGAAACGTATAGAGCACTCAGTTTCCGAGTCGAGCGAGAATACGATATGTCTCCATCACATTTCCATACATTCTTGAAGCCGACAGGGATGGATTCGTATTCAACGGTGATGCGTGACGATGGAAATGCTCCACGCCTCGGCGTATATCTGAGCTCCTTTTTAGGACAGAATAGTAATGTGTCACTTTCCTGGACCGATTTTTATTACTTTCAATCTTGATAGATTTTCGCATGCTGTAATCAGGGTTGCCAGATTTTGGATTTTTACTCTACCCAAAAACTCTTGTGTGTTGTATGAAAATATCAAAGAGAATTAATTGTAATGCTAAAAAATAACAGGGCTAGGGTAGTTACTTAATGAAGCTTAATTATTTATTTTTATGGTCTTTTTATATAGGGCAAATTGAATATTAATTATAATAAATATTAAATACAATTCAAAACAGTGGGAGTTAACTCAATGTTTTGTATTCACTGCACTTATAACGCTATTCTTTCATTGCGTTATGATAGAGCCTATAACTTAGGCAATACTTTTTTGCTTGTTTATTTTTCTAAATTATGAATATAAATTGAAAAAGTACTACATACAGTTCAAGAAAAGAAAAAAAAATTGTTGTAGATAATTAATATAAAAAGAGTTTGAAAATTTGCATTTATTTGGTAACCCTGTATTTATCATTTCGATATTATAATGTTGGGACTCGTATGCGGCATTGCGTACTCTTATCGACTTCAAGTAAGAAATTCAGCCTAAGGCACACGTCTCACCGCCGACGACGAACGAGAAGCGAGTAGGGAGAAGCGAGAGCTAGATATATAATAAATAAATAAATATCGCTGGGCTATACTTAATTAGTACGCAAGTGTGTCAGCCGAATACCTACTCACACATTTCTCTCAGCGTGGCCACGCAATTTGGTCCACACTGACAAAGATATTAGACTGACAGAGAGACGAACCAGGTATAGGTATACCTACACTGGTTCGTCTCTAGATGTGAATTTTGACCACCAATCAAGCTTTACTGAGTTAGTTTTATCTTTGTTAATTATGGTATCGATGCAACAAAATAGTGAGAAGAAAATTTACTGAATCTCCGTCAGTATGAACGGCCAAGCTATCAAATATTTAAGACTATATTGTTACGTTTGGTGTGGGATGAAATATTTGGTAACTAATCTCTAGCTCGCCAGCGGTGAGACAAGTGCTCTATGTCTGCGGTGTTGATACGGCTACAAGTGCGGATTATTAACCAAGTTCTTGTAACTAAGTGAGGTCACTAAAATTTAGTATACGAGCACAAGTACCAAAGGCCCAGATGTAAATGTTTTTTCTTGTAGACAATGCAAAGGTCAAGTAGCTAAGTACAAAGTCACTAATATAAGTTACGCTTGTACGAGAATTTCCGGGCAGGGATAATTAAATCTCGAAACCAACTTACGTATCTTATTTGTCTCTGAATATTTCGTAACGAACTTGTTTGTTTAAGATGTGGGGAGTTCTACCTAATTTTATGATATAGAAATAAAGTACTTCAGCGGTAAACGAAGAAAATAAAACGCTACTTGTAATAATATTTTGCTTCAAGCAAACAGCAGTCTACTTGTATGAAAAGAAAATTGCGGCTATAAGTAGCTCTTGTAAATATTCCATACAACTTGCAAGTTAATTACTACGGTCGAGGAGTAGGTAAAAACGCAATTCAGTAGATAAATGGCAAGAATTTGAATGGAAAAGAAATTGATTTCCTTTTAAAATCAACAACTTATAGAGTCAATTCAAATCAAAATGTAAAAATTAGCTGAAGTACATTTTAGAAAACAAATTGAATTTTACTAGTTTCTTATAGTAAACAAATTGAATTTTATTAGTTTACTATTGTACGGTGCTGTGTTGGCATAATATTATCATTTAGTAGTTCTCGGCCGAACATAGGTACTATTAAAACAATGGAATTATATTATTGTCAAAATATAACTTTTTTTACATACCAGCTTTTGAGATCCTGAATATC
Organism: Hypomecis punctinalis; assembly: GCA_949316475.1. NCBI lineage: Eukaryota > Metazoa > Arthropoda > Insecta > Lepidoptera > Geometridae > Hypomecis > Hypomecis punctinalis. The sequence goes on along the minus strand of OX438801.1, from coordinate 16,527,203 downwards.
ATGTAGCAGCAAAGTGCTAGCCAAGACGAGTAAAACGAGCCCAAACACGACGGGTCTATCTTGTTTAGTACAGGATTTCTTATGGCCACCTTCCGACTCCATCATCAGATCAGCTACATGGTATTATATATTATTGTATTGTCACGCGATTAACACATGGTTTCAAAATTACAGCTCAAACAACGGGAAGTTGGTCAAAGGTGACGTCCACATGTGGTATATTATTCAGAGAAAAAAAAAAGATGATATATACATCATTTGAAAGCTTGTTTCATGGGCTTCCCAAAAATATTTAATTTAGATTTTTTCACCCCTCCAATTTTTTTTAATTGCGATAAATAAATTGTATGAAAAATAACAATACAGATTATTACTTTTTCTAGTTTAGCAATGATAAAGTGCTTCTATCGTTATTTTACTTGCATTCGTAGCTGATTCTTCCACATTCATCGCTTAATTTGCTAAAATTAAAAATTATAACCTACCAGTGTGACCAGTTAGTAGGCACAATGTGACAAAAAACACTTTAAAAGTGTGTCTAAGTGGTAAAAATGCTTTTATTATTTAACAATTTGAAAGTTACTCAATCAGGGTTGATAGAGATAAACTACTTATTGAGCCAAATATATTTATTTATCCTAATAAATTCAAAATTAATTTTTAAAAAATCGGAGTGCTCTTTTTTGTTTTTAACTAGTATTGTAATAGACTCAGAAAAATATTGACTTTCTCGAAATGTAACGAGTGTTGCGGTTAGAATTTTTGATTATTATTATACCAGCCTCCGTACATTTTGTGGACATGTCCTTTAACTTGCAAGATTCCACCCGAAGTTACATACAAAGTTACATCCATTGCAAGTTAAATAAAAGCTTATAAAACGCATATTCTTTAAAATAAACAAAACACATAGCGGTACGAAGTAGAAGAGGTGAACTTATACAAGCCTAATCCCACGACTTAATAAGAAAGCTCTAAACTCAACCGTAATATATAAAAGCTATAACTGAACAAAGAAACTACTAGCTATAAGCGATCTTATCCTTACCATTATGAAAATAGAAGTCATATCGCCTTTTACAGAACATGAGACAATATTAAAAGTTGAAGTGGCCGAGGCTGCAGGAGAAGTTAGTTGATGACGTCAGCGCCGCAAGTGGCAATTTGGACGACGCAGCTCTAAGGCCCCGACTCCACTACAGTGGTGCGGAAATTTGCAGAGCAGCATCTCTTCTGTGATTTCTATGAAAATACACGCGTTATTACGTGTCCCGAATTCAGTTTCCTTCTTACAAATTCTGGGCGAAATAAATTTCTATCTCTAATTATATAACTTAAACACGTTTTCAATTTAAATTTGACGTCATATTCGACGTAAAAAGTATTATATCAAACGAAACTATGTAGATAAGGAATCTGAAAACTGAGTGAAACTTTGCTATTCTTGAGTTTACTACACAAGTGCTGATTTAGAGGTGTTGATTTAGAGAAGAACATATTAACAAAGTCAAAAGAATATAGTTATTATAGATCAAAGTGAAGGTAGATGTCATGTCCTACAGGGAGGTGAAGACACTGGCGGAAGACCGCGAGACATGGAAGATGCTTCACTGACAAAAGCTGTGCTCTTAAATTCTGAATCAATGAATAAGTATTGTACTCACTATTTCGAGGAATATACAAATTCAACTATAAATTCAATTTAGATAAATTCTTCATGGAATATTTTAAAAAGGTCTTATTCTCTCTCTCTCTCTCTCATTCAAAACTTTTGTAAAAATTAAACATATAACTATATAGGTTTAGGCTTAAAAGGTAATGAAAAATGTGCTGTAATAAATTACTATTATGGAAAAGGTAAATGTTTACAATTTCAGTTCCCAAACATATAAAAAAAATAATACTTTATGTCAATTTATTAATAAATAAAAACTAAGAAAAAATAAATAAATAAAACATTTTTAGTGGTTTCCAGGTGTTTTTTGAATACTTTTTACAGAAATATGTCGCTTAATATCATAAATGTCTAATATCAAAGCCATTTTGCCTTGTTAGATTGTGGCATTTAAGAAGTGGATTTACTATTTACGATACATACCACCTACCACAAAAGATTTAAACATGCTTTAAACACGGTTTATCCGTGCAATTGGTACTGTTAAACATTGTCTAGCGTAAAGCTTTTGTGGTAAGACGGCCTATCTTTGCACATCTCCGCTTCGCATTAGTGGAGTCAGGACCTAAGTGTACGGTAGTCCTCGCAACCGTGAAATTAGAAAAACCTTACTTAAGGGTTGTTTTCCTTCACTTTTAGGTGTATTTAAGGTTTGTATTTGCTTTTATTTTAGTTTGTTATTTTACAGAACTATGAGAAAACACGAATATGGCTGCAGTGGCTAAAACATTGCTGTACCTCTTTTAACCTTCCTATACCCGCGTCAAATTTTGTTACACATATACCCGCGCAAGGTCTCACAGACCGAAACTTCGGGATCCTATTTTTTTATTATTAGCAGTAGAAGCTATTTTTTCCGGTAGCTGAATAATTTACTAACAAAATAAATGTAATGTAAACTCGTATAAACAACCCGCACTGGGCCAGCGTGGTGGATATGGTCCAACCACCATTCGTGGGTAGGCCTACGTTCTGCAGTGGACTATTAAAAAGGCTGATACAATACAGTACAATACAGTATAAATAATTTATTATTTTGCTGTTTATCGGACTTCGCGTAACAGCCTTCAAAACTATCAAATTTTTGTTCAAGACGTGTAGAAAAAACTAACTAAAATCTGTACTCCTAAAAATCAGTTTAGTACTATGAGTTAAGACTCGAGATGTAGCTATCAAATTTTAGACTATGAAAAATGCCAATTAATGTATAATCCTTACAAACATTTTATACACATTTTTAAGGTTCCGCACGTCAAACAGAAAAAAACGGAACCCTTTTAGGATCACTTTGTTGTCCGTCTGTCCGTCTGTGTATATGTCAAGCCTCTTTATTTCGGAAACGCGTAAAGATATCGAGTTTAAATTTAAACTAAATAAGTATATCTATGGTATCTTGCAGTTGTGTCAAAGAAAAACTTCTCAGTTATCGTTTAAAAAAGTTAGAGCCGTTTATGAATTAGAATTAGAATCTTTTATTGATGTATTGAGCTTAATACTAAAATTAAATATACAACAGTTTGTACAATAATAATTAGTACCGCAAAATATATCTCGTCATTAAATATGTCGTAAAAAACCGCATATTTCAACACTCACAAAAATCAAAACCTACAGGGTACTTCCCGTTGACATAGAACTACGAAATTTTGCAAGAAGCATTGTCTCAGAGTACAAATATAGGAATAAATCTGAAAACTGTATATTTTTATTTAAATCACAAAAAATAGGGCCTCAAAAATCACAAAAAATGGGTTCAAACTTCAAAGTGAGTAAATCGTATCATGTAAGATAGCATATAAAAGAACTTTATTAGCACATGCTAAAACAGTTTTTTAATTATTTTAACAATGTTTAATTTTTGATGTGTGACGAGAATAGTGAAAAAAAACTTTTTTGTCGATAGTTATAGTATAGAGATTTTAACAACTTACTTCCCAATTTTGCGAAATTTTCTTGATTTGTACAGAACCCTCGGTGTGCGAGCCTGACTCACACTTTTCCGGTTTTTTTTGTTACTCGTAATCGCGTTGGTCTCACGAACCGATTGGCGCCAAATACATCCACACGCCGTACTTGCACAAGCTTCTTCAGCGTACTGAATGAAGTGAAGCTATCAACAAATGATGCCTCATTTGTTGATAGCTAGTAAAAAGCTGTCTCATTGAAGAAGCGTAAACTATATGTACATATAACCAATCCCACAGTACATATAACATACATAGATGGTAATAGGTAGATGATAGTGATAGAGACATCATCAACTTAAAATAAAAACCGGACAAGTGCGAGTTAGGCTCGCACATCGAGCGTTCCGTATAAACACGTTGTTAAAATAATTAAAAACCTGTTTTAGCATGTGCTAATGAAGTTCTTTTATATGATACCTTACATGAAACGATTTACTCACTTTGAATTTTGAACCCATATTTTGTGAATTTTTAGGCCCTATTTTTTGTGATTTGAATAAAAATTTACAGTTTTCAGATTTATTCCTATATGTGTACTCTGAGACAATGCTTCTCGCTAAATTTCATAGCTCTATGTCAACGGGAAGTACCCTGTAGGTTTTGATTTTTGTGAGTGCCAAATGTGCGGTTTTTTACGACATAAACGGCTCTTACTTTTTTAAACGATAGCTGAGAAGTTTTTCTTGTACACAACTGCAAGAGACTACAAATATACGTATACAATTTAAATTTCAACTCGATATCTTTACGCGTTCCCGAGATAAAGAGTCTTGACATACACACAGACGGACAGACGGACAACAAGGGTTCCGTTTTTTTGCGTTTGAGGTACGTAACCCTAAAAAATACTACATATGTAGTAATAACATTATAGGTATATTGATACAATCTTTTAAGAAAACTTTTATTACATAAAAAGTAACTGGATCATTCACAGAACCTTTGAAAGTACAATAGATAGAATAATATCGATTACGTGTATACCTAATGTTTGGGTACGAACCAAAAATTATTGATAGGTTTTCTCAAAGGTTAAAATGAGATATAGAACTAGACAAACGTAGATAGTCCAGACAGGTACCTACCTAATATCATTATGATAACGGCGTAGGTTTTTATTTTTGAAAATAGTATCTTACACGAGACTTGTTCTTAAAATTAATATAATAAATACATGTGCCAATAGGAAATAATTACATAACTTTCACAAAGCCTTGTAGAATACACTGTAAGAAAATCAGGTTTATTTCTTTATCCGCAATAGCAAAAGAAACATCGGAGTGATAAAAACAAATTAATAAAGTATCGTCTATTTCATGTTTTTTTTTATTTTGTATACAGAAATTCTACAACTGATTTTGATTTAGACTATAATAATTAATTCACGTATCAGTGGGCGTGTACATTCACGTAAGAAAATTAAGATTTATCTGTGAGCATGTTGTGAAAAAAATGATAATGACGAATTAAAATATTTTTTTACTCAATGTTAGAGTTGAGGGCAAAAGTTATTTTAAACAGGGTTATGAAAGATGACGTCCACAAGTGGTATATTATTAAGAGAAAAATCGAACCATGATGATATATACATCATATGAAAGCTTGTTTTATGGGCTTTCCAAAAATATTCAATTAAGATTTTTTCACCCCTCCATATTTTTGTAAATGTGAAAAATAAATTGTATGAAAAATAACAGTACAGCTTATTACTTTTTGTAGTTTAGCGATGATATAGTATTTCAATCGTTATTTTACTTGCATTCGCAGCTGATTCTTCCACATTCATCGCTTAATTTGCTAAAATTAAAAATAACCTATCAGTGTGACCAGTTAGTAGGTACAATGTGACAAAAAAAACATTGTACCTACTAACTGGTGCATTGCGAGACGGCTCCGCGTGCTAGCACTCGCCAACTTGAGAAAGGTCGCCGAATGCGACCGAAACTATAGTCGTTACGACTATCCCTACACGTGAGTTTAGTCCCGTTATATATAGTATAAAATGGACAAAAAAAACACTTTAAAAGTGTGTTTAATTGGTATAAATGTTTTTATTTAACATTTTGGAGTTTATCCTAATAAATTCAAAGTTAATTTTAAAAAAATTGGAGGGCTCTTTTTTGTTTTTAACTGTTGTTATAGACTCAAAAAAATATGAACTTTCTCGAAATGTAACGAGTGTTGTGGTTAGAATTTTTGATTATTATTATACCAACCTCCATACATTTTGTGGACATGTCCTTTAAATTGCACATTAAAAAATAGGGAGTCTCTGTGGGTAAAGTTTTTTTTTCAGACACACAGTTCTAAACTATCTGTGTGTCATTATTATATCTACGAAATGCTTGTAAAGCACGAAATATGAGTGCTCGGTAAGAAAATACAGCTGTAATAGAATTCCGTTATAAATTATATTTATTACCACGCCCTGCGGTTCACACTTTTTCTTATACTTGTTTCTTTCCGGGCAGAATTTTGTATCTTCCGGGATAAATATTGTAGATAATTTGGGTGATCATAAAAGGTTTTTATTGTAAAGGTAACTGTTTTAATTTTGAGGTTGTAAAATTTTAAGGTAGAATATTTAAAAGCAAACATAATATTTCAGTTCCAGGAACGTTCCAGGAACGTCTGCGTTACGCCAGGTCTTAAGAAATGTATTGATTGATAAAGGCATCCTCGTTTCTTTCTTAAAGTTTTCTAATGAAATATTTCTGGTAAAATTAGACAAGTGCTCATTAAAATAAGTAATAGGCCCAATTTAAATTTAATAGCGACGTAAAATAGTGTTCTCTCTATCAAATGCATACAGTGAAAAAGGACTACTCTAATTTGCTATCTTAATTACAATGGCGCCTCTAGAATTGGGCCTAATATCTCGTTAGCTATTAGTGAAGAAAAAATATTGATGCAAAAAAGTGCATGTCTATAGTTACTCTTGTTTTTGTAGACAGCAAATTTCATCTAAAAAGTGCATTTGGCCATTGTGGTGGACAGAAATGAAATGAAAGCATTTATTATCATAATAGTACATTGAAAACAATAAAATAAAATAATATGCTCATTAATGTTCCTATTAATGGACTCGTCCAACAAAAGATCACAACATAAATAAATGATTAAAAAACAAATTCAATATCATAGTAATTCAATAAAATAAAAAAATACTAAAAACTATGTTAAACTAAACCAATTTCCAGTCTCAATCAGAAAGCGACAATACTCTGAAATGTAGGTATGAAAGATATTATGATTTACCCACAAATATTCTACCGCACATGGAATCGTCGATATTATGATTTGTTGTGGGGTCATACCTAAGCAATAATGTTAATTTTAAAGCTATGACTAAAGTTAAAATTATAAATCCGCTGTATAAGGGCTTCGTTAATAAACAATATAAATACGTCAAACATAACAACTAAATTTAAAATCTAATACATATTACGTCATTAACAGTTCACAGTGAACTTAACCCCTGACTAGAAGAGGCACCTAATTACCCAATAGTAGGACGATGCCCATCAAATAACAAATAATAATTTGAGATGTATAACGATAATGGTAGATGCTCTACAAAAAGTAATTGTATACTAAAAATTGTATAATAATACCTAATTAGCGTTATTCTGGTAAAATTTCCCAAATAATGAGCCTAAATTTTACTACATTAAAATAAAGAAAAAAAATTACACGATTTCACGTGAAACTCGACCTTTGAAACAGATAGGCACTACACACACTTTGAAATTAGTTTGCTAAAAACCCAAGAGCGCTAGAACCTTAATTAAAGATTGGAGTGGAAGGTACTATATTTAGAAATGAGAGGAGGATAATAATTAGAATACAACATCAACAGGTATAAATTAAAATTACTTAAATAATGATTATCACAAGCTACATTACATTTACACTAAAGATGATGGCAAATAATGCTGTAATGTTCTGAAATATAAGCCACGTATTAGTAAATTTAGCGTGTAACGTTGACTCACAATGTGAGAGACGTTAAAATTTTGCGTATTTTTTTATACTGCCTAAGCATTTTGAGCTGGGTTAAAAAAAATATAATAGATAGGCAATATTTCGGGCGTAATGTCACTTGCTGGTTCTAACAGAATACCAGCGCTGGTTGCTCGTAAGCGCAATCAGCATTATAGGGACCAGCGGCCTTATTTTGTAAGCGCTCTGACGTTCGGCTTCGCTTTTTCTCCTGCTCGCGCCAGTTACTCACGCCGTGAGAGCGAGCGAAGCCGAACGCCAGAGCGCTTACAAAATAAGGCCCCAGTTTTGTAACAAGGATATTAGGTGTTATACTGTCGGTTTTTTTGTGTTATATGATCGTTTTGTTGTTTATGTATTTTATTTATGTATTTGTTGTTTATGTACCTACCTCTTATTTTTGTTGCAATTAAATTTATGTATTTCTGTATTTTCTGTATAATAAATTCTGTAATATGCTGTAACATGATTCGTTACTTATGTACAATACTATTTGTTTCACCGCGTAACATTTTTATCACAAACTTATATCACATCGCATGTATTTGACTAAAGTAAGTACAATGAGAGGACACGCTTTTAAGATGATTTAGGGATGATTTATGTTAGACCGTGCCGTGTGTCCCACGGAACGGCCCTGACCGGACTCGGACTGAAAACTTCACATAATGTATGGAACGTGCCTCGTCAGAGCCATTCACACGGCACGTTCCAGGCATGACCTGGTTTAATAATATTAATCGTACCTTTGGCCTATGTATTAATTTTGTTTTGATTATAATATATTGTAATAAATAATTTAACGTTTATTTCAGGCACACAACCCATAATTATGCAAAGATAAATGTGAATAATAACTAAATTCGTCAAAATAGTTCTAAAACTTTACAATACCGAAACTGCGAAAATATGTCGTTAATTCTTGCTTGCGGAAAATGTAAATAGTGTGCTCTGGCCTTGGAAGCTCCGTAAAATGCCACGAATATATTTTTACATCAAACAAAGTGTCCGTTTCCATAAAATCTCCCACAAGCAACTTATTCAACGACGCATTTTTTTTTCAAGTGATAATTTAGCTTATTTCGTAAAGTTCCCTACAATGAGAGGCAAATGCGTGAATTATACGCAAGCGGGTGAAAATGGCAAATGTAAGACACATAATGCGATTTCGTCGAGGGTGTCTCTCTCTCTTTATTGGCCAAGTTCCATTTTTGTTCTATGTCTCTTTGTATCCTACTTGTTTATAGGAAATGGCATGTTTGGGAAACTTTTGTGCTTTATGTTAGTTGGTTTTGAGATATTACTCATAATATTATGTTTTAGATAGGTATATTCTTTGTTGTTCACGCCGAATGAAAATACAGCAATATACCTATACAGGGTAATTTCTAATCAATTAGCATCCTTTTAGGGGCTTCTTCTGTACATCAAAACTAATAACTTTTGTTCTGCGACTTTTGTCAGAACTAAAAAAAAAATTGTTGTTCCATAGAAAAATATCGTTTACCCGCGACAAAATGTATGGAACATCAGATTTTTTTTTGAGTTATGACAAAAGTCACACATCAAAAGTTGTTAGTTTTTGACCGACGAACCACCAGAAGAGGTAAACAATTCGACGCGAATATATTTTTTTTTTTTATGTTTACGCATAACTTTTTTTTTATTGGAAAGAATAAACTTACTTCGAAATTAGTCCCATTTAAATTTTATTGAAATCGGCTGAGCCATTTTTGATAAATCAGCAATAATGTGAAAAATGTTACATCGATCCGTGCGAAATATTCATTCGCGAATTCTGTACACGGGTGAAGCCGGTCATGCTAATTTTTGCAAAAAATAATATTAAGATGTACAGAATAAGCCCCTAAAAGGATGTTAATTTATTAGGAATAACCGTGTATATGTTATATTATAAACTAGTTCAACACCTTATCTTTATTTGGTTTCATCGCTTAAAGTACTTTTTTTTTTCAGGTAACGTCGGCATTAAGCCAATTAAAAAAAATCGTTTTAAAATTAAATGTTATAAATAAAATGATTCGTTACCAATCTCAGCATATGATTATTTCTTTGGAGATTTAAATTAGCTAAGAAAAACACATAATATAAGATCATTTGGTCTTTATTTGCTAAAACGCTAAAAATTTGTAAAAGGCTTTTATAATTATATCCCTCCTTGAGACTTATGCCGAACAGTTGACCTTATATGCTTAAGATGATAATGATTTGATGTTCTTTTATCGTTGATATTCCGCCGTACCACAAAAGATTTAAACACGCTTTAAACACTGTTTATCCGTGCGATTTGAACTGTTAACCATTGGTTAAAGCGTGTGTAAAACTTTTGTGGTAAGGCGGATTATGTCTCTAATAGTGATGTAAATTCGGGTAATATTCCTATTATATTGTATAACAGTGACCTTTAGTAAAACCCACGCCGACCATAAGTAGTAGGTACGAGTAGGTAGTCTAAAGTCCCTTGACTATATTTATCACTCGAGAGCTGGTATTACTGTCTAAATAAACTTATTTGAAGGCCTGAAATATTATGTTGTGGAAGTATAATTAGAATTTGAACCTCTTGTCTCACTAAAGTATTATTAGGGTTCATGTTAGAACAGTAATGATTGGATGACTTAGTTCATCACAGACATCATGTCGTGATAATTAGTAAGATAGTGAAATGCTAAATGCGTTCGTATTTTAATTTTAGTAGGTAAGTAAACATTTTTTTTTAAATTATTTCAATGCATATAAACACTGCACAGCAGTGAAGTTAAGAGATAATAAATATAGTAGAGCTACATTCGCTTTCGTGATTTATTAATTCCAAAGAAATTTTAAATTTAAATTATTGTGTGGACTTGAACAAGAATTAGATAAATTGTGTTGTGTAGGTACATATAAATCTATTTTGTATTTTGTTTCACTTGAGAAGTGAAAGTGTAAGTATGACGACTATAGTTTCGGTCACATTCGAATACTTCATATCAATAGAGACGGGGGATGGATACTGCCACCGACGTGGAAACCGTGTCTTCAAGGAACCAAAGGACTTAACCGTGGAACTGGTGGAGACGTAGTAACAATTTGACAGAATAATATAAAAATGTATTTTTTTTGTGATAAACACTTCAAAAATTGACGCGCTCGCAGGATTTGATCCTGCATCCTTCTGGAATTCCGGCCCAGATGCTTTGTCCAAATTAAGCTAGAACGGTGTACTACAAACCGCCCAAATTAGTGAAGTTGGTAGTAAAATGATAAACACTTCACTAATTTGGCGGGTTCCAGCCCAGATGCTTTGTCCAAATTAAGCTAGAACGCTGTACTACAAACCGCCCAAATTAGTGAAGTTGGTAGTAAAATGATAAACACTTCACTAATTTGGCGGGTTCCAGCCCAGATGCTTTGTCCAAATTAAGCTAGAACGCTGTACTACAAACCGCCCAAATTAGTGAAGTTGGTAGTAAAATGATAAACACTTCACTAATTTGGCGGGTTCCAGCCCAGATGCTTTGTCCAAATTAAGCTAGAACGCTGTACTACAAACCGCCCAAATTAGTGAAGTTGGTAGTAAAATGATAAACACTTCACTAATTTGGCGGGTTCCAGCCCAGATGCTTTGTCAAAATTAAGCTAGAACGCTGTACTACAAACCGCCCAAATTAGTGAAGTTGGTAGTAAAATGATAAACACTTCACTAATTTGGCGGGTTCCAGCCCAGATGCTTTGTCCAAATTAAGCTAGAACGCTGTACTACAAACCCGCCAAATTAGTGAAGTTGGTAGTCAAATGATTGACATTTTCTATAAACCTAGTGTTTGAAGCACGATAAAATCATTTCACAGAATAATATAGGTTCAAATACTAATACTAATAGTTAATAGTAGTTATACTTCCTTACCTCCACCTACCAAAAACATTTTCATCCTTTGAGAACAGGCAAATAAAATGTGAAACATGTACATAAACAAAATTCTGTTTCAAATTGGGCCGCTAATTAAATAGGTATCTCTTTTAATTTTCCGTAAAGCGACTTATACGCTCAAACGATGTTTATTGTTTTTATCCCGAATCTTCTCGATGTTAATTCATACAGCCGTGTCGTATGACATAAACATAAAATCAAAAAGCTATAAATAATACGCCAACACGTTTGCTTTTTCCAGTGCGCAGGAAAAACGAATTTCTATATAAATATAGGGGAACGTAACAACCGTAACAATAGCTCGTCAAACCAAAAATTGCCGAGCGTAAAAACTACCGGCGAAAATATTAAACAATGGAGAACACAAAATCACTTATGTGACAACGTTTTTGGATACAAACCGCGTACACCGCGACAGAGCGTATTCAGTGAAAGTATGTAAATTCATTTTAGCAAAAAAGCTATTTAAAAGATTAGCAGCAAGGCAAGTTTTGAGCGTCTCTAATTTTAAAGAAGTTCGTATAGGCTGGATGGCTAGCTTTGATGACAGTTTTTAATTGCTTGAACGCTTCAGACATGGCTAAATGGATTTTCGGGACCTATTTAATGTGTCATTCGAGCCACGATAACGCTCAGTTGTAAATGCTACCCGCGGTCACTCATACGAAAACTGACCGTGCCGATTGTTGCTTAACTTCGGTGATCACTGAAAAACACCTAGTCAAACTACTCTAATCTACATTAAATAAGTACCGAACTCTCCGTTTCATCAGCAATATAACAATATGTAAAAACAGCATCATAATGTAGGTAATTTTTTTGTAGTAATGTCTAATGAAATGATTTTGAAAAAATGTTACAAAAAATAGCATAACATCCGCCAACTTACACAAAATGGTTTCTGAGCTGTTCTTTAAAAAATGTATCAGCTATTTTTTAAACTTGTTGATAAAGCTTACGAGCTAGGTAAATCAACATACCAACTGAGAAAATGTTAATTTATTCAATGGTCATGTCTACGTTTTTAATCTAAAAGAAGAAAGAAGAACTTACCATTTGTAGAGTTCCCCATTAGAAATATTCCAAACGTTAAAAATACAGAAGAATTTTATTGAGCGGAATGAAACCGCTTGTGCATATTCAGAGTGTAGTGAGGTAGAGGTATGTTAAGTGAATACCTACTGCAGATACTTAAAATAGTCAAACTACTAGCTGTTAGCTTGGGTCGCTACATTTTTATTGCAAGTCTTTTGTAAGGGCCGAATTACAAAGCAGAAACATTTTTTTTTACAGAGACATTAAGCCCGATTACAAAAGCGCTAGCGTAATTTCTGTGTACAGAAATCCGTAAGTATTCTCTATTTTTGACCGACGAAGGCGACGAACCACCGGAGGAGGTATACAATTCGACGCGTATATTTTTTTTTTTGTATAACCACGCATATCGTTTTTCCTAGTAGTCTTATTTCAATTTTTTTTTTATTGGAAAGAACATACTTTGAGATTGGTTTCATTTAAATTTTATCGTAACCGGCTGAGCCATTTTTGATAAATTAACAATAATGTGAAAAATGCTACATCGATCCATGCGAAATTCGCGAATTCTGTACACGGGTGAAGTCGGTCATGCTAATTCTTGCAAAAAATACTCGTAATCTTGTGTAAAAACGTTTCTAAAAACAGGCTAATAAGAAAGCACCTATGCTATTTTTACACATGCCTAGGTGCTGACTGCCAAGAGCCGAAATATTGTCTTTGTTCTTTCTCAGAAACTCGTGTTATTGTTTACAAAACGTGTTATATCTCAACTGTTTAGGCGTTGCCCACTATAATACCGTACCAAATAAAAATATCGTGGCCGAGGTCGCCAAAAAATGGCATTGAAAAGTGTGAGACCATGCAAACTAGATTATTCTATCACTGACCAGCACTAATGCGTGCCGTGCACGGAGCGTGTCGTCACCGGCAAAATATTCTCGACGACTATGGTATTGTTAACGAACGTTGATAGTACGTTATAGTGGGTACAGTTGAGCGTATCGTGCGATTTTCCGTGCCAGATACTTTCCTAGCAAGGTTATGGTGTGGCACGTTGTAGTGGGCAGACACACCTTAACCTTCCCATACCCGCGTTAAATTTTGTAACACCTAAACGGTCTCACTGACTGTAACTTCGGGACCCTATTTTTTATTCCTAGTAGAAGAAATTATAAAGGTATAAATAACATTTAATAACAAAATAAATTAAATTAATCGTACAAAAAATACTGACTTCGCGTAACAGCCTTCAAAGCTTAGATATCAAATTTTTGTTCAAGTACAGAAAAAACTAACTAAAATCTGTACCTACTCCTAAAACATTTTAGTACCTTACGAGTTTTGTACCTAATAAGAATTTAGATACATAAAAAACCAATAAATCAATATTCCATACATACATTACATACAAATGTTTTTGTTACACGTATACCCTCGTCGGTCTCACGGACCGATTGGCGCCAAATACACACACGCCGCACTTGCACAAGCTTGTTCAGCGTGCTGAAGTGAAGCTAGCAACAAATCAGGCAGCTAGCAAAAAGCTCAAAATCGGTGCATCGTTTGAATATAATATGAAAGCAAAATAATATTTCGTCGGTCTCACAGACCAACGCGCAGGTATAGGAAGGTTAAGTCCTTGACTTCTCCGTAACCTTTCATCCTACCATTCGATCCGCCCCGGAGTATGAGTAAAAGCGTACTTTTGTCTTCGCATCAAATTACCTCCAATGAGGTCCTGTTTCTGGGTAAGTTATCGATTTTCTCTATAATACAAACTTTGAGCCGAATATTGTGCCCTGGGTGTATTTTGGGCAAAGTTTATAACTTTGCTCAATGTAGGTACTTTGTTTTATTTAGTTACCGAACTCATGGCAAATAGGGTGGATAATATTAAAATTTATGGCTACCTTTATTTGATTGTTCTTTATTGTAGTTAAAAATAGGTTGATGTTGCGTAAAATATTTACAGTTAACAGTTTTTGTATAGAGTAAGATTGTAATTGGTTTTAAAATATTGCATTTTATTGTGTATAAATAAGGCTTGATGGTATCGTACTACGTGATTGGTAGTAAGTAGTAATTAAGAAATTTTCCAGTATAGAATAGACGCTCTAAGTGCATTAATTTCAACCGAGAAATACAACAAAACATTATTAATAAAATCATTGGATCTATTATACGTACAAACTTCATCAAGATATACTCTACACTATCTGTACAAATCATTGTAGTTGCTGAAATTTTTGTATAAATACACATTATTTAGTTAAATCACTCTACATTTTTGCTATTGTAGAGATATATTTGCTCGTCGTTTTTTGTTAGAAAGCTAGTTTTTATTTTCATTCACTTCATTCGGTATTTTATAACTGAATATTATTAAACATTGCAACATTAAACATTGTTCTCGAACAGAGACCACGCACCGGCAAGCGCAGCGTAGGACGTCCACCGACCAGGTGGACCGACGATATTATTAGGACAACAGGAACGCGCTAGATGCAGGCCGCTTCCAACCGGGTTTCTTGGAAATCCACAGGGGAGGCTTATGTCCACCAGTAGACGTCCTACAACTGATAATAATGATGAGTACCTAAGTATTTTAGTAATTAATAAATATAGTTTATTAATTTAATAAACAGAAATTCTAAACCTTAAAAAACAACAAAAGTTATATCTAAAATAAGTTACTTTTTATAAGGTATAGGTATTTTTACATTATAAATAAAAAACTGCTTTAAGATCGCTTGCGTCCGCGAGAAAAATACCTCAGTAATTAATTAAAAGATTTTTGCAGTACATCAATAAATTTATCATTTTACTTTGAGAAACTTACTGTGTTTTTTACCTGGGCTAGGTTGAAATGTAAAAATTAGGGATAACTCAAAAAATTCAGACATTTGTGATATATTGTATCAGTTTTATACCACATTATTATGTTTCACACAAGTCAGTGCTTATTTTATAAAATATGCTAACGTTATAGCAAGCCTTTGAAATACGAATATCTCGAAATCCTAAAGTTAGATAGGTACAAAGTGTGGGTAGACGCTCCCTTACATCACGGGTGAGCAGCACTACAGACTAATAGCATCCACATTTCCCCGTCAAAAGCCGTGGATAAACTTATTTAACGCCAGCATGTTCGAGCTAAATGGAAAGCTCAAATCTGTAAGCAAGAGTATAGTTTTCAGAAGCTTATAGGCTTCCAAAACTTAACACGATATACGTTGAAAATGGAAATTTTAACTTTAGCTGTATTATGAACTAATTAGTTATTTACAATAATGTAGATACAGCATTAGCAAAATCAAGCCAAAACACAATAGTAGTGCTACTATACAGGGTGGAGAGCTGACGCCATTATGCACGCCAAAAATTTTACATGCTTCTTTAGTCAAACTCATTAATTGATACTTTCGCTGTTATAAGTCAAATACAATTTGCAATACTTAGGTATCAATAAAGTTAATCAACAAGTATCAATAGGTAATTATAAATGTGAGAAAATTAATCATTAATTTATCTAGATGTTTCAGTTTAAAAAATGATTTTTTAAAATCTTACTAAATTTCCAGAAAGATTTAAGTAAGATCTAGAAAAATAGACAAAAATATATAGAACATTTAGTAGAAAGGTTTAGTAGTCAAATGAATCGCAATCAAGATTGTTTTCTATCGCTATTTTTCTTGCGCTGCGCTGAGAATGATATCAACCAAAAAAACTTATCAGTGTAGCCTCGTGATATAAACTCCATTTAACCGACAAACTTCATTAACACAATTTTACAAGTACCTTTTACAAAACTGCATCCTAGTTACAACCCTGTCAGTGCTAAAAGGTTTTTGTTACCTATCGGAACCCGTTTTGCGCTGCCTCGAACACTTTTTAATAAAACTAGGTATACAATCGAGCAGAGTATTGAAAATATTTGGAATTTCTCAATTAATACGAGCAGCCACGTGCCCTGTTGCTTTGTATTCTCACTGACGCATATTTCATGGTTATTATACGCCCCGGGGGACCGCTACTGTGCCTGTTGGAATGAAATATACGAAAGGGTATTTTTTAACGGAAATCAAAGATACGGCTGGGATTTTCACTCTTTGTGTTACGTGTACTCTAAATATTCATTAAGAACAATGTTCGTGTGTTTTTAAGCCCTTGTCTATTTTGTAGCGAGTTTAATAATACAATTTTGGTGGGAGAATTTTGAAATATGTGTTTCCCTGATTTTTTTTGGATAATTTGATTGCGATGAAAGACGAAATATTTTAAATGTTGTATATTTTTTCTAACTCTTATTAGGTGTGATAAAATTGCGGCTCTATTTTTTTACAGATTTATTTAGCAATTTTCTGTACTATCACCACGCAGTTTAGGTAGGTACCTCTGCTTCATCTCGGAATAAGATTTTTCAGGACAGTGTCAAATGCGAGCCTATCAAAAATAAAAATAAAACTACATAAAAAAGCAAGATAAGTGTTTGACCAACTATATCTAACAAACTATTAGTACAATTAGTAAGAAATCCAATAGCAACAATTATTTTATTTCGATTTCAAACTAGTTTATACTAGAACTTAGCAGTAGTACCTACTAACAGTAATACTAACTAATATCATATTCTGTTTGTTCACATATAGTCATATAGTCATTAATTCATAACACCATTTGTTACAAGTCAGTAAGTAAACATTACGTTAAGGCACTATACAATATACTTAGCACAAAATAAGAAGAACTTGACAATTACCAAATTAGTTGATACAATTCAGCTAATTTCAAAAAGTCATTTACATCATTAAATTAACCACTAACAAATATAAGCTGCCTCCAGCGAGATAAATAGATGTAATATATATTAAAGCTGGTAATTTTAAATCGCTCAAAATGTCAAATGCGCAAGTGCTAAAATCGATTTTTCCTCGAAGTTTACCTGTTCTAGTAATTATAGCTTTACCTTTCTATTATGTAATCAAAGAGTTAAATTAATACCTTAATTCTTTTAAAATGCCTACAGAATAGTAGGTATAGTTACGCTTAATAATTTCAACGAGAGGCCAAGACAAAGGAAGGTCCCTAGGGATGAACAAAGTAAATGTTTGCTTCCCCTGTTCAATTATTTTGACAGCTTTTCAAATAGATTAGATGTATTTTTGTAGAACATTCAAGTTGATATTGTGGAATTATTAAATTGTGGGTAATAGTTGAGTTGATAGTTCACACTTTGAACCTAAGCGGTTCAAAATTATAATGAATTTATTAGAATGGTACAAGAACTTGACGATTTTTGAAGTGAAAACATCTATAACGGCGACTTGCACTTTTTGGGATGGGTAAAAATGTTAAACTCGGGTTAGGACGTGACGTAAGCTGATAGAAAATTCGTAAGACGGAGGGAGTACGTTTTCACTGCTGCCGGCACTCCTGGAGTGCAAACCATGGTTTTTTTACTATTAATCAATTTCTATTGATATTATCTGAGTTAGGTACTTAAGTGTTTCAATATTTTAATTTAGTAGTTCTTATCAATAACTGCCTCGTTTTGTGCTGAGAAATCGAATCACAAATTGGTAGGTTTTCGTCATTCATACTACTGGCACCGTGTTGTGTTTACTTGTTTTGAATGTATGATGTAGGTACCTAATTGTAATGTAATTTAATTTATTAATGTGGATTAAGTGTAAATGGTTTATCGTAAGCAATTGATTTTTTTTGTTAAGTGTTTACCATTGTGTAGATTTTTATTGACTTCTCAAATGTTTGTCTATTTGTTGAATAAATGAAATGAAATGATAAAAAAATAATAATTGAATTTTAAGGCATGCAAGCATTGTGATACTGAACTCAGTAAACTAAATATATAATAGTGTTGTGTTTACTTGTTTTGAATGTATGATGTAGGTACCTAATTGTAATGTAATTTAATTTATTAATGTGGATTAAGTGTAAATGGTTTATTGTAAGCAATTGATTTTTTTTTGTTAAGTGTTTACCATTGTGTAGATTTTTATTGACTTCTCAAATGTTTGTCTATTTGTTGAATAAATGAAATGAAATGATAAAAAAATAATAATTGAATTTTAAGGCATGCAAGCATTGTGATACTGAACTCAGTAAACTAAATATATAATAGTGTTGTGTTTACTTGTTTTGAATGTATGATGTAGGTACCTAATTGTAATGTAATTTAATTTATTAATGTGGATTAAGTGTAAATGGTTTATTGTAAGCAATTGATTTTTTTTTGTTAAGTGTTTACCATTGTGTAGATTTTTATTGACTTCTCAAATGTTTGTCTATTTGTTGAATAAATGAAATGAAATGATAAAAAAATAATAATTGAATTTTAAGGCATGCAAGCATTGTGATACTGAACTCAGTAAACTAAATATATAATAGTGTTGTGTTTACTTGTTTTGAATGTATGATGTAGGTACCTAATTGTAATGTAATTTAATTTATTAATGTGGATTAAGTGTAAATGGTTTATTGTAAGCAATTGATTTTTTTTTGTTAAGTGTTTACCATTGTGTAGATTTTTATTGACTTCTCAAATGTTTGTCTATTTGTTGAATAAATGAAATGAAATGATAAAAAAATAATAATTGAATTTTAAGGCATGCAAGCATTGTGATACTGAACTCAGTAAACTAAATATATAATAGTGTTGTGTTTACTTGTTTTGAATGTATGATGTAGGTACCTAATTGTAATGTAATTTAATTTATTAATGTGGATTAAGTGTAAATGGTTTATTGTAAGCAATTGATTTTTTTTTGTTAAGTGTTTACCATTGTGTAGATTTTTATTGACTTCTCAAATGTTTGTCTATTTGTTGAATAAATGAAATGAAATGATAAAAAAATAATAATTGAATTTTAAGGCATGCAAGCATTGTGATACTGAACTCAGTAAACTAAATATATATACTTGATTTAATTCATTTACTTATACAACAAGGGAAATATTTACACTACACCACTATCAAATTATCTTGTCTTTTCATGTGATATTTTCAACAGCGCGAGAGAATGTTATTCCAAATAAAAATACTCTATTGAAGGTATAGGTTTTTTGCCTCAGAAAAACATAATACCTACACACATTTACGTTTATTCATTAAAGCTTTCAGGCGAGCTGAAAACGCTACCTTCGGGGTAAAGCCCTTTAGCCTGAATGGAAAACAAACAATGACGAAAATAAAATAATTGAACATTACCTTGTGTAACATGGAAACTTTAATTTGTACGAGATGTCAGTTCGATTTTAATTACTTCTTTCAATTCTACGTCTATATTACTATTAAAGAAATAGTTATTTTTTGCTTGACTTTTAAAGTTTAACAATATTGTTCAGTTATTTATAATATCACTAGTTACCCGCGGCTTCGCCCGCATGATATTTTGATTTTTGATGCAATATCATTATAATTTATAGCCTATGTATTATTCTGATATATAATCTATATTATTGCAAAGTTTCATTTCAATCCGTTCAGTAGTTTTTGCGTCAAAGAGTAACAAACATCCATACATCCATCCATCTATTCATCCTCACAAACTTTCGCGTTTATAATATTAGTAGGATAGTGGGATTGTCTTTAAGCCTAGACAATATTATGTCAAACCTATGTAGATGTTATTAATTTGATATGAGAGAGTTTACTTAGAGATTATTGACTATTCCTAAAAATAATGAAAGTGAATAAAACAAAAAACAAACCGTTTTCTCAATTGGATCAAACAATAATTTCTTAGTCCATCTTCTTAATTTCTTAATAACTTCCATCAAGTTTACAGTACTTCACTTTCAGTTCAATGAACTTTTTTCTTTCCAAAAAATAAAAATTGTTGATAACTCCAAAATCATAAAAATAATAAACGCAAAAGTAATAATAAGAACCGTTTCTCATTTAATTATACTACAACTTGACACTCCGATTGTACTCAATAATAGAAGAATTCAATATACATTTTTAGGGTAGCTAGCCCTAATAACAGTATTCTAAGCCGCCTAAAGGCTGACATACTTAGCTAAACGGTTAATACAACTGGGGCCTACAATTAACGTTTTTGTTGCAAATTAACGTTTGTTTCTGTGCTATTTAAATTTTCTTGCAGCTATGGCCACGTTTTTTTGTCAAATGCTTTTTTCTGTCCTTGCTTGGTTGCCTGGAAGAAATCGCTTAAAGCGATAAGGCCGCCAATTAGAGACCTGTTGTTTTGTTTTGTCCTTATAATCTGTTTTTTATGTAATGTGGTTGTCTAATAAAGTGTTGTTGTTTGTTTGTTGTTTGTAACGTGTCATCCGAGTCACGGTAGCGCTCAGTTGTAAATGCCACCCGCGGTCACTCATCCGAAAACTGACCGTGCTGAACGTTGCTTAACTTTAATGGTCGCTAACGAACACCTAGTCTAACTACGCTATGAGCGTTACAATATTTCACAGTCCAATGAACAAGTCTTCACGGTGAAAACGTAGTACACCGTTTTTAGGGTCCGTATTCAAAGGGTTCAAGCGGGACCCTATTAATAAGGCTCCGCTGTCCGTCTGTCTGTCACCAAGCTGTTTCTCATGAACCATAATAGCTAGAACTTTGTTTTTTTCTCAAATGACGTATTTTTGTTGCCGGCATAACAACAAATATTAAAAACAAAAAAAAATATTTAAGGGTGTTTCAGTACAACAAACCAAAATGTTTAGCTGTTTTACGCTCAATATACAATAACGGTGACAACATACAAAAGACAGGATTTTTTGCTCGATGCTAAAAACGACAACAGGAAGATGCTTGAAATTTTCATAGAATATTAAGTTACGTACATATATTCCCTTCAAAGATAAATAATCAAATATTAAAATAAAATATATCAAGGGGGTGTAACCGCCGTTATGTATGTATATATACACATAACGTCTGTTCCATGTACCTATGCTATATTTTGACTATACACCTTATAGATTATTAACTAAAATATTCTGTCTCTCTCAGACTTTGTAAAGTTGTTGTATTTGCTGTCCTTTTCATGCTAATGCGGGTTTGGAAATATTTATTGTTCTTAAAAAAAAATTGAGTCGTGAGAAGTTCTAGGAGGAATACCACGACATTTTGCTGCTCACTATTTTATTGGAGAATCTATAGCACTAAAGAATAAAGTTCAAAATTGCCATTATCTGACACAGGTCAACCGCAAATTATTGGAAACCTTACGTTTTCAAGTGCCTGAAGTATGGGTCTCTAAAATTCTTTAGAACATTCAGCATGCAGGTCATATTTTTCCCTTTTTATTTCCTGCGTTAACAGAAATATTGTTTTGAGTCAAAATCAAACACTGAGGACAGGGTTGTCACTGTCTCAGATGTATTTAATTATATTTAATTTCAATGAGATGTATTAACTAAGTAAAGAAGTAAATTCTGAATATGAAAAAGTTACGATTCGGACATCATTATTTCTGTTGTTTTACATACATTCGACATTAGGTCATTTTACTTATTTCTATACTATTTTTGTATTAAAATAATTAAAAATATTAATATTGATGTTTGAACTTTATATGATAACAATAATCAAACTAGTTTTATTCATTTTATACAATTATAATCTTGGTTATGTTATTTTGTGTCACGTAAAAATCATCGGACACTACAATTACAATCTTACGTATTATTCTAGATTTTGAAAATTTATAAGAAAGCGAAAGTATGTATCAATTGAGAACCTCTCTTCTTTTGGTAGTTGGGCAAAAATATAAATGTGTTAACCCTAGTTGTCCTTTATGCAATCCATATTGACTGCCATAAAAAAACTTGAGTGGCCACTGTCGCGTAGAGACAGTATAAACTTAGACAGTAAGACAACTTGGTATGTTAATAGGGCATTAAAATTTTATGGCGAAAATGACTTTCAATTAATGAAATAATGATAATTTATGGTTACTTATGTGTTGATTGATAGTAGTTTGAAATAGTTTTACGAAATAAATGAAGTATTTACAGGTATGGCGGCGGACTGTTATGTAAATATAACCTTGTAGCTATATAAAATCAAATCACTTAATAATATAGGTACTGAAATATAAATAGAGTACTATGTCTAGATAGTCATTACATATTAGGTTTGTTTCTGTCGAAGACTCTATATTTGTAGCAAGTTGACTTACTGGAAATAGAAATAATTTATAGCGCTAGAAAATTTTACAAAAACTAAAGTGATTTCGAGTGTTTCAATTTTTTCGTCCGTTTTGTACAAACCCATAAATATTTTTATAATTGATTTCTCAAGTATTTGACAGGCGTGGAATTCGTCGAGATTACAATTATTTTGTATGGGAAAAGCTAGGATTTTGGGGGCAGTCCGGGTTAGACCGCGGTAAACGATACTCGTTTTGAAAATAGTTATAACGCGTGTGAAAATTTGGAAATTAGAGCTCGCTCGCTTCGCTCATTTCCCAAGTGTATAGGTGAACAGAAAGCCTTCGTCGATTAAGGCATACTATAGTGTTTGTGTTGTGAAAGTGATATATCATAAACCTCTTTGAGACCTTTGGCGATGACTTTCAAGGATTCATCTTTTCAGTACCTAATAGCTAGCTTGAACAAATCAGATATTTGCTGATGTTATATTTCATCTAAATATTGTAATCAATTTATTGCTATTTCTTGCTGTTCTCTCATACCAAAGATAAAGTTTTGCGTTACCTCAGGTCTCAAAAGGATTTCTTAATAATTAATATTCTTTCAAGGTATTTATTTTCAGGTTTATTTTCCAAAGTGTTTAACTTTCAGATAGCGGTACTTACTATAAGTACGATACTTTAGTCTCCGTTTATTTTCCATCATCTTATCAGATTAATTGATAGATAGATTACAATAGTGGTAGCGTAATGTCCTTTCTTTCAGAAGCAGTGCGCCTACTACGTTGGTTTTGGGCCATCTAAGGGTAGACTATTTATTAGTTTTCCTTACGTTAGGACTCATGTGATGTATGTTTGGAAAGGCTGAGTGGATGAGTGCTACTAAACATTTAATTTCAATTACATGTAGCTAGGTTGTGTTTTTTATAGTTCCGGTACAAACAAAATAATAACATATTTGAATGAAAACTTTTGATAACCGAATGACCTTCTACATCAGCTGATTTATCCTCATGATATTTGTATATGTGAAACACATTGTGCTGCACATAATATATTATTGTGTTGTTATAAAAATATAACAGCATGTACATCACTCCATAAGGAGGCCAAACATCTATGCAAGGAGATCAGACATCTACCTAAGGAGTTCCGAGTTCGTCTCTATTGAACGAGACTCAACATATTAATGCATTCTCACTGCAAGTTCATGTTTCATGGATGCAGTACGAGATTTGAAACATCATCATCATCATCGTCTTGCCCTTATCCTACTGGGTGGGGTAGGCACAGCGCGTCTCCTTCTCTCTATCATATTGTTTCATATTGTGAAACATACAACATAATATGTATTGACAAAGGTATCTGGCTATCGAAGGTTTTCATCATAAACTAACACAAAACGGACAAAATCTTATTGGAATTAGGTCTCTTTTCCCCAAATGGAAACTTAATATGAAAAATCATTTTCTTACACACTTGCACACTATTTGACACTTATGAGGAGCCTGGCATAGGTTTTTGCCGCCGGATCTACGTGACGGGCACTATGAACTCTCGCTCCTTTCAGCAGGGTCAAGCCGGCCGCACCAGGAGGGGGGGAATTACACAGGACATCCGGCCGAAATAGTGGCCTGCTAGCGGCTGCTATCTCGCAACTGGATGTCCGAACATGCACTAGGTACACACACCACACGACCGTGATATTCCTGTAGGGATCTTTCGAGTCATAAGGAATCTCTTGGTCACAAAACTAGCTTAGGGAACCAAATAATAACAAACTTTGAGAACCTTAGGTTCTAACCTTATTAAAGGAGTGTTTGGATGAATGACTGGATTAAGAGATGAATGAATGATGATCAGTAAGAGATAAGAAGGTTTGAATATTTAGTGTCTTTAGTGGCGTGGTTAGGGCTAAACCTGACGGATTTGTTGGCAATGTTTTGGAGTGGGGTGAAGGATGGCAGGGAGCCCCACATTCTGACTCGCTTAGGCTTTCAATTTACAGATCTTAAAGATCTAAACTCCATATCCCATACTTATTTTCCTTCCAGAGGATGGTGTTAGCAGCGATGCAGTTTGGAGCAGATCAGAGGAGCAGATAATATTATTCCTACTGCACTAATGTCATTAATCAGTATTCCTTTTAGCATAAAGTTGGCCACGAAGAGAGAAGAAGGACAGACTGCGGATCACCGATCGCTGTAGCTGTAAGGAGTAGCAGATAGCCGGAATCAAGCTAAGTTGCATGTTTTATTTAACTCTACTTTCTTTATTTCATATTGTCACATGCATCGTAATAATTTGTCATATTCAAATTTAATTGATTTCATTTTATTATGTGTTTTATGTGCTGAGCGAATGTATTTCTTTTGTTATTCTGAAACTGCATCTTATTTGAATCGTATTGAACTTATTTTTTAATTTGTTTTGTTCTCCTTTTAATAATCTAACTTTTGTATCTATTTATGATACAAAGAACTGGCAACACCTATTATATTCTGGTTATTTATAGATTTATATAGGCTAGTGTTGAAACTAATTTAGGTTCACTATTTATCCAAATTTTATTATCTAAACACAACGTAAACTTTACACAACGTATAAGGGTCCATTTGAGTTAAATATTTTCTAGACGATCACATTATAAAACTAGACGATCACGTTTATTTTGGCCAAATAATTAAATAAATAATAAATAAATAGGAATAGCGTTACAGGGGGCTTCCATACGGTACGGAACCCTTCGTGTGTGAGCCCGATTAGCACTTGGCCGATTATTAATTTAGTTAACATATCACATTTATCCCTTGAAAATTTACTTGTTGATAACAGCGAAATCGTACAACTTCTAAATGCAATAATTCCAGAAAAAAACATTCTACATTCGATCACAAAAAAACAATTCTCATCATTCGATCACATCACTTCTACACAGTTAAACTTACTATTAACTAGTTATTTTTACCCAGAACCGTTACTAGTTAACCAATAAGAAAAGGCCAAACCAATAAAAAAAAAACTTAATTATATCATACAACAGCTTGACACTCAGATTTTACACGACAGAAGTATCTAAAAGATGTCCTTCAAGGTGAAAAGGTACTCCACTTTCAGTTCAATTAACCTGCCACATTGGAAATACGAAGCCAGTAAGCTTTACCTTTTACCTGTCACTGTACGAAAGCCTAGCCTCGGTCGCGGCTTCTTTTTACTTTAGTAGAATTTCTGTTTTATTTTATTGGCCCTCTTTGATAAGCTTGGGGCTTCTTCGAGCTAGTTTAGCGAAAGAGATAAGACCGGCTTAAGGTCTCTGTCATGACCTAATGACAGGATAGATATTTTATGGCTATTTTTATCAGTATCCAGCTCCGAAATAATTTTTGTATCAGATTTTTTTCCTTAATGCAATGCAGGATTATTTCTAATCAACATCAAAACTAACAACTTTTGTTCTGCGACTTTTGTCAAAACTCAAAAAAAATTTTGGTGTTCTAGCTGTTTTTTCTTTTGAGTTCTGACAAAAGTCGCAGAACAAAAGTTGTTAGTTTTGATGTACAAAAGAAGCCCCTAAAAGGATGCCAAATTGATTATAAAAAAAAAACCCTGTATAGGTATTTTAGGTATATTAAAGTAAATAAAAAGTTATGATTTTAATTTAATTATTACTAAGGTTTTTTTTGAATAAAAATATTTGTGTTGATGTTCACAATAGTCCTTTGTTGAAAAAAGCAATGACTTAATAATTTCAGACATAGAATGTCCCATCTTGTAAATAGGTTTTTAGGGTTCCGTAGTAAAATGAGGAACCTTATAACTTCGTTGTGTCTGACCGTCCGTCCGTCCGACCTAATATTACAAAGTCTCAAAACTGTAAACCACATTTATACACCAAATTGTATGAAATTTGACAATATATTATTAATTTTACTATATATCCACATACACAAAAAAAAAGAACGAATGAACGAATTGTGAGACAGTGACGGATGTACGTAATGACATGTAAGAGTAAAAGAGAGAAATAGTGTGATGCGTGAATGAGATAGTAATATAGGAATTATATAGTAGATTAGAAAGAGAAAATAAAGTAATTGTATTGGAAAATATATATATATAGACGAACATAGTACTTCCTCCTGTTTGGAAGTCGGTAAAAAATGGTGTCCTATGCAGCTCTTAAAAATATATTGTGGATAATTATTTATTAGTGTATCACGTCCTGTGGCTGTAATAATGATGATGTAGGTAACAATAACGATAGACAGAACTGAAATCAATACGCTTCGCATGAACAGTAAATCCGTCTATAATTATTATTATCAAAAGGGCACATTTCAAATATCGCTTGCTCCAGTGAGTGGTTTAATCAAAATCTACGAAACAAGCATCAGTGGTTCACCGATCAGACTAGTTATTATAGTTCAAACAGAATATGAACCGTCATTTTGTAATACGAGTTATCAATATCTCTTTGATACAAGGATAATTATGAACTATTTTCGATTTGGGGTTTTAGTCATTTTTTTATTCACAAAACTGTCAAATTAAGAAAGTTTACGTGTCATAAATATATTTCATAATAACATCTTTATGAACATATTATCAAAATGTACATACACATAAACATATTTTACCTATTTATATTTTTGTTTTAGTGATAGGTAGAAATTAGTGCCATAATCGATGGCCCTATAGGCAGGTATAGATATATTACCACCATGTTGTTTTTAAACTTTCCCGATTTGAACACATAATTTTTATATACTACGGGACTAATCGCGCACTAAAATTACGACGTCTACCCGTGACCACGGTCGATGCAACTCGGCCGAAACGTCGGGATGAGGAGGTATTTATTTATCTCGTAATTTTAGTGCGCAATTAGTCCCGTAGTATATAATAATTATATTATTTACCAGTTAACCGTTTAGCAACGTCAGAGGCCTTCAGGCGGCCTAAAAATTCTGACACCAGGGCTAGCCACCCGGCCTATACGAACTTACTTACTTTTAACCACCAGTAACATATATCTTGCGATCATAGACATAAAGTAAGGGCCAGAACGGTCAGTTTTCGGATGGGTCATTCACTGAGCGCTATCGTGGCTTGGATGACAGATAAATTAAACCTCTATTAAGGTGACGCATTGATGAACTATTATTTCAAAAATTCTCCCTTCACTCGGACAAATTTTACGCGGCCGCGCTCGACAGGATCGCGCCAGAGCGGTGGGCGGCAGTGAGTTTTTAATTAATTACTCATAATGCACACATTAAAAAAATAACTTCACGGTTTATAAAATAGAATAGCGATCTGGCTATTTTATTCGTAAAAAACAATGAGGAGTTGTCGCTGAAAATTCTGAGTATTCGAATTATTTAACTTTTTTTTGGTGAGAAATTTGTAAGTTTTTTTTAACAAAGCCGGTTACTTTTCTAAATTTTGTCCAGTTCATTAAATTTGTCATGATTTTCCCTTATGAATGATATTTTTTAAACTTGAATCAATATCATTCGTCCTCTCACATCGCGCATTCAAATGTACTCGTTTTCGTGTTCCTCGGCCCGATGCCTCGTCTTAATTCAACTATTTAGACTTGTCAGAAGTTATCAAGCAGCTTAAAAAAAAACATAATTATATTGAGATCAGAGCTAACTCACAGTTGCTATAAAAATTTGGTAGGTATGTACTTGATATTGAAAACGGTAAAGACGATAGGAGAAGTTCTAGTTTCGATCACGTTTACTAGAAGCCGTGTCTCGCTGTATTTCGTTCAATTAACAGTTCAGTTATTATGTAAATACATTTAGCGGTAATTAGTCATACGTTGGTTTTAATTAACTTTGACTGGATTTGGGGAAAATAATCGGTTGTGTTGTGTAATGATTATTTTGTGAGTTCAGTGTGAAAGGGAAAATAATAAGATATAAACAACGCTCATATTTTATCACCATCAACTTAGCATTTTTTCTGTTGTTTATTTATATACAAAGTTCTCTTGTTCTGTACTGTACTGTACCAGCCTTTGTAATAGTCAACTGCAGGACGTAGGTCTACCCACGAAGGGTAAGGTGATTGGGCCATATCCACCACGCTGGCCCAGTGCGGGTTGGTGGATTCACATACGCCATCGAATTTCTTCTACGGACGTATGCAGGTTGCCTCACGATGTTTTCCTTCACCGAAAAGCCAATGGTGTATAATTCCGTACATAAGTTCCAAAGAAACTCATATTATAGGTACGGGATCGGGGCTTGAACCCACGACATCACGATTGCAGGTCGGGTTTTACTACCACTAGACCACCACGACTTTTGTTCTAAGAAATCTAAAAATTCGTATTTATTTTCTTCCATACAAAATAAAAAATAAAAGTAATTGACCGGTCTAAACACTATGTAAAAAGTGCGATCCCCAAAGAAGATAATGTATAAATATGCATAACAACTGTAAATATTAGTTAGGTGTGTAAGAAACCATTTTTATTCCACTTCAGTTTGTAAAAAACTATTTTTAAGCAATGGATGTCGTACTGCTGATATTATGTCACGCCCTATCAAACAGGGTATACAATAGTATACATGTAATTGTATAGTATTAGAACTACTAATTATTCCTTATTTTTAAGTGCTATTTGTGTTTCTATGTGTAGGTACATGTGTCTTGCACAATTAATTATTTTTTGCAAAAAATAACATGACCGACTTCACCTGTGTACAGAATAATTACAAAATAAAGTCGCTTTCCGCTGTCTGTCCCCATGTATGCTTATATCTTTAAAACTACGCAACGGATTTTGATGCAGTTTATTTCAATAGATAGAGTAGTTCAAGAGAAATGTTTATATGTATAATACTCCTGTGCGAAGGCGAGGCGCATTGCTAGAACGCAAATATTATGCACGGATCGATGTAATATATTTCACATTATTGTTGATTTATCAAAAATGGCTAAGCGAATTTCGATAAAATTTAAATGGCACCAATTTATATTCTTTACAATCAAAAAATAATAATTGAAATCGGACTACTATGAAAAAAGTTATGCGGAGTTATACATAAAAAAATATATATATATATACGCGTCAAATTGAATACCTCCTCCGGTGGTTCGTCGGTCAAAAAATAACTATGATGAACTTACGAAAAGCAAATGGGCTGATTCACCACATGGTTCAGCTACACACTGAGCCCATCATTAGAATTAAATGTATCTGGGGTGCTACGACACACACACACACACACACAAAGAAACTATTAATTGGACCCAGAACAGATTTTAAATTTATCAACTAATAGGGCTAATATTTGAGCCTGGCTGGGAAATGAACCTTGAACCCCTTTGCATCAAACGTAGAGTACCGCCAACTACTTGTTTTTACTGGTCCATGATTTTATATTTTGTTAAACAAAATATACCTAACCACAAATTTCCAATATTATAATTCCTTTTTTGCCATATCAGTGACCTTTGAAATATATACTCAATACATAATGAAAATAACCACTAGTTTTATTGTCTGATCATTTCCGAGTAATTATAATATCGTTAAAAATGTTTATTCATTTTCATTTAATTTGGTAAAGTGGATAAAACTAAAAAATAAGCCAAAATTATATCATCTAGTAATTATATTTTTTGTCACAAATGAAATAAAATCTAAAATCTACGCCTATTAATATTGACATCCGAATAATCAGAAAAACAATTCCATATCATAATCTTACTTATTGGACCAAAAACCTACTAAACCTCCAAAAACTAGGTAAGAGTACCGCGTCAAACATAACTGTAAATCTAGAGATTTGGAACAAAATTTTGATCAGGAAAAACATAGGTATACTCTCGTTGGTAAAAAGCTACAATCAGCAGTACAATACAATTCCGAAAAGTTGTTAGGAAAGAGAGGAAAAGTCGTAAAAATCCCGACCAAAAAGTAATTTAATTTACAACGTAGCGATAAAAATTTATAACGGTAGGTTATTTATTTTATTTACATACGAAAGCACTTTAAGGTTTCGCTTAGTACTCAGTACTTACCATACAATAAGTGGATAAACCGTTTCAATTGAGTGCTAATCCTTCAATTGATTAATTCACCATCGTTTCACGCAATACTTTTCACATTCGTAAACCACCAAAGTTAAAGGGAGTGTAACACTTCGCGCTTTCGTAAGCGGTCGTGGCTACGGCGCTACGCGGCACGTGCGATTCTCGTAGCGGCGTAGATACACTGGGGTAGAGAGGCGGCACGACTCTCAGTTCCGAAGTTTGCCGAGCGCCGCCGAGCGCGACCGAGACTTTGTAAGCCGTGATTGATATGAAATGAAATGTGAGGAATGAGTAGTTGAAGAGAGCCAGAGAGCCCTTTGTTTCAAGGATTACATTTCGCCGCCGAGGACGCGACAGTACGTTTCCAGCTTCCGTTTCGCCGCCGCAACTGCAGCTCCTTGATAAAAACCCTCATTTTTTCAGCCGTTTCTCTGTTATTCCAGCTATTGTGTAATGACGCGAGCAGAGCAGCTTTTCTTCGATATCTTGAATGAAAAAAAAATGTTTGCGATGTTTTGTTTCGGTTGAGGAAATTGCGGTGGAATATTACGGTCAGTGAGCATCGCTGGAAGTTTGTTTCTTGTAATAACTGTGGCCAGGTTCGAAGGTAGCGTTTTTATTTACGTTAATGTCAAAGGAATTCTGATATGTATTTCGTGTGAAGTGTGTCGCCTCATGAAATCATATTCGTTATTTTGTCACGGGTGAGATCTAAAGTCAATCTCTTTCAACAGAGGGGTCTAATTATGGAACGGAGATGTCAATCGACATAGTAAATATTTTGACAAATTTTCCGCGTCATTGATTCGCCATTAGCTTGTATCGCTTCCTCAATGATACTGTGTATGACAGTGACTTAACTTGGAACAGATGAAAAAATATTAGTTTTATATGGACATAGGCTTCCCTTATGGATCTCCAATAACGCTGCTCTTTCCGGTACCTGGTCTCCTCTCGAAAACTTTCCGACCCCGTCGGTCATCAGTCCTCCAAGCTATGTGCCCTGCCATAGCCATTAGTAACTTTGGATCTTCTACAGATCTCTTCGATGCTGATTCGATCTCGCAGAGAGACTCCGAACATAGCTCTCTTCATTGTTCGTCGCGTCACTTAGTAAGGAAGCTTAGGAATTCTGTGCCGTAAATTACCACTTCACAATGGACGAAAACTTCATCTGGTCCAACTTAACCAAATGTATTTAAAACTTTAAATTTCCTTCTTATTTTAAAAACTTCCTCTAAAATTAATCATAGAAAAGTCAACTATGTACACACTCTCCTGTACCTGTTAAAAATTTAACCCTTGAACAAAATTTCACACCACTGGCTTTTGAGTGAAGGAAAACGTCGTGAAGAAACTTGTATAAGTCCGTAGAAGAAATTCGATTACGTATGTGAATCTATCAATCCGCAGCGTGGTGAATATGGCCAAATCACCCTTAGTAGGTAGGACTACGAAAATACTGGTACAGTACAAAATTGTCTTTTCATTTTCATTCAGCATTGCGAGGAAGCGCGGTACTTCAGTCACTGTCGCAAAGTAATTACTCCAGCACTGTGGCAATGGGGTCGCATTGTATGGCCTCTCGATATTCTCGACGGGTATAATACGCTATCATACTAAATTGTATTATCCCCGAAGCCCATGATTTGCGGATATTGAATTTATTATCATTACTACGGATCCCAAAAGGGTTTAGGTGATTAATCCCGTCCTAGATAATGCCTATCCACTTAGGCGATTTGAGAATTTAAGAGAACTGTCCGTGTTTAGTAATTATAGCGCAATGACTGTGATATTTTTTTGATTTTTGGCTCTTGAAAAATAGTATGAAAAAACTCCGATACTGAAAACTTTTGCAAAGAAATTATTAATTATAACTAATTGGATTCAAAGTTTTTGTTTTGTTAGTAAGGTGATTCAGCAAATCGAAACATGAATTCAGATTCAGATAGGTATAAAAATTAGTAATACGATCATTTTTTGACCGTTGAACCACCGGAGGAGGTATACAATTCGACTCGTATTTTTTTTTTAATGTATAACCACGCATAACTTTTTTCAAAGTAGTCAATTCTTTTTTTATTGGAAAGAATATACTTCGAAATTTCCCATTTAAATTTTATTGAAATCGGCCGAGCCATTTCTGATAAATCACCAATAATGTGAAAAATGCTACATCGATCCGTGCATAATATTTGCGTTCTAGCGATGCGCCTCGGCTTCGCACAGGTGTATTATACAAATAAACATTTCTCTTGAATTACTCTATCTATTAACACAAACTGCATCAAATTCCGTTGCGTAGTTTTAAAGATATAAGCATACATGGGGACAGGCAGTGGAAAGCGACTTTGTTTTAAACTATGTATAATGATTCTGTACACGGGTGAAGTCGGTCATGCTATTTTTTGCAAAAAATAATTATTTGATTCGCAAAAACATTTAGTTTTCCGCGTAACACACAGATGTTACCATCTAAACTAAAGTAAATAAGATCATGGAAAGTCGGCCAAAAAATATTAAAAGGAAGGAAAAACAAATTAGGAAAATCAGTTTTGAAAACAAATAAAGCAAATAATTAAATATTGTACAAGGTAATGGCTTATGTTTTATATGTTTTGAATCTCTTCTTACTAAATTTAATTTGTACTACAGTAAGAAAAGGAATTCATTATGCTCGTAAATTACTATAATGGATTATATTATTGATGATGATGATTTTCAGGCCGTTTTCGGCCACGGCGACTGCGTAGTTTCTTCTAAGGTTACTTGATGGGTCCTCACATGACTGAAGTAACCAATTTTAGCAGTGAAAGTTCGAGAACAGGTGCTACATGTGAGGATTATGTTAGCGCGGCCACCAAGTATTATGGCAGATAGCGCGGGACACAAAGGGGGTGCGGGAAGACGACGACTAACCTGAATACTCTGGGTCGGTGAGCACAGCTGCAGAACCTTGATCCTGGTTGCTCCTGGATCTCTTCTTCAGGCAGTCCCGAAGCGGCTTGAGTGGACTGTATTTGCGGAATGACACTACGTCCAGGACACGTATCACAATTACTTGTATAGGTAAGCGGTTTTCGCAACAAGTGTCGAATAGCAAGACAACAATGGTATGAAAGTCGTTGTGAGAAAGTGGAGTTTCTGATGAAGCAACATGATTTATTTCAACTTCACAAAGAAATAAAAGACATGGCAGCCCTGCACAAGACGCGCCGCCAGAACTTGCTTACTGATGATAGCGGAAATGTTATTCTTGACCATGACAGAAGAAAGAAATGTTGGGAAGAATACATAGATAATATGTTTTCAGACGATACAAGATGCGTAATGGAGGATCAAACTGAGTTGGTAGGACCAAGTATTCTGAAGTCTGAAGTACTTAGAGCCATAAAAATGTCAAAATCTAGAAAATCACCAGGCCCTGACGAAATCACTTGTGACGTTCTTAAATTACTAGAGCATGATAACATAGATGCACTCACTAATATGTTTAACTTAATTTATCAATCTGGGGAAATACCTGAAGACTGGTTGAAATCTGTTTTCGTCACGTTACCTAAGAAAGCCAATGCTAGAAAGTGTTCTGATTTTAGGACAATAAGCTTAATGAGTCATGTACTAAAGATTTTCTTATCAATAGTGCATGAACGCATAAGACCTAAATGCGATATCCATCTCGGGGCTAGTCAGTTTGGTTTTCGGTCTGGAATGGGGACAAGAGAAGCTCAATCCGCTCTGAATTTCTTAGTTCAAAAGTGCCGAGATATGCAACAAACTGTGTTCCTCTGTTTCATAGATTATGAAAAAGCCTTTGACCGTGTTAAACACGAGATACTAATGGAGTTATTGAAAAGCATAGATCTAGACAGTAGGGATATACGTATTATCGGCAATTTATATTGGAAACAAACTGCTACAGTGCGTGTGGATGGCGACCAGACGAAGCCGGTCTTAATACAAAAGGGGGTGCGACAAGGTTGTGTTATGTCTCCGGTTTTGTTTAATTTATACTCGGAAGCTGTTATCAAAGAAGCGCTTGAAGACGTGGTACATGGTGTTACAATTAACGGGCAAACTGTTAACAATTTGCGATATGCCGATGACACCGTGCTAATAGCAACTACCGAAGAAGGCCTTCAAGAGTTAGTTAACAGGGTTTCGTTGCACAGCAGAAAAGTTGGATTAAATTTGAATGTCTCAAAAACGAAGGTTATGGTCATATCACCATCACAGAAAATCCGACCAAACATTAAAGTCGATAACAACATGCTAGAGAACGTTGACAAATACAGATACTTAGGCTCGTGGCTAACGGACACATGGGTGAGCGATACAGAGATCCGCACACGTATCGAAATAGCTCGAGCTGCATTTTCAAATATGCGTAGGGTTCTGTGTAGTCGTCAACTGTCTATTAAATTACGAACCAGGCTCCTCCAATGCTACATATGGCCCGTTGTCTTGTATGGATGTGAAGCATGGACCATGAAGGTAGAGCTTCGGAAAAAAATTGAAGCTTTTGAGATGTGGTCTTACCGTCGCATGCTCCGCATCAGTTGGACGGACAAAGTTACAAACGTAGAAGTTTTAAACCGTATGGGGAAGAAACTAGAACTTGTCCGAACGATAAAACAGCGGAAAGTCGCCTACCTCGGTCACGTACTGCGACATGATCGGTATTCCCTCCTGCAGACTATTGTGATGGGCAAAATACCAGGCAAGCG
Source organism: Hypomecis punctinalis (assembly GCA_949316475.1). Lineage (NCBI taxonomy): Eukaryota > Metazoa > Arthropoda > Insecta > Lepidoptera > Geometridae > Hypomecis > Hypomecis punctinalis. Next base: position 16,491,657 of record OX438801.1, on the reverse strand, counting down.
CAAGAGTGGAAGGCGGAAGATGTCATGGCTTCGGAACATCCGGGAATGGACAGGCATTAAGACTGTCGAACAACTGTTTAGGCTTGCCCTAGACAAGGAGAATTTCAAAAAGTTGACTGCCAACCTTCACTAATGGAGAGGCACTGGAAGAAGAAGAAGTAAGCGGTTTTACGAGACGGTGCTAGGCACACGTCAAGTGCGTGGCGCGGTGAAAAATGCACCCTGTCCGGCGGTCAAGGGCAGACTGTTCGCCAAAGCAAACAGCATGTCTCACCTATCCACGAAACGTACCTAGGCGGTCGTCGTCTAGGAAAGATGAGGGTAGGACATAGGAGTCGGTAAATGCGGGTGGATAGAAAAGTAGGCAGCTCTAAGCCGCCGTAACAGATTATATTATTAGTAAGTGCGTGGAGGAGAAATCTTTCCTTACTAGAAGCAAACTGAGAACTTGCACCAACTATTTTAAAAATGGTTATTCATTACTATACAGGGTTATTTCTAATCAATTAGCATCCTTCTAGGGGATTATTCTATACATCAAAACTGACAACTTTTGTTCTATGACTTTCGTCAAAACTCAAAAAAAATCAGCTGTTCTATACTATACGTACATAATGTCGGTTGGAGTAGGTATTCGTTAATTTCTATAATCTGACATTTATTAGATAGATTATATAAATGAAGAATAGTGAAATAACTCATAACTCACCACCATGTAACATAGGCGTTTAATAAAAGATTGTTAATACCTATTTAAAGTCATTGTTAAGTACTGAAACTAAGTCACAATTATTCGTTTCAAATTCAATAAACTAGTTTCAGATGAACTCTCAAGCAAGTTACAAGCGCTATAAGTTCTAACTCCTTACATTATTTATCAAATAATAGTAAGGCAGTTTGAAATTGCTCATGAAAATACAGTTAAAGATATATATTTCACAAACTTCTGAGTTCTGTGTTGAAAACTTTCACGATAATTTCAAGACTAAAGATAATCAAAGGTTCAAGTTTTCGTCCTTAAAATATAAAGTTTGCCATTTGCCATTTTATAAAAACGCTGAGAGGAATGAATAAAATGTAAATAAGTTCGAGTATACCGATTTGCTGGCATAAATGTTCGATGTTTTATATTCTAGAATCCGTTTTATATTTGGTTTGATTTTGTTTTTTCAAATTCTAGCAACCTAGCAAAAACTTCATTGAGCTTATCAGTATGCTAAGTTTAAGTAAGTAACTTATACATATACTGTACTATACCAGCTTTTTTTTAATAGTCCACTGCAGGACGTATTCCTACCCACGAAGGGTGATTGGGCCATATCCACTACGCTGGCCCAGTGCGGGTTGGTGGATTCACATACGCCATCGAATTTCTTCAACGGGCGTATGTAGGTTGCCTTACGATGTTTTTCTTCACCGAAAAGCCAATGGTGTGAAATTCCGTACATAAATTCCAAAGAACTCATTGGTACGGGACCTGGAATCTGAACACACGACCTCACAATTGTAAGGCGGGTGTCACTACCTCTAGACCATCATGGCTTGTTCACTTACATATACAGGGTTATTTCTAATCAATTAGCATCCTCTTAGGAGCTTATTCTGTAAAAACAAAAAAAAATTGTTCTTCCCTAGAAAAATATCGTTCACCCGCGACACAATGTATGTAACAGCTGATTTTTTTTTAGTTTTGACAAAAGTTGCAGAACAAAAGTTGTTAGTTTTGATGTACAAAAGAAGCCCCTAAAATTTGACCCCAATCTAAGCAAAGCTTGTGATATGGCTGCCAGAGACTGATATACTACTTATACTTATTTTTAAATACATACTTATATAGATAGCAACTAAATAACACCCAGACACAGAGCAAACACTTATGTTCATCACATAAATATTTGCCCTGGGTCCCCACCCAAACCCGAATGCTAAAATCGAACCCACGCCTCTTCGATCCAGAAGTTAGGGTCACTAACCACTGAGCCATCAAGGCAGTCAACATACCGGTATATCTGGATGCTAGCAACTTACTTACAAATTCCTAGGGGTGATTTAATTACATCATAAAAAATTACTTAAGACAATTTGGACTACAGGATCAACAACGATAATCACGATAAAAATTAGCTGGTTAATACAAACATTTCAATGAATTTCGACAAAAATAATAGAACAGCTCTTATTTTTCGATTTTTTAAATTTTAATGTACTAAAGCCGACCATAACGGGTTGTTGAGACTTACTAGTCACTCAGTAGGTATATTCACAAATTGGTCAGTCAACCAAATAACACTGAATCTCAACGGTTATAAAATTGTTATCCCAAAGCTATAGAACTGTTGTTCAAACAAAACATAAAAATAATCTTATCTCAAAATCTCTGGCCAAACTCCTTGATTTCACGAAAGTACCTATCGAGAATAGTAAAACATTTGCCGCGTTACAAATCGCAAGCAAGGATTACAAACAAATCGCAACAACTTTGGGCTGTCGTCGACTCGACCTAACCGAGACTGACCTACAATTTCTCCCTGGAGAAATAACTTACCTAACTTCTAAAGCCCTAGGACTCCTAGGAGAAAATAGCTGAAGGTGATTGATTTAGACAAGTTTTAACTCTAAAATACCTGCTTAATTTTCAGTTGCAATTTTAGAGTGAGGATTATTAAATTTCAATTGAATTTACGACGTTGGAAAACATTCATTAACTTTTTAATTATTCAGTTTGAAATTTTAAACCTACTCTTGTACCTATCCCGTCCATCAGCCATAGGACGTTCACTGCTGTACCCATAAACGAGTGATATTATTGTCTATTCGTCTATTTATTTATTTGGTTGTACAAAATTAGGATCTCAAAAACGACTGTAACAATTTTGATGAAGTTTGGCATTTAGCTAAAACTTTTTTTTTTGGCATAAGCGGTATCTTTCAGGAAACGTGACATTCAATTCTATTTTTTTTTCGGCTAAAGCTCAGTAGCTCTCTAGTGTACCTACTTAGAAACGATTTTTTTCTAATAACGCCGTTGAGTTAGCTAAAATTAATTTTCGAATGAAAGGTTTTAGAGTTCTTGGGCGATCCTGAGTATATACCTTCAGGCATTGTATACTTATCACAGTAATATGATGTATTTCTTTATATAATTTTATTTTTATTTTTCAGTTTTCTTTTAATTTAAAATTAAATTAAATTTTAGTTAACACGTTGGAAGACGTTAGCATTCGGGAATCGGAATTTCGGGTGCTTACACTTCTTTGTATAACACATTTTTGTACATATGTTGCAATAAATGAAAAGGTAGCTTAAAAATTCTGATACTAAAGCTAGATGTGATTATTTCATTGGGATATTACCTCCAACATGTGTAACAGTCTCAGCCTTCTGTCAATTATAATTAGATTAACGTCTGGTAAGTTGTAATTGATTGTAATCAAAACCAAACCTAAGGCTACAAATAGATATAATAGTCACAAGGATAAGCTTATCAAAACAAACCTAGACTACGAATACCTATCCTAACTATATATTTGAGTTGTCAAGACACCTTATGCTTAACGAGATACACAAACTCAGGTCGAGATTTTCACAGCTTTTTTATTCGTATAAGATAGCGAGGGCGTACCCCGTCATTTGAATGTGTATGTCAAAGCAAGGTTCATTATATTTCTTCGTCCATGCTTAAAGTGATCAGGGGAGTAAATTGCTGCGTTCCCAGCAACAACTTAAAAAAGTGTCTGTTCAAATTGCGATGTGAAGCTAGGTATGTAGCCTTTGCCCTGATGCTGTGGCACTAGAATACGGCATCGGTATCCCCTGCCGTAAGTGCCTGTAGTAAGAGCCTACTAAAAGGGGACCCCTGGGCTCGTGGGTGGTTAGAGTTGGGGCTCTGGCCATCCACTCAAGCGGGCCCGAGAAGGACGGCAGCGTGTGTGGCAACGCTGTCGTACAGGACCGCACAAGCCTGGTCTACTACCAGGCGAGTAGACACACGAAGTGCCGGGAGCACCGGTGCGTTCCTTTTGGAGATCCAGGGGCTCCCAAGAAGGCACATAGGCTGGCCACCGAGGGGGATTTCCCCCTCGTAATTAAAAAAAAGAAGGTATATAGCGAAAAAATGTTTGCCAAGGTCAGACTGTCACACATATCAACCAGTGGTTGGTTGATGACTAAGCCGTAATCGCAGGCCGCAGATGTCTGCGGGACGCTTAATGCGTTATGAAATCTATTGATAAAATAAGGCGATCCTCCTGGTGCGATTGATAGTGTCTCTGCGTTTGATACAGACCTGGGTTCGATTCCAGATTCTGAATGAATGAATGAACACTTTATTGTTAACACTAAAATACAATACAGAAAAATACACAGAAAGGAAAAAAAGCGACACAAACTAGTGCAACAAAGGGCGACTTTTGCTTATAGCAATCTCTTCCAGGCAACCTTATGATGAATGGTCTGCGTCTATGCGTACTATGGTCATCTGTGTCACATTTGTGCGTATCTTTTTGTGTATGATATTTTAGCCAATTGGGAACAGATTTTAATTTATTTTTAATTTAAAAAGATCTAAATCAGCTGAGACGTTTTTGATGAATAAACAATCATGTACGTGGATGCGACATCGATTCTTGCAACCCATTCAAATAATGTACTCGGTGGAAGTCGGTGTTGCCATTTTAAGTGAAAAATAATAATAATTCATAGTGAATAAGAAATATCACGTGCTAATTTTACAGCTGAAATGTGTTGTTTTATGGCATTCGATAAAGTTATACCTGAGACAAAAAAAATTGCTCGCCCTGTGTCATATCGTCTTTTCTCTATGTGTCTACGACTCTTACTCGTGCCATCAATTATACAAAAATGTGATCTGTGACAAGCTTATTTAATAATAAATTCCTAACTGATAATTATGTCTAATCGCTAATTTGTAATACATTTTCGTCCTACGTAAGTTTATTTCTGCCATTACGGAACACTGGCAAAGTTAACGCCTACGAAGTTAGTTAATTATTTACGCTATAAATCTACAGTTTCGATTACTTTGCGCTGTAGCGTTCGAGTAAAGTTCATTACGGGTGTGTGGATAGTTAAGTGATTAAGGATTAGTTATTAGTGTGTTGATGCTTCGGAATCGATGTAAGTTTGGCGCGTGATGGTTTCTCAAACGAACAAATGTTAAACATAATATTTATGTGAATGTAGTTTCTTAGTTTGTTTCAGTTTAGGCGCATTATGTATTTAATTAAGTATTTGATGTTTATAACTAGCTGCCTGTCCCTGATTTACCTAGGTACAATTTTTACAGCTACAAACCTTCTGAATTGAATTGAAGATAGTGATCATTAAGAGTGTTTCAATTTCTGTTCAAACTGAATTTTAATCTCTTGTGTAATTTGAAAGATATAAGCGTTCACAGAGATGGGGAAACAGACACAAATAAATAGTTACTTTGCTTATAAAATAGGTGCGTAAATAATGAATAATTATTACGAGTTTTACGTCACTTTTTGATGAAATTATAGCTAAAAGGTCTAAATTGCTGACATGTTTACACTGTATGCATAAAATAAAAATGTTGACCACAAATTATGTACGGTTGCTGAAAGAATTACAACACAATACATTTTAATGTTAGCACAAGTAGCAACATAAGTAACAGAAGAAATAAAAATAGAAGAGAGGCACGAAAACCGGTCTTATCGCAAACAGCGATCTCTTCCAGACAACCTTTGGATGAAAGAAAAAGTGCAAACAACATTGGACAGTGGCGATATACTAGGTATACTAAGCGCCACACAATTCGGCGGATGAGAAGTTAGCCGCAGATGACACTTCGTCGTGATTCGCTAATTATTGCGCATGTGTGCACAATTCCGACGCGAGGTTAGCGGGCGGGTGTGCCCCGGCGTCTCATCTCTCTGGCTCCCGCGCATACCTATATTTCGGCTTTTGCGCAGCGTTTTGCGCATAACTTCCCATCCGCTGATTTGTGTGGCGCTTAGTACACTTGTTGGTGTACATGGTTTCTCTCGACTACTGTTTCTTTGGTCTTATAAAGTAGACTTTAAGTTAGACGCAGATAATAAATCCGTTAGCCGTGGTGGTCTAGAGGTAGTGGCACCCGCCTTACAATCGTGAGGTCGTGGGTTCAAATCCCCGGTCCCGTACCAATGAGTTCTTGGGAATTTATGTACAGAATTTCACACCACTGGCTTTTCGGTGAAGGAAAACATACGTCCGTAGAAGAAATTCGAAGGCGAATCCACCAACCCGCACTGGGCCAGCGTGGTGGATATGGCCCAAACACCCTTCGTGGGTAGACCTACGTCCTGCAGTGGACTATTAAAAAGGCTGGTACAGTACAGTACAGTCAGTCAGATAATAAATAATGACATATATAACTACATTTAGTAGTTTAGTAGCATAATACTATGTAACTATCTAAAAGTCTGCCTACTACGTTGCACGGGCAGAGTTTTGGCTCGAACACTTTTTTGCATGATGGATAGATATTTGCTCGAAGGTTTAGGTGGTGTTATTGCCACCAACTCGCTAATTTGTTCTAAAATATAGAGACAAACACCCGGAACAACATCTGAATATACGATTTGCCAAAAACGAAGGGATCATGTTGGATACAAATTGCTTCTTTTTGAGAAATCTAGATCTGTGAGTGCGTGTGTGTGTGTGTGTGTGTGTATGTGTGAGTGCGTGTGTGTGTGTGCATGCGTGTATATGTGTGTGTGTGTGCATGCGTGTGTGTGTTATGTCCTAATACTCAACATGTCCAAAATACACATATTTTTAAGTTGATTTACTTATTATTTCTTGATTTGTAACAAGTAAATTATAAACAAAAAATATTTAATCATTTGCCGAGAATAAATCTCTGTATTTCTCATAATTATAAGCAATAAAAGTTGTAAAACTCGAAACCCGATCCATTACAAATTAATGTCCAATTTGAAATGCCCAAATCGGCTTAAACAATTCAAATACACTTCACCGCTCTTCATTGGGAATAAAGTTTCGATCTGATTAGGGAACTGTACACTTGGGATTTCAAGAGTTATAATAAATAATAATAGAGTCTTCTACATAGGTTTTTGTAGAAGACTCTGTTTAACTCAAACAACATAAGTTGTTTTTAAGAACATCCAAGTAAAATCAGTTGTGAATAATATAATACTTGTGGTTTACGCACGGGTTTTTATAGTAAATCAAAGCTTTGAAAAAATTTTGTAGATAAGAATAATATCATATGGGTGTAATTTTTATTAAAATGATGATCAGTGCCTACAAGTTCGTTGTTTCAATTCCGATATACAGTACACCTTTATACAAGAGGGAGATAAACATTGGAGATCTATTCAGATAAGACAGAGACGAACGTGACTGCCTGGTACGTGCCACGGCGAAGAAATGAAATGAACAAAGCGTCTGTGATTGCAAATTATCGTGGTATGTCTGTTTCGTATTATGCGTTTAAAAATAAACTGTCTTTTTCAGAGTTCCGCACCCGAAGGGTAAAAACGGGTCCCTATTAGTAAGAGTTCGCTGTCCACCTGTCCATACGTCCGTCCGTCCGTCTGTCCATCCGTCTGTCTGTCCGTCCGTCAATCTGTAACCAGACTGTATCTCATGAACCGCGATAGCTAAGACGTTTAAATTTTTACAGGTGATGTATTTATATAGCCGCTAAAAGAGCATATACTTAAAAACTGATAAAATAAATATTTTAAAAAGAAAACAATCCATACAAGTAACTTAAAGTTTTAGCCGTTTTTCGCTCGATATTAATAATGGTGACAGGTATATGCTTGAAATATTCACAGATTTAGGTAAATATTTACTTTAAAAATAAATACGTGATCTAAAATAAAATAAAAATTAAAGGGAGGCTCCCATACAAGAAACGTGTTTTTTGTCGATATTGCTAAAGGCAACAGGAGGATGCTTGAAATTTTCAAATAATAATAAGTTGTTAATTTCCTTCACAAATAAATAGTTAAATTATAAAATATATTAAGGGGGGCTTATATACGGTACGGAACCCTTTGCACGCGAGTCTAACTCGCACTTGTTCGATTCATTTTTTAAATATACAGTCATGGAGTCCCTTTGCAAAGTACATGGAATTTCAGAGATACAATACGTACAAAAAGTTAACGACTCTCGACGAGTTGATGTTGAAAGACAAAAAAAATAAAACAGCTGTTTTTTTTCCAAAATCGCGGGTTTTCAAAGATCATAGTGATGAGTACAATGATATAATAATATAAGAATAGGTGTCAGTCGTTCACAGAAATATCCTATATGCTAACCATTACTAACAACTTTTATGGGATTAAGCCCAAAATCACCAAAAATGTACTGTTCCATACTGTGCACCTTGTTGAAAGAACGAAAGTTGAAAAGTCGATGAACTTTTGTAACAGCAGATATAAGGATTGACTCAATAGTAAAAATTGTTCTTACCTCTAATGCCCCTACATTTTACAAAGCAACAGTGTGTATTTCGTTGACTCTAGCTATACAATAAGTACTTATTCTATAAATATTATTAGGTATTCTAAAAATATAAAATTTTACTTAAAGTTTATATAGTGTAAATATTCAATGAACTGACCTTTCTAAGTGTAAATTTCTGTTATTTCTTTTTTAATAGTTTTTCTTTCTGAAGTTTTGCATGAGCTCATTGCTGCCAAAACATAATATGAGTTAATGTATATGTACTGCCTGGATCTAAACGTACACTAGTAACTGTGCATATTATTGTAATTTTATTACGATAAATAAAAATTTTTTGAAATTAAAAATTGAAATTATGTACTTATTATAATAAACTGTTTTAAGCCCATGATAAAATCATAATACGAGTATTTCGACTAACATTTGCAGGTGGCCCTGTGTAAATTGTCCGGAGTGGCCGCTAAAACAATTGATAATTATGTTATTTTTAAACTTTCGCGATTTGAACACATTATTATTATATACTACGGGACTAATCGCGCACTAAAGTTACGAGATAAATAAAATGATGATGATGAGTCTACCCGTGACCACGGTCGATGCAACTCGGCCGAAACGTCGGGATGATTTATTCATCTCGTGATTTTAGTGCGCGATTAGTCCCGTAGTATATAATAATAACTGATGTGTTAGCTATAAAAATATTTAATTTATTAAACACAGATGTTGTGATACATTAAGTACCTAACCAAAAGGAGTCGACACTGCAAAGCGTACCCCTCTGCCAAAAGTACGCAACCGGCGGTCATGCTCTTTATATATCAGTCTGGTTGCGCTTGTGTTGCGTTAATTTTTAGCTAGTGTTAGTTAATTACATTTGTGTGCGTGTAAACTTGCTTATATTTTGGTTTGTGTGCGTTTCTTCACCCCCCACTGACTTGGCAGACTTCGGTGCTTAGGCGTGTCGACTCCTTTTGGTTAGGTACTAAATGTTGTGATAGCATAATATATTATATATCAAATTAAATAAAAAATGTCTGCTGTTAAACGTTTTACCATTATTCACTAAGCAACGATCCGCACGGTCAGTATTTGGATGGGCGACCGCGGGTGGCATTTTCCAACTGAACGATACCGTGGCTTAGATGACACGTCAAATTGTAGGTCCCAGATTTTATAACCGTTTATCCATGTCAGAGGTCTTCAGGCGGCCAAAAACTCTGACACCAGGGCTAGCCACCGGGTCTTTACGAACTTTCTCACTGTCTGAGTGAGCAGCACATATTTGAAACTTTCAATCAAAATTAATCGACCCTTTTACCACCTTGTGGGAATTGTTCGGAATGTTTTCTTTTTTTTTTATAATTGGCTGCAAATCTTAGGTAATCAAGACCACTGGTTCAAGAAGTTAAATATTTCATATTTGGTTATGCTTTTCTGCATACTAAAATTACTATCTTGTTTTGCAAGTAATGGGGTTAATTATTAATATTTTCATAATTATCATCATGCTCAACCCGTAGTGGTCCACTACTGAGCACAGGCTTCTTTTCTTGTACGCCACTCATCCCAACTCTTTACTAATCTTATCCATGTTGGACCCGCAATTTTTCATAATTACTATGAAAAAAATATTAAAATAAAGCACGACCTACCACTCCTAGATATATAACCTTTTTATAGAACTTCTTTTTATCGCAAACCAAAATCATGAAACACAAGGAGTCGACGTAGGCACCCGTTATCTAGAACAAAGCCATAGTTCGGCCCTAGTTAATATTTATCTGGCAAGACATAAAAGTATAATCCAAAATTCCGGAGGGTTAACGACAATTCGGCTCGTTTGTGTTCATTAGTTAGTGTCCACTAATGGTTAGTGGTACGGTCCAGCGGAATGGCTCACCAAATGGTGGTGTTTAACTGCTAGCCTTAGATTATATTGCACAGATGGCGGCTGATGTATGCGAGACCCGAACTGTTCAACTGCGATTTCAAAATGTTGAAATTGGTGTTGGAGGTGTTAAATTGATAATTACTCTCCAACTTTGAGTTGCTTTTTATGAATATTTTATTTTATATTGTCCGATGTAGTGTAAAATGTATCTGTACAAATTAACGTTTAGTGTCAAATAATTACGAAATTACGTCAACTTCTGTAAATCTTATTCTCGTATACCTACCTAGTCTCTCATATATGCTCATCTTATTTCCAATGCATCCTACTATATAATATTATAAACGCGAAAGTTTGTGAGGATGGATGGATGGATCGATGGATGGATGGATGGATGTATGGATGTTTGTTACTCTTTCACGCAAAAACTACAGAACGGATTGAGATGAAACTTTGCAACAATATAGCTTATATATCAAAATAACACATAGGCTATAAATTATAATGATATATTGCGTATGGGGGCAAATCCGCGGGTAAAAACTAGTAATTATATAAAGTACATTGTATATTAAAAAAATGTTATAATCGCTTAAATATAACGTTTTCAAAGAGTTAAAAAGAGGTAAAACAAAATCAGTTCAAGTGATTTTTAATATATTTTGGATGGCAGCTGTCAAATTTAAAAATGGCTGTCGACTGTGTTATCTTTAAAAAAGTAAGAGGGCTCAGCAAGATCTATACTTATATCAGATGACAGCTGTCAAACTTAAAAGTGGTTTACCTCAGTAACTGTCGACTTTAGACCACTTCTGCCTTTACAAAAGGTGAGAGAGCTCAACGAATCTATATTTCAAATGACATCTGTCAAACTTAAAAGTGGTTTATCTCCGTAACGTCAACGTCAAGACCATTAAGAGACCGTAATAATAAACAGTTAAACATAAAGGTGCAGTATATCGACGCTACAATATATCAACATTTACCATTAATCTTGCTATTTCGCACGAAAAACTTATACCTACCGTGCACAAATGGCAAAGTTTTGTTACTTTCACTTGCACCATCTGGACTATAACTTTGCTAACCTATGTTGCTGGCGTAGGATCGCGAGCTTTGTCGGCCACTTCGGACAATTTACACGGGGCCACCTGCAAATGTTGGGCGAATTATGATTTTCAATATCGGGGGCTTAAAACAGTTTACTTAGAGGCGCTTATAGCATTAGTTACAGACGTCAAAATGTATGGATCTATTAAAAGAGTGAGACGTATAGTTTTAAGTTAGAATTTATTTGATAGGCATAACACAACGTGAAAAGGTTTGTCGATTAATTCTGACTCCTTTTTATTATGATTTTCAATATCGAGGCTTAATACACTTTTCTTGGGGGTACTTAAGGTTACTCGTAGCTAGAGAGGGCAAAATGTTTGGATCTATTGAACAAAATAAAGATGTAGGTAGGGATTGATTTAATTTTTTGTACCAAAATGATTGAATGATGAATGAATGATTTATTTTTTTGTTGGTCTTGGTTACTAAAGATTTACAAAAAAAGTTTATTAAAAAATAATCAGCCAAGTACGAGTACGAGCCCCCCTTAAATATTGATTTTATTTTAATTTAATTATTTATTATTGAATCGTATATATAACTAAACATTCTGTGAATATTTCAAGCATCTACATGTTATCATTATTAATATTGAGCGAAAACGGTTAAAAATTTAGGTATGTTGTATGGGAGCCCTCTTATATATTAATTTTAGTCTGTATTTGTTGTTATAGCGGCAACAGAAATACATCATCTGTGAAAATTTCAGCTTTCTAGCTATAACGGTTTATGAGATACAGCCTGGTGACAGATAAACGTACGGACAGCGGAGTCTTAGTAATAGGGTCCCGTTTTTACTCTTTGGGTACGGAACCCTACAAAATATTCCGAACCTTTACCACTCTCCACGTGTAGTAGTAGATGCGTTCAATATGAGCAAGATAGCAAGAATCGCTTCATTTTTGTTGCCTTTGGAAATATATTGAGCAGATGTTTCAATAACAATGGCAAGTAAATGTAATGCTTTTTTGCACAGGCTAAAGTAAAAAAGTGCCATCTCTACTTAATAACGTAAATAGCTTTTAGAATTCCAACACTTAGCCATCTTACACCGTAGCTAGTTAGAGGCAGGAGCCTTACTAGCTACTTCGTAGACCCGCTTTGTGTAAGTAAATCCCCGCCATTGTCTCGTTACTTTAAAATATCAGTCACGCCGACAACGCTGCCAAAGTTTCTGAAACAGCAACATTTACATAGTCGACTTACCTCCGAGTTCCGCATGCAAAGTGATTCTGACCCTTTACGTCGACTCGACGGCAAAGAGGCGCATCGACATAATAAAACGATTCATTCCGATTGGGCGTGACGCTCGAACGTCTAACGATATAAACCTGGAGCGACCATGGATATAGCAGGCATTTCTGCTCTTCTAACTGCCACTGTAGGGCCAGGAAAAAATATGTTTGTTGACAGGTAAAGCAAAAATTCGATATAACGTGCAAAACTGCCCAGTTTTAATAAGGAAGAAAGAAACAGCCCTAATTTGAAACTTGGACGACATGATTACCGCGAAATGGTGTCCAGATCGCTTAGTACCGATGTTCTACGTGATTAACAACACACCTCGTAGTATAGTAGCATTTAAACTAGGCACCATTTCAAATTAGGGACTTCCACATAACCACCTTGCCTCCCCTGGGGCGGGGTGGTATCCATAAAGGATTTCCCCTGGGCAAATAAGGCAGCATTTCAAATAACACATTGGTGTCTATGCTTTGTGGTGAACAAACTTCAAGGTTTCAAACTACTATGGATGAATTACTATAAAGCTCGTTTTTATTAGCGTATTATTTCCTTCTTCTAATTACTAATCAACTAATCTCCTACCTTATATCAATGAATTTAGAAAATCGATTATTTTATACTAAGGTTGTACTTAATTAGTGGCTACGAGTATATACTTTTAGTAAGTATATATAAATATTACACAATTATCTTTTATTCACTTAAAATCACAAGCAAAGCTTGGTCCTTTAGTAGGCATCAATGGGGCCGAAACCAACACTGAGAGGCCCTTTTACATCGTTTTTTATTAAATTAATATAAAATGTTGAGTACATAAAGTAGAATGAAAAAACTATTGCTAGATGTGACTTACAGTATATCGGGCTATTGTGATGTGCTGTTCAATGACTTAATACGGGCTATGGAATGAGGTACGGCACCCGCCAAATAATGCCTCATTTCAAATATTCAGGCGGGTGGTGACTTGCCATCCACTAAATGGGCCCCCCATAATAGCTACCGTATATTGGCGCCGGAGGGGCAACATTGGTGTGGACGGCTTAGGGTGTCGAGAGGTGTGCTGCGCTTTCACTAGACGCTACTCGCAGCGTTATGCCCTTTAACACTTCCACCCTGGAGCTTAGGTTCTTAGCTCTTGCGGTTTCCACTCCAAGCCGGCCGGTTAAGGCAAAAGAGGAGTCAGGGGTCTCATTTAGCCCCAGGGAATCAGGGTTCGCGGTGTCGCCACTCACCGACGACTCGCCACAAAGTCGCCCCTGCGATTATTACACAATTTATTATTATGTAAGTATAATATTACACAATTTAGTACACATTAGCTAGAGAGCTTCTGTAAACTCAAATACAATATACACACAGACACCGAAAACTTAAACCACCTCTCTACATGGACGATGAAAAAAGACTATCGGGACAAAGCGTCACCTTTGACCTATCGTCACCTCTGACCTATCTGCAGAGACGAAAGTAGTACTATATTTTTTAAAACGTAAAGTTTATTTTAATTCTGTTTAAATTCTCTAACTTCGTGCCCCGTCGCCATGGCACTAGGAATACGATATGCCGCGGCCGCGCCACCAGGTATTACCCGTTTTACGACAACCAATTTTATTTTATACCCGTTCATATTGCCATTGATCGTTCGACCAGATCATTAAATGAATCAAAATCTTTATTTAACGTCATTTTAACGCTGTCGACATCTCTCACGTTATTAAAGTATCTGCCGAAATACTGTGCCTCAGGAGAACATGAATGTTTTTCAAAAGTAAATTTTAATTGTCGAAAAAAGATAATACAGAATACGAACAATGACTGTACTGTACTGTACCAGCCTTTTATTAGTCCACTGCAGGACGTAGGCCTACCCCCGAAGGGTGATTGGGCCATATCCACCACGCTGGCCCAGTGCGGGTTGGTGGATTCACATACGCCATCGAATTTCTTCTACGGACGCATGCAGGTTGCCTCACGATGTTTTCCTTCACCGAAAAGCCAGTGATGTGAAATTCCGTACATAAATTCCAATCAACTCATTGGTACGGGACCGGGGATTTGAACCCACGACCTCACGATTGTTAGGCGGGTGTCACTACCTCTAGACCACCACGGTTACACAAACAATGACAATGACTACTCCAAAGTAACTGCGTTTATTAATAAGTCGGCTTGTAGGTATCACCAGTAAAAAGTAATAACTTACGCCAAAGAAACGTGGTGGCTTACTGTGTGCCTTATTTTATTTTATTAATATATTCAAATGTGTTATGTAGAAGGCTATGCTAGAGTCTCGGCCTGATAAATGGATAGATGGTAACAGGTACGAGTAGACTAAATAAGTATTACTTAGGTATACACTGCATTATATCTCAGCACTAATATCCTTATTAAAATGCAGATACATCATGGATGAATTAGTACTAGGTGAAAGGCTATAACAATTTCAGCAGACAATACATGATCGAGTAGATCTTTTTGGTGATACTGTTGTCTCATTTAAAGCTGATCATTTTAGTAACAAGTTGGTATATTTAATAAAATGAAATGTCAAGACATATTGAAACCAACGAACTTCGTTTCACGCGCTGTGTGTTATTCAATGTGGAGCAAGGCGATAACAGAGTGGTGGCCTAAACATGGTAAGCGGAGTGTGGATCGTCGGGCAGCAAGGTGGGTCTACGATATCGTCAAAATCGCGGGTCGAACCTGGACACGACTGGCGAAGGACCGAGGCAGATGGCACTCTAAGAGAGAGGCCTATACCCAGCAGTGGGATAAAGAAGGCTGTGGATGATGATTATGTGTGATTCTCATGTATAGGCATTTTTATTGCAAAGTTTCACCTCAACCTTCAGTAGTTTTTTGCATGAAAGAGTAACAAACATACATACTCACAAACTTTAGCGTTCATAATATTAGTGAGTTCGCAACTAAGAAAAAAAATAACAATCCATATTTTCAATTAGGTACTTGTAAATGCAACAAACAAAACACAAAATACGAGCACATATGTCATGTAACTTTTATTAATTTTTTGCTCTGATACAGATGCGGACAAGTGATGATGAAGGTTCCGAGCCCGAATACCTATTGTTAGCATGATATGGGTCCTGAACGATGAGTGAAATGTAATTCCTGGTTCGCTTTATGATATTTTTCATAAAGAAAATGTTTTGCTTAATAGGCTTAGTTACGATGTTATGAAGAAGTTTTCACATTAGCCCAGTGATTTATCAGTTTTTGCTATAATTTTGTTAAAAAAATTAGAAGCTGGTTTTAAAGTATGTGTCCCTTTAGTTTTTGAAATATTTTACACATAACAAGATAACAAGAAAAAAACCGGACAAGCGCGAGTCAGGTTCGCACACCAAGAGTTCCGTACAAATTCAGAAAATTTCACAAATTTGGGAAGTAAGTTGTTAAAATCTCTATACTATCCATCGACAAAAAAGTTTTTTTTTTTTTTTCATTTTTCTAGTCATACATCGAAAATAACACATTGTTAAAATAATTAAAAATCTGTTTAAGCATGTGCTAATGAAGTTCTTTTATATTTTACCTTATGTGATACGATTTACTTATTTTGAATTTTGAACCCATATTTTGTGATTTAAATAAAAATGTATAGTTTTCAGATTTATTCCTGTATGTGTACTCTGAGACAATGCATTTCGCCCAAATTTCATAGTTCTATGTCAACGGAAAATACCCTGTTGGTTTTGATTTTCGTGAATGTCCAAATATGCGGTTTTTACGACATAAACGACTCTAACTTTTTAAACGATAACTGAGAAGTTTTTCTTTCACACGACTGTAAGATACCATAGATATACGTATACAGTTTAAATTTCAACTCGATATCTTTACGCGTTCCCGAGATAAAGAGTCTTGACATACACACAGCTGGACTGACGGGCAACAAAGTGATCCCATAACTTGATTTTTACATACAAACTTGATTTTTAATATAGATATTAAAAATCAAGTTTGTATGACACCGCGACACCGCGGCGCCCGGTGTTGCCTTAGACACTGATGACATCTAGACAGTTAGCGGAAAAAAAGGTTTTAGGGATAACCGTTCAACCTTAAGCTGAAGATAAGTAAAATCTCTCATTATACATTCTGATTTTGTGTGAGCCAACCGCGAAATTGGATCGTGTGTAGCGTCAGCGGTCCAACTTTGTCCTCGCTAACTCTTTCTAATATTATAAATCAGAAAGTGTATTTTTTGTTTTTCGTTTGATAACAGATATACTAGAGGAATAATTTGATTTTTCACGAGTGTCACAGTAACAGCTGTTCAAGTGACAGCTGTCAATTTTCAAAGTGATTTATCTTTATCATTATCGATT
This sequence comes from Hypomecis punctinalis, assembly GCA_949316475.1. NCBI lineage: Eukaryota > Metazoa > Arthropoda > Insecta > Lepidoptera > Geometridae > Hypomecis > Hypomecis punctinalis. The sequence goes on along the minus strand of OX438801.1, from coordinate 16,474,578 downwards.
CTACACTACTGCTGTCTTCACAAAAGTGATAGAGCTCAATGAGATCTACATTTCAGATGACAGCTGTCAAACTTCAACGTGATTTATCTCGGTTATTATCGATTCTAGACTACTGCTGTCTTCACAAAAGTGATAGAGGTCAACGAAATCTACATTTCGGATGACAGCTGTCAAACTTCAACGTGATGTATCTCGGTTATTATCGATTTTAGACTACTGCTGTCTTCACAAAAGTGATAGACCTCAATGAGATCTACATTTCAGATGACAGCTGTCAAACTTCAACGTGATTTATCTCGGTTATTATCGATTCTAGACTACTGCTGTCTTCACAAAAGTGATAGAGGTCAACGAAATCTACATTACGGATGACAGCTGTCAAACTTCAAAGTGATCCGAAATGTAGATCTCGTCGAGCTTTATTACTTTTATGAAGAGAGTAGTAGTCTAGAATCAATAATTACCGAGATAAATCACTTTTAAGTTTGACAGCTGTCATCCAAAATATAGATCTCGTCGAGCTCTATTACTTTTGTGAAGAGAGCAGTAGTCTAGAATCAACAATTACCGAGATAAATCACTTTTAAGTTTGACAGCTGTCATCCGAAATATAGATCTCGTCGAGCCCTATTACTTTTGTGAAGAGAACAGTAGTCTAGAATTGATAATAACCGAGATAAATCACTTTTACGTTTGACAGCTGTCATCTGAAATGTAGATCTCGTTAAGCTCTATCACTTTCGTGAAGTCATCAATGGTCTAAAATCAATAATAACCGAGATAAATCACTTTTAAGTTTGACACCTCTCATCCAGAATGTAGATGTCGTCAAATTCTATCACTTTTGTGAATACAGCCGTGGTCTATAATCGATAATTACCGAGATAAATCACTTTTAAGTTTGACAGCTGTCATCCGAAATGTAGATCTTGTCGAGTTCTATCACTTTTATGAAAACAACAGTAGTCTAGAATTGATATTGACCGAGATAAATCACTTTGAAGTTTAACAGCTGTCACTTGGAAAGCTGTGACATTCGTCGTGACAAATTACACGATCTGATTTCTAACGCGTACGAGGGATTTTTCTCATCTTCAGTTTAAGATTGTCTACGATTGATTACGGTTGTCGTCAAAACCTTTTTTCCCGCGAAAAATTCATAGAATACTCGAATACTCTAGATTTAATGTCTAAATCGCTACCGGCAACACTGGTCGCCGCGGTGACGCCGCGACGACGCTCAGCACCGCCGCTGCACCGCGGCGGTGCAGCGGCGGTGACGCCGCGGTGCAATTACGCGGCGTCAACGCCCGTGTGGCATGTCTGTAACAGTACCTGAGTAACATTTCGTGACAATGGAATTCAAATTTTCATAAATCTATCGGAGGGTTTGATGGACACGATGTCTAACTGTAAAATCTACTGTCGATTATTTGGCTCAACTTATACCATTGCCATTCAGCGTGATAATGCGGCCAGCATGTTGGGTACGCTGTTAACTAGACTGATCATTCTGGAGCATCCCTAGAACTTCTAGGATAGATATATGGATGATCCTACCATTTTTTTTGTAAACCGTAAAAAAAACTAAGAATCTTGATAAGTTTTAGGATACAGTATACTAGGATATTAAAATATAACTACAATTACTCAGTTGGCAGTTAGTAGAGCTGCTTCTTTTTTAAAAAAAAAAGTCGTTTTACTTCAAAAACGACATGGATGGAATGTTCTTTTGCGATTTTAGGATCAGTCTCAAAGTAAAACGCGTTGAAAATGATTATTATGCTACTTTACAGTACGTAAAGTGTTGAATTAACCAGGCTGTATTGTGCCGCTTTATTCAGTCTTTGGTGGCACGTGCTGCTTGCTTTCTACATTAATAATGCGTTCTTAATTACTTCTGCGTGTCGTAAGTGCCTACAGGAGGTATCTATTTTTGGAGCTACTATCTTTATTATAATTATAACAGAGTTTGAGGAAAGCAACGGTTAAAGTTCTCTGCAAAAAGGTTCAAACTATGGCACTCAAAATTATCTAGGTACTAGTTTTTACCCGCGGCTTCGCCCGCATGATATTTTGATTTCCGGGATAAAAAGTAGACTATGTCACTTTCCGTCTTTAAACCCCGAGGCCTTACCTTACCACCCGTAATAAAGGAGGTGGATATTCAAAAAAATTAAAAAAAAACGATTTGACGTTTGTTCGATTCGACAGTTGATTATTTTTTGACATTTCTTAAAGCGCACTCTAGAATAGCTCGCAGATAGCAGAACTTTCTACTAACTTAACACTTATCGTTATATTATTTAACATTTACGCAACATTATTATAATTTATAGCCTATGTGTTATTCTGATATATAAGCTATATTATTGCAAAGTTTCATCTCAATCTGTTCCGTAGTTTTTGCGTGAAAGAGTAACAAATATCCATCCATCCATCCATCCATCTTCACAAACTTTCGCGTTTATAATATTAGTAGGATATTTTACTAATTTTATGAAATGTACGGACTTACATTAATATAATTATATACGCAAATAACAGGATAAGGAATTGTACTACAAGCATCGATTTCACTTTTTTTTCTGACTACGATTGAAGTCACAGTGCATCAGCACTGTATGTGTTTGTTTATAAAAAAAACTGGGTTCGCTGATTCTTTGCTATTCATTTACCATTCTTACTACTGGTAATAAGATTGGAAGTAACACTGGTAATAAACCAAGTAAACTTCTTGCGCCATGATTCATCATTAGGTATAGTCGTCGTTTATTTTGGATGCACTTACAATTTACATATTATTATAACAAAAAATTGGCCACATAACATTGTAAGGATAAAAACGAATGATTGAAATCGTATTAGTGGGTTTTATCGTGAACACACTAATAGAAAGATAACAATATTGAAGTTTATTATTATTGGTATCTCTTGCACGGCTATCACGTCCAGTTTGGGATAAAACTACGCATTGATGTGGAGAATTCTAAATGCCAATTCATGGATTGTAGCCAGTAGGATCGTATAGAGTCAGTGGTTCCGTTTTTAACCGCCAGCGTGCCCGCTTATCCGGAAAGCGTGCGGGATTACGTCCCGGAATTCGTTTTACACGTTTTCATTTTCGGGAGCTATCGTAAAGAACAAATTAATGAGCGGGTGGGGTATTGTTTCATATTTTTCCGTGAAGAAGACTTTTCTATGGCTGTTTCTGGGTATTGTGAGATACAGGAAAACGGAAAAAATCTGATAACGGACATTACACGAGATGAGATTGAGGGTTTTCTTATATAAAGTCCTGGAGACTAACTCGAAAGTTAAAAGCTTTATACTAACAACATGCATTTTACATCAAATACAGGCGACGGAAACATAAAACATTTTTACTTTTATTGCTGCTCTCAAAATGAATTTTCGGAATCCTGAGAAGCTTCTACCATGACATAATAGCACTAAGAACGTGTCAAGACTTCCTGAACAGTGGAAACCTTTTGAAGAGCTTTAAGTTTCTCTTGAAAGGAACAAAGGTGCCTCTCAACTTTGTGTACATAATAATTATGCAGTTGCTGTTTCATATCTTCATTCAAGTCGTCGTTTCCAAAAGCTGTATGAATTATAGGTGTTAAATTAATAAAGTTTATTTAATTAGGTGTGCAAATCCGCGTGCATGAAATGGAAGGCACAAGGAATGCGAGCTGAACGCTACGGAAATCCGCGACTACCTTAAGACCTTAACACTTGGGAGCGGTGGTGAGGTGGAGTGTACTTAGGAAGGGGGTTAAGTAAACATTTTGGTGATTTTAAAGTAAATGACGGTGCTAATAGTTTCATACCACTGGCTTTTCGGGCAAGGAAAACATTGGACAACCTGTATTATGTCCATAGAAGAGATTCAACCTATGTGAATCCATCAACCCGCACTGGACCAGCTTGGTGGATATAGCCCAATTGCCCTTCGTGGGTAGGCCTTATTAGTAGTAGACTATCAAAAAAGTACAAACGGAAGGAAGGTTACTTTGTATACTATGGGTGGCTTTTGTTTCAGTTATAATAGGTATTGATACTGTAATAGAAATTATTATTCTCATCTCAACACAAGGTCGTCTCGTAAACCGTCCTGTAATTAAAAGATTTAAAAAAATTATAATACATCACAAAACAGCTGAATTCTTAATTTTGTACTTTTAAATTATAGCAATAATCTTGTGTGTTATAAACCTAGTGTGTGAAGCACGATAAAAATCATTTCATTGATCTTGTTTGTTATTCTTAATGGAATGGAATAACATTATCTTTTGATTCTTTTGAAGATCTTATTGACTTCTTTTGACATAGAGGTACATGATGATTATGAAGAAATGTATGTTGTGCCCGAATTATATACAGTTTTAATAAAAATCTTGATTGAACTCAAAAAATATTTATGGAATAATTCATTAACATGTAATTTTACCTTTTTAGTTAGGTTTTTGCTTCCGCCCGCGCCCCTGCCCTTAGTGCAGCCACCTGAAAGAGACTTAGTTAATTTTATGCCGTTCACGGCTACTTTAATTTCTCGCTCGGCTGATAATTTTCTGGCGCCGGCACCCATGGAGAAAATCTGGACGAAAGTTTAGCTTGCAACGGTATATTTAAATGCAGCGTGGTATACTAACAGATTTACAAATTTTCTTTTGTTGGTTTCAAGTGTTTATATTTATTGATCGAGCAGCCATATGCTTATATCTGAAGAAATAATTCAGCGTTTATATGTAAACAAATATATTTTATTGAGTGATATTGACGTGATGAGCATTTTTAAGAAAATTTTGTCTGGGCTTTGAATGAACTAAAAATAAGGGTTGAACAATGCAAGGACCATGTTTTTGTTTAGAAGTTCACTTAATTTTACCATTCATCACAATATTGAAAAAAAGTCACAATTTGACAGCTCTATTTCTGATTTGTTTTGTTGAATATCTTCCTTTTGTACCAAACTTTACACGAAATAGGGCTTACTTTTTGATCGACGAACCACCGGAGGAGGTGTACAATTCGACGCGTATATATATTTTTTTAATGTATAACCACGCATAACTTTTTACATAGTAGTCCGATTTCATCAATTTTTTTTTATTGAAAAAAAAATGATACATCGATCATAATATTTGCCTTCGCACAGGTGTAAAAAAAAAGTGTATTATTCATATAAACATTTTTCTTGAATTAACCTATCTATTAAAACAAACTGCATAAAAATTCGTTGCGTAGTTTTAAAGATATAAGCATACATAGGGACTGACAGCGGAAAGCGACTTTGTTTTATTGTTTTATTCTATGTAATGATTCTGTACACGGGTGAAGTCGATCATGCTATTTTTTGCAAAAAATAATTATAATTATTTAAACTTTTGTTTCCTTTCTTAAAATGCTTACGCAATTTTTATTGTTTTTAAATTAGTTTCATCTCCGGGCATCTGTTTTAAGTATGTCAGCTAGTGGAATGATTGGCAGACTTCTTGCGGACGTGTGAAATGCTTCGCTCCCAAAATAAAATGTTTATTTCGATGTGGTTTGTAAACATACTGTGTATATTGATCGAGCTGAGATAAACTTGCGCCTGACGTCGAGGGGACATAACCGATCTTTATTATTTATGTAGCTTTTTAACATACCTACTTTTAATAGTGCTACAGCGCATTCACACACAAAAAAACGTGTAGGTACCCATAGGTCATATATAGATAGACACATGCTTGTACCTACGTTACAAATTGCTACAAAAGTTTTTTGGAAATGATTAATATTTTTTATCGTCAATTCTGTGAGATTGTGCGAGCAATATGAAATTTTGGGAGCAAACTTAAAACGTTTTTAAGTGTCTAACAAGACGAGCAAGTTTGTCATCAATCAATTAGATACTCGTATGTACACCTGTTATTATAAAGTTAGAACTCTAACAGCTATTAAGATTGTACTGTAGGTATATATCAGTACAATTTGGACTCCTAGTTGTGTACCAATGTATACTAATATGTCACTCTTAGTGCATTATCATGTAGGTGTGATTAAGTTGAATTAGCAGACAGGAATATATATAATACTAGCTGCCATCCCGGCTTTGCCTGTGTTACTGTCCTACTCACTCACTATAGGTGATAGAACTTATTTCTTGTGAGCTTATTGATAACAAACAAAAATAACTTCTTATAATATTAGTGTAGTAAATTTCTATGTTCTATAATCAAGTATTTGAACAATTATTGAATTTTTTGAACAATGCATTTTACTCAAATTATCACATTCTAGAGTATGTATCAACTACTAGTACTTTGTATAACTACTAAGTACAAAAATTTGACTCAAATTTACCACATTTACTTACCTACTAAATACTTTGTTCCTTAATCCGTTTGAGCCATAGAATGTCCAGTGCTGGACATAGGTCTCCCCTATATTTATCTCAAATAAAATCGGTTGACAACGGCTTTACTAATTACTTATGTCAATTTAATTAATTATGTATTTAGCTTGATCAAACTGAAGTTATAATACATCGATACTGATGGAGCCACATCAAAAAAGTATATGTAAAATTTATATTTTCTTACCAAATTTTCGTAAAAGATCGTGTAAGAACAAAAGTAGGTAGTATGCCAGTGTACTTCATAAAATATTATATAGCTCTTATCCGACGTCTACTCTGCAAGCTTCCAATAAAGAGGGCGGGTCGAAGGCCCAGTCATAATAACTCAACGCCAAAACACGAACGTTAAAGGTTCACCATACACTAAATCAGCAAAGTTCCTCTTCAATCTAGTAGCAAACAGTATGGAAATTGCGAATTATGAATATTCTTGATAGCTTTGAAACTAACCCAGAATAAGTTATCAACTCGTATATTTCCAACCTTTTTTTTATTCCGGTAAAAACTAGGTTATATACTAAAAAACAAGTTTGACAAAATAAGTTTAAGAAATTAATAGTAGATTGTATCATATGGGAGCAAAACAATATTTTTACGGCGAGGGCGCTTTTTTGAATCCAGAGCGAAGTAAAGGATTCTAGGGTAGAATTCCGAGCGTAGCGAGGGATTCTTTAGTAGAATCCTGAACGTAGCGAGGGATTCAAAGTATGTCGCCCAAGACAAAAATATATTTTGCGCCCGAGTGGTACATTCTACTTTACATCAACTCTATAAGAAAATAAAAGGCGCCTCATATATTATTGTAATATTATTATTTAATAAAACGTAGAACGTAACAACTAAATTGAAATTAAATGGTATCAAATAATTCATTCATTTTCTTGGCGCTGAACACTAAAATTACATATAAGTACTTCCAAACTCAAAAAGTGCGCGGCAAAGATCATTCCTGCGCATTTATTTGTTCCAAATTCAAAAAGTGCGCGGCAAAGACAATTTCGGCGCGCTTACAAAGTTCCTTATAGACTTCACCACCTTTGGGCGCACTTAAAGGCGAACCAAGTAGTCTTTTCGAATAGATGTGATGAAAAATATTTTCTGCCATTTTCCAGGAAAAACCGTATAAAAATGTTTTCACACCAATCAAATTACAAATTTATCAACATTATTTGTAATAAGTTTTTATACTTGCGTGAATATAGAGATTGCACTATAGAGTCAATAGGCCCAATTATGAAAGCGTTATCGTAATTATAATAGCTAATTAGACTATTTCTGTTTCTTTTCACTAGAGGCATTCGATGGAGAGAAAACATTTTACGTTGCTATTAAATTACGATGGCACCTTTACAATTGGACCTAATATCCTACTTAATATTACAAACGCGAAAGTTTGTACGTATGGATGTTTGTTCTTCTTTCACGCAAACACTACAGAACGGATTAAAATGAAACTTTGCAATAGTAATGCTTGTACATCAAAATAACACATAGGCTATATTTATAAAGATATTGCGTGAAACAAAGTTTGCCGGTCAGCTAGTATACAAATAATTATAAATATTTCAGTCAATCATGTAACATTAAATCTAATACGGATGTCCAACCAAAAAAAGTGAGGAGGATTTTCTAGCGCACAGAAACTCCGCCTCCCTACGCCCGGTTCATCTTCCATCGATAAATGTTTTATGTCGATCGGTATCTACACACCGCAGAAAACGCTGCGTCATTCCCCATACTGCTTCCATCCTGTTGTTACGAAGATTGCGATCGGTGTAATAACCGTAAAAACGCATCTAAACTCATCGAAATCGGAAGTTAACTTACCCTCTCATATCAGCAGTCATGGCGAACGAGGTTATGTATCAAAATGTGGGTAAGGCGTATTGGGGATAAATAATTACAATCGAGGTGCTATGATGGTGTAGTTTTATTATTAGCTTAGTTTATTTTTTTATTTAGATGAGTTTGAGATAAATATATATGTGTATCTACTAAGAGGATGTCATTTCTATGAATAGTTAGTTGCCTATGAATCTATCTAGGTATGAAGCATTTCATGATATTGGAATATTATTACATGCTATAAAAATGAAAAAAACTTATGCTGTGCTTGCTGAGTCATACTCTTCGTTCAGTCTCGAGGACGTCATCGCCCACTGAAATAATAAAATTTGACATTCACTCAAACACATTACAGGTAGCGGCATATAAGTCTAGCGCTGTGCGAAGTGTGGAGGGGATGGCTGCACATGGGCTTAGTATGGCGGTCACCATGCGCAGCCATCCCCTCCACAGTAACCTCAGCGCTACTTGTGCCTTCTCAATATTATTATTATGTATGTGTATTTAAATTTTTGTAGTATTTATTTATATATTATTTACATTTATATTATTATTAGTTGTGTTTGGTACCTCCTTTTTAAAGTCTTGTTTGTGATCTTTTTCCGTTCAGTGGTTGTTTGGTAGAGATCGATGTCAGCGATAAGGCCGCTATTTTGGCACTAATTTAAGATAAGTATCTTCTTTGTACCATATTAGTATTAGCGCACACAATAATGAGTTATATCTATCTATCTATCTTGTGCAGGGCGTATTTCTAGACAACGAATATATCTTTGGATATCATCATTATGACCTACAGCGGCTCGTAAGTTTAGCGCTGAGCGAAGTGTGGATAGGATGGCTGCGCATCGATTTATTAGAGCGGCCACAATTCACAGCAATCTCCTCCACACTACCCTCAGCACTAAACTTCCGTGCCGCTACCTGTACCTGTTTTATGGAAAAATCTTGAATGATAAAATATCAGCTGTTCCATCAATTTTGTCAAAAGCATAGAGACATGGTGCTGATATACATTTTTCGAGATTTGGTAAAATCAAATGATAATATAATTAATATTTTAAATACTTATGTCCGTTAAGTAGAACAAAAAACCTCATTTTTCATTAGCACATAGTTATTATGTGAATTTAAAAAATCGTAGATAAAAACCGAAAAACCCGAAAATACCGGATTTAGGTATAACCAGAAAAAACCGAGCTTCTAATGCGGTCGGTTAACCGGTTTTTTCGGTTATCGGTTAACCGGGTTGCATGCCCTAGCACATACCTACCTAATTTTTAGACCAAAAGATAAATTGATTTAGCTAGATAATAGTAACTATTCATAAAAATAACATTGACTTAATTTTATTTTTATGAGCACCGAATATTTTTGATCGGTATTATATAAATAAGCCTATTTCAAAGTAACTTCAAATACTTTTACGCCTAGGTTAACTAGCTGCTGCCATCGTACATAAGATATCGTTTCAAATAACATGGCTTCACACAATCACTGCTCAGTTTTTTTCAATTCTGAGAACAAAAATGGCTGAAACCAATCGTTCCTAGTAAAACTTTGTTCTGCATAACTTGGCTTCATTCGCAATCCCGCAGATTGTTTCTCCGTTTAGCTCTGGATGTTATTAAATTCTATGAGCTGTGTGGTTTTCATGTCTTCATGTCACATTCTGTGCGTTCCTTTGGAAAAGTACCTAATGTTGGTGTTATATTAGGAATTCTACATAATGGAGGTAGAGGTACTAATGCATTATGTAACAATTTTTAGCAAAAAACCGCAACACCGACTTCCACCGTGTACAAAATTCGAATAGTTTCCACGAACCGATGTGACATCCATGTAGGTACATTATTGATGATATACCAAAAACGGCTCAGCCGATTTCAATAAAATTTAAATGGGACGTCTTGGGGAGTATACCCTTTCTAACTAAAATGATTTTTTGAATCGGTTCACAATTGGTGAAAATATCGATGAGCATAAAAACAAAAAAAAAAACATACATACAGTAACTCTTCTTTTGGAAGTCAGTAAAAATGGGTAACTCTCAAGGCAATTGGTACCTAATGCTTGGAAAAAAAATCTTTTGAAAGATCGATTCTATCATGATACTCGAAAATCTAATATTATGATATTGGTGCGAGTCAGTGATACCTTATATGTACAAAAAGCATGTTCGTCGGACGTTTGTCAATGGAATATTGACAAGTAAACGTCCCATGATGGTCCTCGTACATGCATATTACACACACGCTTTTAATAAAAGTTTACATAATGTACTCATTTTCAGTTTTTATAAAACCTTCAAAATACCTACATCTCTTGTGATTCATAGTGACGCTTATCGTTTCAAAACTAACAACACCTATTCTGAATAGGTACTTATTTCTCTGAAGCGTTTTATTTTACGTGGTCCCAGACTAATGAGTCAGTTAATCGTCAGATTTGAAATAAAAAAATAAAAATTATGATGACTTGTATATTTTGCTACAATGTTGATAGATAGATAGATAGATAGATAAACGCTTTATTGCACACCAAGAAATAACCATAATAAGAAGAAATAAAGATACAAAAACAGTGTAACAAAGGGCGTTGTAACAAAGGTATGTTGAAATCAGGTATAAATAAAATACAAGTAAATTTTATGATAATTTGAAACATTAAATTTTCTACAAGCACAATTAAACCGTCATAATATTGTCGTTTCTTAGTTCTTTCTTTTATCTTCATTCCTCTATTTTCCCCATTCAAGGTATTTACATAGACTTGAGCATACGGGTTGTTGACTTTCCGCACTGAATACTCCTAAACTTAACTGAAACTAGGAAGTTCATTCTTGATTACATCAGAACTTTGACTACATAGTCTAGATTTTACGCTACGATAGAACTTCAGGGTAATTTGGATAGATGACGTAGCATGAAAGCTACTGCACACTAAGCTACTCTAAAAGTCGGTTAGTTAATTTCCGTCAGGATATTACAGTTATAGAAAACAGATTGAGTTTGTATTGCAGTACGAAAAGTTGAGAACAAATTTTATTAGAGATCCATTTTATAATTGAATCGACCAATAACATCAAAGTTAAGTAATTAAGAAGTTTTACCGTAATAAATGTAACCCGCATTCGAAGACATAATAATATATATTTTTAGTGCTGGCTGTAATAAGAATACGATAATTTAAAATGGATTTTAAGTATATTAATTATGCAAAATGTATACTTCCATGACGTATACATTGTGTACAGTGTAACACAAAGTACTTTTTTTCAACTGCCACTGGGTTTTGTTTTTTTTAATTTACTTAGTCATACATAAACAAGTTTCACGTAAAATGATTTTTTTCCTTCTCTATAAATTTGCTGGATTCTCTTGCTTATACATTATGATCTACCTATATAATTCTGTAAGTTTAATTTATTGCCACATTTTAATGTAAATTATTACTTTATTTTGTGTAGTATTTAGGTATTATGACAACTTCATGTTCCATAAGTTATGTAAATAAAACATTCATACTCAAATATTATTTATTTAAGGTCTGTTTGAAATTAAATCATTTTCTTTCAAAATACACGTGTAAGTATTCCTAAATAGTTATTCGAGCCTTTGTTAGGTAGTGAATTCCCGGTGCAGATCATGATTGGACATAAAAATACCAGTGATGTTTGCGTGATAGCATCACAAGTCACGCTTACTTTCAGTGCGAGTTGATTTACTTCCGTAGACGATGCGGAGTAACCGATTTATATTACCTTGTGCACGAACACTCTCAACAAATCTTCTGCAGGAACAAATTGACTACCCAAAATAAAGTTAACTTTCAAAGAATACCAAAGCCAAATACCGAATAAGGAAGTTATTGCCAACAATAAAGTCAGCGTAGAAAATCGTGAACAAAAACGCAATCGAGATGCTGCTGTTCCATTCTTCATGCTGCTTCATTCTTTAACTTTTAATTTGTATGCACGGTAGAGATCCATTTAAATGATTTCTGCGGGTTTCAATGTCATGAATTTGCAAGTAATTGGCTCTTGAGTCAAGTCCTATTTGCATTCTAAACGGTTGTGCACGCCGCTTGCATAAAGAAAACTGTCGTAAAGTAGCTCTAATGCTTTTTTTGAGACGCTAATTAGCAATTAAAAAGATATCAGGTTTCAATTGTTTATCTTAACGACGTACCTAGGTCTAATTAGAACTTGTAGATGAAACCACTAGAATATTTTCACAATATTTTTTTATTAATTAGGTCTATAAATTGAAAGATTTTTTCCATTATTTTTTTGAGTTTTTTATTTATTTATTTTTATTTAAGTGTAGTAGTAACGCACTAGTATGCTAGTACTTATTTAAAAAAAAAAACGCAAAATGTGGTTGAATATACAGTTGATACCTTTACGTTATCCAAGTTATTTGGGAAGTATGGTACGTATAAGGCATTCATAAATATTTAGACATAATAACTTTCTTTCTTAGATATAAGATAATTGAGGAAAAATGTCCCTTAATATGTTATTAGGTATGTGTATGAGGTATTATATTATTGTGAGGACAACAGAAGACTAGATGCAGTAGAAACACTATTATTTCAACAACTCTTTGTAGATTTATTTCTTCCAATACATTGTTCCTTATGCTATAAAAATAACTAACTACAGGTTACTTATCCAGTAGGTTAGTACAGTATCAGAAAATATTATTTGATATACTAGAATACAAAATAAATAAAAAATATGTATGTAATTATTTTGACCAAACTTAAAAAAAACATTTCATAAACTATAACTATTAAAATTAACCTACTTAAAATAAAAACTAATACTAAACACTAAAACTTATATTACTAAAATAAAAATAAAACTAATCTTAAAGACCCGGGGCAGAGGGTAACGTGGCCAGAATGCTGGCGGCGTTGCCTCGTTGCATTGCTATACTAATTTTTTGACAAAAGTAGATGCCAGCATTCTGGTCACATGTCACTTCTACCAGTCGCCTAAAATCGCCTAAATAAAAATATTATCAACTAGTTTTTACCCGCGGCTTCGCCCGCATGATATTTTGATTTTTGTGCCATCCCATAGGAACCCTTTATTTATCCGGGATAAAAAATAGACCATGTCACGATCCGTCTTTCAAACCCGATCCAAAAAAATAAACAAAAAACGATTTGACGGTTGTTCGATTCGACAGTTGATTTTTTATGACATTTCTTGAAGCGCACTCTAGAATAGCTTCTCAGAGTTCTCAGATCTTACTTAACACTTATCGTTATATTATGAACAATTTACGCAATATCATTATAATTTATAGCCTATGTGTTATTCTGATATATAAGCTATATTATTGCAAAGTTTCATCGCAATCCGTTCAGTAGTTTTTGCGTGAAAGAGTAACAAACATCCATACATCCATCCATCCATCCATCCATCCATCCATCCATCCTCACAAACTTTCGCGTTTATAATATTAGTAGGATGTTTTAAGTCACTATTACGAGTAGGTATGATGTTGTATTGAATTTATTCGAAAGATAACAAGTTATCATAAATATTCCACCACGGAAGAACATCAACATTTCTTGGTTGTAAAGTGAACATAAACCCAGTTTATTTTATTATGATAATTAATTTAATTAATACTTCAAGTAGGTTGAAAGGCCACGGTTCAGCTGTAAACAGAGGCCCAGGAATAAAACCTTATCTGAAACCTGTTCACCCCTTTATTCAATGCTCTTTATTGCTGCAAAGTCGCTATACTTTGTGTAAGGCCGCAGTTGTGGTTCATAATATAAGATTAAGAGAGTTACAATACTCGTAAAGGTGACGTCTACAAGTGGTATATTATTCAGAGAAAAATCGAACCAAGACGATATATATATACATCATTTGAAAGTTTGACTTATGAGCTTCTCAAAAATATTTAATTTAGATTTTTTTATCCCTCCGTTTTTTTTAAATGTGAAAAATACATTGTATGAAAAATAATGATACAACTTTTTATTTTTCTAGTTTAGCAATAATACAGTGCTTAAGTATATCGTTATTTTACTTTCGTTCGTAGCTGATGCTTCCACATTCATCTCTTAATTTGATAAAATTAAAAATTATATAACCTATATATAAATAATATATAACCTACCAGTGTGACCAGTTAGTAGGTATAACACTTTTAAACTAAAATTTTTAACCAAAAATGCTTCCATTTAACAATAATGGAGGTTAATTAACTAGGGTTAAGATCCAGTCTATTCTTAAATGTGTTTATAGTCTTTGCTGAGATTACATTCTCAGGCAACCTGTTCCAGTTGTAAACCACTCTGTTGCAGAAGATGTGGTGTGCAGTGTTGGTTTGTGATTGTGTAGGTTGCAAGAGGAATTTATGGCGTCTGCTTTCGTGTATATTTTCCTTCAAGGTGTACAAGTCGTGAATATCCGGAAGATTATAGAAGCCATTGAAAATTTTGAAGGTCTCAATCAGGTCTCCACGCAATCGTCGAGGGTCGTGAAACGAAGACGTTTAGCTAAAACTTTGTGTATTTTCTAGTCTCTATTTTCTTATCATGCAAAAAGCTCATCATTTGTACCAAACTTGTTGGATTTATCACAAGCGTGCTAAGGTGTGCTTGTTATTACAGTTTGTTTGGCAGATAGCACTGCAGTCGTTAGTTGGAAACTTTCTTCAAAGCTTGTTTATCTCAAACGATTGCGACCCTTTCAAATTAAGTGTCGAGAAAGAAATCCCGCTGTCTAAGGGCTTTGTTAAAAAACGACGAAGAAATAGAGGGTAATTTGAAGTTAGGGAAAGAAGGGTTAAAAACGCAGGAGTTAGTAGGTACCCTCTGTGATTGACTCAAATGAAATCGGAATCAGAGTTAGTGTTCGAAACATTTCCTTTGTTCTCACAGACATCGTCCATGATTTCTTATCTGTCTATTTTCATCATCGTCATCATTATCAGCCGTAGGACGTCCACAGCTGGACATAAGCCTCCCCTATGGATTTCCAATAAGACCGGTTGGAAGCGGTCTGCATCCAGCGCGTTCTTGCGGTCTTAATAATATGTCTTAATTATATGGTCGGTGGTTTCCTACGCTGCGCTTGCTGGTGCGTGGTCTCCATTCGAGAACTTTACTGCCCCATCGGCTATCAGTTCTCCGATCTATGCCTTGCCCATTGCCATTTCAACTTACTAATCCATTGGGCTATTTCGGTAACTTTGGTTCGTCTGCGAATCTCCTCATTTCTAATTCGATCTCGCAGAGATACTCCGAGCATAGCCCTCTCCATAGCGCGTTGGGCTACCTTGAGCTTATTCATAAGGCCCTGTTTTATATTATAATCACTAAATATACGTTACTGGTCATAAATCAATTAAGTACCTTTTTACATTTTATTTATCATAACAAACGTGGTTTTCGCACAACAAAATACCCACTATTACACAGTTTATGAGTGATATACTCGTACCTATAGGTAGGCCAAATCATACAAGTCAGCGGATATGAAGTTAGCTACAAGCTGAGCGAAACCCAATCAACGCGCAGCTTTATGTGAGCTTCAGTCAGGATTGGATATTTCGCAGCTTGTAGCTATATTAACGTCACATCCGCTGACTCGTATGACGATTGTTACGATGAAACTCAAACATGGAATCACAAAATTTTTCTCGAACTTTGTCTCCGTGATTGTCGATTTGTAAGAACCGGATTTTTCCATGCAACTATAAATCTTTGTGACTTGAAACACGCAGATTTATTAAAGTTTGTTCACGTTCTCACTTACTCGTGTTCATGTCAAAATAGTTATAATTTCACATTCTTCATTGTAGCAAGTGCAGAAATTTCATGTGTGATAGCTGATAGAGCATAGAACACGCTGAAATATTACGCATTTTGTGGTCTTTTCAACCGGGATAGTGGATAATGTGTTGATTTTTTAACAAAAAAAACCGGACAAGTGCAAGTCAGGCTCGCACTCCGAGGATTCCGTACAAATCCAGAAAATTTCACAAAATTGGTAAGTACGTTGTTAAAATCTCTATACTCATTATCAAGATCATTGACAAAA
Source organism: Hypomecis punctinalis (assembly GCA_949316475.1). Classification (NCBI taxonomy): domain Eukaryota; kingdom Metazoa; phylum Arthropoda; class Insecta; order Lepidoptera; family Geometridae; genus Hypomecis; species Hypomecis punctinalis. The sequence goes on along the minus strand of OX438801.1, from coordinate 16,458,253 downwards.
GTTTTTTTTTTACTTTTCTCGTCATTCATCTAAAATTGTTAAAATAATTAAAAACCTGTTTTAGTATATGCTTATGAAGCTCTTATATATGATACCTTACATGATACGATTTACGCACTTTGAATTTTAAACCCATATTTTGTCAATTTTGAAGCCCTATTTTTTGTGATATAAATAAAAATGTACAATTTTCAGATTTATTTCTCTATGTGTACTCTGAGACAATGCTTCTCGCCAAATTTCATAGTTTTATGTCAACGGGAAGTATCCTGTAGGTTTTGATTTTTGTGAGTGTCGAAATATGCGTTTTTTTACGACTTAAACGGCTCTAACTTCTTTATATGATAACTGAGAAGTTTTTTCTTTACACAACTGTAAGAGATCATAAATATACGTATACAGTTTAAATTTCAACTCGATATCTATACGCGTTCTCGAGATAATGAGTCTTGACATACACACAGACGGACAGAGGGACAGACGGACAGACGGACAACAAAGTGGTCGGTTCCGTTTTTTCCTTATGAGGTACGGAAAAAATAGTTAAAATCAAACAAAAGAGCTATTATTAGACCTATATTGCAAATAGAAACAAAAGCAATGAAATATTACGAACGCTGATATTAAATCTGAATTTTGAGATACGTAAATTACCAGAGAAATACCACACTTTTTTGTGTGTCGGTCTGTATATCCGCTTAGATCTTTTACACAATTAATCGCAATACCTTGTGCTGGTTTCAATTTCTTTTAGCGTTTCTGAAAAGGTTAATAATGTAGCTATAATAATAAAGTAATTTATTTGTAGCCAGGCAGAATCAGAATGGGCAGCTAGTTAGTAAAATTCTCAATTCTAATTCAATGTTGGTTAAGATTAGAATTTAATCATTTGAGTACAACATATTATTATGTACACTTAGTGTTACAGAGCAAATAAAAAAAAATCAAGAGAGAATGTTGTGAATAAACAACTGAGGCCGACCAAAACTACGCCTCGCCGTGTACAGACAATCACACACATATCAACGTACGAAAAAACTACGCCTTGGCTCGTTAGTCGAACTATGGCGGCGCAACACCACATGTATAAAAAACCAGCTTCACTTGACTGTTCAACGACGTTCCCTCTTGTTTTTTTTATTTGCTCTGAGTTGTTACGCTACATAAATGCGCAGAACGATCTTAATATCTGTGTTTTGTCGGCATGAGCTTCACGTAAAGCTAATAGAATATCTAAAATCAATAGCACCAACACAGAATTCAGGAAATCGGACAAATTGAATTTAACGATAACGGTCATCCTGTTAATAGCTAAAACGCAGGTAATTCTCCAAATTAATGTGTTGCACATTGCGTGGACAGTACCGTACAGACCGTACTAAACTGCATAACGAGCGAGCTAATATTCATTTACAATTTTTTGACCGACGAACCACCGGAGGAGGTATACAATTCGACGCGTAGGTATGTATGTTATTATAGAGATCTATAATAACAATATATTTTCGCGAATAGTTCGCACGGATCGATGCAGCATTTTTCACATATTCATATATCAAAAATAGCTCAGCCGATTTCGATAAAATTTTAATTGGACCAATTTAAAAGTACATTCTTTCCAAAAAAAAAAATTATTATAATCGGACTACAATGTAAAAATTTATACGTGGTTATACATAAAAATATTATGTATTGAGTACCTTCTCAGTTTTGTCAGTCAAAAAATCGTTTACTTGATTTTAAGTGTAACGTGGGCCTAAACTTTGAAAGTAAACTCCATTTCTAATTTTAAACTTCACTGCACCCTTAACATGGCAGATTGCATCCATAGTCACCAAAAATAAGTTATCTGCCCGATTAAACAAATGCTTGCCTTGAGTGCAAATAGAACCCATGTTTCAATATGGCACAGGAGTCTGGGCTATAATTCATTAGGCCACCAATGCAGTCAATATAATATTTTGTAATAGCACATTAGGTAAGTTCGTATATGCCGGCTGGCTAGCCCTGGTGTCAGGCTTTTGAAGCCGCCTGAAGATCTCCGACATGGTGAAACGATTAATACAACCAGGGCCTACAATTTAACGTGCCATCCGAGCCACGGTAGGAAATGCCACCCACAGTCACCTAGCTGAAGACTGGCTGTGCTGAACGTTGCTTAACTTTGGTGATCGCTGACAAACACCTAGTCAAACAACGCTATAAGTACTAAAGGCCTGTTTTCACTTTTATTACTGATTAAAGCAATGATTAGTAGTAAACACGCGTGGATTAGTGCGAGTGTGTGACTGACTACTAATCACTTACCATTTGCACTATTGCACCTGCACTAATCACTGATCAAAGTGTAAACGGGTCTTTACTGATAGCATACTAAAAGCATGGGTTAAATAATTATTTTTTGCAAAAAATAGCATGACCGACTTCAACCGTGTACAGAATCATTACATAGTATAAAACATAGTCGCTTTCCGCTGTCTGTCCCCATGTATGATTATATCTTTGAAACTACGCAACGGATTTTGATGCAGTTTATTAAATTAGATAGAGTAAGTCAAGAGAAATGTTTATATGTCTAATACACCAGTGCGAAGCCGGGGCGCATCGCTAGAACGCAAATATTATGCACGGATCGATGTAACATTTTTCACATTATTGTTGATTTATCAAAAATGGCTCCGCCAATTTCAATAAAATTTAAATAGGACCAATTTCGAAGTATAATCTTTCCAACAAAAAAAGAACTATTGAAATCAGACAACTATGAAAAAAGTTATGCGTGGTTATACATAAAAAAAAATATACCTACGCGTCGAATTGTATACCTCCTCCGGTGGTTCGTCGGTCAAAAAATTGTAAATGAATATTAGCTCGCTCGTTATGCAGTTTAGTACGGTCTGTACGGTACTGTCCACGCAATGTGCAACACATTAATTTGGAGAATTACCTGCGTTTTAGCTATTAACAGGATGACCGTTATCGTTAAATTCAATTTGTCCGATTTCCTGAATTCTGTGTTGGTGCTATTGATTTTAGATATTCTATTAGCTTTACGTGAAGCTCATGCCGACAAAACACAGATATTAAGATCGTTCTGCGCATTTATGTAGCGTAACAACTCAGAGCAAATAAAAAAAACAAGAGGGAACGTCGTTGAACAGTCAAGTGAAGCTGGTTTTTTATACATGTGGTGTTGCGCCGCCATAGTTCGACTAACGAGCCAAGGCGTAGTTTTTTCGTACGTTGATATGTGTGTGATTGTCTGTACACGGCGAGGCGTAGTTTTGGTCGGCCTCAGTTGTTTATTCACAACATTCTCTCTTGATTTTTTTTTATTTGCTCTGTAACACTAAGTGTACATAATAATATGTTGTACTCAAATGATTAAATTCTAATCTTAACCAACATTGAATTAGAATTGAGAATTTTACTAACTAGCTGCCCATTCTGATTCTGCCTGGCTACAAATAAATTACTTTATTATTATAGCTACATTATTAACCTTTTCAGAAACGCTAAAAGAAATTGAAACCAGCACAAGGTATTGCGATTAATTGTGTAAAAGATCTAAGCGGATATACAGACCGACACACAAAAAAGTGTGGTATTTCTCTGGTAATTTACGTATCTCAAAATTCAGATTTAATATCAGCGTTCGTAATATTTCATTGCTTTTGTTTCTATTTGCAATATAGGTCTAATAATAGCTCTTTTGTTTGATTTTAACTATTTTTTCCGTACCTCATAAGGAAAAAACGGAACCGACCACTTTGTTGTCCGTCTGTCCGTCTGTCCCTCTGTCCGTCTGTGTGTATGTCAAGACTCATTATCTCGAGAACGCGTAAAGATATCGAGTTGAAATTTAAACTGTATACGTATATTTATGATCTCTTACAGTTGTGTAAAGAAAAAACTTCTCAGTTATCATATAAAGAAGTTAGAGCCGTTTAAGTCGTAAAAAAACGCATATTTCGACACTCACAAAAATCAAAACCTACAGGATACTTCCCGTTGACATAAAACTATGAAATTTGGCGAGAAGCATTGTCTCAGAGTACACATAGAGAAATAAATCTGAAAATTGTACATTTTTATTTATATCACAAAAAATAGGGCTTCAAAATTGACAAAATATGGGTTTAAAATTCAAAGTGCGTAAATCGTATCATGTAAGGTATCATATATAAGAGCTTCATAAGCATATACTAAAACAGGTTTTTAATTATTTTAACAATTTTAGATGAATGACGAGAAAAGTAAAAAAAAAACTTTTGTCAATGATCTTGATAATGAGTATAGAGATTTTAACAACGTACTTACCAATTTTGTGAAATTTTCTGGATTTGTACGGAATCCTCGGAGTGCGAGCCTGACTTGCACTTGTCCGGTTTTTTTTGTTAAAAAATCAACACATTATCCACTATCCCGGTTGAAAAGACCACAAAATGCGTAATATTTCAGCGTGTTCTATGCTCTATCAGCTATCACACATGAAATTTCTGCACTTGCTACAATGAAGAATGTGAAATTATAACTATTTTGACATGAACACGAGTAAGTGAGAACGTGAACAAACTTTAATAAATCTGCGTGTTTCAAGTCACAAAGATTTATAGTTGCATGGAAAAATCCGGTTCTTACAAATCGACAATCACGGAGACAAAGTTCGAGAAAAATTTTGTGATTCCATGTTTGAGTTTCATCGTAACAATCGTCATACGAGTCAGCGGATGTGACGTTAATATAGCTACAAGCTGCGAAATATCCAATCCTGACTGAAGCTCACATAAAGCTGCGCGTTGATTGGGTTTCGCTCAGCTTGTAGCTAACTTCATATCCGCTGACTTGTATGATTTGGCCTACCTATAGGTACGAGTATATCACTCATAAACTGTGTAATAGTGGGTATTTTGTTGTGCGAAAACCACGTTTGTTATGATAAATAAAATGTAAAAAGGTACTTAATTGATTTATGACCAGTAACGTATATTTAGTGATTATAATATAAAACAGGGCCTTATGAATAAGCTCAAGGTAGCCCAACGCGCTATGGAGAGGGCTATGCTCGGAGTATCTCTGCGAGATCGAATTAGAAATGAGGAGATTCGCAGACGAACCAAAGTTACCGAAATAGCCCAATGGATTAGTAAGTTGAAATGGCAATGGGCAAGGCATAGATCGGAGAACTGATAGCCGATGGGGCAGTAAAGTTCTCGAATGGAGACCACGCACCAGCAAGCGCAGCGTAGGAAACCACCGACCATATAATTAAGACATATTATTAAGACCGCAAGAACGCGCTGGATGCAGACCGCTTCCAACCGGTCTTATTGGAAATCCATAGGGGAGGCTTATGTCCAGCTGTGGACGTCCTACGGCTGATAATGATGACGATGATGAAAATAGACAGATAAGAAATCATGGACGATGTCTGTGAGAACAAAGGAAATGTTTCGAACACTAACTCTGATTCCGATTTCATTTGAGTCAATCACAGAGGGTACCTACTAACTCCTGCGTTTTTAACCCTTCTTTCCCTAACTTCAAATTACCCTCTATTTCTTCGTCGTTTTTTAACAAAGCCCTTAGACAGCGGGATTTCTTTCTCGACACTTAATTTGAAAGGGTCGCAATCGTTTGAGATAAACAAGCTTTGAAGAAAGTTTCCAACTAACGACTGCAGTGCTATCTGCCAAACAAACTGTAATAACAAGCACACCTTAGCACGCTTGTGATAAATCCAACAAGTTTGGTACAAATGATGAGCTTTTTGCATGATAAGAAAATAGAGACTAGAAAATACACAAAGTTTTAGCTAAACGTCTTCGTTTCACGACCCTCGACGATTGCGTGGAGACCTGATTGAGACCTTCAAAATTTTCAATGGCTTCTATAATCTTCCGGATATTCACGACTTGTACACCTTGAAGGAAAATATACACGACAGCAGACGCCATAAATTCCTCTTGCAACCTACACAATCACAAACCAACAATGCACACTACATCTTCTGCAACAGAGTGGTTTACAACTGGAACAGGTTGCCTGAGAATGTAATCTCAGCAAAGACTATAAACACATTTAAGAATAGACTGGATCTTAACCCTGGTTAAGTAACCTACATTATTAAAAATGGAAGCATTTTTAGTTAAAAAATTTAGTTTTTAGTTTTTTTTGTTACATTATACCTACTAACTGGTCACACTGGTAGGTTATATATTATTTATATATAGGTTATATAATTTTTAATTTTAGCAAATTAAGAGATGAATGTGGAAGCATCAGCTACGAACGAAAGTAAAATAACGTTAAAAGCACTGTATTATTGCTAAACTAGAAAAATACAAAGTTGTATCATTATTTTTCATACAATGTATTTTTCACATTAAAAAAAAAACGGAGGGATAAAAAAATCTAAATTAAATATTTTTGAGAAGCCCATAAGTCAAACTTTCAATGATGTATATGTATATCGTCTTAGTTCGATTTTTCTGTGAATAATATACCACTTGTGGACGTCACCTTTACGAGTATTGTAACTCTCTTAATCTTATATTATAAACCACAACTGCGGCCTTACACAAAGTATTGCGACTTTGCAGCAATAAAGAGCATTGAATAAAGGGGTGAACAGGTTTCAGATAAGGTTTTATTCCTGGGCCTCTGTTTACAGCTGAACCGTGGCCTTTCAACCTACTTGAAGTATTAATTAAATTAATTATCATAATAAAATAAACTGGGTTTATGTTTACTTTACAACCAAGAATTGTTGATGTTCTTCCGTGGTGGAATATTTATGATAACTTGTTATCTTTCGAATAAATTCAATACAACATCATACCTAATAGTAACTTAAAACATTGATAATATTTTTATTAGGCGATTTTAGGAGTTTGAGTTTGAGTGCTGTGCCATAGAGTTAATTGATTTTAAAATCATAGTTGTATGTATTTACCGAGTACCAAAAAATAATCTAAGGTCCATGGCAATATTCTTTACCGTTTTAGATACCATTCTTCAGAAAATAAGCAATAAAAACTATAAACATTTAATTTTGGCCGGTGACTATAATATTAATATTCTAAAACCAAACTCTAACACTAGAATTTTAGAAAATATACTTATCGGTTATAACCTTAAACTAGCTATAAATGAACCGACACGATTAAGCAGTCAAACATGCATTGACAATATAGCGCATGATTTTAAAAAATCTTTTAAAATTCGGGTTATTGAAAATGCCTTGTCTGACCACACTGCACAGCTCATAATGTGTCCTGTGGACGGAAAATGTATTATTGACAGCTGGAAGGTAAGACGCCGCGATTATAGCGAAGACAATATCTCAAAATTTATGTCATGTATTAAAATTCTTTCTTTTTCTGACCTATACAACATTAGTGATCCAAACGATGCATATAATTATTTTATTGACTTGTTTAAACTATTTTATGACCTTTGTTTTCCTTATATCGAGAAAACAATAAACTCTACTAGCAAACTTAAATGGATATCACGAGGGATAAAACAATGTAGTAAAAAGAAGCGTTCCCTCCTTTGGCAATATAGGCTTAAGCGGAATATATTCAATAAGAATAATTTAATGCACTACACAAAGCGATATAAGAGAATTATAAAATTAACTCAAAAAGCACAGAACGATTATGCTCTAAAAATGGCGACAAATAGATCAAGGTGTGCTTGGAAAATTATAAATAGATCTAAATATAATGTTCCTAAGGAATTTGTTGGCAATATAAAATTAGGTGACAAGATTATCAATGATCCAAATGAAATATGTTACATATTTAATGATCATTTTGTAGATAAAATTAAACCTTTAAAATACACTACGCAAAATAATACATCGCTAATTGTAAGTAGAGTAGACTCATTATTTTTCTCTCCAAGCACGCCATATGACATATTTAAAATAATTAAATTACTAAAAAACACAAACAGTGTGGGCTACGATGGTATTGCTACAAATATCATAAAGCGAGTAGCGGAATATATATGTGGACATTTAAGCTACATTGTGAACTTATGTATTAGTTCAGGTACTTATCCTGAAGCACTAAAGATCTCCATAATCAAACCTATATTCAAAAAGAACAATAAAGAATGTATTGATAACTATAGGCCTATTTCCCTGATCCCCGTTTTATCAAAAGTATTTGAAAAGTATATATGTTCGCAACTCTACGGGTATTTGGAGAAGAAAGATATACTCTGCAACGAACAAAAAGGATTTCGGGAAAAAAAGACAATAAATATGGCCATTTATGAATTTTTGCTTGGTGTAATGTCTAATGTTGACAAAACGAAGCCAGTTTGCGCCATATTCTGTGACATGACGCAAGCTTTTGACTACGTTCAACATGGTATTCTTTTTAAAAAGATGGAAAAATATGGTATTAGAGGAATAGCTTTAGACCTAATAAAATCTTGCTTATCTGATAGAAAACAATTTACAGAGATCAACAAAATAGATATTTCAAAGAAAGAAGAAGTTATATACCGATCTAGAGAGCGAACTCCAACATCAGGTGTTCCACAGGGCAGCGTGATAGGCCCTGTTATGTTTACATTGTATATCAATGACTTCCCTAAAGCTATAACTTACCCGACGATTCTCTTTGCAGATGATAGTACCGTAACAATTGCATGTAATAATAATTTAACCTATGAATCTGACATAAACAATACGTTAATATCAATAATTGAGTGGCTAAATACTAATAATTTAAAAATTAATTTGGATAAAACGAACATTATGCATTTTCGACAACGTGCAATACAAAACAAGATTACAGTACAATATAACGGCGTTGAGGTCAGAGAAGTAGAATCGACTAAATTTCTTGGGTTAACCATCGATAATAAGCTTGATTGGAAAATTCATGTAGATCTACTAAGTAAAAGAATTAATTCTTCAGCGTACGCGCTGTTTAAATTGTCTTTCAAAACGAACAAAGAGACATTATTGACTGCCTACTATGGTTTAGTAGAGTCAATTCTCCGATATGGCATTATTTTCTGGGGGAACTCTACTGACAAAGAAGTTGTTTTCAAAGCCCAAAAAAGATGCATTAGATCCATGCATCATCTAAGAAAAACTGACAGTTGTAAGCCCTACTTCATAAAACATAAAATTTTATCATTACCATGTTTATATATTTACGAAATTGCAATGTTTGTTAGAACTAATCCCGATTTGTTCAAACAATGGGCTGATGTAAATAATCGTACGAGGCGAGACAAAACAAGGCATTGTATACCTCGTGTCAGAACTACTCTAATGGTCAAAAGTGTCTTCTGTATGGCTCCAATTATATATAACAAAATACCACGTGTAATTAGGGAATCAAATAATGATAAATTTAAAAAAGAATTTAAAAAAATATTGTTGGACAAGTGTTATTATCGTATTGCTGACTTTTTAGATGACAAAAAAATTCTTACTAATATTTGACATTACTTTTGACATACTTAATTAAATTACTTTGACATTACTAATTACCAATTGTGTGACATTATATCAATACTTGACAATATATTTCAAATCTAGACATTATTTTGATACTTGACTTTATTTTAATTTTCGTTGACATCTTTTAATTCAGTGATACCTATTCTTGATTATTGTTATTTTTTAATTTGTGAAATTTCTATTCTCTTGTTAAATTTAAATTGTAATATCATATAATTATAACGACATTTGTACGCCACAATAGGCAAAAACATGCGCTCTCAACATCTACATGTATCAAGACCTGTATACGACTTTGTTGTTGTTACACTGTTACCATGTTTTTACAAATAAATGATCTTGAATCTTGAATCTAGGCGACTGGTAGATGTTACACGTGACCAGAATGTTGGCATCTACTTTGGTCAAACAATTAGTATGGCAATTCAACGAGGCAACGCCGCCAGCATTCTGGCCACGTTACCCTCTGCCCCGGGTCTTTTAGATTAGTTTTATTTTTATTTTAGTAATATAAGTTTTAGTGTTTAGTATTAGTTTTTATTTTAAGTAGGTTAATTTTAATAGTTATAGTTTATGAAATGTTTTTTTAAGTTTGGTCAAAATAATTACATACATATTTTTTTTTATTTTGTATTCTAGTATATCAAATAATATTTTCTGATACTGTACTAACCTACTGGATAAGTAACCTGTAGGGGAGGCTAGTGTCTAGCAGTGAAAGTCAAGGTATAAGAGAAAAAACATATTTTGAATACATTATTACAAAGATTTCTTTTTGCTACGAACAATCTCTTCAAATAATAATAAATAAAAATGTATCATTAGTGTCTAAAATTATAAGCAATGCAATTGTTATTGTACCTTGTGTAATTGTGTAATGTGCATAAGATTTTTTTTTTTTTTTTTAATAATGACAATACTACACTACTACTACATAGAAAGCAATTGGATCATCCACAGACCCTTGAAGGTCTAAAGATAATCCAAGTGCTTAAGCCCACTGCCAGTTGGCAGCGTGCCCAGCATGCTGGCAGCATTGCGACGCTGAATGGCAATGCTTATACGATAAGTATGTAATATGTATTGTATGATAAGAATAGTGTTTTAATAATACCTATTTAAGTTTGTACTAGCTATTGCTGCGCCTTCAATACAGGGTATATATGCCTTATATTTAGTCAATCTAGTTTTTAACTGAATTATGTATATATTTGCAATAAATGAATAAATAAATAAATTTTAAACATTGACGTTTTTTTTAAATAAACATGTGCTTTAAAGAAAACACTAAACCTATAAATTATAATAGTTTTCTCCGTGACTATACTCGAAAAGATAAAAAATAGCTTTTATCAATTTCTTGTTCCGCTACACAAAAATTACAGAAAACTAACGACCTATCACTATTATGTTGGGTTTTGGGCAAAAATTGCATACCTATCCTACTTCCTACTAATATTATACGTTCCGCACGGTCAGTATTTGGATGGGTGACCGCGGGTGGCATTTTACAACTGAGCGCTACCGTGGCTCGGATGACAGGTTAAATTGTAGGTCCCGGTTGTTTTAACCGTTTAGCCATGTCAGAGGCCTTTAGGCGGCTTAAAAACTCTGACACCAGGGCTAGCCACCCGGCCTATACGAACTTACTTACTTACTAATATTATAAACGTGAAAGTTTATGAGGATGGATGGATGGATGTATGGATGTTTGTCACTCTTTCACGCAAAAACTACTAAACGGATTGAGATGAAACTTTGCAATAATATAGCTTATATATCAGAATAACATACAGGCTATAAATTATAATGATATATTGCGTATGCGGGCGAAGCCGCGGGTAAAAACTAGTTTTAAATAATGTGCCGTTTTTGAACGGACACGATAGTTCGAGTAGAAGTCAGACTTTTAAAAAGTAAATGCAACAGGAAATGCGCTGTGGTTGGCTATTGCAGAGGAAGTCGTAATAATAATAAATAAATTTACTAAGAATCGTGGTCTGGGACTGACAGAGGTTTAGAAGACCATTCTGGTCGAGTCGTCAGAGCGAAGAACAAGTCTAGATTAGTTATTTTTATAGCATAAGGAACAATGTATTGGAAGAAATAAATCTACAAAGAGTTGTTGAAATAATAGTGTTTCTACTGCATCTAGTCTTCGGTTGTCCTCACAATAATATAATACCTCATACACATACCTAATAACATATTAACACGTTCACTGTCCAATGACTCCAAAAGGAGTCACATCTATACCATGTCACACGTCCACGACTCTAGTTGGAGTCACAATTTATAAGTAAAATTGATGATTTTGATTTGACTGTTATGTAATTAGGCTACCAAAAATTTTAAAAGTCTCCGTAAAATGTTGCCAGTTTTTTCAAGCTAGAGTGAGATTGTAGGTGTACGTATGAATACAGTTCGTAACTTTGTACTGGGACTGTGAAAGTGTTAAGGGACATTTTTCCTCAATTATCTTATATCTAAGAAAGAAAGTTATTATGTCTAAATATTTATGAATGCCTTATACGTAACATACTTCCCAAAGAACTTGGATAACGTCAAGGTATCAACTATATATTCAACCACATTTTGCGTTTTTATTAAATAAGTACTAGCATACTAGTGCGTTACTACTACACTTGGAAAATTCTCAAAAAAAATAATGGAAAAAATCTTTCAATTTATATACCTAACTAGCTTAAAACCCGCGGCTTCGCCCGCGTTGTCTTCGTACATAGGTACTTACTTGAAATGAAAATAGCCCGCGATATAATATCTAATAGTCCGCAATTTGACCCGCGTTGTCTTAATACTTGCTTAAAATTACTTGCATGCACTTAATGCCCACGGTTTGGCCAAAATTGTAACAGTATTTGCCTATAATGTTGGCATGGCATTAGCATGGACTGCGATGTCTTAATACTTGCTTAAAATTATAAAAGCTTGCCGTTTGGCCTGCATTGTCGTATTACTTACAATGATTATAGCCCATGGTCTGGCCCGTGTTGTCTTGGTACTTGCTCAAAATGATAATAGCCCGCGGATTGGCCTGCGTTGTGTTAATAATTAGGTACTTACAATGATAATAACTCACAGTTTGGCCCACGTTGTTTTAATACTTCCTTGATTAAAATAACAGCCCGCGGTTCAACCCGCGTTATCTTGGCATTTGCTTATAATAATATCTAATAGTTCGCGGTCTGGTCCGTGTTGTCTTAATAAATCCTTAAAATTATAATAGCATGCCGTTAGCCTGCGTTTTTGTATTACTTGTAATGATAATAGCCCACGGTCTGGCCCGCGTTATTTTCGTAACTGCTAAAAATGATAAAAACCCACAGTTAGGCCCGCGTTTTCTTAGCACTTACTTAAAATAATAGTATCTCGTGGTTAAGCCCGCATTAGGCTCGATTATGAAGGCGCCATCGTAATTATAATAGCTAATTATCATAATTATATCTGTTTCTTTTTCACTTTAAGCATTCCATAGAGATAACACTTTTTATGTTGTTATTATATTTACCATGGCGTCTTCATAACTGAGCTTATTATCGTATTACTTGCAAAATAATGCCCACGGTTTAGCCTGAATTGTCTCAGTATTTGGTTATTTAATTTACTTGTATCTAAAGCTTATTACGGAGTACGTGAATTTTTGGATGATAAATTGCCGAATTTCTGAAATTAACTCAATAATAAATAAATATGTAAAATAAATATTGGGGGACATGTCACACACGGTCTCTGATCCCAAACTAAGCATAGTTTGTGATTTGGCTGAAGAAGAAGATTTCAAGAAGGTTTCACCCATGTTGTTTCAATACTTGGTTAAAATTATAATAGCCTGCCGCCCGCGTTGTTTTAGTACTTACTTGCTTAAAATAATAGCCCGCGATTCAACCCGCATTATTTTGACATTTTATTTTAATAATATCTAATAGTTCGCGGTCTGGCCCGCGTTGTCTTAATACTTCCTTAAAATTATGATTGCCTGCTGTTAGTCTGCGTTGTTGTATTACTTGCAATGATAAAAGCCCAAGGTCTGGCCTGCGTTGTTGCGTTGTCTTGACACTTACTTAAAATAATAATAGCTCGTGGATAAGGTTCAATAGAGAGTATACTTTTTACGTTGCTATAAAATTTACGATGGAGCCTTCATAACTGGGCCTATTGTCATATATTACTTGCAAGGATAATGCCTACGGTTTAGCCTGAATTGTCTAAGTATTTCCTAAAATAGCCCACGGATTGGCCTGCATTGTCTCCATCCACCCATCAGCCATAAGAAGTTCACTGCTGGACATAGGCCTCCCCAAAGGATCTCCGATAAGACCTGTTGGAAGAGGCTTACATCCAGCGTGGTCTTACGGTCCTAATGAGGTAATCCGTCCACCTTGTGGGTGGGCGTCCTACGCTGCGCTTGCCGGTACGTGATTTCCATTCGAGAATTTTCGACCCCATCGGTCATCAGCCCTCCGCGCTATGTTTCCTGCCCATTGCCATTTCAACTTGCCAATCCGTTGGGCTATGTCGGTAACTTTGGTAATAGATCTCCTCATTTCTGATTCGATCTCGCAGAGAGACTCTGTGCATAGCCCTCTCCATAGCTTGTTGGTGGGCTACTTGGAGCTTACTAACAAGGCCCATAGTGAGAGACCACGTTTCTGTGCCATCAGTCATCAATGGTAACACACACTGGTCGTAAACAGCATTGTCTTAGTATTTGCGCATTTAATTTAATTGTATCTAAAGCTGAATTTTTGTAATTAATTCAATACTTATAATAATTGTATGAGTGCCAATGTTAGAAAATTCACACTATTGACTTTTTATTGATGGAAAGCATTGAGGCAACATGTATAGGTACATCCGTAGAGAAAAATCAATGTCGTATATAGATTCCGCAACCCGCGCTCGGCCGGCGTGATGGATATGGCCGATAGCCTAATCACCCTTCGCGGGTAGGCCTACGTTCAGTAGTGCACTATTAATTAAGGACGGTATATGTATTCGACATGTTTCATTCAGTCATTAGAAATTTAATCTCGATTATTCTGAACTCATTTTTCCCGAGAGATATTGTGACAATCTCGCCCAAAACCGTTCACCCAGTTAAAAGTGATCGAGACACCTGTAGGACTTTCAGACGTTGTCTGACCCCAAGCAGATGAAAAATATATTTTATTATTGTCGAAAAACAGTCAGTCAGTTCAAGGATGCTATTATACTCAACATTTGATGAACTTTTACTATGGTACCAACCCCGAAATCAAGTTAATAAAATCAACTGTTTAACACAAAAAGTTCATCGACCCGCGACAACATCTATGGAATAGGTAGGTAATCTTCGCTTTTTAGGGTTGATCCCATAGTAAAGTACATATATTGACCCGTATGTATCCTAAGCTTAAGATTATTGGCTCATAAAATAGAAAAAAATCGTCAACTATTAGGGACCCATTTAGCCCCATATAAAGGATAAATCATTATCTTAATTCTATTCTAGATATTTTACTAAGTATATTATTAAAAAAAACTTTGTGATTATTTTTTACGCTTATTCAGGTTTACGATTGGGCTAGCGCACAAGGAATACGGGACTTTTCCCAGAACGTCAATAGTTAGTAATTTATTAGTAAAAATGGTGGCTATTTTAACATAAAATTGAATTTATTAAGATTTTCAAACAGTTTTTAGTGTTTTTTAAAGATATCGACATCCCGATGGACCCACTCAATTTTTCTGGGATAGCAGTACCCTAAGTGGTAATTTATGTTATTGTCTAGCAAGATTCAAGATTCAAGATTCAAGATTCATTTATTTGTAAAAACATGGTAACAGTGTAACAACAACAAAGTCGTATACAGGTCTTGATACATGTAGATGTTGAGAGCGCATGTTTTTGCCCATTGTGGCGTACAAATGTCGTTATAATTATATGAAATTAAAATTTAAATTTAACAAGAGAATAGAAATTTCACAAATTAAAAAAATAACAATACTTAATCAAGAATAGGTATCACTGAATTAAAAGATGTCAACGAAAATTAAAATAAAGTCAAGTATCAAAATAATGTCTAGATTTGAAATATATTGTCAAGTATTAAAATAATGTCACACAATTGGTAATTAGTAATGTCAAAGTAATTTAATTAAGTATATCAAAAGTAATGTCAAATATTAGTAAGAATTTTTTTGTCATCTAAAAAGTCAGCAATACGATAATAACACTTGTCCAACAATATTTTTTTAAATTCTTTTTTAAATATATCATTATTTGATTCCCTAATTACACGTGGTATTTTGTTATATATAATTGGAGCCATACAGAAGACACTTTTGACCATTAGAGTAGTTCTGACACGAGGTATACAATGTCTTGTTTTGTCTCGCCTCGTACGATTATTTACATCAGCCCATTGTTTGAACAAATCGGGATTAGTTCTAACAAACATTGCAATTTCGTAAATATATAAACATGGTAATGACAAAATTTTATGTTTTATGAAGTAGGGCTTACAACTGTCAGTTTTTCTTAGATGATGCATGGATCTAATGCATCTTTTTTGGGCTTTGAAAACAACTTCTTTGTCAGTAGAGTTCCCCCAGAAAATAATGCCATATCGGAGAATTGACTCTACTAAACCATAGTAGGCAGTCAATAATGTCTCTTTGTTCGTTTTAAAAGACAATTTAAACAGCGCGTACGCTGAAGAATTAATTCTTTTACTTAGTAGATCTACATGTATTTTCCAATCAAGCTTATTATCGATGGTTAACCCAAAAAATTTAGTCGATTCTACTTTTCTGACCTCAACGCCGTTATATTGTACTGTAATCTTGTTTTGTTTTGCACGTTGTCGAAAATGCATAATGTTCGTTTTATCCAAATTAATTTTTAAATTATTAGTATTTAGCCACTCAATTATTGATATTAACGTATTGTTTATGTCAGATTCATAGGTCAAATTATTATTACATGCAATTGTTACGGTACTATCATCTGCAAAGAGAATCGTCGGGTAAGTTATAGCTTTAGGGAAGTCATTGATATACAATGTAAACATAACAGGGCCTATTACGCTGCCCTGTGGAACACCTGATGTCGGAGTTCGCTCTCTAGATCGGTATATAACTTCTTCTTTCTTTGAAATATCTATTTTGTTGATCTCTGTAAATTGTTTTCTATCAGATAAGCAAGATTTTATTAGGTCTAAAGCTATTCCTCTAATACCATATTTTTCCATCTTTTTAAAAAGAATACCATGTTGAACGTAGTCAAAAGCTTGCGTCATGTCACAGAATATGGCGCAAACTGGCTTCGTTTTGTCAACATTAGACATTACACCAAGCAAAAATTCATAAATGGCCATATTTATTGTCTTTTTTTCCCTAAATCCTTTTTGTTCGTTGCAGAGTATATCTTTCTTCTCCAAATACCGGTAGAGTTGCGAACATATATACTTTTCAAATACTTTTGATAAAACGGGGATCAGGGAAATAGGCCTATAGTTATCAATACATTCTTTATTGTTCTTTTTGAATATAGGTTTGATTATGGAGATCTTTAGTGCTTCAGGATAAGTACCTGAACTAATACATAAGTTCACAATGTAGCTTAAATGTCCACATATATATTCCGCTACTCGCTTTATGATATTTGTAGCAATACCATCGTAGCCCACACTGTTTGTGTTTTTCAGTAATTTAATGATTTTAAATATGTCATATGGCGTGCTTGGAGAGAAAAATAATGAGTCTACTCTACTTACAATTAGCGATGTATTATTTTGCGTAGTGTATTTTAAAGGTTTAATTTTATCTACAAAATGATCATTAAATATGTTACATATTTCATTTGGATCATTGATAATCTTGTCACCTAATTTTATATTGCCAACAAATTCCTTAGGAACATTATATTTAGAACTATTTATTATTTTCCAAGCACACCTTGATCTATTTGTCGCCATTTTTAGAGCATAATCGTTCTGTGCTTTTTGAGTTAATTTTATAATTCTCTTATATCGCTTTGTGTAGTGCATTAATTTATTCTTATTGAATATATTCCGCTTAAGCCTATATTGCCAAAGGAGGGAACGCTTCTTTTTACTACATTGTTTTATCCCTCGTGATATCCATTTAAGTTTGCTAGTAGAGTTTATTGTTTTCTCGATATAAGGAAAACAAAGGTCATAAAATAGTTTAAACAAGTCAATAAAATAATTATATGCATCGTTTGGATCACTAATGTTGTATAGGTCAGAAAAAGAAAGAATTTTAATACATGACATAAATTTTGAGATATTGTCTTCGCTATAATCGCGGCGTCTTACCTTCCAGCTGTCAATAATACATTTTCCGCCCACAGGACACATTATGAGCTGTGCAGTGTGGTCAGACAAGGCATTTTCAATAACCCGAATTTTAAAAGATTTTTTAAAATCATGCGCTATATTGTCAATGCATGTTTGACTGCTTAATCGTGTCGGTTCATTTATAGCTAGTTTAAGGTTATAACCGATAAGTATATTTTCTAAAATTCTAGTGTTAGAGTTTGGTTTTAGAATATTAATATTATAGTCACCGGCCAAAATTAAATGTTTATAGTTTTTATTGCTTATTTTCTGAAGAATGGTATCTAAAACGGTAAAGAATATTGCCATAGACCTTAGATTATTTTTTGGTACTCGGTAAATACATACAACTATGATTTTAAAATTAATTAACTCTATGGCACAGCACTCAAACACTCCGGTAATAGATAGAGCCTTTACTTCTGGGAGTTCTCGGTACTGTATTCCAGATCTCACAATAATACATGCACCACCTTTTGACATGTTGGACCTACAGAAGCTTGAGGCTAGCTGATAGTTAGGAATATAAAAGTTTTTTTCATAGCCCAGCCTCATATTATGTTCAGTTACACAGATAACATCAATATTTGCCCCATTTTCTACTCGTAATTGATCTAAGCAGACAGTTAGTTTGTCAGACTTATTGATTAAGCCTGCTATATTTTGGTGGACAACATTCAAATAGTTACTAACGAAAAAAATCTGTATGATTATGGTCGTGTTTTACAGTATGATGTCTCTGTTCGAATTCATTATTAATCAGTCTATTACATTTTACATCCTTAATTAGGTATGAGACGTTGTTTATTATGGTTCGCAGACCATCATTTTTTAACATTCCAGAACGCAAATAATATGTTTTATTATCGAATGATAGACATGAATTAGAATCAAAAATGTGAGCATATTTTTGTGTCAAATTATCTAAGTACAGTAGTTTATTAAAAGAATCAATCTTGTGGTTATATTGATTCATATTATCCATTAAATTTGTATCTACGGTATACTTATAGGTAGGAAGACAGAGTATGAAGTTAGTGTGTTTAATTTTACTTAGAGTTTCTCGAATGTAACATACTAGAGATATATGTTCTACATTTTGCTTGAAGTCTTCCTCGCCAATTAAAATCACACAGTAGTCATCTTTAGTCAATTTTGTAATTTTTGTTTCTATCCCTAGCAGCAGTTCGGGTATGCCTCCATTAGGCGTGAGGTAGTGTCGCATTAGTGTATTTCCATTAGATCCGTTTAATGTATTTTCAGCTACTTGCAGTACTTTGTTATGTTTGTTAGAGCTTATGACAACTATATTACTTGATCTCGATGGATTATGTATTTTATGTGTGATGTGCACTGGTATATTGTGAAAATTTGTTTCAGTTTCTGCTATTTTTTCAGTAATATGTGTTTGATGTTTAGCTCTTCGTTTGGTAATTTTCTTTTGCTTGATGATTTGAGGATCAATTTCTATCTCTATTTGTTCTGTCTGTACTCCTTTGTCATTAAATGTTACATTGTTGAGAGGAATTGGTGTTTGTCTAGCTTCGTTCCAAATTTCGTTAGAATTCATTTAACCATTTTAACTTAGCTTTACATTATAATTATAACTGATTAATTTTGGCTATCCCTAAGAAGCCTGAAGATTTTCCGGGATAGTAATAGATCCAGTAATAAAACATGTCGTGTGCTTTCTACATACCCGTTTCCATTCGTAACCTTTCAGCTCCTTGGCTGTAATCGATGCTTTTTCACCAACTTCATTATTCCTTTATCTGACCCCTAAGGAAGTTTTTTATGAAAAATTCAGAATAACAGGAAGAACCATATTTTTTATTCAGTATCAAAAGCATCTTTACAATGTTTCATGTCAATCGGTACAGGAAATAAAAAGTTACATGCAAACGAAAAGGGCCCGTTTTACCCCGTAAGAAGCCGATTTTTCAAAATTTTCATTCTTTGTGCTTCATGATGTTGTACGATGTACGTATATTCTAAATTTCAAGTTTGTATCATCGACGGTTTAGGCTGTAGCCTAAACTGATTAATATTGGCTATCCCTCAGGAACCCTACAGATTTTCCTGGATATTATTAGTTCCTGTATTGAAACCTGCTGTGTGCTTTCTTCATACCAGATTTCAACCATAACCGTTCAGCTGGTTGGATGTAATAGATGCATTTTTCACCAACTTTGGGACCTTATTTGACCCCTTAGATAAGGAAAATTCGGAAAAATAGGTAAAAACGTAACTTTTGTTTTGTTTGAAAAGCATGTATACGAAGTTTCAAATGAATCGGAAGAGGGAATAAAAAGTTACATACAAACGAAAAGGGCCCGTTTTACCCCCTTAGAGGTCGAAAGTTCAAAATTTTCGTCCTTAGTGCTCCATTACGTAGTACAATGTACCTATATTCCAAGTTTCAACGTTATATCTTTAGCGATTTGGGCTGTAGGCTGTCTGTCAGTCAGTCACTCAGGGAAGCCTTTTATATAATAGATTATATTTACTATGGCGTCTTCATAACTGAGCCTATTATTGTATTACTTGCAAAATAATGCCTACGGTTTAGCCTGAATTGTCTCAGTATTTGGTTATTTAATTTACTTGTATCTAAAGCTTATTACAGAGTACATACGTGAATTTTTGGATGATAAATTGCCGAATTTCTGAAATTAACTCAATAATAAATAAATATATAAAATAAATATTGGAGGACATCTCACACACGGTCTCTGATCCCAAACTAAGCAAAGTTTGTGATTTGGCTGGCAGAGACTGATATACTACATATACAAATGTATTTCAATGTATGTACTGTATTGTATACACCGCCGACCATACTCCTATTTTTAGAATAATTCCAGTCCATCCAAAGGTTGCCTGGTAGAAATCGCCAAAGGCGATAAGGCCGCCATTGTACAGCATATTGTATAGTTTCCTGTACTGTGTTTGTGTGTACAATAAAGATATATTTATTTATTTATTTATACATGTAGGTTGACTGGCAGATAATGCTGTTTAGCGTTAAGTCCTCCTTTTGTACAAATAGTGTGCAATAAAGTGTTAAATAAATAAATAAAAATACATTAATAACACTCAGACACAGAGCAAACACATATGAACATCACATAAATCCATAAAGCCCTGAGAATCGAACCCACGCCTCTTTGACCCAGGAGTCAGGGTCAACCACTGAGCCACCGAGGGAACCAATAATAATAATTGTATGAGTAACTATGTAAGAAATTTCACTTTTCTTTGCTGGAAAACATTGAGGCAACCTGTACGTACGTAGAAAAAATCAATGTCGTATGTGAATTCAGCAACCCATGCTTGGCCGGCGTGATGGATATGGCCCAATTACCCTTCGCGGATAGGCCTATTTTCAGTCATCCATCAGCCGCAGGACGTCCACTGCTGGACATAGGCCTTCCCTATGGATCTCCAATAAGACCGGTTGGAAGCGGCTTGTATCCAGCGCGATCCTGCGGTCTTAATGAGGTCATCCGTCCACCTTGTGGGTGGACGTCCTACGCTGCGCTTGCCGGTACATGGTCTCCACTCGAGAACTTTTCGACCCCAACGGTCATCAGCCCTCCGCGCTATGTGCCCTGCCCATTGCCATTTCAACTTGTCAATCCGTTGGGCTATGTCGGTAACTTTGGTTCTTCTACGGATCTCCTCATTAATGATTCGATATCGCAGAGAGACTCCAAGCATAGCCCTCTCCATAGCTCGTTGGGCTACTTGGAGCTTACTAATAAGGCCCATAGTGAGAGACCACGTTTCTGTGCCATAAGTCATCACTGGCAACACACACTGGTCGAAAACTTTCGACTTGAGGCACTGAGGTATGTCGGACGAGAAGACACTACGCACTTTTCCGAACGCTGCCCAGCCGAGTTGAATTCGTCGATTGGCCTCTTTGTTGAAGTCGGACCTACCTAACTGGACTACTTGTCCTAGGTAGACATACGAGTCAACGACTTCAAGAACCGAGTTTCCAACAGAAATCGGGGTAGGTAAAACATGGGAATTACACATGACTTTCGTCTTGTCCATGTTCATCTTAAGACCCACCTGTTTCTATTATCCGTAGTGCTATCCGTAGTACCTATTTTCAGTAGTGCACTATTAATTAAGGCCGGTACAGGTATTCGACATGTTTCATTAAGTCATTATAAAAATTTAATTTTCCAGGCGAATGAAAAAATGGCACACAAGTCGTAATTCTAGTCAGGCATATTCTAGGATGCTATTATACTCATAATTTGATTAACTTTTACAATGGTACCAACCCCAAAAGCACGTGAATAAAATCAGCTGTTCAACACAAAAAGTTCATCGACCCGCGACAAAATGTATGGAAAATGTAGGTAATTTTCGCTTGTCAGGGTTGATCCCATAGTAAAATACCTATATTGATCCATATGTGCGCTAAGCTTAAGACTATTGGCTCACAAAATAAAAAAAATCATAAACTTTTGGGGACCCATTTTGCCCCATTTAAAGATAAACTATCATTATCATAATCCTAGATACTACATTATTTAAAAAAGCGCATTGAAGTTTTGGGACGTATCTGAGCCCTAAGGATTTTTTTAAGGAAAATTCAGAAAAACAGGTTTAGCCATATTTTTTATTGAGTCTCAAAAGCATATATACAAAGTTTCATGTCAATCGGTACAGGGAATAAGAAGTTACATGCAAACAAAAAGGGCCCGTTTTACCCCGTAAGTTAGAGTTGGGTACGTTTTTCATCCTTAGTGCTTCATTATGTCGTACGATGTACGTATATTCCAAATTTCAAGCTCGTATCTACAGCGGTTTAAACTTATTAATTTTGCGTATCCCTAAGGAACCTTATAGATTTTCCTGGATTTTATTAGTTTCTGTATTAAAACATGCTGTGTGCTTCCTTCATACCAATTTTCAACCATAACCGTTCAGCTGGTTCGATGTAATTGACGCTTTTTTCACCAACTTTGGACCTTATTTGACCCCTTAGATGAAGAAAATTCGGAAAAACAGGAAAAAACGTGACTTATATTTTGTTTGGAAAGCATGTATACAAAGTTTCAAGTCAGTTGGTATAGGGAATAAAAAGTTAAATACAAACGAAAAGGGCCCATTTTACCCTCTTAGAGGACGAAAGTTTAAAATTTTCGTCCTTAGTGCTCGATTACGTCGTTCAATGTACCTATATTCCAAATTTCAAGCTCGTATCTACAGCGGTTTGGGCTGTAGCCTAAACTTATTAATTTTGCGTATCCCTAAGGAACCTTATAGGTTTTTCTGGATTTTATTACTTACTCTATTAAAACATGCTGAGTGCTTCCTTCATACCAATTTTCAACCATAACCGTTCAGCTGGTTCGATGTAATTGACGCTTTTTTCACCAACTTTGGGACCTTATTTGACCCCTTAGATGAAGAAAATTCGGAAAAACAGGAAAAAACGTGACTTTTATTTTGTTTGGAAAGCATGTATACAAATTTTCAAGTCTACAGGGAATAAAAAGTTACATACAAACGAAAAGGGCCCATTTTACCCCCTTAGAGGTCGAAAGTTCAAAATTTTCGTCCTTAGTGCTCCATTACGTCGTTCAATGTACCTATATCCCAAATTTCAAGCTCATATCTTCAGCGGTTTGGGCTGTAGCCTAAACTTATTAATTTTGCGTATCCCTAAGGAACCTTATAGATTTTCCTGGATTTTATTAGTTACTCTATTAAAACATGCTGAGTGCTTCCTTCATACCAATTTTCAACCATAACCGTTCAGCTGGCTCGATGTAATTGACGCTTTTTTCACCAACTTTGGGACCTTATTTGACCCCTTAGATGAGGAAAATTCGGAAAAACAGGAAAAAACGTGACTTATATTTTGTTTGGAAAGCAGTATACAAAGTTTCAAGTCTACAGGGAATAAAAAGTTACATACAAACGAAAAGGGCCCATTTTACCCCTTAGAGGTCGAAAGTTCAAAATTTTTGTCCTTAGTGCTCCATTACGTCGTTCAATGTACCTATATCCCAAATTTCAAGCTCATATCTTCAGGGGTTTGGGCTGTAGCCTAAACTTATTAATTGTGCGTATCCCTAAGGAACCTTATAGATTTTCCTGGATTTTATTAGTTCCTGTATTAAAACATGCTGTGTGCCTCCTTCATACCAATTTTCAACCATAACCGTTCAGCTGGTTCGATGTAATTGACGCTTATTTCACCAACTTTGGGACCTTATTTGACCCCTTAGATGAAGAAAATTCGGAAAAACAGGAAAAAACGTAACTTTTGTTTTGTTTGAAAAGCATGTATAGAAAGTTTCAAGGCAATCGGTACAGGGAATAAAAAGTTACATACAAACGAAAAGGGCCCGTTTTACCCCCTTAGAGGTCGAAAGTTCAAAATTTTCGTCCTTAGTGCTCCATTGCGTCGTTCAATGTACCTATATTCCAAATTTCAAGCTCATATCTTAAGCGGTTTGGGCTGTAGGCTGTCTGTCAGTCAGTCACTCAGGGAAGCCTTTTATATAATAGATTAATAAAAAAAATATTGTGAAAATATTCTAGTGGTTTCATCTACAAGTTCTAATTAGACCTAGGTACGTCGTTAAGATAAACAATTGAAACCTGATATCTTTTTAATTGCTAATTAGCGTCTCAAAAAAAGCATTAGAGCTACTTTACGACAGTTTTCTTTATGCAAGCGGCGTGCACAACCGTTTAGAATGCAAATAGGACTTGACTCAAGAGCCAATTACTTGCAAATTCATGACATTGAAACCCGCAGAAATCATTTAAATGGATCTCTACCGTGCATACAAATTAAAAGTTAAAGAATGAAGCAGCATGAAGAATGGAACAGTAGCATCTCGACTGCGTTTTTGTTCACGATTTTCTACGCTGACTTTATTGTTGGCAATAACTTCCTTATTCGGTATTTGGCTTTGGTATTCT
Source organism: Hypomecis punctinalis (assembly GCA_949316475.1). Taxonomy (NCBI): domain Eukaryota; kingdom Metazoa; phylum Arthropoda; class Insecta; order Lepidoptera; family Geometridae; genus Hypomecis; species Hypomecis punctinalis. Next base: position 16,433,437 of record OX438801.1, on the reverse strand, counting down.
TTGAAAGTTAACTTTATTTTGGGTAGTCAATTTGTTCCTGCAGAAGATTTGTGGAGTGTTCGTGCACAAGGTAATATAAATCGGTTACTCCGCATCGTCTACGCGAGTAAATCAACTCGCACTGAAAGTAAGCGTGACTTGTGATGTTAGCACGCAAACATCACTGGTATTTTTGTGTGCAATCATGATCTGCACCGGGAACTCACTACGTAACAAAGGCTCGAACAACTACTTTGGAATACTTACATGCGTATTTTGAAAGAAAATAGAAGTACCTAAGTGATTTAGACATATTATAAGGCAAGTGTATAACGAAATAAAAAAATAAATAAAAATAAAATAAGTTCAAACAGTAAATAATAAATAAATAAATAATATTTGAGCATGAATATTTTATTTACATAACTTATGGAACATGGAGTTGTCATTCTATAGTACCTAAATACTACACAAAATAAAATAATAATATAAATTAAAATGTGGCAATAACTTTTTTTTTATATTTTTTTATAAATAAATAAATTAAACCTACAGAATTATAGATCATAATGTTTGAGCAAGAGAATCCAGCAAATTTATAGAGAAGAGAAAAAAATATTTTACGTGAAACTTGCTTACGTATGACTAAGTAAATTAAAAAAAAACTATACCCAGTGACAGTCGAAAAAAAAAGTACTTTGTGTTACACTGTACACAATGTATGATTATACGTCATGCAAGTATAAATTTTGCATAATCGAATCCATTGTAAATTATCGTACTCTTATTACAGCCAGCACTCAAAATATATATTATTATTTTTTCGAATGCGGGTCACATTTGTTACGGTAAAACTTCTTAATTACTTAATTTTAATGTTATTGGTCGATTCATTATAAATCTCTAATAAAAAAAAAATCAACTTTTCGTACTACAATACAAACTCAATCTGTTTTCTATAACCGTAATATCCTGACGGAAATTAACTAACCGGCTTTTAGAGTAGCTTAGTGTGCAGTAGCTTCCATGCTACGTCATCTATCCAAATTACCCTGAAGTTCTATCGTAGCGTAAAATCTAGACTATGTAGTCAAAGTTCTGATGTAATCAAGAATGAACTTCCTAGTTTCAGTTAAGTTTAGGAGTATTCAGTGCGGAAAGTCAACAACCCGTATGCTCAAGTCTATGTAAATACCTTGAATGGGGAAAATAGAGGAATGAAGATAAAAGAAAGAACTAAGAAACGACAAGATTATGATGGTTTAATTGCGCTTGTAGAAAATGTAATGTTTCAAATTATCAGAAAATTTACTTGTATTTTATTTATACCTGATTTCAACATTGTAGCATAAAATATACTATTCATCATATTTTTTATTTTTTAATTTGAATTCTAATGATTTACTGACTTCACTAGTCTGAGACCACGTAAAATAAAACGCTTCAGACAAATAAGTACCTATTCACAGTAGGTGTTGTTAGTTTTGAAACGATAAGCGTCACAATGAATCACATTAGATGTAGGTATTTTGAAGGTTTTATAAAAACTAAAAATGAGTACATTATGTTAGCTTTTATTAAAAGCGTGTGTGTAATATACATGTACGAGGACCATGATGGGACGTTTATTTGTCAATATTCCATTGACAAACGTCCGACGAACATGCTTTTCGTACATAAGGTATTGCACTGACTCGCACCAATATCATAATATCAGATTTTCGAGCATCATGATAGAATCGATCTTCCAAAAGATTTTTTTTCCAAGCATTAGGTACTAGTTGTTGTGCCTTGAGAGTTACCCATTTTTACTGACTTCCAAAAAGGAGGAGTTACTGATACTCCCGAAGTCGTCCCATTTAAATTTTATTGAAATCGGCTGAGCCGTTTTTGGTAAATCATCAATAATGTACCTACATGGATGTCACATCGGTTCGTGCAAACTATTCGAATTCTGTACACGGTGGAAGTCGGTGTTGCGATTTTTTGCTAAAAATGTTATATAATGCATTAGTACCTCTACCTCCATTATGTAGAATTCCTAATATAACACCAACATTAGGTACTTTTCCAAAGGAACGCACAGAATGTGACATGAAGACATGAAAACAACACAGCTCATAGAATTTAATAACATCCAGAGCTAAACGGAGAAACAATCTGCGGGATTGCGAATGAAGCCAAGTTATGCAGAACAAAGTTTTACTAGGAACGATTGGTTTCAGCAATTTTTGTTCTCAGAATTGAAAAAAAATGAGCAGTGATTGTGTGAAGCCATGTTATTCTAAACGATATCTTATGTACGATGGCAGCAGATAGTTAATCTAGGCGTAAAAGTATTTAAATAAGTTACTTTGAAATAGGCTTATTTATATACCTACCCATCAAAAATATTCGGTGCTCACAAAAATAAGGTTAAGTCATGTTATTTTTATGAATAGTTCCTACTAGCTAAAACAAATAATTTTTTAGGTCTAAAAATCAAGTAGGTATGTGCTAATGAAAAATGAGGCTTTTTTGTTCTACTTAACGGACATAAATATTTAAAATATGAATTACTCGTATATTAACATTTGATTTACCTAATCTTGAAAAATGCATGTCAGCACCATGTCGCTATGCTTTTGACAAAATTGATGGAAAAGCTGATATTTTATTGCGAGGTAGCCGCACGGAAGTTTAATAGTGCTGAGGGTAGTGTGGACGAGATTGCTATGAATTGTGGCCGTTCTAATAAATCGGTGCGCAGCCATCCTATCCACACTTCGCTCAGCGCTGAACGTACGAGCAGCTGCAGGTCATAATGATGATATTCAAAGATACATTCGTTATTTAGAAATACGCCCTGTACAAGATAGATATAGCTCAAAAAATTTAATACACATACATAACAATAATATTGAGAAGGCAAAAGTAGCGGCACGTAAGTGTAGCGCTTAGGTTACTGTGGAGGGGATGGCTGCGCATGGTGACCGCCATACTAAACTCATGTGCAGCCATCCCCTCCACACTTCGCACAGCGCTTATGCCGCGACCTGTAATGTGTGTGAGTGAATGTCAAATTTTATTATTTCAGTGGGCGATGACGTCTTCGAGACTGAACGGAGAGTATGAGTCAGCAAGCACAACGTAAGTATTTCTCAATTTTATAGCATGTAATAATATTCCAATATCATGAAATGCACCATACCTAGATAGATTCATAGGCAACTAACTATTCATAGAAATGACATCCTCATAGTAGGTATATATATATATATATATTTACAAGGCATATATTCATTTACTAAATACTAAAAAATACAAGTCACCTTACAATCTAAAATAAGAAATGCAATCTAAACATTAAAAATATATATACATAGGAGTATATAAATCTTGGGTACCTAATATGGTAGGTACTTCGTTCGAAAAATCAGTCCAGTAGTGCCCTGCGCGCCGAACCAAATGTACCCAAAATACTCGCCGCGTTGCCCCGCTGAATGGCCAAAGAAATGCGCTGGACCAAATACCAGCCAGCCCGAGCGTCATTCCCCTTGTCCTTCAGGCGGCGACCCAGGTCAAGTACAAATTTCCTAGCTTCGGTGCCCCACGGTCCCGCTGTTTCGACGGCAAATGGAACAAAGTCGTACGCTGATTCCAGGCAGGCGTATTTGTTGTGTTTGTTTCTGGCGGCTGCCTCCGCTCCTGCCCCAGCAACTTGCTGGGTAGCAGGGAGGTGGCAGGATGCGAAAGTGCTTACGCATGTCGCATCCCACACAAATAAAAAAAAAACAAACTAATATTAAAACTACACTATTATAGCACCTCGATTGTAATTATTTATCCCCCAATACGCCTTACCCACATTTTGATACATAACCTCGTTCGCCATGACTGCTGATATGAGAGGGTAAGTTAACTTCCGATTTCGATGAGTTTAGATGCGTTTTTACGGTTATTACACCGATCGCAATCTTCGTAACAACAGGATGGGAGCAGTATGGGGAATGACGCAGCGTTTTCTGCGGTGTGTAGATACCGATCGACATAAAACATTTATCGATGGGAGATGAACCGGGCGTAGGGAGGCGGAGTTTCTGTGCGCTAGAAAATCCTCCTCACTTTTTTTGGTTGGACATCAGTATTGGATTAAATATTACATGATTGACTGAAATATTTATAATTATTTGTATACTGGCTGACCGGCAAACTTTGTTTCTCGCAATATCTTTATAAATATAGCCTATGTGTAATTTTGATGTACAAGCATTACTATTGCAAAGTTTCATTTTAATCCGTTCTGTAGTGTTTGCGTGAAAGAAGAACAAACATCCATACATACAAACTTTCGCATTTATAATATTAGTAGGATATTAGGTCTAATTATAAAGGTGCCATCGTAATTTAATAGCAACGTAAAATATTTTCTCTCCATCGAATGCCTCTAGTGAAAAAGAATCAGAAGTAGTTAGCTATTATAATTACGATGACGCTTTCATAATTGGGCCTATTGACTCTATAGGGCAATCTCTATATTCACGCAAGTATAAAAACTTATTACAAGTAACGTTGATAAATTTGTAATTTGATTGGTGTAAAAACATTTTTGTACGGTTTTTCCTGGAAAATGGCAGAAAATATTTTTCATCACATCTATTCGAAAAGGACTACTTGTTGTTTTTAAACTTTCGCGATTTGAACACATTATTACTCGTATTTTATACTACGGCTATTATATATTTATACTCGGCCGAAACGTCGGGATGAGGAAGTATTTATTTATCTCGTAATTTTAGTGCGCGATTAGTCCCGTAGTATAAAATAATAAAGGACTACTTGGTTCGCCTTTAAGTGCGCCCAAAGGTGGTGATTTCTATAAGGAACTTTATAAGCGCGCCGAAATTCTTTGCCGCGCACTTTTTGAATTTGGAAGTATTTGTTATTTTAGTGTTCACCGCCAAGAAAATGAATGAATTATTTGATACCATGTAATTTCAATTTAGTTGTTACGTTCTACGTTTTATTAAATAATAATATTACAATAAAATATGAGGCGCTTTTTATTTTCTCATAGATGTGATGAAAAGTAGAGTGTACCACTCGGGCGCAAAATATATTTTTGTCTTGGGCGACGTACTTTGAATCCCTCGCTACGTTCAGGATTCTACTAAAGAATCCCTCACTTCGCTCTGGATTCAAAAAAGCGCCCTCGCCGTAAAAAATATTATTTTGCCCCCATATGATACAATCTACTATTAATTTCTTAAACTTATTTAGTTAAACTTGTTTTTTAGTTTATAACCTAGTTTTTACCAGAATTAAAAAACGTTGGAAATATACGAGTTAAATATACTTATTCTGGGTTAGTTTCAAAGCTATCAAGAATATTCATAATTCGCAATTTCCATACTGTTTGCTACTAGATTGAAGAGGAACTTTGCTGATTTAGTGTATGGTGAACCTTTAACGTTCGTGTTTTGGCGTTGAGTTATTATGACTGGGCCTTCGACCCGCCCTCTTTATTGGAAGCTTGCAGAGTAGACGTCGGATAAGAGCTATATAATATTTTATGAAGTACACTGGCATACTACCTACTTTTGTTCTTACACGATCTTTTACGAATATTTTATAAGAAAATATAAATTTTACATTTTTTTTTTGATGTGACTCTATCAGTATCGATGTATTGTAACTTCAGTTCGATCAAGCTAAATACACAATTAATTAAATTGACATAAGTAATTAGTAAGGCCGCTTTCAACCGATTTTATTTGTGATAAATATAGGAGAGACCTATGTCCAGCACTGGAAGTTCTGTGGCTCAAACGGATGAAGGAACAAAGTACTTAGTAGTTATACATACAAAATGTGATAAATTTGAGTAAATTTTTAGTACTTAGTAGTTATACAAAGTACTTATAATTAATACATACTCTAGAATATGATATTTTGAGTAAAATGCATTGTTCAAAAAATTCAAAATTCAAACACTTGATTATGGAACAGAAATTTACTACACTAAAAAAACAATAATAACTTATTAAAAGTTATTATTGTTTTTCTTTGTTTGTTATCAATAAGCTCAAAAGAAATAAGTTCTATCACCTGTAGTAAGTGAGTAGGACAGTAACACAGGCAAAGCCGGGATGGCAGCTAGTATTATATATATTCATGTCTGCTAATTCAACTTAATCACACCTACATGATAATGCACTAAGAGTGACATATTACTATACATTGGTACACAACTAGGAGTCCAAATTGTACTGATATATGCCTACAGTACAATCTTAATAGTTGTTAGAGTTCTAACTTTATCATGATACGTGTTCATACGAGAATCTAATTGATTGATGACAAACTTGCTCGTCTTGTTAGACACTTAAAAACGTTTAGGTATGCTCCCAAAATTTCATATTGCTCGCATAATTTCACAGAATTAACGATAAAAAATATTAATAATTTCCAAACAACTTTCGTAGCAATTTGCAATGCAGGTACAAGCATGTGTTTATCTCTATATGACCTATAGGTACCTACACGTTTTTTGTGTGTGAATGCGCTGTAGCACTATTATAAGTAGGTATGTTAAAAAGCTACATAAACAATAAAGACCGATGATGTCCCCTCGACGTCAGGCGCAAGTTTAGCTCAGCTCGATTAATATACACAGTATGTTTACAAACCACATCGAAATAAACATTTTATTTTGGGAGCGAAGCATTTCACACGTCCGCAAGAAGTCTGCCAATCATTCCACTAGCTGACATACTTAAAACAGATGCCCGGAGATGAAACTAATTTAAAAACAATAAAAATTGCGTAAGCATTATACGAAAGGAAACGAAAGTTTAAAAAAGTAAGCCCTATTTCGTGTAAAGTTTGGTGCTTAAAGAAGATATTTAACAAAACAAATCAGAAATAGAGCTGTCAAATTGTGACTTTTCCTCAATATTGTGATGAATGAAAAAAATATGTAAACTTCTAAACAAAAACATGGCCCTTGCATTATTCAACCCTTATTTTTATACTCTATAAAATTTAACTTGATCTCTGCGACAGCTGTCAGAAAAATCACGCCTATGAAGTCCTGAATATCTTAATAGTACAGACAGTACCTGTCAATGTCATACTTTGTGGGCATGCCGATTAGTGATGGGCGACGAAGATCGTGACCACAGAATTTTAGATAGAGTTTTAATTAAAATATCGATAGTTTATACTAACGATATTTTAAATAAAACTTAATTTATCATTAATTTTATTGTATATTTTAATATCAAAACATTTTTTACATGTGTAATTAAATTAAACCCAATTATATGTTACATTAGCATCGATAATAGTGAAAAATGTCGATAAATACTATCGTTACATTATTATGAGTATTTAATTAAAATCATAACATTATTTACATGTGTACATACTTGATCTTAAATAATAGTAAGTAAATAAAATCTAATTTCTCACCTTCAACTACTCATTCGATTTCATTACAACATTGTTTGAAAATCGATGTTTTCCACCACTATCTCGACTCTAAAAATGTCAATCTTCTATGTCAATGTCACTGTCGCAGAGATCAAGTTAAATTTTATAGAGTATAGTTAATTCAAAGCCTAGACAACATTTTCTTATAAATGCTCATCACGTCAATATCACTCAATAAAATATATTTGTTTACATTTAAACGCTGAATTATTTCTTCAGATATAAGCATATGGCTGCTCGATCAATAAATATAAACTTTTGAAACCAACAAAAGAAAATGTGTAAATCTGTTTGTATACCAAGCTGCATTTAAATATACCGTTGCAAGCTAAACTTTCGTCCAGATTTTCTCCATGGGTGCCGGCGCCAGAAAATTATCAGCCGAGCGAGAAATTAAAGTAGCCGTGAACGGCATAAAATTAACTAAGTCTCTTTCAGGTGGCTGCACTAAGGGCGGGGGCGCGGGCGGGAGCAAAAACCTAACTAAAAAGGTAAAATTACATGTCAATGAACTATTCCATAAACATTTTGTGAGTTCAATCAAGATTTTTTATTTAAACTGTATATAATTTGGGCACGATATACGACGATATCAGACTAACCTTGGGACCATACTGGACAAGAGTCGCTGAAGATAGACCACAATGGAGACAGTTGGAGGAGGCCTATGCCAAAAGGCACACTGAGCTGAGGGACATTTTATAGGAATAATAACCAGAATACATTCAACCAAAACTCGCTCAGAATAAAAGGCTAATAATAATAATATAATTCGGGCACAGCATAAATTTCTTTATAATCATTATGTACCTCTATGTCAAAAGAAGTCAATAAGCTCTTCAAAAGAATCATAAGATAATGTTATTTCCATTCCATTAAGAATAACAAACAAGATAAATGAAATGATTTTATCGTACTTCACACACTAGGTTTATAAGACACAAGATTATTGCTATAATTTATAAGTACAAAATTAAGAATTCAGCTGTTTTGTGATGTATTATAACTTTTTTTAAATCATTTAATTACAGGAAGGTTTACGAGACGACCTCGTGTAGAGATGAGAATAATAATTTCTATTAGAGTATCAATTCCTATTATAACTGGAACAAAAGCCACCCATACTATACAAAGTAACCTTCCTTCCTTTTGTACTTTTTTGATAGTCTACTACTAATTAGGCCTATCCACGAAGGGCAATTGGGCTATATCCACCAAGCTGGTCCAGTGCGGGTTGATGGATTCACATAGGTCGAATCTCTTCTATGGACATAATACAAGTTGTCCAATTTTTCCTTGCCCGAAAAGCCAGTGGTATGAAACTATTAACACCGTCATTTACTTTAAAATCACCAAAATGTTTACTTAACCCCCTTCCTAAGTACACTCCACCTCACCACCGCTCCCAAGTGTTAAGGTCTTAAGGTAGTCGCGGATTTCCGTAGCGTTCAGCTTGCCTTCCTTGTGCCTTCCATTTCATGCACGCGGATTTTCACACCTAATTAAATAAACTTTATTAATTTAACACCTATAATTCATACAGCTTTTGGAAACGACGACTTGAATGAAGATATGAAACAGCATCTGCATAATTATTATGTACACAAAGTAGAGAGGCACCTTTGTTCCTTTCAAGAGAAACTTAAAGCTCTTCAAAAGGTTTCCACTGTTCAGGAAGTCTTGACACGTTCTTAGTGCTATTATGCCATGGTAGAAGCTTTTCAGGTTTCCGAAAATTCATTTTGAGAGCAGCAATAAAAGTAAAAATGTTTTATGTTTCCGTCGCCTGTATTAGATGTAAAATGCATGCTGTTAGTATAAAACTTTTAACTTTCGAGTTAGTCTCCAGGACTTTATATAAGAAAACCCTCAATCTCATCTCGTGTAATGTCCGTTATCAGATTTTTTCCGTTTTCCTGTATCTCACAATACCCAGAAACAGCCATAGAAAAGTCTTCTTCACGGAAAAATATGAAACAATACCCCACCCGCTCATTAATTTGTTCTTTACGATAGCTCCCGAAAATGAAAACGTGTAAAACGAATTCCGGGACGTAATCCCGCACGCTTTCCGGATAAGCGGGCACGCTGGCGGTTAAAAACGGAACCACTGGCTCTATACTATCCTACTGGCTACAATCCATGAATTGGCATTTAGAATTCTCCACATCAATGCGTAGTTTTATCCCAAACCGGACGTGATAGCCGTGCAAGAGATATCTATAATAATAAACTTCAATTTATCTTTCTATTAGTGTGTTCACGACAAAATCCACTTATCCGATTTCAATCATTCGTTTTTATTCTTACAATGTTATGTGTCCAATTTTTTGATATAACAATATGTAAGTGACATCCAAAATAAACATCGACTATACCGAATGATGAATCATCGCGCAAGAAGTTTACTTGGTTTATTACCAGTGTTACTACCAATCTTATTACCAGTAGTAAGAATGGTAAATGAATAGCAAAGAATCAGCGAACCCAGTTTTTTTATAAACAAACACATGTACAGTGCTGATGCACTGTGACTTCAATCGTAGTCAGAAAAAAAAGTGAAATCGATGCTTGTAGTACAATTCCTTATCCTGTTATTTGCGTATATAATTATATTAATGTAAGTCCGTACATTTCATTAAAGTAGTAAAATATCCTACTAATATTATAAACGCGAAAGTTTGTGAAGATGGATGGATGGATGGATATTTGTTACTCTTTCACGCAAAAACTACGGAACGGATTGAGATGAAACTTTGCAATAATATAGCTTATATATTAGAATAACACATAGGCTATAAATTATAATGATATTGCGTAAACGTTCCATAATATAACGATAAGTGTTAAGTAAGTAGGAAAAAATCTGCTATCTACGAGCTATTCTAGAGTGCGCTTTAAGAAATGTCATAAAAAAAACAACTGTCGAAGTCGAATCGAACAAACTTGAAATCGTTTTTTTTTTATTTTTTTTTTTTATTTTCCACCTCCTTTATTAAGTGGGGTAAGGTAGGGCCTCGGGTTTTAAAGACGGAAAGTGACATAGTCTACTTTTTATCCCGGAAATCAAAATATCATGCGGGCGAAGCCGCGGGTAAAAATTTGTACCTAGGTATATTATTTTGAGTGCCATAGTTTGAACCTTTTTGCAGAGAACTTCAACCGTTGCTTTCCTCAAACTCTGTTATAATTATAATAAAGATAGTAGCTCCAAAAATAGATACCTCCTGTAGGCACTTACGACACGCAGAAGTAATTAAGAACGCATTAATGTAGAAAGCAAGCAGCACGTGCCAACAAAGACTGAATAAAGCGGCACAATACTGCCCGATTAATTCAACACTTTACGTACTGTAAGTAGCATAATAATCATTTTTAACGCGTTTTACTTTGAGACTGATCCTAAAATCGCAAAAGAACATCCCATTCATGTCGTTTTTGAGTAAAACGACGGTTTTTATAAAAAATGAAGCACCTCTACAAACTGCCGACTGTGTAATTTTAGGTATATTTTAATATCCTAGCATACTGTATCCTAAAACTTATCAAGATTCTTAGATTTTTACGTTCTACAAAAAAAATGGTAGGATCATTTATATAACTATCCTAGAAGTTCTAGGGATGCTCCAGAATGATCAGTCTAGTTGACAGCGTACCCAATATGCTGGCAGCATTATCACGCTGAATGGTGGCATGGCAATGGCAATGGTGAGCCAAATAATCGACAGTAGATTTTACAGTTAGACATCGTGTCCATCAAACCCTCGATAGATTTATGAAAATTTGAATTCCATTGTCACGAAATGTTACTGAGGTACTGTTAGTCAAGTGTACCGATTCAGAGTGACGGCAAGAACGGATATGGATTGAAGTGCGTTCACTTGTCCAGAACGACAGAAAACCGGATACGTTCCGTGAGCCAACCTACCGCTATTTGAAAGTTTCGGATTTTTAGCTTTTGTTAAATACGCCGCCAAAATTCGACTAAAATTCGAATTCGAATACGGCAAACGATACATTTGTGTTATATGTGAACATAATAAATGTAATAAATATCGTATGGTGACACTACTCACTCTATTTAGGATACTTGTTAATCATAAATATATTCCATAACGTAATATTAAAAGGCGATAAGGAATCAGACTTGTTTGTTCATCTAATCACATAAACTATTTACAAGAGTATTTTTTTTTTTTTATTTCGAATAGGTTTGCGTTTGACTACACACTGCCTGATGTTAAGCAGATGTGCGGTCTAGGGTGTAGCACGCTTACCTAGAAGATACCTTTTTACTCGGGATTTGAAGACACTCACGTTGTACTTTAACGGGAAGACAGACCCAGGCAAAGCATTCCACATTCCGGCTGTTCGTATGAGGAATGAGGATTCAAAACGCTTGGTTCTAACGCGCGGAATGTCCACCATAAAAGGGTGACGCTTTGGTCGCGTCCGTCTAGCCGTACGATAAAAGAAAGGGGCAGGGGGGACCAGATTGTGCAACTCCTGGGCACACTCTCCGAAGTGTATCCGGTAAAAGACCGACAAACACGCTACCTTGCGACGATGCTCAAGACTTTGCAGCTGCGTCTTAGTCAAGGTGTCGTTGTCAATCAGCCTCCTGGCTCGTCTCTCAATCGACTCCAGAGCCTCCAGTTGATATTTGGCAGAGCTATCCCAAAGGTGAGAGCAGTATTCCATGAAGTATATGAAATACGTATTGTAATACAGACAAAGTTTTATTCTAAACTATTAAAAAACTATTTTCATCACATCTATTCGGAAAGGACTACTTGGTTCGCCTTTAAGTGCGCCCAAAGAAGATGTTTTCTATAAGGAACTTTATAATTTTAATTTTTTTGAATTTGGGAGTATTTGTAATGTTAGTGTTCAGCTTCAGCGCCAAGAAAAGAATAAAAAGAATGTAAATATAAGTTTTCATTTGTTTTATTATTAGATACTATTTAATTTCAATTTAGTTGTTACTCTACGTTTTATTAAATAATAATATTACAATAAAATATGAGGCGCCTTTTATTTTCTCATAGAGGTGATGAAAAGTAGAGTGTAAGTACCACTCGGGCGCAAAATATATTTTTGGCTCGGGTGACGTACTTTGAATCCCTCGCTACGTTCAGGATTCTTCTCTAGAATCCCTCACTTCGCTCTGGATTCAAAAAAGCGCCCTCGCCGTAAAAATACTATTTTGCTCCCATATGATATAATCTGCTATTAAAATATACACAGAATCGTTAACAAATAGGTTTAAACCTATTAATCTCTTCTTTGCAAATATGAAATACCTACTTAGCATCGCAAATACTTTATAAGCTCAAAATTATCAACAAAATAAACGCGTCCATGAGGCCACCCTGAATTATTCGCCAAATAAATTCGATACTTGCAAATCCCTTTATTAATTTAGGTAGGTATCGGCCGCTATTGGATTGGACCCTTTACCATTAAGAATTCGAAAGGTAGAATAATAAGGACATTGAGTAGGAAACTCAATTAGAGAAATGCCTAGCTTCACCTAAGATTATCTTTAAATGGAGTCCCTAATGCCGATACGGTAAGCCGTCCTAATTAGATTCTCACAATGTGTTGAGGGAGAAAAGTTGATATTACTTAACAGGGCACATAATGAAAATGGTTTGCCGACTTCCAAGTGAGAGCTTTGCTATGGGTGAGAATATTAAGATGATATTAATAGAAAACTTACAATGGCTCTTAAAAGTGTTGGAATGAGGATAGAAAGGAGGAAAGAAAAGATCAGGTATTAAACAGGGTTATTTCTAATCAATTAGCATCCTTTTAGGGGCTTATTCTGTACATTAAAACTAACAATGTCTTGTTGTTTTTAAACTTTCGCGATTTGAACACATTATTATTATATACTACGGGGCTAATCGCGCACTAAAATTACGAGATAAATAAATACTGTATCAGTCTACTGTGACCACGGTCGATGGAACTCGGCCAAAACGTCGGGATGAGGAGGTATTTATTTATCTCGTAATTTTAGTGCGCGATTAGTCCCGTAGTATATAATAATAATAACAATGTATTTTCTGCGACTTATGTCAAAACCAAAAAAAAAAATGTTCCATAGTTGGTATCGTTTCCCGTGACCAAATATATGGAAAAGTAGACTTTTTTTGAGTTTTGACAAAAGTCGCATAACAAAAGTTGTTAGTTTTGATGTACAGAATAAGCCCCTAAAATGATGATAATTGATTAGAAATAACCCTGTATAAGTCTTGCTCCAAAGTCGATCTCTTTCTAATCCCCTTTTGACTTAATTCTGGGTCAGGCTTGTCCAGGGTCGAAACCCAATGCAGACACTGCTGTCTTTTTAAGCTACCTTAAAGTCATGAAGGAAAACGTTGTAAGAACCGAGTGTCTCAAAGCTCTTTGCGATTTAGAAAACTGCTCACTTACTTCTATTCGGACAGTATGGTAGACTATAACCTCAATTTTTTTTTTTATTGAAAATTTTTACAAACCACAGACTCCAGGGTTGTGACCTTTGTTAACTAAAATTACAATTGTTAGATTATACTGTACAAAGAGAGTTAGTAGGTACTTGAAATTTTAACCAAAGTTAGTTAGTTGGTGCAATGCGTGAATGCCACGAGCAGACCGGCGACCCGCAAGCAGCACCCGATCACGAGTGTGACACATGTACCAGCCATCGCTCTCCTCGACCATATTTGAGGGAAGAGAGCGACCCGGCACATAATGCCGCCGCAAGAAGGACCTCAATTATACCGCGGTGTCTTCGTTCCTGTAACTAGCAGCTTGGAACTATTAGGAGTTTCACTCTCATTGACTCTTAGATAGAGTCAAAAGCCCAATTAGCCTCCAAAAAACTTGGTGTTCTCTCTAAGGTGAGACGGTATTTCACACCTGAGCAACTATTTAGTCTTTATAAAGCACAAGTCAGGTCTTGCATGGAATACTGCTCTCACCTTTGGGATGGCTCTACCAAATATCAACTGGAGGCTCTGGAGTCGATTGAGCGGCGAGCCAGGAGGCTGATTAACAACGACACCTTGACTAAGTCGCATCTGCAAAGTCTTGAGTATCGACGTAAGGTGGCGTGTTTGTCGGCCTTTTATCGAATTCACTTCGGAGAGTGCGCTCAGGAGTTGCACAATCCTGCCCCATGCCTCTTTCTTCTATCGTACGGCTAGGAAGACGCGACCAAAGCGCCACCCTTTTATGGTGGGCATTCCGCGCGTTAGAACCAAGCGTTTCGAATCCTCATTCCCTATACGGCCAGCCACAATGTGGAACGCTTTGCCTGGGTCTGTCTTCCCGCTAAAGTATGTACCTACAACGTGGGTGTCTTCAAATCCCAAGTAAATAGGTATTTTCTAGGCAAGCGTTCTACACTCTAGACCGCATATCTGCTCAATATCAGCCAGTATGTAGTGAAACGCCAAGTAATAAAAAAAATCTAAAAAAATCTTAGATTTAATCAGTTTTAAATTGTGTGCAAATCTACGGATACCTAAGTTATTATGTTAACTACTTTTTTCAAGTTTGTGCCGGGTGATGCCCTGCCACTGCATTTGCCACTTGCTAGTTCACAGCTGAAATGAAAATTGATTTGCTAGCTATTTATTTACAACAAGTAGCAACGTAGCAACTATATTATAACTATAACTTTTACAGAAATATTCGTGCGATAATGCAACCCCAAATATACATCGACTTGGCATTTTTCCAAATATAGCATCATTCAAAATATTTGAACAGGGAAATCGCCATTATGGCGAAAAGTTAACAGTTCAAAGCGTGGTTAAATAATGAAATGAAACAACAAAAAGCCAATAAGCATTCACGCAGATATTTTATGTTCCGCAAATCTCTACGAATTCGCTCGTAAAAGTAGGTACCTAGTCAATTGAATTGTGGTCTCCGTGGATACGTTCACTGATTCGCGTAATTTTGGCCCGAAATAGCCCTCCAATTTAACACGAATTATTATTATTTTCCACACCAAACATCCGGTTCTTGCTTAACACTTATAATCAGTTTGAAAAACTTTATTTATAGATAAGATACTCCTAATCAATTTCTCAACAAAAAGATAGCGTAGGGATACATAAATCTAAAATATTAAAATCTCGTCTCGAGATTTTGTCTTGTCTTATTAACCTAACAATTTTTTGGTGTAGGTACATATATATAGGTACACATATATGTAGGTGCTATCTATACAATAAGTATGTATTTAAAAATAAGTATATGTAGTTTATCAGTCTCTGGCAGCCATATCACAAGCTTTGCTTGGTTTGGGGTCAGAGACAGTGTGTAAGATGGACATCTTACATCTTACTTTTGGGGACCCAAATATTTATATTTATTTATTTATTTATATGTAATGTAGGCCTAAAAAAAAGTCGAAAGCTATTTTATATCCCTAGGTGATAAGGATGGCCCTCTACAACAACGTTAGCTAGTGTCTACAATGTACATTAAGATTAACAATTCTAATACCGTTTTTTAGAAAATTTTAATGCGAGTTATACCTAAGTATAATAATTTTACACTGAGTGTTTACATCATATTTTTATCAAATTTATCATTCAGAACTTATACATATAGATTGTGAAGCTTTTTCGTTTTCGCATTGGATATAAAGTTGAACATTGTAGAGACCTTGCATGTGGTATAAATAGGTAAGTAAGTACATAGAATCATACGTTTCACCTATTTTCAAGTCAATGAAATTTGACAAGTAGGCCTACCACAAGTTGCTTGGAAACCACTTTTTGGAAAATTAGCTTCGTTGAAATTTTATACAAACAAAAAGATTATAATAATGCACGTACGAGATGTTTTAAAATGTAAAATAAACTTGTAAAGTAACATAAAATTTATTGCATATTTTTTCTACTATTATTTTTTTATTCCACTTTTTATACCTACTCGTACTAAAGCAATCGCATGTTGTTTGCTATAAAATCTAATAAAAAAAGCAAAAGTATCTCTGTCTATACTTTATAGTAAAAAATAATAAACCAGTGAGCTAAATTCTGTTATCTTAGTTAGTTACGAAAAAGAACTGTGGAAATAGACCAAACGCATAAAATATTATTGCATTTTTCTTACCTTTTGCATAATTTTTGCAGATCCTAGAATTGTAGCTGGGTCCAGATGACACTTTATACGAACTGCTGCTATGGTTAAACATATTAAAATATAAAAAAATGTCACAACGTTCTAACACAATATTTTTATCACTGTTATTATCACAAATTTTATTCACCACCAAACACTATATTTTGAGAACTAGTCCGATAAAAGCTTGCTACAGCCAGTCAAAGGGAAAGACGCCTGAATATAAATATTAAAGTAAAAACAGAAACATGAAGTGATTAAAATATTCAAAGCTACTCAAATCCTTATTTCCGAAACAGTACTTTCACAATGCCATCAATACTTGAATACATATTTTTGTTTGATTTACATTCATATACGGTTGGTTTTTTTTTGTTTTGGCGTGAACAAACCGCAGAAATTTTAATTCGATGTAAACGCACTTGCCGTGAATGCGTCGATTCAGAACTGTAGTCCGCGGAGCGTTCTGGATATCGCGTTATTTTTGTTACACCGTTCGATGCAAAGTTTATACAATTTTATTGTCCTAAAGAAAAACTTGCCCATTTATGCTATAA
Organism: Hypomecis punctinalis; assembly: GCA_949316475.1. Lineage (NCBI taxonomy): Eukaryota > Metazoa > Arthropoda > Insecta > Lepidoptera > Geometridae > Hypomecis > Hypomecis punctinalis. The sequence goes on along the minus strand of OX438801.1, from coordinate 16,416,296 downwards.
ATACGAAATTGCGTGGTGCCATAACCGAAATTTAAAATAAAACCGTGCGTGATAAACGGTAGAGAATATAGAGATGGCGCGCAGAAAAATAACCGAACTTTAATATATTGTACATTTATCTATTTATCAAAATTGGCAGGAATTTATAAATCTAGCCATATTATTATAATTTGGCACTATTCACAAATTAAACTAAATTATATAAAAAAAACTATTGAATTTAGGAGCATACCTACTCTTACACCAAGCTTCTCTCTACGTATATGGAGAAAGCTGGAGATATAAGCCTAACTTTAATTTATTGTCATCATTTAAGATTTTCTGGGTTCCTCGTCGCTCCAGTACTGCCGGTCATAAAACTCTGCCACTGCCTTGTTTGCCCTTGTGCTAAGTCTTGAAATCTGAATATTTGTGCTCTGAGCCCGAGTCCTCGGCCACTGCATATCTTCATTCTGGTTAACAGATTTTGTAATCTTAACCTACTTTGTTTTTATTCTTGAAACAGTTTTTTTCAGAAACATAATAATATTAGACTTTAATAATTTTCCTTATTAGTCTGAATTGTTCCAAATGTATAGCAAACAAAATTGGCGAGCTCTATTTTCGTAATACTTCTTTACGAGTCCTTTAATTGAATTGAGTTTTTTTTTTCTAAAATAACACAGAGTCAGTAAGTAAGACAATAAAACATTAAAATAGATTACACCCAAAAACCAATATTAAGCACTGGAAGAGCAATTGAACTACCAAAAGATCCAAAGGTATTCAAAAGAATAAGATGTCAATTAACCAAAAACGAAGATGCCGAAAACCTAAAACTGATGATGATAAGATGATAAAATAATCATTATAATTGAACTGAATTCTTCGAAATGAACATATAGCGAACGAATAAAACATTGAAAGAGATTTCACGTAACTACCAACATTAAACACATGAAGAGCGTTGACCGCAATTCAATTACCAAAAGTTCCAAAGATACACAAACAATAAGACGTCAATTAACCAAAATGAAGTTAAGTAGCGAAGAGCAATTAATTTATTAACTGCTATCCAGTAACAGGAGCCTACTAATGCCATTAAATTGAATTCCATTGTTTATTGTGAGACGAGGCATTTGAGATGGAAGATCTAATTTATTTGTTTGATGCTATTGATGTTTATTTTTGTTAAGATACTCTTGAGCGTCTGAGATAATTATTTCAAAGCGGGAATTAGAGCGCAAGGATAGTAAACAAGTACCTATTTGCTTGGATCATGTGTGGAGGGTACCGCAGTGTCGTGCGGTTCTGTCCCAATTATTAACAGCGTTGTCTAAATATTGCAGTTTCTTATATGATTATTTTTTTAGACCTCAAGCACAATTAAAATGGTGATACAGAATGTGCTTTCTTTTATACTTCATTGTTTTTGCCATGAAAGTATAAATGAATTTCAACTTTTGAACATTTTCTTTTCGATTGAGATTACTATATATATTGTATTAAAAATAATTGAAATATAGCAGGTGCCCAGGTTGTGGCCACTGACCCGGTTGTAACCATTTTGTTGTCAAAATTATTGCATAAATGGTAATTATAAACAATGTAACAACATAAATATTGTTTGTGTAAATCTAAAATTATAATTATTTTTTTTAATATTATTTGAACATTAAATTGTCTAATTAATCGTTAAAATTCAAAGTGGCCACAAATGATACTAGGATGGCCACAACCTGGGCACCTGCGCTATATCTATATTACCACCCATGTGCAGATTAAAATGGTTATCATATTGAACTTTAGGTTTCAAAATTTTAAGTACCTACATACCTCAAACTGCGGTTTAGTTTGGCTAAGCAACGCTTGCCATCAGAGTTTTAGAAACTCTTGAATCGTCTTGAGTTAGAGAGACCCCATAAATTCCTAAAGCCAGATCTAAAAAGAATTACAGAGATCTTAGAACACTCAGAAATACCTATTTTTATCTTGTTATTGCAAAATTTTGGTACAATTTCCCTAACCTTCATGTCAAAATGAATGACATCACAACAGCTGATTCAAGGTTTGATACTGACACTCATATTATAATAAAAAATTTAGTTGAAGAAACTCGTACGAATGTGATTCATCAAACTATGCATTTTCTTATTTAATGTAGGTCATAACTTTGTCATAATAAACATACGTTTCATAACTTTGTACGTTTGTCATGCAAATAATTGTGACCAGTTTGTTCTATGTTCTATTATGTTATTGTTCTATGTTCTGAAAATAGTATAATATTATATAAAGGCAAGTGCTTATCAAACTTAACAAAATACATGGTAACTGTATCAGCCTTTTTAATAGTCCACTACAGGACGTACCCACGAAGGGTGTTTGGGCCATATCCACCACGCTGGCCCAGTGCGGGTTGGTGGATTCACATACGCCATCGAATTTCTTCTACTGACATATGCCTAACGATGTTTCTTGCCTCACTTGATGCCTTCACCGAAAAGCCAGCGGTGGTATATGGTAACATTTGTTGGTTAATAATACATATAAGCAATCCACGCACCACTGGAATATTTCATCCCATTTTCGGACGTGCCTCTGTCTAGCAAAGCTCGGCCCTGGTTTGGGCCTGAATGTGGACGCGCCGAAGCACAAAAGCATCAGGCATACCTGGCTTGGGTCGATGCTCGAAACCGTAAGTTGAGGGACGTTCGTCTGAGGAAGAAGGCATACAATAGGGCTGCTAAGTCCTGCAAAAAGGTTATGCGGAGGGCTCGATTTGACCACATTAGTCGAATAGGAAACAAGCTTGCTTCTTACCCTGCGGGTAGTAAGGCATTCTGGTCCCTAGCTAAATCAGTTGAAGCGAACTTCTGCCGCCCCTCACTGCCTCCGTTGCTGAAACCCAATGGTTCACTGGCCCATACCGCGGTGGAGAAAGCAAATATATTTGCATCTCAATTTGCTGAGTCTTCGCGTCTAGACCCCGGTAGTGCGAGACCTCCAACTTTGCCAAACTGTGACACTGTAATGAGTGAAATACACATCCGGCAAAAGGAGGTCCTCAAAGTTCTCCGCAGTCTAGATGTGAACAAAGCCAGTGGCCCTGATGGTATTCCGGCCATTGTATTGAGAACTTGTGCGCCTGAGCTGTCGCCTGTGCTGACTCGCCTCTTTCGCCTATCTCTGAAGACAGGTCAAGTGCCCAAATCTTGGAAGCTTGCTAACGTGCAACCTGTACCCAAGAAGGGCAGCCGTGCCGACCCTGCCAACTACAGGCCAATTTCGATCACGTCTATACTCTGTAAGAGTATGGAACGTGTTCTAAATAACAGGCTCCTGGCCTACCTGGAAGCGAATGACTTACTCAGTGACCGCCAGTACGGCTTTCGCCGAAACCGGTCTACTGGGGACCTTCTAGCGTACGCCACACACATCTGGAGTGAGGTCATGGAGAAGCACGGGGAGGCGTTGGCTGTCTCCTTGGACATTTCCAAAGCTTTTGATAGGATCTGGCACGAGAGCCTTATTGGCAAGCTTCCATCTTACGGCCTGCCTGCTGATTTCTGCACGTGGATATCAGATTTCTTGAGGAATCACTCACACACGCGACACTCGCGACACTCTTCCTACTGCATATCAACGATCTGCTTAAGCCCGGGATCTTTGGGTACGCAGATGACAGTACAGTCGTGGAGAGCTACACGTCCGATGCAAGAACCAGCGGGCCACAGATCGAGTTATACAGAGAGGCTATGTTTGAACGGCTCAACTTGAGTCTGCAGGCGGTATCCGACTGGGGTGATGCTAACCTGGTCAAGTTTAATGCCACAAAGACGCAGGGCTGTCTGTTTTCGGCCAAAAAGAGACCCTTTCAATTGTCTCCCGCTTTCCGTGGTGTCTCCGTTCCGGTAACTGACAGCTTGGAACTATTAGGCGTTTCACTCTCATCTTCTCTTAACTTTGGCTCTTACATAGAGTCCAAAGCCCAATTAGCCTCCAAAAAACTTGGTGTTCTCTCTAAGGTGAGACGGTATTTCACACCTGAGCAACTGCTTAGTCTTTATAAAGCACAAGTCAGGTCTTGCATGGAATACTGCTCTCACCTTTGGGATGGCTCTGCCAAATATCAACTGGAGGCTCTGGAGTCGATTGAGAGGCGAGAATGCTTTGCCTGGGTCTGTCTTCCCGTTAAAGTACAACGTGAGTGTCTTCAAATCCCGAGTAAATAGGTATCTTCTAGGTAAGCGTGCTACACTCTAGACCGCACATCTGCTTAACATCAGGCAGTGTGTAGTCAAACGCGAACCTATCTGAAATAAAAAAAAAAAAACTTATTTTTTAAATAAATTATTTTTTGTTCGGACTGGCAACCAATACGAATAACTGATAAGTTAAACAGACTTTAACTGATAAGTTAACTCGATGCAGATCCAGTTTCATTCCGTAGTTACACAGAGCCAGTACGTAGTTAAATTAAATATTCTCTTCTGTCACCGTGAATTGGGATTGAATTAGTGATCGGAGGGGATATGGGTCAAAGTTTACACTTAGCCGATAGTTCATATTGATTCATGCAGACGTGCATGTTCCTTCGGGAAGCTATAGAGCGATCTCGTAGCTCGTGCCGAGTACGTAACGACTCACTCAACATGGAACAACATACGTGAGCAATCATATACATGCTCCGACTTCTGTGTCGGGATGAAAATATAATTTGGTTGGTGTTTCCAGACTGTGTAAACATAATTTTAACTAGTTGCTCGTAGTATCATACTAGCAATTCTACTTTGTAAACAGTAAATGCGTTTCTATTTAAAAAGGGAAGAAAAGAGAGAACATGAATATATTTAGTGGAATTTCGTAGGTTGTTTTAATCGTTAAGCCATGTCAGAGGCAGTTAGGCGGCCTAAAAACTCTGACACCAGGGCTAGCCACCCAGCCTATACGAACTTACTTACTTATAGGAATGTTTAGTGAACATATGAAGAAATCGATTTTAGTAATATACCTACAATGAAGAACATATCTGAAATGACTGCTTCATAAAACAAGATGATGCGAGGTGATAAGTGAACAAAATATCATTCGTTTTTATTTAAAAAAAGAATTCCATAAAACTAGCCTACCTACATGCCAGGATCAACATTTTAACATTTTAAATGCATCTTATGTCCATATGATTAGTTATTAAAATAAATACAAAACGGTTGAAGAATAACCGTTATAAGGGCAGTCCACATTTTCCTTAAAAATTACCCGCCAATTTCACACGTCATGTTCCATAGCTGATCATGAGCCAGGGTGCTGCACCTCGCTAAATACCTACCGCTAAAGATAGCTATTGTTATTTATACTGGATGAGCAAAGTGCGCTCTAGGGGTGCGAAAGGGGTCACCACAGGCGGGCGACCATCACTTTTCATCTCATTACCTCGAAGGCTCGACGTGTCCTGAATGGCCATCGAGCCTCATTAGCCGATTCTATCCATCCACCTGTAATCTGAGCGCACCTATTTGAGGACATTGTTATTTTTACATCGTTTTAAAAAACTTTTTGAGGCGAAAAAGGTTTATAAGCTATGATTGGTTAGGTTAACACTTGGTTGGCGGTTAACACTGTTTTAGATAATTAGTGAGTGAATATTTATAAATAGATGCTCCATTTTTTGCGAGCTCGCAATTTTTTGATGGTCGCGTACCTGTATAAAAATAAATATTTCCAAGTTTTTTTGAAGTTGCTTAAGGTAACAAACTGAATTATTTGAAATATTACTGAATTATTATGAGGTTTTTAGAAAAGTGCCAGCATAATTTAAAATACCGGACACGTGCGAGTCAGGTTCGCACATCGAGGGTTCCGTGCAAATCCAGAAAAATTCACAAAATTGGGAAGTAAGTTGTTAAAATCTCTGTACTATAACCATCGACAAAAAAGTTTTTTTTTTTTACTTTTCTCGTCTTACATCGAAAATTACACATTGTTAAAATACATAATTAAAAACCTGTTTTAGCATGTGCTAATGTAGTTCTTTTATATGATACCTTACATGATACGATTTACTCACTTTGAATTTTGAACCCACATTTTGTGTCTGAGTCCCTATTTTTTGTGATTTAAATAAAAATGTACTGTATTCAGATTTATTCCTATATGTGTACTTTGAGACAATGCTTCCCACCAAATTTCATAGTTCTATGTCAACGGGAAGTACCCTGTAGGTTTTGATTTTTGTGAGGTCGAAATATGCGGTTTTTTACGACATAAACGGCTCTAAATTTTTTAAACGATAACTGAGATGTTTTTCTTTTACACAACTGCAAGAGACCATAGATATACGTATACAGTTTAAATTTCAACTCGATATCTTTACGCGTTCCCGAGATAAAGAGTCTTGACATACACACAGACGGACAGACGGACGGACGGACAGGCAGACGGACAACAAAGTAATCTTATAAGGGTTCTGTTTTTTCCTTTTGAGGTACGGAACCCTAAAAAAACACAGAACAAGAAACGAAACATACATCTAAAACCTCATTTAAAACCTTAAACTTATAATCAGCTTTGCTACCATTTTTATTAATAAATGCGGCACCAAATGAACCATTACTTAGCCCCAAATTCATCCATAACTATATCAAAGCTATCCAAAATATGACACCTCAAAACTGCACGGCAGTGCATAGCGTCCATCCCCAGAAATATTAGCTGTTAAATCACTTTATGCGCTGTAATCTCACTGAAAATGTTACCTTTCAGCCAGTAAACTTGTGATGTCTGTGTATGTGAATGAACCCTTTTAGGTTTTTTGTAGAGTATTCCTGAGTATTTTATTACAGCTAGGTACTTGAAGAATTTAAAAGGGTTCACTTATTACAGTCGTAAAATATTGCAATGTTTATTTGGTAGGTAAGTGAGTGCAACGGATATAAATAGACATATATGCTATTGTGCGAACAATTAATAAAACCTTTTTCTACCATTTGTAATATTGTTTCTGGAAAATTCATAAAGAATTGTTTACTCTATTTCTGCTTTATTTCAAACTTTCTATTTCGGTTGCATAGTCCAAATCTTCAAGACTGTAGTACTAGGTAACATTTTTCAGAAGTAAATGAATAACTAATTTTTTTGCAACTTCAGGATTAGCTCCATAGTAAAACTTGATTTTTATGATGATTAAGAAGCAAATCAACATCTTACAGACATGCCACACGGGCGTTGACGCCGCGTAATTGCACCGCGGCGTCACCGCCGCTGCACCGCCGCGGTGCAGCGGCGGTGCTGAGCGTCGTCGCGGCGTCACCGCGGCGACCAGTGTTGCCGGTAGCTATTTAGACATTCAATCTAGAGTATTCGAGTATTCTTTAAATTTTTAGCGGGAAAAAAGGTTTTGAATTCATCAATCCGTTCAATCTTAAACTGAAGATGAGAAAAATCTCTCGTACACGTTAAAAATCAGAACGTGTAATTTGTCACGACGAATGTCACAGTAACAGCTTTCCAAGTGACAGCTGTCAAACTTCAAAGTGATTATCTCGGTCATTATCAATTCTAGACTACTGTTGTTTTCATAAAAGTAATAGAGCTTGACGAAATCTACATTTTGGATGACAGCTGTCAAACTTAAAAGTGATTTATCTCGGTTATTATCGATTCTAGAATATTGCTCTCTTCACAAAAGTAATAGAACTCGACGAAATCTACATTTCGGATGACAGCTGTCAAACTTAAAAGTGATTTATCTCGGTAATTATCGATTCTAGACTACTGCTCTCTTCACAAAAGTAATAGAGCTCGACGAGATCTATATTTCGGATGACAGGTGTCAAACTTAAAAGTGATTTATCTCGGTTATTATTGATTCTAGACCATTGATGACTTCACGAAAGTAATAAAGCTTGACGAAATCTACATTTCGGATGACAGCTGTCAAACTTAAAAGTGATTTATCTCGGTAATTATTGATTCTAGACTACTGCTCTCTTGACAAAAGTAATAGAGCTCGACGAGATCTATATTTCGAATGACAGCTGTCAAACTTAAAAGTGATTTATCTCGGTAATTATTGATTCTAGACTACTGCTCTCTTCACAAAAAAAATAAAGCTCGACGAGATCTACATTTCGGATCACTTTGAAGTTTGACAGCTGTCATCCGAAATGTAGATTTCGTTGACCTCTATCACTTTTGTGAAGACAGCAGTAGTCTAGAATCGATAATAACCTAGATAAATCACTTTGAAGTTTGACAGCTGTCATCCGAAATGTAGATCTAGTTGAGCTCTATCACTTTTGTGAAGAGAGCAGTAGTCTAGAATCGATAATAACCGAGATAAATCACTTTTAAGTTTGACAGCTGTCATCTGAAATGTAGATCTCGTTGAGTTCTATTACTTTTGTGAAGACAGCAGTAGTCTAGAATCGATAATGACCGAGATAAATCACTTTAAAGTTTGACAGCTGTTACTGTGCCACTCGTCGTGACAAATCACACAAGTCCATACTCGATGGGCTTATGAGATATTTTTCATGTCACTTTGCACAAATCAATGCATCTAGGTATTTCAGATTTTATCGATCGCCCACATTATTTCTCTAATATATCAAACGAAGAACAAAACACTTTCTTTCTGCGGTTGGCTCACACAAAATCAGACTGTATATGAGAGATTTTACTTATCTTCAGCCGGTTATCCCTAAAACCTTTTTTTCCGCTAACTGCCTAGATGTCATCAGTGTCTAAGGCAACACTGGGCGCCGCGGTGTCGCCGCGACGAACAGTGTTGCCGGTAGCGATTTAGACATAATCTAGAGTATTCGAGTATTCTATGAATTTTTAGCGGGAAAAAAGGTTTTGAATTCATCAATCCGTTCAATCTTAAACTGAAGATGAGAAAAATCCCTCGTGTACGTTAGAAATCAGATCGTGTAATTTGTCACGACGAATGTCACAGTAACAGCTTTCCAAGTGACAGCTGTCAAACTTCAAAGTGATTATCTCGGTTATTATCTATTCTAGACTACTGTTGTTTTCATAAAAGTGATAGAACTCGACAAGATCTACATTTTGGATGACAGCTGTCAAACTTAAAAGTGATTTATCTCGGTTATTATCGATTCTAGACTATTGCTCTCTTCACAAAAGTAATAGAACTCGACGAAATCTACATTTCGGATGACAGCTGTCAAACTTAAAAGTGATTTATCTCGGTTATTATTGATTCTAAACCATTGATGACTTCACGAAAGTGATAGATCTTAACGAGATCTACATTTCAGATGACAGCTGTCAAACGTAAAAGTGATTTATCTCGGTTATTATCAATTCTAGACTACTGCTCTCTTGTCAAAAGTAATAGAGCTCGACGAGATCTATATTTCGGATGACAGCTGTCAAACTTAAAAGTGATTTATCTCGGTAATTATTGACTCTAGACTACTGCTCTCTTCACAAAAAAAATAAAGCTCGACGAGATCTACATTTCGGATCACTTTGAAGTTTGACAGCTGTCATCCGAAATGTAGATTTCGTTGACCTCTATCACTTTTGTGAAGAGAGCAGTAGTCTAGAATCGATAATAACCGAGATAAATCACGTTGAAGTTTGACAGCTGTCATCCGAAATATAGATCTCGTTGACTTATATCACTTTTGTGAAGATTGCAGTAGTCTAGAATCAATAATTACCGAGATAAATCACTTTTAAGTTTGACAGCTGTCATCCGAAATGTAGATTTCGTTGACCTCTATCACTTCTGTGAAGACAGCAGTAGTCTAGAATCGATAATAACCGAGATAAATCATGTTGAAGTTTGACAGCTGTCATTCGAAATATAGATCTCGTTGACCTCTATCACTTTTGTGAAGACAGCAGTAGTGTAGAATCGATAATAACCTAGATAAATCACTTTGAAGTTTGACAGCTGTCATCCGAAATGTAGTTCTAGTTGAGCTCTATCACTTTTGTGAAGAGAGCAGTAGTCTTAAATTGATAATAACCTAGATAAATCACTTTTAAGTTTGACAGCTGTCATCAGAAATGTAGATCTCGTTGAGCTCTATCACTTTTGTGAAGACAGCAGTAGTCTAGAATCGATAATAATCGAGATAAACTCACTTTGAAGTTTGACAGCTGTCATCCGAAATGTAGATCTCGTCGAGCTTTATTACTTTTGTAAAGAGAGCAGTAGTCTAGAATCAATAATAACCGAGATAAATCACTTTTAAGTTTGACAGCTGTCATCCAAAATGTAGATCTTGTCGAGTTCTATTACTTTTGTGAAGACAGCAGTAGTCTAGAATCGATAATGACCGAGATAAATCACTTTAAAGTTTGACAGCTGTTACTGTGCCACTCGTCGTGACAAATCACACAAGTCCATACTCGATGGGCTTATGAGATATTTTTCATGTCACTTTGCACAAATCAATGCATCTATTTCAGATTTTATCGATCGGCCACATTATTTCTCTAATATATCAAACGAAGAACAAAACACTTTCTTTCTGCGGTTGGCTCACACAAAATCAGACTGTATATGAGAGATTTTACTTATCTTCAGCCGGTTATCCCTAAAACCTTTTTTTCCGCTAACTGCCTAGATGTCATCAGTGTCTAAGGCAACACTGGGCGCCGCGGTGTCGCCGCGACGACGCTCAGCACCGCCGCTGCACCGCGGCGGTGCAGCGGCGGTGACGCCGCGGTGCAATTACGCGGCGTCAACGCCCGTGTGGCATGTGCCTTACTGTTGATGTTTTGAAAATTTTAACCTAAAAACTTTTTTCTTTAATCCCGTGAAATCAGATGAGGTTTGGTGAAATGACGCAACAGTTATACAAACAAGCACTAAGTAGGTACGAGTATATGTTTTAGATGCAAACATTTCCAAAACAGTAATTGTTCGTCGATGTTTGGACGGCACAACCTTTGGCGGTTCAATTTGACAACATTCTGTACTATCATCCATAATTCGCATGGCTGCATGTCATAATAAACAAGTCTTTGAAACCAGATCAAACATGCTAAACTATTCCCAACATTGGAAAACTCGGTGGAAAGGGGCCCTTGTACTGTACATGCGAACAGTAATGGAGCTCACATTAAAGGGCCACGCTTCGAACGCCTTAAGGCCCTTAAGCTATTGCGATACAGGGTTGTGCAGAAAACGTGCTCTAAGCTGAAAGGGGAAAGGTGATTCAGACTATCATTAAGTATGAACAATTGTTGCCCTGCTGCCGGGGCACTAGAATATGGCATCGGTACTCCCTGCCTGTAGTAAGAGCCTTCTAAAAGGGTACCTCTCGGACTCGTGGATGGTCAGATATGGGGCCTCTGGCCATGGCATGGCTCTGTTTTGTTCTGTAATAAAATTGATACAAAATTTTAGTTCTATTTTATAGATATAATTGTATCAATAGCTTATTGTAAAAATAGTTATACTGTTTTATTTTCTTTGGCCACTGCCTAAAACAGTATAACTATTTTTACAATAAGCAATTGATACAATTATATCCATAAAATAGAACTAAAATTTTGTATTCATTTTATTACAGTACAAAACAGAGTGATTGTAAAAGTTGTTCAATTGTTCATACCTTTCTTTTTACGAGGGGGAAATATTTAAAAGATGGCCGACTACTTTGGGGTGCCTGAAAGAAAATAATTAAGCATTTTGTGATGTAAACGTTGTTTTATAATCCTATCAACATTAGGGTAAAACTATACAATACGCCCCAGCAGACAAGACGCCCCACCGCTCTCACACTCACACAGATGGAGATAGACGACACGAAAAAGCACACATGCATGGCCGCCAGTACTTTTTCAACTTTTCTGAAGCGAGCACGTGATTTTTGCATTTATTTTTGAAATAGTGATAAAATATGTAAATTAGTCCTTGAACCATATTGTGGTGCGTACCATACAAATTTTCCAATCTTATGTGCTGCTTTTATTTTCAAAATTACAATGAAAAATACGAAATCATTGATAAATAACCTACGATTTGGCGTGTTATTCACAATTATTAACGTTTGATAGAACCGGCTTTTGAGGTGGGGCATTTTGTAATTAGATATTTGCAAGATGCCCCAGTTATCAAGAGGTAATACGCCTCAATTTTAGTCTCTAAATATAGTACGTATTTCTTACTTTTTCCGGATAAACAAATCGTGGGAGCTATCAGACTCATAGCAAATGAACAAAATAGGAACTCCCATTTTGTCAGACCTTTAGACACATTAAAAAATAATTTATAGCATCATCATGTGATTGCTATTGTGATATCATTGATAGATATTTTAGAAAAATCATCAGAACAGCTATTGGCTCTTCCAGCACCGCCATCACAAGCAACACCTCAAAAAATATGCGCATTTTAAGACCCTTGAACAGACACCATCAAAAGTTTTGACCAAAATCCATCATGTGTTTTGACACAGGATGGACAAACTACCCGCAATTAATTTAATAAAAAAACTAAGTGTGGTGATTCTGACATCCCCAGAATATATTAACAAAACGAAAGCTAATAAAAAAAATCAAAAATCCGTCGAAAAGTAAATCTTCCAAAGAAAAATAAAAATAAAAAGAAAAAGTTGTAAAAGACATGAAAAGTAAATAGCCAGCAAATTAAGGAACTAAACAACAAAGACCTACAATTTTATACCTATATTTATCATCGGATAGATTGTTCTTTACTACTGTAAAGAAGAAATGAAGCAATAAAGTACTGATGAAGAGATATCCGCAGAGGACGAAGAGAATAGACGTGTAGAATGCATGGAAAAATATTTTAATCGAGAGAGGATAAAGTGCTTTCCGTGCTCTCTTTGGCGGCATGATTTCTGTAGAATGTATAAACCGCTATGTAGACCGATATGTAAAAAGGCTAGAAGAGAAGAAACTAGAAAGAAGAAATAGAGTTGAATTATAATAGGATAAGTTAAAAATATGTGATTTGAAAGTTGATCTCTATTACACTAACTTCTAAAATATTAATCATCATATAATTATAAGAGATTAATAATAAATTATAAAGTAGATATTTAGCTAAACTATAATAAAAAAAATATATAAAAAACAATAAACATTTAAATATTCATGATTTGTTTGTTTTTTTTTTACACTGGGGCATTTTGTAATACAAGTAAGGCATCTTGTCAAGCAATGCCAATACAAAACGCCCCACTTAAGGTTTTTAAAATACCATTATAGTATTTAAATGATCGTTTAAAAACGCCAAATAATTATGTAAACCATTCATAAATTATTGCCTTTTAATTTAACGCCACAAAATTTAGCAAATGCTTTAATAATAAGGTTTTATCGATGTTTAAAAAAAAGTGGGGCGTATTGTATAGTTTTACCCTACATTTGGAAAACTTGACATATTGCAGGGTAATGCTGTCAGTATGTTGCTGGGTGCGCTACCATCAGGCTTGAATATTTTGTATCATTTCTAAGTTATCAGTGCTCTGAGAATGAACCTGCTGTTGTTTATGTAGTAGTCATTTATTTTTTATAATTGCATGCAATAGTCCGGGAGGTATGGGCAAGCATTTGCAAAGCAAAAATGCAAGCATTTTCTAAAAGCCTAATTTTTGGTATTACTTTACCATATGATAGTGGTGTTCAACAATACCCCAGCGTTAGTCAGCTAAGTTCAACGTTTATGTTGGCATTTTTGAAGAACGTGAACTTAAGCAAAAATGACACTATACATCAAGAGGATCTAATCAAGTGAACCAAGCTAAATGTTCACGCAGAAGCTGCTTAGTTCAAGTTTACGCACCAAACTACCGGCACTAAAACTCGCTTTCTCGTTTATACCTGCACTTACCTAAACAACGGTCAAAGCAAAACGTTAACAGTTTCAATTTGTGGTCACAAGCGGTTACTGGTGACCACAAACACAGCTCACGGAGTCAAAGTGCATTACCAATTGCGCTCGTTTGTTCTACAATGGCCGAATTCTCCTCAAGTCTTGCAATTTTGGCTTCCACCTGCACTGTGCAATTATGGCTGTAGGCAACCTTTTGTGTCGCGACTAAATTGTACTGCGGAACGTCTATTTCTTGAAATGTGCTGGCACTTTCTGGAATGATCGTGTTTTATGGCTAGTCAGCATTTTAGCGCCAGTTGAATGTTTCAGAATTCAGTCGATTCTATTGAGAATCATTGATCTTTTTGGAACAAATATAATTATAGAGCCAGCTTGAAATGAAACCCAAATTGAAATGTATTTACTTCTGAGTTTTATCCACAGATATCTACTTAGTAACTGACTGACCTAGCAACATTTTTGATTCGCTTGAATCAATAGAATTTGTATGATTTTAAAAGGTTGTATTTAGCTTCACTCGTATGTTTTTGGGACTTTTTTGTTATTTTCCCACGTTTAATAATTATTAAATGATGCATTTATTTTGCGATTTTAGGATTGATACCATAAAAAATTTTGGTCATACTGATGACGATGATTAAGTCCATCACCTATAGTTTACAGAAGCACCTCATTAACATTTAGAAAAAAAAATACAATTAATTATATAATAAATAATGTTTCGTAATACTTATACTTCTAAAATATCAAGAACCGAAAAAATTACACAATCGACATTATTCGTTCGTATTTTCTTCGCTAAACCTTCACCTGCAAAATGCCTCTCCCCTCACACCTTCATCAAAATCCGCTGTCTTAAAAACGATAAAGACTTCATCTCACAAGCGTTCCCAAGGAACCAATTCCGCATGAATAATTTCTCCAGTTCGGTATACACGGTGTTCAGTAAAAATGTCTTTTTTCATTTTTTAGGATCATAAATGTAACAGAGAGATATAAGCTTTACTGTGTTTTCCTTTTGTGATTAGGAAACTTTAGTCTTTTGAGTTTAGACCTCCAAAGTCACACACACTTGACTAGCGGTGCCGGACGCTGACGATGTTTATGGTCGTCAAAAAACTAAGCTCTACAATATAAAATTTAAAAAAATGGGGAGTGTCGTTCAAAAAGTAACAGGTTGTAGCGTCTAAATTCGCTACATGTGGCGCTGCCACGCGCGCGTCTCAAGAAACTAACGTCAGCCAATCATAAACCGAGGGCTGCATCGCGCAAACGAAATTTTCAGCGACGGTACAACACCTCGCCCGGATGAGTACTCCTTTGCGAGCGGTTACCCCAACATCATCATCTCGCTCGTATGGACGACCTAGTCCATATTGGTGACCCCGACGTGATGGACCACCTAAGTCCAAAAGGTAAATGCTTACGATTAAAAAGTGTGAGACTATACATACTAGAAGGTTCCGTCACCGACCAGCACCACCGCGTGTCATCTACGTACGGAGCGTTTCGGCACCGGCAAAATATTCTTTACTATTGACGTACGTTGATGGTGCGTTAAAGTGGGCATAGTAGAGCGTATCGCGTTGTTTTCCGTGCCTGATACTTTCCTAGCACAGTCACACATTGTACAATACGTTATAGTAGGTAGGTACTTTTTAAAGTCAACTCCCTATTTCAGATTATGCTAGAATTTTGATTGTTTAGTTCGCGTATTTATTGTCATCAGTTTTTTTTATTAAAGGAACAAAATCACTCAAATAATTACTTGTCGCCGAAAACGCCACAACCGAGATCTACATGTAAAATACCGGGTCCAGACTCGTGGTTACACCGCTTCGATAGTTTGCTCGAATCGATGTATCTATTCCATTTTTAAATTGTTATTGAATCCAATTTTAATACAATTTAAATAGAATCACCTCCAAAGTATAAGTCTAAAGTATAAGTATGATCTATCACACAAAAAAAAGATTCATCATAATCGGCTCATAATTGGCGAAATAATCGCGTAACATACCGACATACAAAAAACAGTACTTTGGAATTAAGAGCCTTCTTATTGGAGTCGGTTTAGAATTATTATTATTTGACACAGCTTATGTCGTTTTTACTTTCGCTCGAAAATAACCCCAAGTGTTCCAAACCTTCTTACCCCAACATCCAATATTCACGGGTGGCGTGTAAGAAACAACGTAGCGTTATGAACAGCCAATTGTGCCCCATTTAACATAGAATTATGCTACTTGCAAAGCGGAGTTACTTTGGCGAAGGGTGTGTTCCATAGATTTAGAGAGAGGGGGCGTGATGCCGCTACTTAGATGGACCTTGATTTCCAGTCATGGTGTTTGTATTCGCTAAATTACATCTCAGCTTCACAATTTCACATTATTGGAATATAAAATCACCACATGTTAATATCGATCATACATTTGTTTACCATAAAAATAGAGAATGTATTTTTTGGATACTTTCTGAAAAATGCACAGAATAGATGTCCAATTAAACTTGTTTACATTGTGATGATTGAGAAATCCAAAATACGGTATTTAATTTAATTCTATGTCTACATAATATCCATCACTATCACTAAAATTATAATAAGCTATTAGATTGCTATAGCAAGCGTATACAACCGTTAAAATCACAACTATGCGTATCACATCACACATCTCATCATTAATTCATGTTGTAATGCATATTTTATACGTGGACTTTTATTAGTTTGTAGCATTGAAATACACTTAGAAAACTAAGCGTTGTAAATACGTAATATTTTACGTATGGACATACGAGTACAACGTATGCATTATAAGTACCTACCTATGCATTTTGGTTGCATATGTGCGTCCAGTGCATATAACACAGTGACTTGCGCGTCGGACGGGAAAAACCCTCTCTACCAATATCTATGGTATGTTCAGTGTCATTCAGGTGTAACGAACATTTTCTTATTGTAAAGCAGGGTACGGGCTCAATCAATAGCTACATGAGCTTTTCGAATAACGTAAAAACGCTGGAAGGAATTTGGGGTGTGTAACTGAACAAAGGCGTTATTCTTTTTAATCGTTAAAGAAAACGTATAAGTACGAATAATGCTCAAATTGATGGGTATGATATATTTCGTTGTTCTGGTATACTGATATCTGGATTCAGTGATGCACCCGAATCTTGATGCGTCTTGTAATCATCATCAATATCAGCTGTATAACGTCCACTGCTTGACTTTGGGTGAGGACAATGGATTGCCAACAAGACCAATTGGAAGCGGTTTGCATCCAACGTGTTCCTGTGTGATGCGTGCAATTATCGTAATGGCTACTTAATCTTTATGGAGATTAACTTTTCATACAAAACACTATTAAAAACTGTTGTAGAATGAATACCACTAAAAATAAACATAAAATTTAATTATTTTGTTGATCGCTTACAATATTTATTTCGATCCTACTAATATTATAAACGCGAAAGTTTGTGAGGATGGATGGATGGATGTTTGTTACTCTTTCACGCAAAAATCTACTGAACGGATTGAGATGAAACTTTGCAGTAATATAGCTTATATATCAGAATAACACATATGCTATAAATTATAATGATATTGCGTCATAAATCAAAATATCATGCGGGCGAAGCCGCGGGTAGAAACTGGTTATGTATAAACGCGAAAGTTTGTGAGGATGGATGGATGGATATTTGTTACTCTTTCACGCAAAAACTACTGAACGGATTGAGATGAAACTTTGCAATAAGATAGCTTATATATCAGAATAGCACATAAGTTATAAATTATAATGATATTGCGTCAAACATCAAAATATCATGCGAGCGAAGCCGCGGGTAAAAACTAGTGAGAAATAAAACAAAGCATATCGCCATGTCCATCACTTTACTGTATTATTCTCATCTTATTACTTTTCTCTAAGACTACGAATATAAAACGCTCAATAATTCGATTTACTGTCTATCAAACAGACCGCAGTTTCGGCTTAGTTCGTTCAGCAGAGAGTTTTAGAGTTCCGTACCAAAATAGGAAATTGATTGTTACGATGACGATTTACAACAGTTTGTAATCCGTATTTAACTTGTAGATAGGACAATTTATAGCTTACTTCCCTGATTCCACAGTTATACTAGGTCAATGTCCAGCAGTAGACGCCTTATGGCTGAAACGACAACGACAGTTTACTCAACATTTTCTTTTTCTGAAAATATAAATAAAGCTACAAGTAGGTACGTTAAAGTCAATTAGTTGTTAACAGCAATAACAGAAAATAAAATATACACACCTACTTAGAAAATTAATCAAATAACCCACCCCTCGTCATCCCTGGTGCAAAGGTGCCCATAACACCTGCTGCATTGCCGCGTTGGATGGCGATGGACATTCTTTGCACCAGAATCGAGGTAGAACGGAAGTGGTACGTTAAATTAGGTACGTTAAATAGTTGTAGGGTCTTGTGTAGGTAGTACTATAATTAGCAATTTGAAAAATATATCAAGAACGGGAATGTATAAAGAACCAAATCAAATCAAAGGGATTTATAAGAATTATTATCTTTATTTATAAATTTTGTTTTTATTCTACTTGCACTGCACTCCATCGTACGATGTCATTTCATCATCAACTATTAAACACAATCGAAAAAAATAGAATACCAACAGGAAACTCCACCGTCCAGCGATAAGTCAGACTTATAATCAAGCCCGTAGGTAAGCTACCGGGAACAAACCAGTGAAGCCAACATACGTCCCACGGTTGATAATTATGATGATACAAAACTATAATTGTGGTACAAAATATTTTTCTCCTGCACACTAGTTATTTTTTCCTTCTAATGCTTAAAAAAATAACACCAGTTCAGATATTGGAATTGGACCCTTGTCGTAATAAAATCTCTACCCACAGCACCACTTCCATTCCAATGTGCACTATCCCTTCTTTTTACAAGCTCACTCGTAAACAAGAGCAGAAACACCCAATCTCAATAATAGGTTTTGCTGTATCGTATAACTTCCACAATATCCACATCGGTGTGGAATTACCCGAGCTGTATTACCCGAAATGGATATGGATTTTGATTGGGTCGAATGATGAATATTGGCGCTTGAAAGCTGAATATTGCGAGTCCATGATGCACCTAACGTTCGAGTTTAATTGAAATGCTTATGAGAATTGCTCCAATCTGTACGACTCCTAACTGAGGTAAATTTATGATACCTAACTGTGTGATTGAGTGTATGGAAAATTAACTCCAGTAAACGTAGCGTTTAATTTACTCGAGGCATAGATATTAAAGTTGCAAGCTTTGATATAGGGGTAGGAGCACCATGACTCTTGACCATGATCTCCAGATTTATGCAGATGCTTTGTCAGCCGATGGTTTTCCTGCAATCAACGTCGTACACTTTTTTGCGTTTGCTACGATTGAGCTTTGACCAATTCTCATGTTGAAATCAAATTATTTTTCTATTGAAAAAACCGGGCAAGTGCGAGTCAGGCTTGCACATCGAGGGTTCCGTAAAAACACATTATTAAAATTATTAAAAACCTGTTTTAGCATGTGCTACTGAAGTTCTTTTTTATGATACCTTACATGATACGATTTACTCACTTTGAATTTTGAAGCCATATTTTGTGAATTTTGAGGCCCTATTTTTTGGTGATTTAAATGAAAATGTTCAGTTTTCAAATTTATTCCTATATGTGTACTCTGAGACATGTTTCTCGCCAAATTTCATAGTTCTTCAACGTCATGTTTCATGTCAACGGGAAGTACCATGTAGGTTTTGATTTTTGTGAGTGTCGAAAATTGCGGTTTTTTACGACATAAATGGCTCTAACTTTTTTATACGATTACTGAGAAGTTTTTCTTTTACACAACTGCAAGAGACCATAGATATACGTATACAGTTTAAATTTCAACTCGATATCTTCACGCGTTCCCGAGATAAAGAGTCTTGACATACACACTGACGGACAGACGGACAACAAAGTGATTCTATAAGGGTTCCGTTTTTTCCGTTTGAGGTACGGAACCCTAAAAATGACACAAACAAATCTACTTTATGATTGATGATTACGCCTTTCATTCAACATCTATGTATTCTGAAACCAGTCAAGTAACTTTATCTTTATCGTCCTATTATTATTATGAAGTCCATAACTAATCATAGATCTAATCTCGAAGAGAATATTATCCTTATCGCATAATTATCACTTCAATCACAATATTTTTTTTAGGAATAATAATAACCCCTGATAATACGTCTCTTCGAGATCATGTATGAGACACCAGCTTATATTATCAGCGTGCTGAAGCGAGATCTGAATACGTAATTCAGACACGTTAGAAGAAGATGAATTCACGACAAAAAGGCGGATCTAAGCTAGTGTAGCCGGCTTTAGTGCCAGACTTTGTCTTTGGATCATGTATCTTTTTAGCGTATGACACGATTACGTCTTTGAAGTCCAAACTCCACCGAAGCAAAAGTTTGCAGAGCTAGGGACTGCTAGGTAGAGCGTTGTAGGTTTTGCTTTACCTAGGTCGTGCAAATCTGTGGTTTCAAGGATAGTGGTGCTGTCGCATATTACTAACGTTATAAGTTTTTTCTCACGTTACGGAGTCAATAACCATCCATCCATCTTCACTTTTCTTTTGTGCACTGTTGTACATAGGCATATGGATCTCCAATAAGACCGATTGGAAGCCGCTTGCGCCCTGCGCGATCCTGCAGCCTTTATGACGGCATTCGTGCACCTTGTGGGTGGACGTCCTACGCTGTGTTTGCCGGTACGTGGTCTCCACTCGAGAAATTTTCGACCGTATCAGTCATAAGCCCTCCGCGTTATATGCCCTGCCCACCATTTTAACTCGCCAATTCGTCAATAAATGTCAATGACCACTCTCTAGGAAACCGTCATCAATATGGAACTAAACAGAAAAAATGCCAGGTCGATGGAAACCGTGCTATTTTGTTTAGGTTAACAAAATTTTAGTGAAATTATTAATCGCTGTATTACGGCCGCTATGTGACGGACATCACTATCCCAGAAATTAACCTATTACAAAAATGACAAATATTTGTTTATAGGCGTTTGAGAGTTGGTTCGCAAACACGGATTTTTCTGATAAAAAATACCTATACAAACCTTCGCTCAGTCGAGATTGTGTTTTGTTTCTTACCAAGCTATTATCATCTTTCTGCAATGGACTTACGATCTATAACACTCTACGTTGGTCTCCACATCACCGCTGGTCTCCATTGCGGTGAACCTGATACGTGGAGAGATACGCAAGCGCGATCAAAATGTACCTAAATAAGTTTATTGAAAGATGATTTATGACAGCACGTGACTGTCCTTTAGGCTGCATATCCACCAAAGATTAGATGTGTAGATGAGCAGGCGACAAAAATCACAGATAAAATTACGTTACCTCGAAACATTTTGTCGTTTTTTACGAGAATATCGCATCTCTGGTAGGAAATCACCCTTACGGCTGCACAACGTATTACATGCAAGACGCACACGGAAGATACCTTGGAGAAATGACAAGTGTGGAGCTCTTGTATCATATTGAACATTTACAATATATCTGATCGTGTTCTTCTAATTACTACGCATTGAGAGAGACAGAGAAAGAGGTACGCGATCTGCCTTGTCTTGAAATCTCAATGAAGCCGAATATACCATCTAAAACCGTCTTATCTATGAAATGCTACACATCTATTTTCTTCACTTTTCTTTGAACTATGGCTGTTGCAGCCATAAGTTACACAAGCCATCACAAAAAAAAGATTCAACTTTTCATTTAACAAAGTATTTCACACCTATACACTTCCCGATAAATAATACCTAGGTATATCACAAAATTCGAAAACAGCGAGTTACCAGCTGGTCACTTTGACAAGTAAAATGCGGCTTCACGTCGTTCAAGATGATAGTTGCTGTATGATTACGTCTCATTCTATCTAATGACAAACTTTTGTAAGATAAAGCAGTAGCGACTATATGTTTTGTCGGTCAATTGAATACGAGAGCTCCAGTTTTGTCATTTCTCCAAGTAAGATACGGTGAGATTTTGTATGAAATTATATTTCTTAGTATATTTAGTTAGTAATATTTTTTTTTACTAAACTGTGTATCGAATATCATATCAATCTGTTCGTGGGAATACGGTCAAATTTCAATAACTAGATCTGATCCAAAAACGGGCAAGTGAAGTTAAGTAAAACCGTTTAAAAATAAAATCGTGTGTAAGTGCACCATTTACTACAATCAAAGGGAGAAAAGAACCTAATCAGACAACAACTCTCTATCATATCTTAAAAGAATACAATCTATTAGAAGCGTCTGCAAACTTTTATTACAAGACTGTTTCAGTTCATATTTTTGCCGCTTACTCCAGTGCGGTTGTTCAATAGCCTCCTTCACAAAGTTCTGCAAACTTGATATATTTATGGCCGCGACTGTGCCAATCGTAAAAAAAAATTCTCAGTATATAAAAGGCAGTGAGTGAAAAGAGTAATTTTCTCCTCCATAAAAACAGTTACGCAGTTATTTATGGTGATACCGCAATCTATACAAGGGATTCGGCCCGGGGCAGAGAATTAACGATTATCCCGGGGTTTTTCCTACAAAGAAATATTACTTTGACAAGTAAATTTTGTGTAGGTATCTCTTTTCATGCTTATCGGAATTATTAAGAAGGCATTAAAAGGAGTTAGCTTTTTCATTGAGTTGCCCGGAGTGCGGATCTCGATGTTTTTAATCCTCAGAGGTTTAGCAGATCTGCAATGCTTTTGATGAGTAAATTATGCTGAGTAAAGAGTAGAAAGAGTAATTTATAGGTAGGTTTGTAAAATTACTACTTTGGTGATAGATTACTACTTCAATAAGCAGTGTGTAGTCAAACGCAAACCTATTTGAAATTAAAAATAAAAAAAAAGATATTTGACGTTCGCAGTTTTCTTCTGTTTTTTTTTTCTATCTTTACACCTAAGTATCTAAGTACAAGATGTTTCTTTAGGCAAGGATCACATTTTATATTTGAGTACAATATTCACATTTAATATTGTACTCATCATTTGACTTTTTATTACAATGGGACTAATCCTAAAATCACCAATAAATATAGCAGGTCTGAATCCTTGGTTTGTCGGTTTGTTTATTACCCTTTCACGCAGCAATGGAGCAATGGATTGACTAGATTTTTTTTGAATGAATTTACTTTAAATAATATTGTAGGTTACATTTTAGGCCAACAAAAAAACCCTATGAGATGGCACAAAAAGCAATGAACTACGTGGATGGAAGTAAACATAAAAGCTAGTTAAAAGCGGGTAAAAGCTAGATACCATAATTATAGATTTCAATACCTAATTAACCTACTTACGCTACAAAAAGCAGTCATACACTGCATTCGTATATAATAGCTTCTATTCGCAAATATGTAAATATTAGACAGCTATTAAAGCCATAGATAATGGCATTATGAGAACAAACATGAGGCTCGCTGCACCGTTACCACCAAGCTATGCCGGTCCCCCGAGCCAAAAATCTAAAATACACGAGGTTGTAATTGTTACCAGCTCCCTGGCTGTTGGTAAATGCAAAAATCCCGCCGTATCGTCGGAATAAATGTAAAGTGTAAACAATCTGTATGCTAATCACACAACAGCGTATGGAAATAGATAAACAGTAGGTCAACTCATTGGCGAATACTTTGAAATACAACAACTTCACAGTGTATTTACCATGTACCTACATAAAGTCTAGTAAGTACTTAAAAATTTTTTTTTCTTTTTGGCTTATAAAAATTGTCGATCTGATCTGTGTTTACATTTTTCGCTTTTCAGCCTCTGTTTACACATAGACGTCCTATCTCGTCATGTTGCTTCTGGAAATAGCTTATAGATATTCATCTCATACATACTTTTGCCAATCTTACAATGTACATTAAAACCTCAGAAGAATGACAAGTAATAGAAGTATTGCTAAATTTTACTCCAATAAAAACTACGTTACAGCTGTCTTATTCATTTCTGGTTATACAGAGAGTGAGTAGAACAAGAAAACGTAATGTCTGTCGCATACGTCAAAATCGTCAGTTGGAATATCAGAATAGTTAAAATTTGGTTCCACTTGGTCTTTAGTCTTTTTTAGAAATTTGAACCCTCTTGTTCCAGAAAGATGGTTCAAATTTCTGATCATTTTACCTTCCTACTTTTTATTACCTTTTTGAATTTGGGCACCCAACGGATAGCTCGATAGCTATTTTGAGAAACCCTTCGAAATTATGTAAGTTCGGGTGTATCCGCATCTTTTTCTAACGCCTTTCAAATTTAAAATGTGTCAAAGTGATGTATATCTCTTGCTATTTTAGTACAATTTCTATTATTTCTAGTTCTTATTCTATGATTAAAATAATTAACACTACCTATTAATAAAAAATAAAAAAACTCTGAAAAGAAAGAACATTCAACGTCATGCAATATTATCTCATCAAGATCCCATGCACACGAGTATTCTTAAAATAAAAATATATTTTTTATTATTTACAGAAAAAATAAGGACCTAGTTTATTTCTCAATCTTCTTAAACGTTTCAGTGAAAAATACATCCTATTTTTGTATCTTAAATCCTTTTTATATCGCTTAAGTCCAAGGACCTTTCCACCTTGATTTTAGTTTAATCTGCTCCTCACTCAGTCAGATAATCCTATAAGTTTCGCCAAATTTGAAATTTAGGCTTTTCTCGGCTAAAAATAAGGAAGTTAGAAGTTAAGCTAGACTTTAGGAAGTTCAAAGCTGAGCTTTACGAGGAAAATTATGATTTAAACGCTACCTGATATATAATTAGTAGTTCTTCAAACAGAAGACCTCGCGATACATTTTTGAAACTGAATCTTTATAAGCCTAAATCTCAACTCGCTCTCGACGGATTTTGTTCATACTTGCAAACCTTGTTAGAATTTAGTTTTTAAACAATCTTGCTGAATATTATCAAAATCGGGTGATAATTAATAACGAGACAGTAAATTTTCCCTCTTTTTGACCGACGAAACGAAGGAGGAGGAGGAAACTCAATTCGACGCGTATTTTTTTATGTGTAACAACGCATAACTTTTTACTTAGTAGTCCGATTTCAACAATTCTTTTTTTATTAGAAAGAGTATACTTTAAAATCGGTCCCATATACATGTTATCGAAATCGGTTGAACCATTTTTGATAAATCAACAATAATGTGAAAAATGCTACATCGATCCGTGCGAAATATTCGCGAATTCTGTACACGTGAACTGTCTGTGTACAGTGAAGACGGTTATGCTGTTTTTTGCGAAAAAAAATTACAGGAGGATTACAGGGTAGATAATAAATACCCTTAGTTAATGATCTAAGGTGATACCAGTGTGAATCACTCAAATCTTCTGAAAGTGCTACTAAAACAATATATTCAGCGAGTTTTACGTGAACTACCTACTGAGTCTTTTAACTGTGATCATACAGTAGTGTCTCACGCGCAAGATAGTGTATTTTCTCGTGGCTTTTCCACTGGAAAATGGCTGGCAATGGCTCCGATGCTCTTTTGTTTGTCCCGGCCTTTTCACTAACATAGCAATCGCCTTTTTTGAGAGCGCAGCTTACTGTTGCAGCTCGTCCGTGCGACTGTAGGTAAATAGATTTAAAAAAGATTCGGAGGTGTACCGCAAGCTGAAACATTGTTATCTATTGGATATTGGTTTAGCTTTTGTTTTGCCTTCCAAATACTAGTAGTTTTCCGAACAGTAGATCTCGCGACACAACTGAATCTTCATAAGCCTGTATATTGACTCGCTTTTAACTGATTTATCTAAATTAATAACCTTGCCAAATATTATCGAAATCGGATGATAAATAGTGCTACAGCAATCCCCTCCTTTTTGAGGGAAATACCTCCCCCTTAGTTTCGTATAGATTCGTTGATTTTCTCGAACAAAAAATCACACCGTAATATTAGTAAGCAAATATTTTAATTTAAATTAAATAAAATTATGGGATTTTTTTATTAATTTAAATTAGGGGAGGCCTATGTCCAGCAGTGGACGCGCTATGGCTGAAATGATGATGATGAAATATTTTAAAGCCCGTGATTCGTTTAAAAGCAAGAAGCTTAAAAGCCCGTGATCAACTGGTAAAATCTGAATTTAAAGTTCGTATTACAAACACAAAAGTTGGTTTCTTATATTTCAAACATTTTTTCAATTTGAATGGTTCGGACATAGTTTGAAGTGGAGTTTCAGTTAAACAACTGAAGCAATAGTAAAACGACTGTGGTTTAACTATTTAAAAGACGTCAACTTCAGTAACTGAGTTCACTAAAACCATTGACACTTTGCTCTATTTCTTCTAATGTTTGACTCTTATTCCGTTCTTGTCTGAATATTTTCCGCTTATAAGGATAATGCTTATTTTCGCTTATTTTAACCACCATTAGCTTTTTTATAAGGTTTTGTGTCTTACGTAAAGCGTTGCTTTCCCGCGCACAAACTTTCAACAGTATATAAATAATTATTATCTACTCATTTTTATAAACCACTGAAATTGCAAACGAAATTAGCTGCTCGATTAAAAAAAAAATTGGCAAGACTTTCGATTCAAACTTTGTGTTATCTTCAATCTTATTTTGGTTCAAGGTAGGTACTTAACCTTGTATATGACTACGGAATAACTTCTAGATGATGGAGATATTCTAGACTACAATATCATTTTACTCGTTACTATGACCAACTTTACCATGAGATCAACCACGAAAAAAAAACAGTTGTTTCATAGAACAATTCCACCAACTTTCGACAAAATGCAAAAAAAAATCTGGTTATTTTCACAATTTAGTAAAAAATGTTCACAATAATAAGTAATACGTGTTTACATTTCCTATCGGCATGTAGTATAATTATGTGATCTTGAAGGCGTAGGTTATGAAAACGGTATGAGAATTTGTAACCTTACGAGAGTTAATCGAATAAGATGACACCATTGTCACGGTAATGGTAATTATTAGTATCCCGTCTTGATACTAACGGTCAGAACGCGTAGACAAACTTCGGTATACACTCGGTTTACCAATAGTCGCAGATGCACCGTAGTGATGAACAAACGTGTGGGTTTGTAATCAGTAGGTAAGCGTGATATTTACCTACCAAGCAGGCAGCCCGAGCGCGTGTTAGAGCCCATTTCACGAAAGAAGTCCCGCAGATGCAGCAGCACAATCGCATGGCCGATCTATCAAAATCCGATGATCTAAGTTTTAAACTAGTTCTACTAATTTTCCGTGGGACTTCTTTGATGAAAAGGATTTTACGTACTGCGTGGCCACGTGGGGCTGGAAGGTAGCTATTAATTTCAAGGACAAGGCGGAGTCACAATTCTGTTAGGTTCCATTACCGTGTCATACCTCACATACCTCAGTGCCCCAAGTCAAAAGTTTTCGACCAGTATGTGTTGCCAGTGATGACTTATGGCACAAAAACGTGGTCTCTCACTATGGGCCTTATTAGTAAGCTCCAAGTAGCCCAACGAGCCATGGAGAGAGCTATGCTCGGAGTTTATCTGCGAGATCGAATCAGGAATGAGGAGATCCGTAGAAGAACCAAGGTTGCCGACATAGCCCAGCGGATTGGCAAGTTGAAGTGGCAATGGGCAGGGCAAATAGCGCGGAGAACTGATGACCGATGGGGTCGAAAAGTTCTCGAGTGGAGACCACGTACCGGCAAGCGCAGCGTAGGAGGATGACCTTATGACCGCAGGATCGCGCTGGATGCAAGCCGCTATCAACCGGTCTTATTGGAAATCATTAGGGGAGGCCTATGTCCAGCAGTGGACGTCCTATGGCTAAAATGATGATGATGACCGTGTCATTGTCGCTTTGTTTCTTATTGCTACTGTTAAGTACTTGTCCCACTCCAAACTCGATTCCTGTCTCATCTTAGTCATCAAGCTCGATCATCAATTTCTTCAGGATAAATTGATTTATCTCTTCAATACAACCTTGAGATGTCAATGTCAATAAAGCCACCCTACAGAGAACGGGGTGAGACAATGACGTAATTTATAAGGGGTTATTACATAGGGTTATTAATTTAATATAGGTATGGTTCACAGTAAATGTAATAAGTAGCTTCAGGATGATGATATGCCTCCCTTTGAACTTCGAATTGGTAGATTAAAATCTAGGCACGAGTATAATAAAGTTAACGATTATAGTCGAGAAATTCGAAATTCTATTTTGCTAACGGGATTTTATAAATAAAATCTGCTGAAATATAAAACGCGGTATTTATCTCGAGTACCTAATAAAATGAAGGCGTTCTAGATTTTAGGAAATTATATTTGAGATACTTTTTAGTTGCTATGAAAATTCCAACTCGCACTTTTACCTTTTTTACATTGCGGGTGTTTTAAGTTACAATGTAATGGTCTCTATTATTTTTCATTATAGTAACTGATTTTGATCAGTGAAACTGGTAAGTAAATGTAATTCTTATATTACTACCCCAATACCGTTCAGCTTAATTCAATCAGTACTACCCCAATACCGTTCAGCTCAATTCATATCATTATCAGTTCAAAATCTCATTCTTATCTAGACACGCGGCAGCATGTCCAGCCAAGTCTAAGAAAAAGGCGACGCGCGGCAAGGCGTCGGTAATACACGAACCATTTCGAACCACTTTTGACCCCATCATAACTCGAAACTTTTTAACCTAAATATATGAAATTTATTACAGTATATTTATTACAGTTATTTAGCTTATCTAGAATAAAAAAAATCATTAATTTTGCTGTAATAGTTGATGAAATATTAACGTTTAAAAACGGGGGTTTCAATTACTGATTCACTGACTCACTCACTGACTTATAGATCAAAAACCTAACCCACTTCCAAATGACCTATAAACTTAATATTTGACATCAAGGTATCAGACACATACAAAGAAAAAAAACTTTGAATTTTTACTCCCCAAACCTATATAATAGGGGATGAAAGCTTGTATGAGAATTCCACAAATTTTCATGATATAAGTATAAAAAATGATTTAAAGATTCTCTGTTAGAAATAATAAGACACGTGTTTCAGGATTTTTAATTAAGACGAAAATTTGTATTTCACTCTCGAAACTTTTGATGCTAGAATTCAGAAAATATTCTTTATCCCCTCCCCTACTAGATGTCCAAAAATTGTTAAAGGGACTCTTTGTTACAAATAATAAACACGTGTTTCAAGTTTTAGTAAATCAGCCACTAACCTTTAAACTGAGGATTAGAAGATGGTATGAGGCTTCCGCAAATTTTGAAGCTAGAGATGTGAAAGTCAATAAAATTACTCCTTGTAGTAAACTCCAAAAAGAAGTGAAATCCAACAAAAACATTTTCATGTGAAATGTAGCCAAGTCGAAATCACAGTTCACAGTATCAAAAAGTTGTCAGATCTCACGTAAAGCCAAACTGCTAACTCTACAATCCTCACTCTACAAGTCCTTACTTCACAAATTCTACATCTTAGTCAATATATGCGGCTTGGCTGTTTCGCTAACTGCGCATGGGCGTAAAGTGAAGATTGTTTATTATAATTCTGTTATACAAACATTTCTGTTGTAACCTTAGTACCACATTTATCTCAAAAATCAATCACCATCTTAACTAAACTAACATTAGGTACATATTACAAAGAGTCTATAAACTTATCCAATTCTTGAAGCTAGACCTATTTTACTTATTTCTAAAGCTTTACAGCTTACACGAATAGAACTAAACCTTAACAAATTGCCGGTACACTCCTGATAAAATCACAACACAATTCGTCCTTGAAGACGACGACGTAGCGACTTCCCCGTATTCTGCGCCGTCCCTTTGTTGTACCAAACCTAATTCCTTTTACTTCAATTCCTCACGAGATTGAGTTCCCCTGCGATGACTAAGCAACCGCCATCACGATTGGACATTAATTAGGAATCTTATTACAATTTATTGCACCCAATTTGGGGTTAATTATCGTCTATAGCTAACGCTTTTGTAACGTAAGCCTTACAACGGCCGGCCACGTCTTTATTGCCTAGCCTCGGAACTTTCGGCTTTTATTCTGCCTGAATAATACATTCGGCGTTTCAGGTTGGAGAAATTTGGTTAGAAATGTTTATTGATTTGAACGGTTTGGAAAGACACTAATAAATGTATGTCTGTACAGATGCGTAATCTACATGTCTTATTATCATTAGCCTTAAGCATAAACTAAGTACTCGAGGTTGAGGAGGTTAGTCTATGCCACTGTAAGCTGAACTTAGATCATCACTACATAGTATAAAACAATGTCGCTTCCCGCTGTCTGTCTGTCCATATGTATGCTTATATCATTAAAACTACGCAACGGGTTTTATTGCGGTTTTTTTTTAAATAGAAACAGTGATTCAAGGGGTGTGTATGTGTAATACACTTGAGCAAAGCCGGGACGGGTCGCTAGTATTTTGTATATGTATAGATTTCTATAAAGATTTCCCATAGAAGAGAACACGAGTACTCTTAGAACTAAAATAAAATGTAAATTTAGTAGGTACTAACTTAGTGTTTTTGTGCTGTACTAAGATTGTCTCAACATCAATATCATTACTATTATTACCTATTACTATTAATTATTTTTCTTTATTCAGTTGAAATCACAGGTTAAGCCTGGTCCTTTATTAGGCATCAATGGAGCCTAAGCTAACATTGAGAGGCCCCTTTTACAATTTTATTATGAAATATAAAAACAGTAGTAGGTATAAAAAGGATAGCGTGAAATGGAAACTATGGCATATAAAATGACTTGAAATATCGTAACTGGGCTATTTTGGTGAAATTTTAAATGTTTTGTAAAATTAGACTACGGAATGAGGTACGGCACCCGCTAAATATGCCCTATTTCGAAATTTCGTAGCCGGTGGTGACTTGTCGTCCACTAAATAGGCCCCCCATAAAGGCTACCGTAAGTTGGCGCCGAAGGGGCAACAATGGTGTGGACGGCTTAGGGTGTCGAGAGGTGTGCTGCGCTATCACTAGACGCTACTCGCGGCGTTATGTCCTGTAACACTTCCACCCTGGAGCTTAGGTTCTTAGCTCTTGCGGTTTCCACTCCAAACCGACCGGTTAAGGCAAGAGAGGAGTCAGGGGTCTCATTTAGCCCCAGGGAATCAGGGTTCGCGATGTCACCAGTCACTGACGACTCGCCACAAAGTCGCCCTTGCGGTTTTATTATTTTATTATTAATTGTTACTATTAATTATATATCTTCTTTGCTATTACTATGACTCCAACTCTCTTGTTCTTAAAATTCTAATAAAGAGACATATCTTCATTAGATTTAATTTAGAATCACTTGTAATCGTATACCTACATCTAGTAGGATTAAATCCAGCATTGGGTTTTAGTTACTTTACTTACGTTACTTTTTAGTTACTATTTTGTGTGATGATATTCCCACAGACCTTTTATAAATGTCCAATCTAACAAGCAAAAATCCTATAATTATTTTTGGATGTTTTATTTGCACGGTTTTGGCAACGGCATGTTTTTTGGATCTCATATTGATGGTTTCCGCACACGCCATTTATCACATTTAATTTTATTACTGTGACAGTCAGCTTCGAGGTTTCACTGAAATGTGAATTTGATCTGGAACACTGTTAATTTGTTTTTTAATAAATACATACGAGATTGTACTTGTACATACTTTGAAAATAGGCATATGTGAAAGATGGTGCTTTGGCAGGAGCTTATAGAGGCATAAATATGTAACTATGTAGGTACTCATGTTAATGAAAAAGTATGTACAGTAAGATGAACCTAAAAATTATAAAAATAAGAACAAAAATGTACCATACAAAAAAATGTACTACCAATAAAAAGTGTGGATTAGCTTTTGCTTGTTATTTAGAGGTCCTTTAGTAAAAATTGTTCATATTGATGAGAAATAGATGGATAAGTACCACACTCCTCTTTAAATTTCAGCAATTTGTAAACAGCTTGTGTACTGTACATATTTTTAGGGTTCCGTACCTCAAAAAGAAAATACGGAACCCTTATAGCATCACTTTGTTGTCCGTCTTTCCGTCTGTGTGTATGTCAAGACTCTTTATCTCGGGAACGCGTAAAGATATCGAGTTAAAATTTAAACAGTCTACGTATATCTATGATCTCTTGCAGTTGTGTAAAAGAAAAACTTATCAGTTATCGTTTAAAAAAGTTAAGAGCCGTTTATGTCGTAAAAAAACCGCATATTTTGCACTCACAAAAATCAAAACCTACAGGGTACCTCCCATTGACATAGAACTATCAAATTTGGCGAGAAGCATAGTCTTAGAGTACACATACAGAAATAAATCTGAAAACAGTACATTTTTATTTAAGTCATAAAAAATAGGGCCTCAAAATTCACAAAATATGGGTTCAAAATTCAAAGTGAGTAAATCGTATCATGTAAGGTATCATATAAAAGAGCTTCATTAGCACATGCTAAAACAGGTTTTTAATTATTTTAACAACGTGTTTGTACGGAACCCTCGATGTGCGAGCCTGACCCGCACTTGTCCGTTTTTTTCTAACAGTTTTGGAAAGCTGGTAATACCACTTTGGCTCTTGTAGAAAAGATATAATTACTTGCAAAGAGTAAACATAAATTTTAACATAATTAACGCACAGAGCATACTATAGAAAAACATAGAGGTTATTTTA
Source organism: Hypomecis punctinalis (assembly GCA_949316475.1). Taxonomy (NCBI): domain Eukaryota; kingdom Metazoa; phylum Arthropoda; class Insecta; order Lepidoptera; family Geometridae; genus Hypomecis; species Hypomecis punctinalis. The sequence continues at coordinate 16,383,717 of OX438801.1, read as the reverse complement.
ATTCCCAAAATATATCATGCTTATTATCTTATATTATAAAATACTTTCTTTAACAAAGTATCAGGTTGGAAGATAATTACCACCTTTTAACAGCAAAATAACCGTAGGTAAGTACCGCTGGAGCGCAAGCAGTCCCTAATAAATATGCGTCTATAGCAACCTTCTGTATACCGACCACAGTGTAAAAAATTTGCAGTAATACATCTTGTATCTACCTTAAAGGGGCAATCCTTGTTTATTGAATAGTGGATTAAAACTATAAGCTCAGACTTAAAGCTAAGAACAACTGTACTGTACTGTACCAGCCTTTTTGATAATCCACTGCAGGACATAGGCCTACCCACTATGAGTGATTGGGCCATATCCACCACGCTGGCCCATTGCGGATTGTTGGATTCACATACGCCATTAAATTTCTTCTACGGACGTATGCAGGTTGCCTCACGATGTTTTCCTTCACCGAAAAGCCAGTGGTGTGAAATTCCGTACATAAATTCCAAAGAACTCATTGGTACGGGACTGGGTTTTGAACCCACGACCTCACGATTGTAAGGCGGATGTCACTACCTCTAGGCCACCACGGTTATAAGAAGGTTATAAGAACAACTAGCTAGAATTAATACAAAAGCATCGTTTCCTGACCCTTGAGTGTAGATAAAAACTATTTTTCAGTAAACCAACAAATAAGAATGAAGACCAAAAACTAGATTTCTTCAAATTACTAATATACAAAAAACCAGTTAAAAAGAGCGGTCCGAGGTGCGAGCGTGTCCGTACACACAAGAATTTTGTAAACAGCTGTTTCCTCTAACGTCTTTTCTATCAATCGAGTAAGCATCAGAATATTCATAAAATCGTTGCAAACATAGACACAACAATGAACGAATGCGTTTGGTTACACTTTTAATAGAGATAGAATGAACTTTCGCTGGTGTTTATCGATTTAAGTTTGACGTACGTCTAAAGGTGCCATTTGGAACCAAGCTGCTAAATGCAACTGCCGACAGCACGAGCAGTGGCTTGATCAAACTAGTAGTGCAGCTGAACCCAAGACAAATGAAGTCAGCCACAGCTGCACTACTTTGTATCATACGCTGCACGTGCTGGCGGCAGTTGCAGTTGGCAGCTTGGTTCCAAATGACACCTTAAGTTGTTTCACGATCTTTGTTTCACAAAAAAATCCAATGTCCAGTGGCTGAAATTGCGATATCTATAGTAATACCTAGAATATTTTTCCACTGTGGCGCAGCCGGTCCGGTTCATTTGGCGCATCCCGCCTTTCGACGGCAGCTCGCCTGCTGTGAATAGAATCCAAATTACTTGAAAAATTCTCCAAGTGCATTCCCTCTAGCGATGTTTCTCGGATTGTTCTTTAACGAAATTAAGCGCACTTGTTAAATTGATTAACTGGAAACCAGCAACGGTAGTGTAAACAAGAAATGATATTGGTGATTTAGACTAAGAAACTTGACTTGAAAGGATTCAAACCCGGTCCTGTAGAGCTCTTTGGAAGTATGATACAGGTTTATGTTGTTGATTATGATTATAGAGTTGATTATGATGATGACTGTATGTAACTTTTTGCATAACATAAGTCATCGAGATTTCGCAATCTAAACTTACTTAAGGTGGCCATACACGGTCAGTTAAACTGATCAGTTTTTCGCGTCACTCCAAATGGGGCTCATTCAGTAAATTAATAGGTAGGAATTTGTGGTACACGATTTGAACCACTACCTGAAGCTGAGCTCACACGATGCTATGATCGCATCTGTTCATCAGATCAGTGCAGCGGGGGCCTAATGTTGATAACTATTGCTGGTAAGCTTAATTGAAGAAACTAAATGACACCACTATCTTATTCGAAAAATATAGATGCTGCAAAAAGTTGATGGGAATCAAAGTTGTAGGAAATCAAATTTCAAACAACTATGGATCCGTTAATTTCTCATTAAAGAAAAAAATAACAAAAGTTATTAAAGAAACAATATGGCACACCTATCTTATTGAAGAAAATATCTTTCCTAATAAAAGTTCATAGGAATCAAAGTTGTAGGAAATCAAATTACAAACAACTTTGGTTCCAATAATTTCTCATGAAAGAAAGAAATAACAAAAGTTATTGAAGAAACAAAATGGCACACCTATCTTATTCAAAACAATATCAATCCTAGAAAAAGTTGATGGGAATCAAAGTTGTAGGAAATCAAATTTCAAGTAACTTCGGCTTCAATAATTTGTCATGAAAAATTTAAATAACATGTTATGGAAGAAACAAATAGAACCACTAACTTATTAAAAAAAATATCGATCCTGGAAAAAGTTGATGAGAATCAAAGTTGTAGGAAATCAAATTTCAAACAACTTTGGTTCCGATAATTTCTCATGAAAAATTGAAATAACACAAGTTATCGAAGAAACATCATGGCACCACTGGTTTATTAAAAAATATCGATCCTATAAAAAGTTGATGAGAATCAAAGTTGTAGGAAATCAAATTTTAAGCAACTTCGGCTTCGATAATTTCTCATGAAAAATTGAAATAACACAAGTTATCGAAGAAACATCATGGCACCACTGGTTTATTAAAAAAATATCGATCCTATAAAAAGTTGATGAGAATCAAAGTTGTAGGAAATCAAATTTCAAGCAACTTCGGCTTCGATAATTTCTCATGAAAAATTGAAATAACAAGTTATGGAAGAAACAAAATAGAACCACTAACTTATTAAAAAAAATATCGATCCTGGAAAAAGTTGATGGGAATCAAAATGGTACAAAATCAAATTTCAAACAACTTTGGTTCCGATAATTTCTCATGAAAAATTGAAATAACACAAGTTATCGAAGAAATATCATGGCACCACTGGTTTATTAAAAAAATATCGATCCTATAAAAAGTTGATGAGAATCAAAGTTGTAAGAAATCAAATTTCAAGCAGCTTCGGCTTCGACAATTTCTCATGAAAAATTGAAACAAGGAAAAAACAAAATAGAACCACTAACTTAGAAAAAAAATATCGATCCTGGAAAAAGTTGATGAGAATCAAAGTTGTAGGAAATCAAATTTCAAGCAACTTCGGCTTCGATAATTTCTCAAGAAAAATTGAAATAACAAGTTATGGAAGAAACAAAATGGAACCACTAACTTATTAAAAAAAATATTGATCCTGGAAAAAGTTGATGGGAATCAAAGTTGTAGGAAATCAAATTTCAAGAAACTATGGATCCGTTAATTTCTCATTAAAGAAAAAAATAACAAAAGTTATTAAAGAAACAATATAGCACACCTATCTTATTGCAGAAAAAATCTTTCCTATAAAAAGTTCATAGGAATCAAAGTTGTAGGAAATCAAATTACAAACAACTTTGGTTCCAATAATTTCTCATGAAAGAAAGAAATAACAAAAGTTATTGAAGAAACAAAATGGCACACCTATCTTATTCAAAACAATATCAATCCTAGAAAAAGTTGATGGAAATCAAAGTTGTAGGAAATCAAATTTCAAGTAACTTCGGCTTCGACAATTTCTCATGAAAAATTGAAATAACACAAGTTATAGAAGAAACAAAATGGCACCACTGTCTTATTAAAAAAATATGGATCCTGGAAAAAGTTGATGGGAATCAAAGTTATAGGAAATCAAATTTCAAACAACTTGGGTTCCGATAATTTCTCATGAAAAATTGAAATAACACAAGTTATCGAAGAAACATCATGGCATCACCGGCTTATTAAAAATATCGATCCTAGAAAAAGTTGATAGAAATCAAAGAAGTGGAAAATCAAATTTCAAACAACTTTGGTTCCAATAATTTCTCATGAAAAATTGAAACAACACAAGTTATCGAAGAAATATAATAGCTCCACTGTCTTCAAATATGGAACCACCAATTCCCACCTTTTTATTAACTGAATGAGCTCCCAGTTGGAGTGACGCGAAAAACTGATCAGTTTAACTGACCGTGTGTGCCCACCTTTAGGCAATTTTTAGGGTTCCGTACCTAAAAGGAAAAAACGGAACCCTTATAGGATCACTTTGTTGTCTGTCTGTCTGTCTGTCCGTCTGTGTGTATTTCAAGACTCTTTATCTCGGGAACGCGTAAAGATATCGAGCTGTAATTTAAACTGTATACGTATATCTATGATCTCTTACAGTTGTGTAAAGGAAAAACTTCTCTGTTATCATATAAAGAAGTTAGAGCCGTTGATGTCGTAAAAAACCGCATATTTCAACACTCACAGAGTACACATAAAGGAATAAATCTGAAAACTGAATATTTTTATTTAAATCACAAAATAATAGGGCTTCAAAATTCAAAAAATATGGGTTTAAAATTCAATGTGCGTAAATCGTATCATGTAAGGTATCATATAAAAGAGCTTCATTTAGCACATGCTAAAACAGGCTTTTAATTATTTTAACAATTATCGATAAAAGACGAGAAAAGTAAAAAAAAAAAACTTTTGTCGATGATGATGATGAGTATAGAGATTTTAACAACGTACTTCCCAATTTTGTGAAATTTTCTGGATTTGTACGGAACCCTCGGTGTGCGAGCCTGACTTGCTCTTGTCCGGTTTTTTATAAGGTCATTAACCTCAGAGCTATACACAGTAGAGCTACGCACGGTTCTACACACCGTAGAGATAAAATGTATTTCCAATATAATTATACCTAATATTGTTTCAATTAAAACACTAATAAAATACATTTAGCACTAGTACACAATTAGTATTGCACCAGCAATCTGGCCACGTTACCCTCTGCCACGGGTCTTTTAGATTAGTTTTATTTTTATTTTAGTATATTTTAAGTACCTACCTAAGTTAATTTTAATAGTTATAGTTTATGAAATATTTTTAGGGTTCCGAACCTCAAACGGCAAAAACGGAACCCTTATAGGATCACTTTGTTGTCCGTCTGTCCGTCTGTCCGTCTGTGTGTATGTCAAGACTCTTTATCTCGAAAACGCGTAAAGATATCGAGTTGAAATTTAAACTGTCTACGTATATCTATGATCTCTTGCAGTTGTGTAAAAGAAAAACGTCTCAGTTATCGTTTAAAAAAGTTAGAGCCGTTTATGTCGTAAAAAACCGCATATTTCGCACTCACAAAAATTAAAACCTACAGGGTACTTCCCGTTGACATAGAACTATGAAATTTGGCGAGAAGCATTGTCTTAGAGTACACATATAAGAATTAATCTGAAAACTGTTCATTTTTACTTAAATCACAAAATATGGGTTTAAAATTCAAAGTGAGTAAATCGTATCATGTAAGGTAGGTATTATATAAAAGAGCTTCATGCTAAAACATTTTTTTAATTTAATAACGTGTTTGTACGGAATCCTCGTTGTGTGAGCCTGACTCGCACCTGTCCGGTTTTTTAAACTTTGTTGGAATTATAGATCAAATGTATTAGTTTTTTTTACCACTCAATTTTAAACAACAATTTCGCATAATTTCCTATTAAATTTAAATAAACTTTGGAATATGAGCAAAATCAATGGATACAGTTTAGCTATCGTACGGAATAAAATGATATTGTCACTTTATTACTATCGATCGGTTTTTACAAACATTCATTTTGAGTCATAATTCGTATTTATTATATACATTTCTAATTATCATAATTGACCTATTAGCCTGACGATACCTACTCATTTCCTAACCTCCGGCTAAGGAACCTTTAGCACAGTGACCCTTTTCATACGTTGCCATACGGTCTTTTATTGCGATTGTTATTTGACGGCTATGTACTTACCTACCATAAAGTCGACGTCATAATCAAGCAGCTCCACAAAAGCGCGAATATCGACCGTTTAAACGAGGCGGCCATCTACACAAGGGTTCCAATTCGAAATCCTCGTCATATTAGAATTTCTTTGTCTCGCCCTCGCGCCCCAGCCTATTGTGAGAGCTGTAGGCACGGATCGGTACATTGGAACAATCAATCACTAGACTGGATGGAATGTGTGGTTTCCATTGATTACTTCAGAGTCGTGCTAGCAGCGCAAAGCTAAGCGGTTTATTTCACACCCGAATTTGAATCGGTTTGCCGGGTTGCAGATTGAATAATAGTTTTACAGGCGCGTGTGTATAAATGCCAATTGGGTTTTACGCAGTTCACGCTGCGAAGCTGCGAGAAATGAAGATAGGCTCTAGCCTGGCCATACTATGAGAAATATTACTTTATATACTTAAGGGTCTCTGTTTTACGATAAACATTATCTATCATATGCAGTACGTGGATTTTGCTGGTGAACATAGCGTAGAGTACACTAGTTATTATAAATAAATTATTTACTATAGAGTAAACTATTTATTTTATCTGCAAGATGAAAAGATCACTTAATAATCCAAACCACAGGAATACCCTGAAGTAGTTATTAAATTATTTCGTTCTCATTATATTAATAGATTCCTCTTATATAAGGAATGACATTATATTGGTTGTAAGTTATTTACCTGCCTAATACATACGAGTACAATAAGATAGCATAATTGTTTATCCCTGACAAAATCGAGGCCGCTTGTGCTACATCGCTATGTAAATGTCTAAAATAAGAAAATGTAATATCAAAAATCAGCAGCTACTCATTTTGACCGTAGCACTTATCATAAAACAAAAACTGAAAAGCTTTTTGCGGTCAAATTATTCGTCAAACGTTTGTTCAAGATCCCTAGAACTCGCGATCTACTAATATTACGCAATTTCAAAGACGGACGCACAGGAAAGAGCAAAACAAAATAAAAATTAACAACTCAGAACTGTTTTACTTTTATTAACATTTGAAGTGCGGAAAGCTGCTATTCCCGTCTACAATCCAGCTGTAAAGCAAATGTGTTTAACGTACAAGTTTTGGAGCAAATCCGAAATTACGAGCGTAATAATGGGGCGTTCGTTGGAAATGTCCATTCAAAGTCGTGCATGTGGTCAGTGTATAAATTGTCTCTTGAAATTTGAGCAATTAAGGCTTTCCTACTTTTGGTGGTATTATAAGCGCGTCTAAAGTACCTAGTTATGTTTGAGTTAATTTATAAGGTAAAGGAAATAATTGACAGAATGATTGACAGACAAGGTGGGTGAATCTCTTGATGTTCCCTGGTGCAAAGATTGCCTGATCATTCTGAGTCGGGATCTTGTTGTTGCGGGCATTGGATATTTTTGCACCGGGAAAAACTTTTTGAATAGTTTTTTTTTTCGTGTTAATTATTTTGTTAATTATTATTTTAATTTAAGTCTTCTTTTTATTGAATGTACCTATGATGTATATAATACCTATCTGCGCGTCCTTCAAGTGTCGCAGCTAGTGAGCGGTGGTTAGTAATAAACACGCTTTGCTCACGAGTGCCGGTGTGTTATTTACCTACCTACGCGGAAACATATCAACCTACCCTAAGAAAAATTACAAGTAATAGAAACAGTACTAAAATAGCAAGAGAATACATCACTTTGTCTCATTTTAAATATGAGATTTAAAAGGTGTTAGATAAAGATGCACATACACCCGAACTTACGTTATTTCGAAGGGTTTCACAAACTAGCATTGAACTATCTCGGGTGTCCAAATTCAAATAGGTAAAAAGTAGGAAGGTAAAATGATCAGAGATTTGAACTTGCTTACTGGAACTAGAGAGTTCAAATTTCCGAAAGAGACAAATGACCTAATCTAACCAAATTTTAACCATTTTGACATTCCAACTAGTGATTTTGACGTATGCGACAGACACTGCGTTTTTGTTTTTGTTCCACTCACTCTCGCGTATGCTCTATAACCAGATATAAATAAGAAAGCTCTACGTAGTTTTTATTTAAGTAAAATTTAGTAATACTTCTATTACTTGTAATTTTTCTAAGTACCTACCTATCATTGTGCTGTTATTATACTTATATCAACTTTAGTGAAATTAAAGCTCAGACTTTATCAAGGTGGAAATGGGCGAACCTGACCAGAGCATTATATTTCGTAAGCCAGTTGTAGCAACGCCGTATTTGCTTAGCAAAGAATAAAACATGGCGGAACACGTATGGAATTTATACGAGCTGACCGCGAATTCATTAACATTACCTACTCTAGAGTTTAAAAAAGCCGTGGTGGTCTAGTGATAATGTCCCTCGCCTTACAATCGTAAGGTCGTGGGTTCAAATCTCGGTCCCGTACCAATGAATTCTTTGGAATTTATGTACAGAATTTCAGACCACTGTATTTTCGGTAAAGGAAAACATCGTGAGGCAACCTGCATACGTTTGTAGAAGAAATTCGATGGCGTATGTGAATCCACCAACCCGCACTGGGCCAGCGTGGTGGATTTGACTCAATCGCCCTTCGTGGGTAGGCCTACGTCCTGCAGTGAACCATTAAAAAAGCCTGATACCGTACAGTATAGTACAATACTCTAGAATGTAGTTGTATTATGACCAACTTTCACAGTGGGATCAAACTCAAAATTATACCTATATATATCTCTGTGGTAGACTCTAGGACATAACTGCATAAAATAATACCTACACTAAGCTTTAAGCACTATTGGTAGATTTTAAAAAAAAAGCCAAGCGTAAAATTGACAAAATCCACCCGCCTATCCCACAATTATTACAATCAGGCGTAATTGTAAGGCCATGTATGCACTGAGAGATAATTATTGATAAATGTTGTTTCTGAAACAAATGCTTTGTTTTCAGAAACATATTATTTTATTTCTGTACATGCTACGTGACATATTTGCGATAGAAATCAAGCGAAACATTCAGTTAAGCAACAGTCGCATGCAAGTGTGGAAGCGTGTTTCATTTGTGTATAAACATGTCTGTAGAGTTCATGGGACGATTAAAATGTTTTTAAATTAATGGATCTGAACCACTGATAGTGTAGATAGCAATATCTCCAAAACATTGTTCTTATAAACAACTACGTGGTGTTTTAGAAACTTTGTATCAGAAACATTGTTGCTCAGTGAATACATAGCTTAAAACTCTGGGCCACCATAAAGGCAACAATAACAATTTACAATGTACTGTCGATGTATTCGAAAATTTTATTTCACGACCAATGATTAAATTTTTATTTATATTTTATGGTTCGGGCATCAATCGGCATTACACATGAAAGGACTGAGAACAGACGCACATTAATAAAAACGAAACGAAGCTGGGATTTTAAATGAAAAAACGGCAGGCAGATGGTGGAAAGGTGAATTTCAACACCGACAAAAATCAGATTGGAGTTTTATGCGTTGTTACGCACATTTTTTGCCTGTTATGTTATGTAAAACTGACGAATATATTTTGTTTTAATACTATTCTATTTAATTAAGGCTTCAACGCAATCTACTAAAACGAGTAATTTGCGTTTTATAACCAAAGTTTTTAATCGTTTAGACTCAGTAAAATGATGATTAACGAGCGGTTTGCTTTATTTTTCTATCGGCTGTAACTTAAAATCCAATTACTTACAAACTAAATGTAGTAGGTACTTATGTGTTTTTATTTTTCATTTAAAGGTATTCAGTATTCACTCATTTTTATGACTTTGTCTGCGGATTGGTATCAAAAAGATATAGTTTTGAATTATGATTTAAAAGATGCTGTTCTGCTACCATAAATTATCGATTTAATTAAAACAGCGGTTGAAAAAAATCTGCGGCAAATTATTTAACGTACTCTGTACTGTACTGTATCAGCCTTATAATAGTCCACTGCAGGACGTAGGCCTACCCACGAAGGGTGATTGGGCCATATCCACCACGCTAGCCCAGTGCCTGTTGATGGATTGACATACGCCATTGAAATTCTTCTCCGGACACGTGCAGGTTGCCTCACGATGTTTTCCTTCACCGAAAAGCCAGTAGTGTGTAATTTCGTACATAAATCCGAAAGAAGAATATTCGGAAGAATAAGATTCTTGGTTAACCAAAGATACCAACTTAACTCAGCATAGCATATAATAATATTTACACGCTACAAAGCCAAATTAGTTCATAGATTACTGGTAGTAAGCACAGGCAGTGAGTGATCTACGTCTCTAAATAGCTTTATTATGACGATCGCGTAAAAGAAATATTACGTATTATACTCGTATAATCTATCAGTTAAATTACAAAAAAAAATTGATACACTCTTTTTATTTTGTCAATGAAACAAAAATTAACATAGATAAAAATATAGGTAGTCAAAGTTTTGGAGTGGAGGGCTCGTGAGTCTCGTGACGTCACTTTATGGAGTTTATGGTAAAAAGTCTGAACACCATAACTTAATGTCACACAGAACTGAAAATAATAAATACATGTCTAATAATATTTTGATTCTGACAAACGGACACTTTTTATTTTTATACTCTTTAAAATTTAATTTGATCTCTGCGACAGCTACATATTGACATATTTAGAGTTGAGATAGTGGTGGAAAAAATCGATTTTTAAACAATGTTGTAATGAAATCGAATGAGTAGTTGAATGTGAGAAATTGGATTTTATTTACTTACTAATATTTAAGATCAAGTATGTACACATGTAAATAATGTTATGATATTAATTAAATACTCATAATAATGTAACAATAGTATTTATCGACGTTTTTCACTATTATCGATGCTAATGTAACATATAATTAGGTTTAATTTAATTACACATGTAAAAAATGTTATGATATTCAAATATACATTAAAATTAATGATAAATTAAGCTTTATTTAAAATATCGTCAGTATAAACTATCGATATTTTAATTAAAACTCTATCTAAAACTCTGTGGTCACGATCATTCGTCGCCCATCACTAATCGGCATGTCCATAAAGTATGACATTGACAGGTACTATCTGTACTATTAAGAAATTCAGGACTTCATAGGCGTAATTTTTCTGACAGCTGTCGCAGAGATCAAGTTAAATTTTATAGAGTACTAGTTTTTACCCGCGGCTTCGCCCGTATACGCAATATATCATTATAATTTATAGCCTATGTGTTATTCTGATATATAAGCTATATTATTGCAAAGTTTCATCTCAATCCGTTCAGTAGTTTTTGCGTGAAAGAGTAACAAACATCCATACATCCATCCATCCATCCATCCATCCATCCATCCATCCATCCATCCATACATCCTCACAAACTTTCGCGTTTATAATATTAGTAGGATAGTCGTCTAGCTTCAGTAGCCGCTATTATAGCGATGACATTTATATCATCATTTGGTACCAATCTAGTCATTTCTGGTTATATCGGTTCAAACAAAAAATGTTCTCAAAATAATTTAACGAAAAAACAAAATGAGAATCATTTTTGTAATCATCGTCCGCACACTGAAATAGTCATTAAAATCGTATCGACCAATTTATTGCTTTAATTTCGTACTTATTACGTCCACAGTGCAGTGCGATAAATCAAGACCGTTTTTCGATCATATGCTGAGTTTATAGGATCATACTGTACTGTATCAACCTTTTCAATAGTCATGATGGGTGATTGGGCCATATCCACCACGCTGGCCCATTCCGGTTTGGTGAATTCACATACGCCATCAAATTTCTTCTACGGACGTATGCCCGTGGTGGTGTGAAAATTCGTACATAAATTCCGAAAAACTCATTGGATTTGGGATTTGAACTCACGACCTCACGATTGTAAGGCTGGTGTCATTACCACTAGACCAACACGGCTTCATAGGATCATAATACCGCAATATTATTTAATTAACTATTTTAATGCTTCAATGGAAATAAAATATGTTAGTAAAGAGACGTGAGACATGAAAGTTGTTTTTATTTGCAACATTGATTAATTGGCTGTTACGTAGTATAAAAAATATAATATAAAAATACAAAATAAAAATTGCGGTTTATATCCAGTGGTTATATATAATTATGCGCTGTAGATGACTAGCTCTACCTCCATGTAAGCTTAATCCGCGCAAAGTTTAACTTTAAAGCCCTGTAAATATTGCTGCAACACTTCATGTATCACACTGAATAAATAAATAATTTAATCTTTATTTTCAGATAACTAAGATCCATACAAAGTATTTATTTCACAGAAATACACAAAAATAACATAATTTGACATCAGTAGTGTTGTCTGTTCAAATCAATAATAAAATAAAGTAAGGTAACAAAACAAAAACATTCTATGTAACAAAAATTTTCTTTTGCTCTTCTACAAAAGACAAAATAGGTAACCAAATCTGCCTCAATTCCTGACGTAAAACCTGGGAGAAATCAAAATTATTTACATATTATATCACGCTAGGGTTTATTTTGGAATCATTGTCTTTCAATTCGCAATGTAGTTAGGTACCTACCATCGACTTGGCATTTTTCTGTTAATTACCGTTTAGCTGTTGAATGACTACATCAAACGTAAAGACATTTGCTACTTTGCTAGACCACTCTGCAAAAAGGCCAACCCGTAAAATATGATTTATAACTTGTACCTAGTAGGTATTTGTTTTACATACTTTGTCTTGTGAATATGCCCAAAAAATCTCATCTTCAGACTCCAGGCACGTTGAACTACAATGAAATTGGAAGCCCTGCTCCATCCCGACATTATGGCTGTACCGTCCGAACGATAAACTTCTGTAGGCAGAAATACACGGTTTATGTTCGGCAAAACACAATTTTATTGCAATGTAACGAAGCAAAAAGTACACCAGTGAGTTGGATTATTTCCAGCCAGCTAGCCTCATTTGGAGTTGCACTTTATTTATTGCAAGCCATGGCTTGCTGTGAATTGAATCTAAATTGCTGGAAAAATTTCTTGACTCGTTCTACTGTGTACTCAATACCCTTTAGATGGCATTTGAAAATATGGCCCAGATAGCTTTGTCGGTATAGTTAGGTAGGTACTATTCTACGTTGTAGAGTTTAGATGTATAGAGCTGTAATTGAAAAGGCATTTCAAAGTGTTATGATGCTAGTCAGATAAAAAATTTAGAGAATGCAGAATGTAAGAATTGCAATTTGTGAAGTCAAATGCTGAACAGACAGAATTTTGTTTGCATCGTTACTGAACTAGACCAATTCAGTACCAAATCAACAGAAATTGAAATAAACTCTTCCCAGCGCTCATAAATTCAGAAAACTGATATTATTTTCGCTGCAACGACATAAATCGACATCAGATGGTCGCTTCCGCCCGCGGCCCACTCGCCACCACGCGAAAACAGTTTTTCCACGAAGCCATCGAGTTATCAATAAAATCTACTATCAAATATACGCACGAAATATTTCTGTCAAAGCAATTCCTCTAGTTCACGGTCCCCAACTATAAAAAACATATTGGCTCTATGTTTTCTCGCACACATTCAGGTGAAAATATGCCACGCGAACCCGATCGCGAGTCGCTATTGAACCCTTTTTGACCCATATCAAAGGTTTGGTACAGTTTGACAGTAACATTATTAACACGTGGCATGGGCTGCCCAGGCATGAGGTACAGGGATAATGTTCCTTGTAATAACCCTTAAAAATCTTTTCCCTCTGTTTTCCTTGACCCTACTTTTAGTATGTCGCGGTTTTCCTCCTGGTAGTTGTACCTGGAGGTAAATTTTTATTACGTTAGCCCAAAACTTTAGTTTCAACATAATGTGTGTTAGTTTATTTTTTAGTAAAACTACCAGAAAATTATAACGATTTAAATTATGAAACAGTATACTTTTGTTTTACTGTATTAATTGACCAAAGCCAAATGTGTGCACTATGCAAGACCTTCACGAGGCCACCCCCCAAGGGAAGAACTTAGCCAAATTCTGGAAAAAAATAATTTAAAAACTGAGGATCATCGACACGACGAAGAAGAAGAAGAATTGACCAAACAATTATGATACTGATTACCTTCGGCGATACCTATCGAGTAGGTAGTTACCTCAGACCAAAAAATGCTATCGGATCTTTCTATTAGGTAAGAATGCTATAATTGTGATTGTTCATCTCACAAAAAAAACCCTAGTAAGCATAAAGCCCTTTTCTTAAATTTCAAATATCTCCGGCGACAAAGCCAGTTCTTCAAACAAATCACAAAGCCCAGCTCTTTGGCACCGAACAGCACCCCCTAATGCAAGCAAATGCATTTTAGCGTTTTACCATACCAATCAAAAACGTAAGATATTCCTTTGGCGACGTCGTCGAACGAAAGAAAATTATCGGCGGGGTCGAAACCGCGGTTGATGCAGAGGCCATTTGGCCGGCGGCCAACTTCTCCCGATCTTGTAATTTACTCATGTGGAATGAGATTAACACGACATCTGGACCTGTATTTAGTGAGTTTGCACTTTGTGGAATTAATACTAGGATTGTTCTTTTGTTATAAACGATTTAAACTCTCATAAGTGATCAATGCCCATCGCCAGCCGGGCTAGGATGCGCGCCACGCAATTTTTTTAGACGTGTCAGAACGAAACAGAGTAGTATAGCTAAGTATTTAGTTGTCACTTTTTCACCCGTCAAAATTTTTTGTGGCTTTTCATGGTCGCATGCTTGGCCTACAGTAGCATGAAGTCAGATTTCTAGTCTATGACTTCTATGTGATTGTAACTTTCTTAAAGACTTGCATTTTGATTGTGACTCTGAATTTTTGTATATTTTACTCTTTTGAAACACGATATCTAGATCTATACTTAGTAACTTTGCATTTTGTTATCTTGGGCAAATCTCATCCACGCTTGACCAGCGTTGGATCTGATGTCGTCTCGACCCATCGAGCTGGTGGTCTGCTCTAGATTGTTTTTTAAGCTTCTCAAAGTGATCAATTCCATGGCTAGTACCAATAAAGTGGCCTACTACTCTACAAGTACCTAGTCAAGATTCGGGAGCGTCGCGGTGGTGTTTTTGATTAATGCTATCAATAAAAAGTACGACTGATTTGGAAGTCATTTACTTTATATTATCTAATCCTAACCTAACAGACTGAGTTGGAAGTCTGTTCCCTTACATGGTAACTTAACTAATGCTTGACAAAACTTATTCTATTTAACATTAAACTTATCGGCGGCCTAACAACTCTGACACCAGGGCTAGCCACCCGGCCTATACGAGCTTACTTACTTACTTTATTAAACTTATCTAAACAAAAGAAGGGGTGGGCGTCGATGCGCTTTCACCCTGCACAATAGAGGCTTGCGCAGATGTGCAATGGTAAAAGGATGCGCCGTCGGCCGGGTTAACTGGCCAACGGTGTTGATAACATAAATCCTCCCCCCTTAAGAGTGAAATTGTCTGGGAAAGAATTGACTCAAGACAATTTCACTACATTTGATTAATTAATTGTTAATCATAAGTGATTCTAATCTAAACACATTTGAACAATAAATCTAATAACAGTAATTAAGTTGTTCGATAGATGATAAATTCAAGTAATATTCTAGACTTACATTCAAATTAATAATTTTATGAGCTAAGCCTTACAATATAAATAAAAATTATAGGACACAAATTTGATACTAAATGCAAATATGCTAGGCTGGCATCAAAATACATTATCAAAAATAGAGCCTAAATATTATTCTTAGGTTACAATAAAAATACACGGAAATATTTAGAGGGGATACATTAGTAACACAATTAATGATTTAGATTAATGCCTACGTTATAAATTTTATTATTTAACATTTATTTGATAAAACAAGCACACGCATTTTTAATAAAACACATAATGCAGAATACATAAAAGAATAACCTTATAATCACACTAATACACAAAATATTTCAAATATAATATTCTAAATTACACACACAAAAAAAAAACTTAAACGCATTTCTAATAAGTTCAATGAAAATCCTATTAGGTAATAAGACAGTAGAATAATAAACTAACATACATTTGAGATTATCTAGCAATACAATCTAACAATTGCATAAAATATTATATAATTAATTACATTTTAAAAGGACAAAAATCAGAAACGCATTTCTAAAAACTATTAAACACATTATTTGAACTTAGATTAATTCACGTAATTAAAACCTATCGTGCATAATTTTCAGTAATTATAACAGTTAGACAATGCATTTTTTGAAACAAATACCGAAAATATTCTTAATTAAGACCTACAGTCCATCAAATCTAAGAGGTACCGTTTGACGTTTCATATTTTTTCATCCCATCCCTATCATTCAATTGTCAGAACTGTCAAACGGTACTTCTTAGATTTGACGCAGTCCGTCAAATCTAAGAAGTACCGTTTGACAGTTCTGACAATTGAATGATAGGGATGGGATGAAAAAATATGAAACGTCAAACGGTACCTCTTAGATTTGATGGACTGTAAAGCTAACAACGGCATTAGGCATAAGAGGCACAATTTGACAGCAAACAGGTTTACATTAATAAAAACAAATCTAGCATACACACACATCTATATAATATTATTTATTATCTAACAATTACATTAGAAACACAGAAATTACACTGTTTCTGAAAAGTCATTACTTTTAGATAACATTTTTTTGAGAGTCTTAATGACGTTTTCGATCACTGGTTGACACTATCACTTTCACTTCACTATTTATGATTTAGTTCGATTAAGACAATTAATCAGCTTCCAATAAACTGTGAATACTGTGATAACTGTTGTGTGCTGCTGCTCGTGCTGCTCCATGGTTTCCATTAAACCGTAAGTTGCGCCGTAGTGTCTCGATCGAGGCAGGAATCTATCATGGGTATGCTGGATCATTGGTTAATTGGTAATCAGATGATATTCTGTCATTCATTAATTTTATTTCTGTCGTCAATACAATTGAAGCTCGTAGACTGAAGCGGAATCTAATAGTAGTTTTTTTTGTCGTCGATATAATGGTATTGGAGATCGCAGAGTGTCGGGCTGATAAGGGTTTCATATCATTGTAAATGTAGCGCTGCAGTGTCTCGAGGCCGAAACGTAACATCATTATCCTAGATCATTAGTGCTTATCAAGTGGTCTTCTGTTGTATCTTTCCTTTCTGTGACCAATACTGTGGCCTTGAGAGTCTAGGGCTGGTAAGCGCTTCAGACTTTCACCGTTAGGTATGGATGTTAGGAATCACAAGAAGGGTCAGGGATTCAGACAATGGAAATTCAAGGAAATTCAGAGATCGATTCAAAATGGAAATGTTTGAAACTGCTATGGTATAAAAATGATATCAATTCCTGTTCATTATCTGGTTTGTTTACATTTATATTTATATATAACTAAACTGACCTGATATTCTTGAGATTAATTACTCTTATTTACTAACTCTTAAACTTAATCATGAGACGTGACGATACTCAGCATTGTTAAAGTGTCAGCGTTCGTTACGACTTCATGAGTGGCAAAAACCTAATTTCTATCTAATTAACCAATTCCTATAGCTGAAGAGTAAACTTGTTGTACAATATTTGCACAGTTTGGATTATTTAATTTACATCTGTCTAATTGCGGTTTGTACGTAACTGATATTTCTATGCTATCCCTTATCAATTGACTCATAAATTAAAATGTACTCAATGAGTCTTCTTAAGACTGCAGGGGTTGCTCTATTGTCGATTTTTATGGCCTGTGTCATCGGACGCAACGAGTTAGCAACCGTTGGTATATATTTATTGCTCATTGTTGCAACTGCAGATGTGGACATTTCTTTAAAAGGGCCATTTTGAGTTAGGGTTGACTTACTGCTTTGTTTCAGGGTATTTGTGGGCTTTAACTGTTTTATATCTGTTTTAACTTTTTGGCATGTTTTGTCTTCGCTATCTTTTAGAAAGTTTGTCGTTACTTCGTTTTTGTCTATTGAATAAAATATCCTTTCTGTAAATTCGTCAAAGTCAATAACGCCTTGTTCACACAAGGAGGTTATTACTTTGTTGAATAGTTTTTGGTGTTCATTGTTTTTAAAATGAATGAAATACTTTTTGTTTGACTTCATGTGGTCTTTTAAAAACCGTACGATTGTTTGTTCACCAGATGTTAAAAATACTTTTAAAACATTTTGTTCGTTTGTAGAGAAGTCCCTGTCTGGAATTATGTTTTGAATGTGGTTAAATACTGAAGTTTGATTCGATTCGAATATTTCGTGTAGAATGCGGATGTTTTGGTTTTCAGTATTTGAGGTTCAGTCACAGCTTAGATGCAAAGTCTCCATATTACTGTCATCGAATTTTAAAAGATCGTCATGTGAATCAAGTTCATGTGATGTCGTTATGTGGGGGTCGGAAATATTAGCAATATTAGTATGGTCAGTGTCTGAGGTCAGTTTTGGTAGAACATTTGTCGATTGATTAACATTTTCTGCGGAGCTTTTTTGTCTTTGATTTTTATCATTTTGCATTCTCCTTGAAACAGGTCTGAATCGAATTCGCTTAATTTTATCAGTGATAGAGCTTTTATTGTTATGTTTCCTATTATGTACCATACAGCTTTTTAACGCAAAATTATTGCGTTTAGAATTTTGAATCGAGGGGCTACTTCTATTTTCTAGTATTGTGTCTTGTATTAGTAGGCTATGTGTGACAGTTTTTTTTAGTTTTTGCAAAGCTAGTTGTCGAGTCATTTTCAACATTCACAGATAATTCATCGCAAGTGACGTCATCGGCAGAGTGCTGTGCAAAATTTTCACTTGTATTTGTGATATTTTGGTCGTGATTATTTAGAGCGAAAGCGTCTGGGCAGACTTGGTTTTTCTTCTTAATTTCGCGTAATGGAAAACTTTGACTAGTTTTTAGAGGAGATGCAATTTGCATAGAAACCTCGTTGGATTCGTTAAAATTATTTGTGTTATGTAGTTTATTATCATATCGCTGGTTATTATGTAGTTGCCAGGTTTCCGATTGTTGAGGAGTCATGATTGATTGTTGATAGGCCAATTGAGGATGGTAATCTGTTGGTTGAGGTCTTAAATATTGATGTTGCAATGGATGATAACCAAAGGGCTGTTGTGGCTGTGGATTAAAGGGCTGCGAATATGAGTAATGATCGGACCCTGAATGATATTGAAAATTAGGCGCCTCTTGATTGAAATGTTTTTTTGTCCTATGATCACCAAAGTGCCGTAGTAGTAATGTTTTTAAATCATCCCACGTATTGCGTTCTTCAAATAGGTAACTATTGGTAATAACGTCTAGGGCGATATCAGTAAGCTTGCTAGTTAGATATATGATGATATATTCATTTTGAGACTCGTTCCCATGGTATTCATCTATAATAAATTCACAATTCCGAATAAATGAATCCAAAAGCCATCTGTCGCCGTTGAAAGTCGGTATCGTGTCATAAGGGATCAATACTAATTGATCATGTGTCATTTTGATGTTCTCTTTTTTTACAAACTAAATTCTTAAGTACATTAAATGTAATGAAGTTAATTTGATTTAAACATTACGTTTTTAATTTATTCTACTCATTTATTATCTAATCTATTATCTATTTGTTACTAAATACGATATCGCGAAAAATTAGCGCGTATACAGAAATATTCTTAAATTATTTTCTTTAAACACTAATCTTATAAAACAATATTGCGAGAATTTAACGCATATATTGATCTAATTTTAAATTATCTTTAAATGCTAATCGTACAAGACAATATTGCGAAAATTTAGCGCATATATTGAGATGTCTAAAATTATTTATTAATCCTATTACTTTCTCTTTATATTTCTTAATTATCAATTCAATCAATTATTTATTTATTTCAATTTTATTCTTATTTTCTTACTAAAACCTTAAATAAGTGAATGATTCCATAGAATTTGATACGAAACCAGACAATGATTATGGAGAGTGAAGTTCGAACTCTGAATAATCGGGAAAATGGTTTGGAAGGTGAAAAGTCTTACTCACCTACCACCCGGAACCACCGCTGCATTGCCACTTGACAAATTTATTTGGTTCGATCTAGGATTTCTTCTTGCTGGTCGTCCCTCGTTCTGTCGCTGATGCCGTAGATTTCGCGAAGACTGCGTTAATTTTGAAACGCGGAGCCGATCGCAAATATAATGACGACACGAAGCACGCAAATTCCATGCGGGAAATTTATGCGTTACGCGGAAAACGAAACAGCTCTACCAGAAATCCTCACCAGGCTGCGCCAGTCAAGATTCGGGAGCGTCGCGGTGGTGTTTTTGATTAATGCTATCAATAAAAAGTACGACTGATTTGGAAGTCATTTACTTTATATTATCTAATCCTAACCTAACAGACTGAGTTGGAAGTCTGTTCCCTTACATGGTAACTTAACTAATGCTTGACAAAACTTATTCTATTTAACATTAAACTTATCGGCGGCCTAACAACTCTGACACCAGGGCTAGCCACCCGGCCTATACGAGCTTACTTACTTACTTTATTAAACTTATCTAAACAAAAGAAGGGGTGGGCGTCGATGCGCTTTCACCCTGCACAATAGAGGCTTGCGCAGATGTGCAATGGTAAAAGGATGCGCCGTCGGTCGGGTTAACTGGCCAACGGTGTTGATAACATAAATACCTACTTAAGTATGACTCGATCGTAATAGTGAACTTCTTGAGGACTTGTATTTTGGTTGTGAGTTGTATTTTGGTGGAACTGTTTTAATTACTCATGTGCAAATTGTATCGTGTAAACAGTCACTCTAAATTACTACGGCATGCTCTAGACGTGATTGTATTTTTTTTATTACAACTTCTATTTTGATTTTGACTCTCATGTCAATAATTACATGTTATGACGTTAAAATACATCTTGCGATTTCATTACTAAGAAGCAAAAAGATAGCAGCATTCTTCTATTTTCACGTCCATTACGTAGACTAATTAGAGCTCGTAAATAAGTGATTTAAGAAAGACGAGGTCTTTCCGGGGGCTTGCGAACTTAGGAGTGGAAATAAAGTATGGATAAACATTGACAATCGACACCACAAATGGATAAAGTTAGTTTGTTTATTACTTGCTATAGATGAGGTTAAATTCGTTCATTTCTTACCTATATTAGTGCGTAAATGTAATAGAATCTAATTAACGTTAGTGCCTACTCCTAAAGATTAATCTTTAAATATAACAGTAGGTAGGTAGATAAAAACTAAAAATCACAACATGTTGTACTTGACTTTTATAAGGACTACTGCTGCTGGGTGATTCTCTATGAAAAAAATCCCGCTGCATTTCCCAAATTTAGTACCTATTTTTACAAGAATTTCGTGTGAAATATATATCTAATGTAACTACTAAAACTAGTTTCTTCTTAATTTTAAAGCTGAAAGGTAGATGACCTCTTTTTACCTTTTAAGTGTATATTTTCTTCTGTATAATCAGTCTAAGAAACTCACTGGAAGAATTCCAAAAATATCACACCTGTTTAAATCAACACCTTAATCGTATAATAAACGTATGTAAGTATGTCACTCACAATTTGATTGTCATAAAAAAAGATCGCATAAAATCGGTTTGAAGGGAAAAGAGCTAATTTTCGTATTATTACCCGTCGAGTATTGCGTACAGTTAGCAAAATGGAACCGTCAGCATCTCACGATTAAGTACAAGACAACAAGATAAGATAAAACAAGAGAAGCCCCCATTTTTTGCCCGTACAAGGTATTGTTTATAAAATGAAAAAATATTCAGAAGTCTATATACCCATTATGAACAACTTTTATTATGAGGCTAAACTTACAATCATAAAAAAATAGCTGTTCTTGGCAAAAAGATTATTAACTTTCGACAAAAACGAAAGTTGCAAAATTTATCATAATTACAAAATGATGGGTATAATAATATGTTATTTACTTATATCTTAAATCCCTGCATTTTGCAAAGCAGCAGCCTGTATTGTCTGACATTTTCCAACCGCTTTTTTATATTTTTTCCCATTCAGAGAATGTACAGTGAAAATCTCAAAATAATTGTTTTAGAAATGACAGGGTGCCTAATATTTACAAAAAAAATTAAAAAAATTCAATTCCATAATGCATACGCGCATGACACACATGTCCATGTTTTTATGTTACGGCCTCAGAGCAAATAAAAAAATCAAGAGATAATGTTGTGAACAAACAAGTGAAGTTTACCAAAACTACGCCTGGCCGTGTACAGACAATTACACACACATCCAAGTAACTATGAAACTACGCCTTGGCTTTTCAGTCAAACTATTGCGGCGCAACACCGACGCACTCACACATGTATAAAAAACCGGCTTCACTTGACTGTTCAACGACGTTCCCTCTTGATTTTTTTATTTGCTCAGAGGTTACGGCATGTAACGGCAGCCATATTGTGAGAAAACTGACGTGTGGTAGATGCAGGCTCTTACTTGTAGGCAAGGATTTTGTGTAGGCTATTCTAGTCTATGCATTTATTTTGTCTCTGGTACGAGATGAACACATTCATGACAAGAACGAGCACCTAATTTCCTTGTAGCGGAAGTTTGAATACTTAGTAATGTTGCCCTCGTTCCCTTTTCCATTCGAAAGCTTTAATTTTACGAAGGCCCTTAGCAGTTTATATAGATTTTCAGAGCAGTCGGAAATAATCTAGTTAGCGTTTTTCTTCTATCTCTAGCGAAAATCGAATTGCCACGTTTCTCTATCCCTTCTGGATGGGTTAAATATTATAATATCTAATGGTTTCTTGGAATCTTATTGTGGAGCTCGGCATGATTCTGAATGAATACGTGATGTTTCCTTCCTTATTTAAAGAAAATTGTGTAACTTATTATTTACACAAGTAACTAATGAATATTTTAATATGTATATATCTACCCGTATTGACTTAAGCAGATACAAATAAAAGACGTCATTATCTTCCTTTTGTATTTTTACCGACTTCCAAAAAGGAGGAGGTATCTTCGTCTGTATGTATTTTTTTCTGTATGTTCATCGATATTTGAACCGATTTAAAAATGGTTTTTGTTTCGAAGGGGTACCGATATTTCCGTTTACATTTAAATGGGACCACCTGCTTAAATTTTATCGAAATCGGCTGAGCCGTTTTTGATAAATCATCAATAATGTACATGGATGTCACATCGCTTCACGTAAACTATAATATTTCAATTCTGTACTCGGTGGAAGTCGGTGTTGCAGTTTTTGCGAAAAGTAATTATAGTAATTAGTATTGTTTTTTTTTAAGATAGCTATTATTATCACAGATCAGGAAACCATTCTCTAGTTATTACTACTTTGTATAACTCAGTTCTGCTCTGTGTCTGGGTGTTATTTAGTTACAATCTATATATAAGTATGTATTTAAAAATAAGTATATGTAGTATATCAGTCTCTGGCAGCCATATCACAAGTTTTGCTTAGTTTGGGGTCAGAGGCCGTGTGTAAGATGTCCCAAAATATTTCTTTATTTATTTATAACTTCAAGTAGCGAATAAAAAACATCGCAATGAAACTGTATGTCTGAGAGAACATATTTATATTTGTAGTCAACCCTCAAATTCAGCCAGCTTATGGACTAACCATTTAGGCAATGAGGCCCTGCTCCTGCTGAGCAGAACTGGGACAGAGTTTATTACTAGGCCGATATCTTTAACGATAACGATACGGACCCGTGAGCTAAGTAAAGGTCTTACAGATCAAGGTCTTAGCGATACAATTTGCCATTGCAAAATGTTGATTGATTTCGTATATATCGCGTATATATAGCACCCTTGAATTTTGCTTGAAGTCATCAAACACTTAAAATTGGCTATATAAGTACCTATGTACGTCAGAGACATCATTTTACCGAGTTATTTATACTAAACGGTCATCAGTCTGTACCGCAGGAGCCTAAATGCGGCGGAATCATAAAATCGCTTACAGCATTTGACGGAATTGCGGGCCGTGTTGGCCGCGGTGCAGGGGCGTAGCTACCGCCGTATTTGCTGTATCAATTATACGGGGCCCCCGGGCCTCGGGGGCCCCCAACGTGCGTTAGCAAAAAATAATAAAATTAGAAAAACTTAAAAAAATAAAGACATCTTAAAAAATAAATGATTTAATAAATCAGTTTGCCAAAAAAGGCAAGGAGACTGAATATTTAATTTTAATTGTTTGCTTACAAAACTAACTTACTTACTTTTTGAAAAAAGTGACAGATAGATAATAATGATGAAAAAATATTTCTTTTAATTTTATGCAAACATTTTTTTCTTTTGTGAGAAATCTTTACTCTTCAAAAGGCCTCCCAAATAATATATGGGGCCCCGTGACGGCACTCTACGCCACTGCCGCGGTGTCATATTGCATACAAACATTATGTTGCATGATTCCATAAAAGGACTAGATTTGGCCCGCTTCTTCACCTATCTGATATGTCGACTTTTCTGCTATCCCATAGGAGCGATTTATTTTTTGGTATTAAAAGGAGGCTAGCCTGTCCCTCTGATGTCTCTGTCTATGCTAAAAGTCAAGTCAATCCATTGCTTTGTTTGCTGTGTGAAAGAACAAACCGACACACTTTCGGATGTACTGAACTGTACTGTAAAAGCCTTTTTAATAGTCCACTGCAGGACGTAGGCCTACTCATGAAGGGTGATTGGGCCATATTCACCACGCTGACCCAGTGCGGGTTGGTGGATGTTATACTTTCGGATAAATAATATTAATAAGGATTGATAACTGCGCCGTGCCTCGCCCTGTTCAGTGTGTTGGCGCGGATTGGTATGAGTTCAGCTTTATAAGTATAGTAAGCTTTCCACAAACATTTTCATTCACTTCTATTACTTACCTGCAATTTATCTGATGTAATCAAAATCAGTTCACCTATTGATTAATCTACCTTCAACCAATTTCCATCGCTTAGTTATTTAATTGCGCTTCTAATCAATGAGCATAAAAGTTGAAATCACTCCATTAAACACACAGACTTAGCGAATACAGTAACTATACCTAACTAATTCCGTGAATAGTTACGAGAACTCATCATTAAGGATTTACGGAGTTCCTGAGATCGGAAACTTATCGAATGTTCTCGTATGGGAAGTAATACCTACTGATTTCTAACTGTTTAACTTAGAACTGCCAGATACTTCCTTAAGTAGCTGGCTTTGGTACCAGGTAAGTTCCTTTTTGTGTTTTCTTGTTATTTTTGTTTTCGGCCGCAAAAGAAGTTCGATATTACATTACTTATTTATCATGGCGATAAAATATTACCAAAGAATAAAGAAAGGAAATGGACTAAACGTCTGTTGAGAGTGTTTTTAATATCCTTAATATTTTTACTCTACAACAAGCCACGCCTACAGAGCCGGCAAAGAGCCCACGTGCTTCTATAAATACCTATGTAGGAAGATGATAAAGACAAAGACCACTTGTATTCTAATCGTTCTATTTATTCTGAGTTAATGACCTCTCAACGATACTTTAGT
This sequence comes from Hypomecis punctinalis, assembly GCA_949316475.1. NCBI lineage: Eukaryota > Metazoa > Arthropoda > Insecta > Lepidoptera > Geometridae > Hypomecis > Hypomecis punctinalis. The sequence goes on along the minus strand of OX438801.1, from coordinate 16,358,435 downwards.
ATTTCATTATTATCAGCCGTAGGACGTCTACTGCTGAACATGTGCTTCCGGGTACATATTTTCCAAAAATCTGGTTAGAAGCGACCTGCATACAGCGCTTGCGAATGCGTCCACCTTGTCGGTGGACGTATTCGTTAAGAACATCACAACACAACAGTTATAGGCCGAATTATACAAGTCGGCGGATATTAAGTTAGCTACAAGAATTTATTTTTAAAATTAATTTTTAAATCATGTTTTTTTTTGGAAGCGCGGAACCCAATCAACGCGCAGCTTTACATTAGTTACAGTACGTATTGGATATTGCGCAGCTTGTAACCAACTTCTCATCTACCGACTTGTATGATTCGGCCATGGATTTATCATATAAACAGGATTGAGTACTGGCAAAGAAAAACGTGCCGACAAGGATACCACATCAGATGATTGTGTCTCTTTCCCAAGTAGGATGACCAAACATCTCGATCATCGAGATATAATATTTACAAAATGGCATCCATTTTTGAAATCTACACCCCCAAAAACCTCGAAAACTACACCCATGACGACATTTTCAAAAAAGTGACGTCCGCCATCTTTAATTCCAAAATGGATGCTAGTTTTGAAATCTACGCCCCCAAAAACCTATTAAACGACACCCATGACGAGTTTTTGCAAAAAGTGACATCCGCCATCTTTAATTTCAAAGTGGATGCCATATTTGAAATCTACCATAAAAACCCAAAAAAAATAAAAACGACACCCACGACTATACAAGTATACAATGTACAGCCAGCATGTTTAAGAAATAAGTCCAGCATAGTCACCCTACCACACTTCTTTGTATAGGTACACCATAGTACGCCATTTGCAATCGACGGTGATACTCTAGTCAAAAATAAAAAATAACCATTAATCATAATGACGTCGGTATATACGTAAGTATATGCATACAAAATAAATATCAAACTCTGTTTTATTAGCATCTATTCGCAATTTTAACTAAAATCTTATCAAACTACATTGTTATAAAAACTAAGAAATGGTTAAGACAGTCGCGGCTTCTCAGGTAATAATTCTACCATATATAAATGTCGTTTCGAAATGGCAATAGTGCGAGCGGGACACCCTCATCACTTCGAGAAGTCTCACTTGGCACAGCGTCTCTCTTATGCCATTTCAAAGGAATATATGTTTTGTTGTAACGCATTAAGGTTGAATTTTCCTAAGCTAACTTTGAGACAAATTTCGTCCTTGCGCAATCCAGATAGTATACAAAATCCTTGGATTCGGCCTGTAGATGCAATAGACAAAAATATTGTCTGTCCTATACATTTCGTCGAAACTAAATGAACTTTTTCTATGGAACAGCTAATTATCTTGCAATTTCGGAGTTGGTCTCAAGCTAGGAGTTATTCATCTTGATGTACTAAAGTCGTCTTCAGTATTGCCAACCCTACTACTTTAACAGTAGATTTGCTGTGATCACATTGATGGCCCTGTTTTCTGTTTCACAATTTGTACTGTTTTTCAATTAGCGTTCAGCGCCACCTAGTTATCTACACTATGAAACAGGAGAAAGTTTGAAAATACGGAAGATAACGCAATTGAGGATGAAAGTGAAAAATATTTTTTGTTTTTTATTATGTTGCAGTCTTTATTTAAACTAATATTTCAATGTTTGTGAGTCTTTATTAGTAACTAATAAAAATAGATAATTGTTACTATAATAAGAGAAAAGTAATAACTCTGCTACTTTTCGCTTTATCTAGTATTTATTATTTCCTACTGTTTTTTATTGGCGAGCTACTTTTTTTTTAGTTTTCTGGGGTTGGAAACACTGGTCGCCCTTAAGATAATATGTTTGCAAAGCACCAGTAACTATGTATTTAGATACAATAGCATAGCAGTGTCCCAATAGGTGGTGGTTGAGGGTGGCATTTACGACTAATTGCTATAATCACTCGGATGACACGTCAAATTGTGGATTTTGATAGTGTAACCATAAACTAACCTCCGTGTAACCAATATACAATGTCATCTAGTTTCTCTCACATCATGGTTTGCCACTCAATCTATACAAATTTGGTTTTACCTAGGTGCTCACTGTAGCAATTTGGTTAACATAAGTAGATAGAAATTATACCTCTCGCATTATTTTATACGTAAAGTGACCCCATGTGTTATCATTGACATTCTAATTTTGTATTCTTATCCTCTTCTCTTTTAGCTTGGAAAAATCAACAATCTTCCAGAAACCGAGCCGTCAAATACGCTTGAGCTTGGCACACGCTTTAATAAAAAATCAAACCTCGTTAGAGAAGGACTCGACTAGTAAACCAGTAATGAACGATACGAATTTATGTCTATATAGACAAGGCTTTTTGTTTTGGGTACCTATTTACTTTTTGTGACACACTGTTTTTATACTGTTACCTTTTGTTATGTAACAGAAACATAAGCTTCAGAACGGGATCTATTCCCATCATAAAACCAAAATAAAAATGCCATCGATAATGATAATGTAGTAAAAATTAGAGCTATAAGTAAATCTAGTGTGAAAATTCACACCACTAGCTTTTCGGTGAAGGAAAACATCCTGAAGAAACCTGCATACGAGTATATCCGTAGAAGAAATTCGATGGCGTATGTGAATCCACTAACCTGCACTGGGCTAACGTGGTGGAAATAACCCCATCACCCTTCGTGACTAGGACAACGTCCTGCAGTAGATTATTAATAAAGTCGGTACAGTAAAGTACAGTATGTGGTATTGTTGACGTAGCGTCTAATTTTGTAACGCTCTTTGTTTTTTTAGCTTCTTCTCATTTGACCAGAAGCATAAGGCATACGGCTTATTCCCATATTTGAGATACCGCTGTCGACGATGATGAAGAAGTAAAAAAGGCACTATCATTAAATTGGGCTAAGAGCAACTTAAGACATAACTTCTTGGATGGACAACTTTATGAGCAAATGCAACACGCAATACGACAAACGCAGCGCCATATAAAGTGGCTGGAAATGCCAAATCGCTTATCATTTCCAAGCCATTGAATACGCTCGGTCTTGGCTCACGCCATAATAAGAAATCATTTCTCGATGGGAAATGATTCGACTGTCAAACTCGTGATGAATCGATACGTATGTATGTAGACACGGCTTTAAATGTTTTGGGATGTTTACTTTTTAACTGTCTTCCGACTGTATTTTTAGGGTTCCGCACATCAAACGGAAAAAACGGAACCCTTATAGGATCACTTTGTTGTCCGTCTGTCCGTCTGTCCGTCTGTGTGTATGTCAAGACTCTTTGTCTCGGGAACGCGTTAAGATATAGAGTTGAAATTTAAACTGTATACGTATATCTACGGGTTCTTGTAGTTGTGTAAAAGAAAAACTTCTCAGTTATCGTACAAAAAAGTTAGAGCCGTTTATGTTGTAAAAGTTCGCATATTTCGCACTCACAAAAATCAAAACCAGGGTACTTTCCATTGATATAGAACTATGAAATTTGGCGAGGAGCATTGTCTCAGAGTACACATATAGGAATAAATCTGAAAACTGTACATGTTTATTAAAATCACAAAGAATAGGGCCTCAAAATTCACAAAATATGGCTTCAAAATTCACAGCGAGTAAATCGTATCATGTAAGGTATCATATAAAAGAACTTCATTAGCACATGCTAAAACAGGTTTTTAACAATGTATTTGTGCGGAACCCTCGATGTGCGAGCCTGACTCGCACTTGTCTGGTTATTTTTATAATTATGTTACGTGATTACTCCGCCATTTAAAAACTGATTTTGATGATTCTTTTTTTATGTTGTTTTTAAACTTTCGCGATTGGAACACATTATTATTATACACTACGGGACTAATCGCAAAATAAAATGACGAGATAAATAAATACTTCATCATCCCGACGTTTCGACCGAGTTACATCGATCGTGGTCACGGGTAGACACATACAACTCAGTCGAAACGTCGGGATGATGAGGTATTTATTTATCTCGTCATTTTAGTGCGCGTTTAGTCCCGTAGTATATAATAATAATGGATTATTTTTTTATTTGGTAGATCGTTTTTGAAAAGTCAGTAATAATGTGAAAATTACTACATTGAAAATACATTGATTCTCGTGAACTATTCGAATTCTGTGCACGGTTGAAATCGGTTATGTTTTTTTTTTTTCAAAAAATTATTTAATTATTGTGACTAGCTATTTATGCACAAAACCGAATCAAATTTTTTATATTTTGCTGTCATTGGGTAAATATTATCCAATAATTATTTTCTTCTAACTTAGACTTGTCGAAAGAAAAAATAACGTAATAGTTCATGTTTTACTTAATTCGATCGTTAGTAATAAACTTCTGAACAACTGTCCCGGATTCAGCGTGAATGATATCGTTCAAATTCTATTACTTTTTTTTATCGTGAATAGGTCCGCGCTTGACTACCGACTCGCCTGATGGTAAGCGACGTTGTGGTCGAAGATGAAGCACGCAGACCTAGAAGATACCTATTCACTCGGCTCTTGAAAAGCTATAGATTTTACTAAGTATCGAGTGCAAGAATTTATAAGGGTTAGATAGATAATTCTTAATTAGTTTAACCTAAAGCTCAGCATTGCTATTCAGCGAGGCAATGCTGCCAGCATTCTGGCCACGTTTCCTTTCACAAGGGGCTTTTAGATTAAGTTTTATATGTTAATTTAGTTCTGCATATATTTAGTGATTTTAGTATAAGTTTATGTTTAACCACAATTACAACACAAAAACACATAAAATATTACAAATTAGTTATACTAAATGGCAGCGTTATCACTTCAAGCAGTTTCTTCCAGGCAACCAAGAACGGACAGGAGATAGCAGATTAACAAAATTGGATTATGTCATGATACAAAATTTCCCGAAGAAAATATATTTTTACTCTTACTTATTTATTGACAAGGATAGTTACAGTGTAAAATAAAATTAACCAACCAGAGTCGGTATAATATTTTTCATCACATCTATTCGAAAAGGACTACTTGGTTCGCCTTTAAGTGCGCCCAATGGTGGTGTTTTCTATAAGGAACTTTATAGGTGCGACGGAATTATCTTTGCCGCGCACTTTTTGAATTTGGAACAAATGAGTGCGCCTAAATGATCTTTGCCGCGCACTTTTTGAATTTGGAAGAACCTATTTGTAATGTTAGGAGTAGTGTTCAGCGCCAAGGAAATGAATGAAAAGAATGTAAATATAAGTTTTCATTTATTTTATTATTAGATAGCGTTTAATTTCAATTTAGTTGTTATTCTACGTTTTATTAAATAATAATATTACAATAAAATATGAGGCGCCTTTTATTTTCTCATAGCGGTGAAAAAGAAGATATAATAATACTACGTATAGAACGGCCACTCGTTACCCCCCACCCGTTTGAGTCTTCCTCACTTCCACCCCGCGTCAGGACTCGTAAAATTCACTCTGCGCGCGGGTTGCACAGGCCGGTGATTTCGACTACAAAAAATACAGACTTACAATGGGGAAGACGTGTGCTGTTTATGGCTGTTCTACAACAATTCGCGACAAGATATCATTTCATTATTTCCCTAAAGATAAAATAAGGTACCTTATTTACTTTTAGTAGGTAGATAATATTGTTATAAAAATTATGTCATTCAAATTTAGTTCCTTTCTCTTGATAATTTGTTTCAAATAAAATAAATCGCTTACTTTTAGTTACAGTGCTGTCAAATTATTATGAATTCATTATACTTTATAAGCACTAGAATGATATTCATTTTTGTAAATTTATTTCGCATCTAGCTCACTTCCGCATGAAAGTATGGCGGATCGGTCGTAAAGTACGCCAAGATAATTCTGCGCGCGGCCAAAATTGGGAACTAATTCAATGCTGATAGAGAATTCGTAATGCTACCAACATAACGTACGTAGCGCCGCTACTCGCGCGCATAATCTCTCGTTCGCTCGTCGTGCTGATCACAGATAGAGTTGCCATGGGCGTGAAAATACTAGTTATCATCGTAACGCAACTGTTACAGAATATCGGTATCGATATGCAATGTATTGTTTCGCGTTAACACATACATACCTAGTAGATAAGTGCTAATTTGTATTTGTATATTTTCTGTAAATAAACGAACATGTACATAACATTGAGTTAATATGTACAGTCCTATAATTTGTAGTTATTTTTTCTACATAAATACTAATTCTAAATATTTTTTCATACATAAAGAATTAGATTTTGTTAATCTCACAATAAATGACAATAAACCTTGTCAAAGTTCGGGAGTAGGGAGTTATACTTTTCTTTTTTATTTTTGCTTTTCGCGGAGATGATTTACATAAGACAAAATGTTTGTAACGTGCGTTGTACGGGCCCACGTCCGCGCCCGTCCTGAGCCCGCCCTGTCCTTAATCATACCTCAACGAGCTATATCATTAACAATTTTTAAATCATTGTTTTGAATAAATATTTAGTGCGACTTCATTGACATCAGAAAAAAATCGTGTCAAATATTATTTAATAATTATCTATCTAACGGACTAATTATATTTTTTGTCATAAAGCCAATTATACCTTTTACAAAAAAATCTTCTAGACATTCTCAAAAAATCTTTTTACTAAGATTTTTCCCAAAATATCAATATTTATTGAAAAAAACGACCTCTGTAAATATGCCTAAAATTCTGATATTATATTCTTAAAAGTCGATAGAGACACCGAAAAAATACCGTTTAAAATTCTGGATTCTCATCACACTGGCACAAGACATGTACTGTACGTAGTATTATTATATCTTCTTTGATACATGTTAAGCTACTAAGAATATTGTGATAAACTTTTAGAACCTCCTTTTTTGCGTCAAGGGTTAAAAATATTTTTTTGCAATTATTCGGAAACATTGCCAGAAACAGTTATAAAAACCAGCAACGATCCCGCAACCGCTATTTAACCAGTGAGGGACCTCACTAGCGTAGGTGTATGAAATATGAAATTAGGGACTTCCCTCAGTTGGCCATCGGTCGGTGCGTTTAGCGCGTGATTTACTTAATCGTTAATTACTAGGTATATCTTTTGTTTAAATTATGGGAGGATTTTACATATATACATAATCGTGTGTGTGCGTGTTCATATTACTGGATACTTCAACAATATGTGAGAAAATTAAGGGAATTTCGTAACAGTGCCGTGTTTTGGTTATGTTCTACGTAGGTAAATGAGTGATTTCATCGAAATAAGTGTATGTACGATTGTATGTGAAACCTGCAGCGGCTAGTACATCGTATCAGTACTCACAAAACTTCTTGGTAACTCAGAATTACAATTCATACGGTCGACATGGGTCGTTGACAACCATAGGCGTTCTACACACAAATACCTGTGTAGCGTTCGTGCGTATGTGTAGTGTCTGTGAGTAAAATGTACTGTTGTGTGCGTAAGACAGCAGATTTTGTATGAAGAATCGCGGAGTGTCCGGGCTGTGGCGGTGATGAAAAGTAGAGTGTACCACTCGGGCGCAAAATATTTTTTGGCTTGGGCGACGTACTTTGAATCCCTCGCTACGTTCAGGATTCTACTAAATTCCCTCAATTCGCTCTGGATTCAAAAAAGCGCCGTCGCCGTAAAAATATTATATTGCTCCCATATGAAACAATCTACTATTTCATTATTTTTAAAACGTGAAATAACAAGTATTTCTAACAAAATTTTCCATAGGTACGTTTATTTTATGCTATCCTATTTTAATTTCAAATACTTTCTTTTCAGGTTAATCAACTTAGACCCCAAGGCTAAGTTAAATTACCTAGAATTTACTGCCCAGGAGAGCTTTCTACTAATTGTGGATCAGTCCTATGAACATAAAAAGTAAATGGCTTTCTTTACGGGCATTTTATGTGATAAATAATGGCTATTAACGCTGTGGCAGACATTAGATAATGTTGATTAAGTTCTTATATGGTGTATAAGATGATTAATATGAGAAACTACTTAAAGAACAAATAACACATCATTTATAATCTAGATTTTTTTTAACAAAATTACAAAATATTTTATACCTATCAAGTATCTTAACGTCCGACATACCTCAGTGCCTGAAGTCGAAAGTTTTCGACCAGTGTGTGTTGCCAGTGATGACTTATGGCACAGAAACGTGGTCTCTCACTATGGGCCTTATCAGTAAGCTCCAAGTAGCCCAACGAGCTATGGAGAGGGTCATGCTCGGAGTCTCTCTGCGGGATCGAATCAGGAATGAGGAGATCCGTAGAAGAACCAAGGTTACCGACATAGCCCAACGGATTAGCAAGTTGAAATGGTAATGGGCAGGGCACATAGCGCGGAGGACTGATGACCGGTGGAGTCGAAAAGTTCTCGAGTAGAGACCACGTACCGGCAAGTGCAGCGTAGGACGTCCACCCACAAGGTGGACGGATGACCTCATTAAGATCGCAGGATCGCGCTGGATGCAAGCCGCTTCCAACCGGTCTTATTGGAGATCCATAGGGGAGGCCTATGTCCAGCAGTGGACGTCCTTTGGCTGATGGATGGATGGAAGTATCTTAAAACAGTCGACAGATCGAAAAAATCTGTGTTATAAAATACAAAGGAGTTTGTCAGAATAAACAAACTTATTCATTAAATTTTTGCTAAGTGTCACATTTTTGATACATATTTGATATTGAAGCCGTGGTGGCTTAGAGGTAGTGACACCTGCCTTACAATCGTGAGGTCGTGGGTTCAAATCCCGGTCCCGTACCAATGAGTTCATTGGAATTTATGTACGGGATTTCACACCACTGGCTTAACGGTGAAGGAAAACATCGTGAGGCAACCTGTATGTCTGTAGAAGAAATTCGATGGCGTATGTGAATTCACCAACCCGCACTGGGCCAGCGTCCGGATATGGCACAATCACCCTTCGTGAGTAGGCCTGCAGTGGACTATTAAAAAAGGCTGATACAGTACAGTACAGTACATGCACATTTTTGAATAATGAAACTAACATCTTCGATTTCTGAGTCTAGTACTATTTTATTATTTATATAAGTTTTAGTTTCATCGCATAATCACGTATTGTAATAAATGCGTGATTATAATGTAATATCCTAAATAAACCGATATCCAGGAAACTGAAGTTGCCAAGTCTGACTTTAATACTTTTTATCGCATGTTACATTTAAAATTAATTTAGGTAATTAAATGACTAACTAGGACTCAAATACTCAAGACGCAATAGTGATACTCAATACTTAAAATAACAAAACATTAAAATATGTTTTGTACATTCTAAAAGTTTTACCTACAATAGACAATTTAAAAATCATTTAAATCAACTAGTTATCGTTCATGCGATATATTCCATATTATTACAACTGAACATTGTTACAATATGCGCAATAGGCTTCCTAAATAATACACACTGCAATAGCAATAATGCCAACATTATACAACGAATTTAACTCCAATCCCTAATTGAATGAGTCTAATTGCACACGTCATAATTCATCTAACGAAGCTCTACAGTCTACTGCACTGCAATCTGGCCAGCAGAATTTATTCACACCGAAAAATTGAGCTCCAGACCTCGCTGCCGCGAGAAAAAAGTATTTAATTGCTCCCAAGGAGCGAAGAGAATGGTGAAAATTCGGGTAGCGAATTTATAGGAGCTATTTGGATGCAAATGATGAGCTCCGCGGCCCGCGCCAGTCACGCCGTAACCCCTAAAGAATAAGTGAGAAACGTCTTACGATTAAAAGGATCCTGAAATACTTGTGATACTTTTCACTATTTATTCACGACGCACGCTTTTTATGCAGAGCTGAGTAATAGAATAATGTGGTACGGTTTTGATTTATTTCGATCTGTACTAGACTTTATGCATTATTCATTTTGGTCGTTGAAGGTCAAAGTGAAAAGCCGGTTTGGTATTTTATTTTGTATTGTTTTAAGTCACGACTTATTGAAAGGCCTCAGCCTTTCAGCCCTTCCATTGTTTAATTCGTTATTTTATAAAACACTAGTTTTTACCCGCGGCTTCGCCCGCATGACATTTTGATTTTTGTGCTATCCCATGGGAACCCTTTATTTATCTGGGATAAAAAGTAGACTATGTCACTTTCCGTCTTTCAAACCCGAGGCCCTACCTTACCACTCTTAATAAAGGAGGCAAAATATATATATATATATATACATATAAAACGATTTTATGGTTTTTCGATTCGACAGTAGTTTTTTTTTGACATTTCTTCTTGCTCGCACATAGCAGAATTTTTCCTACTTACTTAACACTTATCATTATATTATGGAACATTGATAGCCTATGTGTTATTCTGATATATAAGCTATATTATTGCAAAGTTTCATCTCAATCCGTTCTGTAGTTTTTGCGTGAAAGAGTAACAAACATCCATTCATACATCCATCCTCACAAATTCACAAACTTTCGCGTTCATAATATTAGTAGGATGTTATGGGTATCATAATTATATATCTTATCCTGAACTCCTGATTAAAGCTTCAGGAATGTGTGTGCTAGACGACCGGTCTCATTGGCAATCTATATAAATGGCTTATGTCCAGCAGTAAGTGTCATAACAGCTCGTAATTAAATTCATCTATAATGTCTTACTAAAATCAAGTTATTGAGAATATCCCCTGTTTTGAAAGGCAGTTAAAACTGTTTGCAGTTCTTTTATGGCTTTATGTTCAACAACAATATCGTAACTATTCGTTACACCACTGTTCCATTTGCATAGCCGCTGAAAATGGCAGCTTATTTTTTGTGCTTTTTGCGTAGAATCGAATTAAAATGTACAGATTTTCCTTGAAATGTTTTAAAACATGAATGTAAAATATTTTTTCAGGAATTCTTGTTATTAAAATAACGTTCATAGTTGGTTAAACGTGTAGGAATCCAATAATCGTCAACAAAAGAGTGGGTATTAAAAATAAGAGGTAGGTTATTAGAGGGAGTAATCAATTAAATATGTTATTTTCGTTTCTACTATTAAGTACATATGATATCGTCAACCGTTTTGGCAATTTTGTTATAAGATAAAAAGGCCATTATTTGGCGCTATGTATGTTAAAATATAATTTCCAAAAATCATAACATCAGCAAATAATAATATTATCATTCGCTAAATAACTTAGACACATAAATAATTATTTTTAGCAAAAAAATGGTAAAACCGCCTTCCATCGTGTACAAAATTAGTATATTTCGCTCTAATTCGCTCAGCCGACTTCTGGAACCTTGGGAGTACCCATTCGAAATAAAAAATATTTTTTCGATTCGGTTCACAAATGGCAAAATTATCGATGAAAATACACACAAAAAAACATACAAACGAACATAGAACCTCCTACTTTTTTGTAAGTTGGTTAAAAAGGTGTGCGTTGCTGCTTAAAAGATTTCCGAAACAATCTTAAAAAACCGGACAAGTGCGTCAGCCTCGCACATCGAGGGTTCCGTACAAACATGTTATTAAAATAAATAAAATCCTGTTTTAGCATGTGCTCATGAAGTTCGATACCTTACATGATACGATTTACTCACTTTGATTTTAAACCCATATTTTGTGAATTTTGAGGCCCTATTTTTTGTGATTTAAATAAAAATGTACAGTTTTCAGATTTATTCCTATATGTGTACTCTGAGACAATGCTTCTCGCCAAATTTAATAGTTCTATGTCAACGGGAAGTACCCTGTAGGTTTTGATTTTTGTGAGTGCGAAATATGCGGTTTTTTACGACATAAACGGCTCTAACTTTTTAAAACAATAACTGAGAAGTTTTTCTTTTACACAACTGCAAGAGACTATAGATATACGTATACAGTTTAAATTTCAACTCTATATCTTTACGCGTTCCCGAGATAAAGAGTCTTGACATACACACAGACGGACAGACGGACAACAAAGTGATCCTATAAGGGTTCTGTATTTGCGGTGCGGAACCCTAAAAATGGAGCATATTATTGTAGAATCCTCTGTTACTATGTAACTACGTATTTCCTTGTACATAGCAATACCCACAGGGACGTTAAAGCAAAAATTTCTCTCAACGCTTAAAATTTTAGCAGCGCGCCCCGTGCCAAACGATAAATAGGTATCGTCGTACAAAATGCACTAGAGCTCTTGCCTTTTGTTTGGCAAAGTTGTGGTAAACAAGTTCGACATTCAATCCTTTGTGGGATACTTTAAAACTTCTGGAAAGAAGGCCGGAGCTTAGTAAGTGACAGGGTTGCATGGGAGACCGCACTTCCGTCTCTATACATGAAGGTTTCAGTATGGAAACTTACTGTTAGACGTAGAACCGAGAAGTGTTATACATTTGACGTGGTTATCCTACTTCCTACTAATAAATATTATAAACGCGAAAGTTTGCGAGTATGTATGGATTTTAGTTACTCTTTCACGCATAAACGGCTGAACCGATTTAGATGAAAGGACATGTCCACAAAATGTATGGAGGCTGGTATAATAATAATCAAAAATTCTAACCACAACACTCGTTACATTGCGAGAAAGTTCATATTTTTCTGAGTCTATTACAACAGTTAAAAACAAAAAAGAACCATCCGATATTTTTTAAATTAATTTTGAATTTATTAGGATAAATAAATATATTTGGTTCAATAGGTAGCTTATCTCTAGCAACCCTGATAAAGTATCCTCCAAATTGCTAAATGAAAGTATTTATAACAATTAGACACACTTTTTAATTGTTTTTTGTCACATTGTACCTACTAACTGGTCACACTTGTAGGTTATAATTTTTAATTTTAGCAAATTAAGAGATTAATATGAAATAATCAGCTACGAATGCAAGTAAAATAATGATAGGAGATTGCTAAACTAGGAAAAATAATAAGCTTGTATTATTATTTTTAATACAATTTATTTTTCGCAATTAAAAAAAATTGGAGGGGTGAAAAAATCTAAATTAAATATTTTTAGGAAGCCCATAAAACAAGCTTTCAAATGATGTATATATCATCTTGGTTCAATTTTTCTCTGAATAATATACCTAATATACCACTTGTGGACGTCACCTTTGATATGAACGTACCTTAGACCTTGAATTAACACAGGCTACTTTTTATCTCGGGCTAATACGGGTAAGTATTTATGGATGTTTGTTACTTTTTCTAACAAAAACTACTGAAAGGATTGAGCTGAAACTTTGCAACAATAATGCTTATACATCAGAATAACAATAAACAGTACAATTTATAAAGTTATTGCGTGAAACTAAGTTCGTCATGTCAGCTAGTACGAGTATATATGAGTCTATATTATGTCTCTAATGCACAACCAATGTGCTATATTAGTTCTGTTCTCATGAAATTGATATTTTTTTCAAAGATTGATGTCTTTTTAGACATAATTACTTATGAAATGATTTTAATTCTATAGTGCATCTCACACTAGGTTTATCTCAAAAAGCCAACGCTATAAGTTGGTTAAGATGATAAACACTTCACGAATTCGGCGCAAAGGCAGTACAGCGAATTATCTCAGTTAGCAGTGCGTCGGGCTAGTGATCCGAAGACGCAGGTTCGAGTCCTGCATTCGCGATGAATTTTTGACATGTTAATCACAAAAATAACTCTTTAAGATAATTATTTATGTTGAAATATATTAATATAGTTTTGCCCTTTTATAACTGAATTCCTAATTTATAACTGAAATTCTCACTATATTTAAATATATTAAATATGTAATTATAATATTTACTATAGTGATAAACGCTTTAATTCAGTACCTAACTATCTATTATGACTATCATTTCTAGCTCCGCCATCATAAACAGTTCTTCTGTGTCTTTTGACTGAATATTTTTGCTGAATAGGTACATCAAAAAGAGCGAAATTATTACCTACATTTCCTTAACATTCAAGCATTCTTATGTATCGTCCTATAAACATTTTTTGTACTTACAAGCATCCACTAAGCACACACGAGGAAATACGATAAGATCAAAATAATGTATCAAGATTCCATTCCATCTTCTCGCCGCTTTTCTGTGAGAAACATTAACATTTTGTGTTATTGTTCTGTTTTTTTTAGGTTCGAAGAATGCTAATTGATATGTAAAAATATGCTTATGCCAGTTTAGGCCATTTTATCGTCGGCGTAGGTTAAAAATAGGTCGCTTATATATCTCATTTAACACTTCATTTCCTAAAAAAATTCTTTAAATATTTTAATAAACATGCGGGTAACATTCAAGGATTATGTGTTATAACTTCAAAAAGGCGAATCCTAATATAATTTTTAGAAAAATATTTGGTTAAGACAGCTTCCTTTATACTTGTTATATTCGCTCTGACATGAAATTGGTAATAACTTCATAGAAGCGTAAAATTTGGGGTAGCTTTATGATAACTAAAGCATAAATGTACAGAAAGTAATTTATATGAAATGTTTTTAAGGTTTCGTACCCAATGGATAAAAACGAGACCTTATTTACCATAGACTAACCTAACTTAGTTTATGCTATTACTAAGACTCCGCTGTCCGTCTGTCTGTCTGTCACCAGGCTGTATCTCATTTTCACATATGACGTATTACTGTTGTCGCTATAACTAATAATATTAGCAAATTATTTTTTGCAAAAAATAGCATGACCAACTCATTACGAAACACAGAATCATTACATAGTATAAAACAAAGTCGCTTTCCGCTGTCTGTCCCCATGTATGCTTATATCTTTAAAACTACGCAACGGGTTTTGATGCAATTTCATGTTTTGTTTTAACAGATAGAGTAATTCAAGAGAAATGTTTAAATGTATAATACACCTGTGCGAAGCCGAGGCGCATCGCTAGAACGCAAATATTATGCACGGATCTATGTAAAATTTTTCACATTATTGTTGATTTTTCAAAAATGGCTCAGCCAATTTCAATAAAATTTTAATGGGACCATTGCAAAGTAAATTCTTTCGAATAAAAACAGAATTATCGAAATTGGACTACTATGAAAAAAGTTATACGTGGTTATACAAAAAACATTTAAATATATATACGCGTCAAATTGTTTACCTCTTCCGGTGGTTCGTCAGTCAAAAATACATATTTAAATACATTATACATAATACATTTGTACAAAAATACACAATAAAATAAATATTTAAGGGGGCTCCCATACAACAAACGTGATTTTATCACCATTTTTTGCTTGATAGTTATAACGGCACGAGGTAGACGCTTGAAATAGGCTAAACGGACTCCATTACGGTACGGAACCCTTAGTGCGTGAGTCCGACTCACACTTGGCCGATTTGTTTAAGTCAAAGAGAGCGTAAAATAAACTTATGGTTTTATCAGTATGTAATGTCATCATTATTATATACTACAGGACTAATCGCGCACTAAAATTACCTTATTAATTAATTATATTATCGGCCGAGTTGCATCTACCCGTGACTAGCGCGAAAGTTTAAAAACAACATCGATAATGTCATCGATAAGTATTTTTCTACCCTGTTCTGTATGCTGAGTGTGAGTTTTGTTGTAAACATGACGCGCTCTTCGGCGAGCGCGTAAGCATGTAATTTGTATGAAGAAATGTACAGCGCAACTAGCGGCGCGTTTTTGAAACACAACAAGTTCATACAAATTACATGCTTACGCGCTCGCCGAAGAGCGCGTCATGTTTACGACAAAACTCGCACTAACATACCTGTTCTGGAACCGTCGAACTGTGTGAATTTGTATTAGTTATTGGCTAGTGAACTAGTACTAGTATTTAATTATTGACTCTGTATTTAATTAATTATGTTACAGCCTGTAATTTTTTCATCCTTTAATACAACATTCTATGAAAAGTACTGTGGTATTTACTAATATACAAATAATGATTCGTTTATCCACTGACTACAGAAGGTTTACTAGACTGGACTAGAGATAATACAAATACTTAAACCCATTGCAAGTTGGAAGCGTGCCCAGTAAGCTGGCAGCGTTACCTCGCTGAATGGCAATGCTTATAAGTTGAATATTTGACTCACCTGTACCTGGTGTCCTACAGCTGAGCAAACGTCTCGTAGCCAGGCCATTGCCTCGCCAATTTAGCTAGCTAAAAAAAAAAATATTTCTCTATCAAGATGGTTTACGGATGATAATTTTACGTGATAATGCCATAAGAAAACATTGTTGAATTTAAAACTGTAACAAGCCCAACACTTAGGCTGGTTGTACCTCTCTCGCATCGCTCGTTCCGCACTTTCGCTTGCTTGCAGCCAGCGAGCGTTTATCGATATACTCGTATATATTATATACACAGTCAGGTCATAAATTCTGTCACATGTTTAATATGAAATAATTGAAACAAGTTTATTCATTATGTAACTATTTATATACCAAAATGAATTTAACAGAGCATAGATTCTTATGACAATAAAGTTTATTCAAAATGACCTCCGTGATTTTGAATATAGGCCTTCAATCTGCGCGGCCAGTCGTCTATCGCAGCACGAACGAGGTCCATGTCAATATCGGCGGCTGCCTTAATCAAGGATTTCTTGAGCGACTCCAAATTGAGATGAGGCTTTGAGTACGCCTTTTCCTCCAAGTGTTGCCATATCTTGTAATCTAACGGACTCATATCTGGACTGGAGGAGGGCCAGTCTTCGTGCCGGATGAAGTCGATTTCACGTGCCGCCAGCCAGTGTTGTGTGTTGTGTGCTCTTCGCTCTATGAGCTGGCGCCGAATCTTGTTGAAATACCCAGTGCCTGTTTGTATAAGTATGTATTCAAAATAAGTATATGTAGTATATCAGTCTCTGGCAGCCATATCACAAGCTTTGTTTAGTTTGGGCTCAGAGGCCGTGTGTAAGATGTCCCAAAATATTTAGTAATAATTTTAATATATAATATATATATATTAATATTATATATATATACACATAAATATTTGCCCTGGGTGGGGTTCGAACCCACGCATCTTTGATCCAGAAGTTAGGGTGACTAACCACTGAGCCACCGAGTCAGTCAATTATATAGTAAATATATTGGCGAGCGTTAACTCGTTATCACGTCAAAAAATAGATACTGAATTCATACTGTAACAAGATACTCCCGTTAACGCTCGCCAACAATACAGACGAACGCTTATTTTTATAAAATCTGAACACAATAGACTTATTGAGAAGTTTTCTGTTGATTCTTAACAGGCACAAAGTTAATCTGAAGGACTGGTGTCGTTATTTCCGTAAAAGTAGAACATTCCAGCAAACTCAATGCTCTGAATGTAATTATAGGTTTCTTTCGTTTAGATAAGTTACACATCTTTTCTAATTAGTGAATTTAAGCAATCGTTTTATTTTTAGCAAATATCAGAGTAAAAATTTTAACGAATCAACAGGAATGGGCATTGATTTAAGGTGCATTATAGCAATAAAGTGTGAATAGCGGCAAATTATTTTTTTTTAATGATTCAATAGCCTATTGTCATTGATTCAAGGTGCATTATAGTAATAAAGTGATTATAGTAGCAATTTTTTTCATGTTTCAACAGCAATGGACATTGATTTAAGATGCATTATAGCTATAAAGTGTGAACAGTAACAAATACGAGGCAAATATATTCATCTTCCATTCCCCTCCGTTCGTTGAAGTTAAGTACGTCAGTATCAAAGGTTAGTCCAGCTTAACCTTTCCATTCAGATTTCAAGTTATAAATAGTAAGTAACCTAAGCCAGCCACATTTCATTTCATAACTTCCTAATGAAGCCTGAAATTTCCCAATCATCCAATTTACGATGTTCCACACTCCAATATTTCAGTTTTACAGCCTTAATTTACCGTCGGTTCGGAGGTTTTAGATTGTTTACTACAATGGATTAATTGCCAAGCAAAATAATTAGGGTTCGTGGTGGGAAGCCGACGTTACGTTTTGAAGATCACGCCGCAACATACCAGATACGAGTATGTGATCAAAATAAACCACCGATAGGTGGTATTACAATATCTGTTACAATACATATAATATGTAGAGTACTTGTGGGGTGGAAAGATGGATGTAATACGCCTACAATGAGAAGGCTTCGATCGTTTAAAATCAATTATAATAAAATATTGGGCTCGATTGTATTTTCGATGATTACTTTAAAGCTGTCTTACTTTACTTAATTAAATTAACAATATACGAGTAGGTAAGTCATTGCAGGGGTAAAAAATAACTACGTGACTAAATTCCATAATAAATTAGAAAAGATGTGTATTGTGTCATGCATCCATCCATCACCCATCAGCCAAAGGACGTCCACTGCTGGACATAGGCCTCCCCTATGGATCTCCAATAAGACCGGTTGGAAGCGGCTTGCATTCAGCGCGATCCTGCAGTCTTAATGAGGTCATCCGTCCACCTTGTGGTTGGACGTCCTACGCTGCGCTTGCCGGTAGGTGGTCTTCACTCGAGAACTTTTCGACTCCACCAGTCATCAGTCCTCCGCGCTATGTGCCCTGCCCATTGCCATTTCAACTTGCTTATCCGTTGGGCTATGTCGGTAACCTTGGTTCTTCTACGGATCTCCTCATTCCTGATTCGATCCCGCAGAGAGACTCCGAGCATAGCCCTCTCCATAGCTCGTTGGGAGCTTACTCTACTTGGAGCTTACTGATAAGGCCCATAGTGAGAGACCACGTTTCTGTGCCATAAGTCATCACTGGCAACACGCACTGGTCGAAAACTTTCGACTTGAGGCACTGAGGTATGTCGGACGGAGGTATGTATTGTGTAACTAATCCAAATAAAAAATAAAGATTTAAAACAATATCGACACAGTTATGTGTAATGAAATGGACATGGTTGTAAATTAGCAAATGATTCAACCCGTAAAATAAAAGCAGAGTTTCTGATGGCTCATACATGAACTCATCTAAATGGAGTGTATGAATAAAGTAAATTATGGCTTCCGTCTATCATGCCAAAATTCATCTAAGCTTGCTCATATAATTAATGATACCGTAAACAAATACATTCCACCTTTACAACGTCATATTTTCAACGAAACATTTATACAAAAAATGAAGTGTTCCGGTAAACGCAAGCAAGATAGAGTTTACAGTAGCGTCGATACCACGATGAATGGGCCATCTCCTCGCAGAGTGCCGGAAGGAACGGACGCTGAGCCTTTTAACGTGTCATGTCTTATTTCTGTAGCTATAGCACTCTAGGGCCGAGTGCTTGGCGGCCCGGAGAAACTTGCCCAGTTTGTAGAGTGCATCATCAGGTGCGATAATGGCATTTATATTTTGCTAGGCGGCTCAATTTAATGTTTGTAAATCATTGTGCTTAACTCAGCTCATAAAATAGTGGTCATTCAATGTAAAATACTATTAGCGCACACTGATTAATTAACGTAAATACAAATATTGCTATTTTCTCTCTTAAATACAATAATTATGTATTTCTGCAACAAGAACAATACCAAATATATCCATTAATTGGCAGAAATCGCTTACCTTTTACTTATTACGTCGATTATTTAAACTAGGAACTGGAATTCTCCGTCGAAAGTCGGTGTAATAAATTTAATAGCAAAATAAACGACGTCGTTAACTTATCTGAAATATTGTCGGTTGAATAACTCAACGGTTTAAACCGAAAATGTTTAGGTTTAAGGGGATTTTATACGTCAACTTTCCATCTCGCTCACGCAACCCCACATTAGTCAATAAAAAATCACGTGTAACTTCTAATAAACTTGTAAAGCTTTCTTTTACTGTAAAACTACACTCGTTTTGTATTATTTTTAGTCAAATTCAAAAAAGGAGGTTCTTTATTTGTATTTATCTATTTTTGTATGTATTATACTAGATTACTCCGCCAAATATGAACCGATTTTGGTGTTTTTTTTGTGTGAGTTTTTTTTTCATCAATCATACACATTTTAGCTATAATCTCATTTATCTAAAACGTTGGAGTCGTTTTATAATAATCAGCAGTGAAAATTATCACATCGGTGAAGTTCGCTGTTCTGTGATTTAAACCATGTAAAAGTACACAGTTGAAGTCAGTTGTGTAATTTCTGGCGAAAAATTATTGATTATCAAATCACTTAATTTGACTTAGTACCTAGATCGAAAAAAAAACGAAAATAGCATCGTTCTCTTCTGTGATCAAGAGTATCACTCGTGTTATGATTGATAAATATTTCAAAGACTTTTTTCATAAATTAATGCCTATGTATGAATACAATTCATTTAATTTACTGACATAAAAATGTAGGTACTTAATTGTATTCATATTATTCAGATTTAGCTTAAGAAGCTATGAATTAATCACGATTTAAATCATTATATTACTAATATTATAAATCCGAAAAGTTTGTTGGTTTGTTGGTTTGATCCTCTGTCACGCAGCAACGGAGCAATGGATTGACTTGATTTTTGGCATGGATATAGTTCAAGGGCCGGAAAGTGACATGGGCTACTTATTATCCCGAAAAAATAAAAAGTTCCTGTGGGAAATCACAAAAGTTTAAATAACACGCGGGCTGAGCCGCGGGCTAAAGCTAGTCGTCTATAAATCTTGCAAATAGTGCGAGAAAAACTGACGTGACCAGTTGTAAAGCCATTAAACCAAAAATGTTTAGGTTTAAACGTAGACGTGCCTCTCGCAGATTTGAAAAAATTGAATGGATTCATTTATCAATATGGCATGATTTATGATTGAGAACTCTTTCAGTAAATACAAATGAGAGAGAAGTAAGGACGTTGGGTCACTGCCAAAGTGTACCCTGATTAATGATTTTTGAGCCTCACAGGAATGTTTCGTAAAAATAAATTTGTGAAAGTTGTCCGTGCTCCACGGGGAACCCCGGAGATTCGTGTCGCTTTCGGTGTTTGTTTTTATGGCTGCTTAAATTTGTAGTGTCACGTTCTAACCCTTCTTCTGTTAGCGTTGTTGTTCAATAGGCAAATTCATTTGGATAACTTTATATGAAATTTAAATACACTATTGCAGACACAAGCACACATAATTATTATATACTACGGGACTAATCGCACACTAAAATTATGAGATAAATAAATGCCTCCTCATCCCGACGTTTCGGCTGAGTTGCATCGACCGTGGTCACGGGTAGACGGGTAGTGAGTTCTAGTGTATTTAATTTTCCCGACGTTTCGGCCGAGTTGCATCGACCGTGGTCACGGGTAGACTCACTACCCATCTACCCGTGACCACGGTTGATGCAACTCGGCCGCAACGTCGGGATAAGGAGGTATTTATTTATCTCATAATTTTAGTGCGCGATTAGTCCCGTAGTATATAATAATTATGTGTTCAAATCGCGAAAGTTTAAAAACAACACAAGCACACATGTTTCATTCTCTCTTAAAGTAAACATTTTGCTGCATACATGAAAAAATACAGTAACTGAACATAAAATCGCAGAGACAACCTAAATGTATCTCCATTTTAGTTGCGGAGTGTTATTTGTAATTCGTAAGTTCACTGCTATAGTACCTATAAGCTGTATTTGCTTGACGTAAAACAGAACTCAACTGAGACACAGTGGACTTTTTTATTTTATTCTTACGAGTACTAAAGCAAAAATACTGTATAGCAATAATAATACTCTCTTGCCAGTTCTATAAACTCTTTATATCTCTGTTTTTGCTATTTTGAATCTCTATGTTTCTTTCTGTTCAGACTTAAGTCTTTTTAATCCCGTAGTTAAAAGGTAGAGATGTTAACCATTTTGTTAAGGTATCGACAGTCAATTAGATTTATGTCCACACTTGTAATAATTATAGCCGTGGTGGTCAAGAGGTAGTGACACCCGCCTTACAATCGTGAGGTCGTGGGTTCGAATCCCTGGTCCTGTACCAATGAGTTCTTTGGAATTAATGTACGAAATTTCACACCACTGACTTTTCGCTGAAGGAAAACATCGTGAGGCAACCTGCATACGTCCGTAGAAGAAATTCGATGGCGTATGTGAATCCACCAACCCGCAATGGGCCAGCGTGGTGGATATGGCCCAATCACTCTTCGTGGCTAGGACTACGTCCTGCAGTGGACTATTAAAAAAGGCTGGTACGGTACAGTACAGTTATAATTATTATGAGCTACACTTGCCAGTATCATCTATTCTAAGAACTCAGTAGATTATTCTTATTTTAATAGAGCAGTAAATATGTTTTTCTTTAAAAGGAACCTAATTCCCAAAAGAACATATTTTAAAGCGAACATCCCGATTGCACGAGCGTTGGTAACTTGAGTTGCAAAAACTGGGAACGACCTCCGTGATAGAATCAGAGTTTACAAACTGAAACGCTCTACGGCTGCAACTTGTTCAACTTTTCATGTAACTGCCCTCTCTAAAGCAAGCTGTCTATAACCCTATACAGTAATGTGTATTTTTCTACGTACAGTAACAGTAGTATACGTACAAGTTTTTACTCTCTCAATAAATGTTATTCTTAAAACTTTTCCATTAGTATTTCCTCTGTGTCTAGATGTTATTAGTTGTTATATCATTCTTACATATTATGTAAGAATGTATTCAAAATATGTGTAATTATATGTTACGTAGTATAACAGTCTCTGGCAACCATTTGACTAACTATGTTTAGTTTGGGGTCAGGGACTGTGAGTAAGATGTCCCCTATTTTTATTTATTTATTTATTTCCGAACATTATTCTTATACAGGGTTATCTTTTTTACCATGGGCCCAACCCAGAATTCAGAAATACAAACTGCTGTTCCATTGAAAATTGCAACTCGGAATCGACAAAATGTGTGAAACAGCTATTTTTCTCGAATTCAAGGTTGCTCCCATTTTGAGAGTCATTCATAATAATGGTCTGAACCACCTCCTTTCGGCTTAGTATACCAGTTCTGGACAACCTTGTATAACGAGACGCAATATATCATTATAATTTATAGCCTATGTGTTATTCTGATATATAAGCTATATTATTGCAAAGTTTCATCTCAATCCGTTCAGTAGTTTTTGCGTGAAAGAGTAACAAACATCCATCCATCCATCCTCACAAACCTTCGCGTTTATAATATTAGTAGGATATCTTCTTTGATTCGGTCGAAATGTTGTAATAATAAGGAATTTTTTATCTGTCGTATTAGTTCTGTAATATAAAAATAAACACACAATAGAGTCAAGTCTACAACAAACTTAATTTTTAATTTTTTCATACTTGTATTTGCAGATAGCGGATTAGTGATCAAAAGGAGACTTTTTGATTTGAAATAAAATGAAGCGTTTGCTTATACCCAATTTTATTGAAAAATATGTAATAACATTTATGTAGAGCTATGTATTTATGTAGAGATAAAATTAAAATTTTCTGATTTAAATAAGTACTGTACTGTATCAGCCTTTTTTTTAATAGTCCACTACAGGACGTAGGCCTACCCACGGAGGGTGATTGGGCCATATTCACCACGCTGGCCCAGTGCTGGTTGGTGGATTCACATACGCCATCGAATTTCTTCTACGGACATATGCAGGTTGCATATGTCCGTACGATGTTTTCCTTCACCGAAAAGCCAGTGGTGTGAAATTCCGTACATAAATTCCAAAGAACTCATTGGTACGGGACCGGGATTTGAACCCACGACCTCACAATTGTAAGGCGGGTGTCACTACCTCTAAGCCACCACGGCAATAAGTACATTCGGCCAATATTTTCTTGAGTTTTCTAAATATTTTTTTCAAATTTAATTAGGACCACATCAGAAGCACTTATAAAAAAAAAATTAAAATTGGTTCATTGCAAAAAGAAGTCAGGTAGGTAACACATTAAACCCTCCGAATTGAGATTTTCCTATTTTAGAATTTGGTTAAAAATAACTTAGCATACACCCAAAAACCTAAACAAGAACGTAGATATGATGACCTCTAAATAACTAGCTATCCTAAAAGAAAAAACCGGACAAGTGCGAGTCAGGCTCGCACACCGAGGGTTCCAGAAAATTTCACAAAATTGGGAAGTAAGTCGGTTAAAATCTCTATACTATAAACCTTCGACAAAAAAGTTTTTTTTTTTCACTTTTCTCGTCATACATCAAAAATTACACATTGTTAAAATCATTAATATTTTTTTAGCATGTGCTAATGAAGTTTTTTTATATGATACCTTACATGATACAATTTACTCACTTTGAATTTTGAACACATATTTTGTGAAATTTGACGCCCAACTTTTTTGTGATTTAAATAAAAATGTACAGTTTTCAGATTTATTCCTATATGTGTATTCTGAGACAATGCTTCTCGCCAAATTTCATAGTTCTATGTCAACATGAAGTACCCTGTAGGTTTTGATTTTTGTGAGTGTCGAAATATGCGGTTTTTTACGACATAAACGGCTCTAACTTTTTTAAACGATAATTAAGAAGTTTTTCTTTTACACGACTGCAAGAGACCATAGATATAGGACCATAGATACGTATACAGTTTAAATTTCAACTCGATATCTTTACGTGATCCTGAGATAAAGAGTCTTGACATACACACAGACGGACAGACGGACAACAAAGTGATCCTATAAGGGTTCCGTTTCTTTCCATTTGAGGTACGGAACCCTAAAAAATATCGTCTTGTGTTATATTTAAGAATAACAAGCATGGAAGCTCTGGCTTATAATATTTTCCCATAAGCGTCAGTTACAAAGTCCTCCGCCTACCCTCTTTTTGCCATTTGTTTGTCTGTTGCGTAATTTTTGGGATCTTCTTCTTCTTCTTAGTTTTGGCGTCGCATTATTGTGCATTTGCCAGTGTCAAGTATTAAGTTTTAATAATTTTTGATAATATTTTATCAAAATAGTCACTGTCATAGTCCAATAAAGTCGCGGTCAAGTCCAATCATAGTCCAAGTCATACCTCAGTAAAGCAGTGGAGACTTTACTAGAGGCGTCTATGGAGTTTTGGTAACAACACGGAAGAACATGATACGTCACATTATATCACTTGCCTACACTCATGCACGTAAATCAGCTCATAATCAACGAAATACCACCATTTTTCACTAATTATCACTGATAAAAACACAAGTTTAACAAAATAATACAATGAGGCGACATGATTTTTCCGCGTTCCCGCCAAAACTCCATTTTTGGGATCGTTGATGCGTAAATATGTAGGTATTTATTTGTTTGATCGACACAGGCCAAATAACGTTTATTTCAATTTTCCAATAACCTTCTAATAGAGTAAAAAGTACTGTTACGTTGTACTTGTTTTTAAAACCATTTTTTTATTAAGAGGTATGTTACCCCTTAAAATGCGCTTTACGAGTATTTTATGGTGGATAGAGTGAATTTCTTCTCAGTCGTCATCGTCATAGTCATTATCACCATCTACAGACCCAACTATATAAACACGACTCTCGACGTGCTCTTGACATCTTCTTGTTCATTTCATTTTTGACCGACGAACCACCGGAGGAGGTATACAATTCGACGCGTATATACAGTTTTTTAATGTATAACCACGCATAAGTTTTTTCGTAGTAGTCCGATTTCCATAATTATTTTTTTATTGAAAAGATTATACTTCGAAATGATCGACTTCACCCGTGTACAGAATTCGCGAATATTTCGCACAGATCGATGTAACATTTTTCACATTATTATTGATTTATCAAAAATGGCTCAGCTGATTTCAATAACATTTAAATGGGACCACATTTAAATGTTATTGAATGGGACCACATTTAAATGTTATTGAAATCAGCTGAGCCATTTTTGATAAATCAATAATAATGTGAAAAATGTTACATCGATCTGTGCGAAATATTCGCGAATTCTGTACACGGGGAAGTGTACCAGCCGGGGTGAAGTCGGTCATGCTATTTTTTGCAAAAAATAATTATTAAACGCTTTTATTTAACTTCACTTGTCCGTTTTTATGGATCAAATCTAATATTTGAAATTTGATCCCGCTACCGTGGAAAAATTGATATTATATACTTTAGTTTCGATGACAATTCAATTTTTGTATTAAGTATTGATGTAAATACAACTCCGTCAACATCGGTAACAAATGAAAGGGCTTTTCATGTAGAACACAATTTGTAGCAACAAAATAAAAATTAAATATTAACACAAAAAAAATATTAATAAAAACTTTTTTGTAATAAACGGTTTTATGTAATGAGAATCAAAAATAATAACAAAAAAATAAAATCATGAGGTGCAACGTACAAAATCAAATCTTCCAGGGAAGGCACCACGATTTTATTTTTGAGTTATTGTGTTTTAGCTTTAAATACCTAACTGTTTAATTTAATAGCTTTTTTACCAATATTATTTAATAGTCCGCCACTGAACGTGGAAAACTTATTCCTACATAATTATGTTTTTCAGCTACTCCGAGGGCCAACCGCATTGCGTCTACAAATATTCAAACTTCAAATAATATTAATCTACTCTAGTTCATTCTAGTCTATAGATGACTTAATTTCAGTACTACCTTGCCACCATCTCAATACAAGAGATAATAATGTTGGAAAGTACGTACACGACCTTACAGAGTCGGGTAGCGTATCGCCCTGCGGGCTACCCTGCCAATATAAATCATCTGCGTTCTATAACTTTGCTGTTGCCCTGTAATTTGATACGTGTTTAGTATGTGGTAAAGTTTAGGAACGTAACTTGTAATTAACAATCTAAATATAGGATCTATTCATGTAATTATGTTTAAGTATTTGAGACGTCTAGACTTTCATCAGTTGGTAGCTGGTAGTCCCAATGCTTTAAGTTAAACTGCGTTAGAAGAGATTTTTTATGCATTTTCTTATGTACGATTATGTAAGTATGTAGGTGCATATTTTTGTTATTTATTATTACATAGGATCACTTATTCGGTTAGATAGAGTTTGAATGAGTGTTTTTTTAATCACAAAGTTATTAAATTGTTATGAATTTTGAGCTTTCATTAAAGTCTGCGCTTGCCTACCAATTTGTTTAATACTTCTTAAGCGATGTTGTGGTCAAATATAAAGCACATAGAGTCAGTGACTTTACTTATTTAGCATTAACTATTATACATCGATAAGCTAAATTATCCTTATTACATAATTGGGTATAAATTTACTGATAAGTACCTACACATTTATTATCTAAAAAGGTCCAGATATAAAAATTTGTACGACAAAATAGCTTTTCAATCATTACAACAAGATTATTTTTTGCAAAAATTAGCATGACCGACTTCACCCGTGTACAAAATTCGCGAATATTTCGCACGGATCGATGTAGCATTTTTCACATTATTGTTGATTTATCAAAAATGGCTCAGCCAATTTCGATAAAATTTAAATGGGACCAATTTCGAAGGATATTATTTCCAATAAAAATTTTTTTTTTTTTTTTTTTTTTTTTTTTTTTTTTTTTAATATAATGACAATACTACATTACTACTACATAGCAAGCAATTGGATCATCCACAGACCCTTGAAGGTCTAAAGATAATCCAAGTGCTCAAGCCCACTGCCAGTTGGCAGCGTGCCCAGCATGCTGGCAGCATTGCCACGCTGAATGGCAATGCTTATACGTTGAGCCAAATAAACACCAGCATTTTGGTCACGCGTCGCGTCCACCAGACGCTCAGAAAGACTTTTGAAAACGAGATGAGCTCCCGGCCCCCACTATAAAAAAATAATTATTGAAATCGGACTACTATGAAAAATGTTATGCGTGGTTATACATAAAAAAATATATTTATACACGCGTCTAATTGTATACCTCCTCCGGTGGTAGTCGGTCAAAAAGTTATCTGAAAAGATCCAAACATAAAAATCTATAAATAGCAAAATAGCTCTGCAATCATCACAAAAAGTCTCTAAACAAAGCGATATGTTCATAAATGTGTGATGAAGCTGAAAATTAAAACCCTAAGCGAATTCATTTCTCATAGATATCTACACTTTATTGAACTTGATAGGGCACTTTTATTTTCTGCATCATTTTGTCTTCAAATTCATTTATTATTACTGCTATATTTGTAGTAGTAAAAATATGAGAATATTTTACTAGGTACAAATGTTATCTAAAGCCTACAACTTTGTAGTGGTGTACATCCTGGCACGGGACCAAGACATAGCCTACGGTTTCATGAATATTTCTAAGTACCTACCAAAAGGCACAACGCATATTTATGTGTTAGGTAAAATATTATGCCAAATTGGTAATTAATACACAGAAAAAATAATGGTTATATCCTAATATTTTGGGTGGGAGATAATGAGTGTAGTTATGCCAAATTGACAATAGATTAGAAAGAAAGTTGGTTATTTTATAATATTTTGGAAAGTAAGGAGTGCAGTCTCTCAAATTATAAATAATTGCACAAAATTATGCGTAACAGGTAAATATTCAATTATTATATAAAAATGTATCGACTGATTAAATACCAACTGTGTTTTTTATAACCCTGTTTCATCCCACTGCTCCGTGAATAGTAGAAGGAGAATAGGGATGCCTTAGCGCAACTAGAAATTTTAGGCAAAAATAATACATTGATCCGATTTTCAGGGCAATCGGTTTTTATATTGCTCGACGATATTATTTGTTAACATTCCATGGACTGAAAATGCCAAACCCACGTCAACATTATGAAGAATTTTCCCGTTTGCGTATGCAAATCCATCGAAATCAACAAATACTCGGAATATCGATTGTACGTCACGCAAAGATTGGTTTCTGAGCCCGGTGTTTACTCAGGGGCGCGTAGTGTGTCGCAGAAACTTCCGTCTCCGTCACATAAGTCAGAGGTAAATGTAAACTCCTAAATATCTCAAAGCAAACATTGGAGTTCGAACCATTCGGAAATACGGCCGAAGGAAATCCAGAGAAGGGCCGGATTGGGGATTTGCGGCGAGCTCGCAATCGATTTTACGTAGTTCTATAGTTCACGTGAGATAGGCGCGAAGATTATGTCGAAAGCACTTACCATTGCTCCTTTTCCGAAAAATCTGTAGCACCGTATGAAATTATGAATCCAGTATACATATATGCTACGTTGAGTTTTGTAGTGTGCGTATTTGAAGATACTATTGTACTCGCCCATCTTTATGAACGATTGTTACAAATTAAACCTATCCTAAAACCAATAAAAAAAATAACTGTGAAGCTGAACACATTATTATTATATAATAATAATCTATCACTATCGTAGTATATACTACGGGACTAATCGCGCACTAAATTTAACAGTAAGGTTAACAGACTACCCGTGACCACGATCGATGCAACTTGGTCGAAACATCGGGATGATGAAGTATTTATTTATCTCGTAATTTTAGTTCGCGATTAGTCCCGTAGTATATTATTATAAATTGTATATAGATCATTAGATAAAATTCACAATTGTCCCCAAGAAGTCATCGATCTAGCTAAATCGATTAAAATATTTTGGGACATCTTACACACAGCATCTGACCCCAAACTAAGCAAAACTTGTGATATGGCTGCCAGAGACTGATATACTACATATACTTATTTTTAAATACATATAGTTACCAAACTAATCAACTTATTTATCTCCGCTCGTGCAATGTAGTAGCCCACTGTCCCCAGTGTCATTTTTTTCAAAAAAGCCTATGTTATTGTTACAAGTATATTTCTTCCTAGTACAGCCCTGTCCAGAAGTTTTATCGTCAGCGAGTCACCGATCCGCAGCAGCGTAAAATTGCGCTCGTCGACAGTCACGCCCGCGATCCTTCACGCGCGGACGCTGTCGATGCCGCACTATCGTTGTAATCTGCTCCAACTTTATTGCAGGACACTTCCATTTATTCTGTGAAGCTGTATTACATCTATTTTAAAATATATTCCAGGAATCTATTGGAATTTACCCTTGCATTTTCGCACGGGTTCGAAACTACGCGCTTATGAATTTCCTAATGAAGGAGGTGTAGGTAGGTATGGACGCCAAGCAAACCTGACTGAAACAAAATGCAGAATAATAGTATTTCACTGATGATACTGATTCGTTTGTATTTTACAAGATTTTATTTAACTTGCAATGGATGTACCTATGTAGATAATTATGTATGTAAGTTCAGGGGGGAATCTTGCAAGTTAAAGGTGATGTCCACAAGTGGTATATTATTCAGAGAAAAATCTAACCAAGGTGATATATACATCATTTGAAAGCTTGTTTTATGGGCTTCTGAAAAATATTTAATTTAGATATTTTTATCCCTGCATTTTTCAATTTAGATATTTAATTTAGATTTTTTTATCCCTGCATTTTTTTTAAAGTGAAAAATAAATTATCTGAAAAAAAATAATGCAGCTTTTTATTTTTTCTAGTTTAACAATAATAAAGTGCTTCTAGCGTTATTTTACTTGCATTCAAAGCTGATTCTTTCACATTTACCTCTTAATTTGCTAAAATTGAAAATTATAACCTACCAGTGTGACCAGTTAGTAGGTACAATGTGACAAAAAATCACTTAAAGAGTGTGTCTAATTGGTAAAAATGCATTTATTTAACAATTTGGAGGTTACTTAACAAAATTAATTTAAAAAAAATGCAGGGCTCTTTTTTGTTTTCAACTGATGTAATAGACTCAGAAAAATATGAACTTTCTCGAAATGTAACGAGTCTTGTGGTTAGATTTTTTGATTATTATTATACCAGCCTCCATACATTTTGTGAACATGTCCTTTGACCAACTTCCCGGTTTCCGATTGAGCTGAAATGTTGCACGCATATGTACATATCATCCATCAGCGAAAAGACGTCCACTGCTGGACATAGGCCTCCCCTATGGATCTCCAATAAGACCGGTTGATAGCGGCTTGCATCCAGCGCGATCCTGCGGCCTTAATGAGGTCATCTGTCCACCTTGTGGGTGGACGTCCTACGCTGCGCTTGCCGGTACGTGGTCTCCACTCGAGAGCTTTTCGACTCCATCGGTCATCAGTCCTCCGCGCTATGTGCCCTGCCCATTGCCATTTCAACTTGCTAATCCGTTGGGCTATGTCGGTAACTTTGGTTCTTCTACGGATCTCCTCATTTCTGATTCGATCACGCAGAGAGACTCCGAGCATAGCCCTCTCCATAGCTCGTTGGGCTACTTGGAGCTTACTAATAAGGCCCATAGTGAGAGACCACGTTTCTGTGCCATAAGTCATCACTGGCAACACACACTGGTCGAAAACTTTCGACTTGAGGCACTGAGGTATGTCGGACGAGAAGACACTACGCAATTTTCCGAACGCTGCCCAGCCGAGTTGGATTCGGCGATTGGCCTCTTTGTTGAAGTCGGACCTACCTAACTGGACTACTTGTCCTAGGTAGACGTACGAGTCAACGACTTCAAGAACCGAGTTTCCAACAGAAATCGGGGTGGGTAAAACATGGGAATTAGACATGACTTTCGTCTTGTCCATGTTCATCTTAAGACCCACCTGTTGAGAAACCCGATTGAGGCCTTCGAGCATCGTGCTGAGCTCTTCCATCGATTTTGCCATGACTACTATATCGTCGGCAAACCGAAGGTGAGTGAGGTATTCGCCATTGATATTGATGCCGAATCCTTTCCATTCCAGGAGCTTGAAGGCGTTCTCCAAAGTAGTCGTAAACAGTTTCGGAGAAATTACATATGTATGTACATATATCGCGTGACAATGCAATAATATGGTACCATGGAGCTGATCTGATGATGGAGTTAGAAGATGCCCATATGAACTCCTGTACTAAACAAGATAGACCCGTCGTGTTTGGGCTTGTTTTACTTTTCTTGGCTAGCACTCTGCTGCTACATGATATCAAGGATCTCGAAGGCTTGTATTTCAAAAAAGTTATATATTTATAATAATTTATAATAATTAATTTATTTCAGAAGTAGTTTATATGAAAAAAATAACATTATTTTAGGCGAGAAAAAATTGAGACTGTTAAAAGTTTATGAAGGACGATTAAAGGATGTTAGTTTAGTTTTAGTACTTTTTCTAAGACAATTATTTCGCTTACAAAATTGAAAACAGTTCAAGAAATTCTTTAATAACTCCATTATATTTCTTTAGAGAACGTCTCAATAGAATTCCAGCTCAAAACAGTTTCAGAGTCAGCTTTAGCATACAAATTGAGGTAAGAAATATTTTTTACTTATTTTAGAATTCAGAGTTTTACAAATCCACCTAGTAAAGTTAACGGTATTTATTCGCTCGCTAATAAAGTTATTTACTCAAATTTTAATGCAAAATACTTAAATTGACGATCTTCTGAATATAAAAGACATTTCGATTGGTAGAAATGATTACTTTTCTCCTTGGGGGTCCGACGAATACTGACTACGTGACGGAGGAAAATTGTAAAATTGTTATTCTAACCGTGTTGAAGAACCCGTCTGGAATTACGAAAATTGTATCTTGAGATGTATCTGCCATTGTCAAAAATAGACACAGAAATATTATGTCTACGATAGTACGAATGAAACAAACTACTTAGTCATAAACGAAACGCTGACTTAACCCGCTAGTGCATAATCATTATTTTCAATCAAATATTCAATGGAGCAGAATTTAACACAGTAAGTTATTGGTGAGCTTATGAAAAACAATATTATGAGTAAAAAGTTGAATGGCCTCATTTTTAAATAATTCGTTATATTTTATTTGTGGAGTTGTTTTAGTTTTGGATAACAAAACAAAGTTTTCACTTAGCAACATTAGGTTTGACGCTTTTTAACTCAACTTTTACATTCATTTAAATATGTGACAAATACTCATATAAGTACCACAACGATTATGATAAGTTAATTGCACTATTCAGTGTTGTGTGGGAGCATATTATGAAAAAATCATATTTTGTTGAATGCTGTGAATATTAGAGGGGACTCGTAAGTTCTTATTAGTTTCGTGCAATATTCTCAAGGGGTACTTAGGTACCACTGAGTCGAGACGATGTGTCTCATCTCGCGACATCTGTGGTAAACTGGTAATTTAAAAAAAAATAACAACATTACAAACATCCAGAGGTACCACTACAAGAGTATCCTTCTAAAGTCATTAAGAGCTGGTCATTTTACGCTGGTCTGAAGTTTTGAACCCATCTCATCAAAACTTTCTGTAAGCTGCAACTCCAAGCCGCAGCTTGCATCATCCATTCCCTTGTCAAATTGCATTAGCAGTGCTTGTCAAACTGGCATTAGAGGCTTACCACAGCCCAGCAGATGTTCAAACATCAACAGCTCAAATTAGCCACCTCGTTATTAGCATGACGTATAGCAATAAATACCTAAATTATTGCGGTATATTACGATTTAGGTACCTACCTATTGACCGAGCGATTTTTGATTGGGGATTTGGCTCAAAAAGGGAGAAATCTGCTATAAAGCTATTTATCAACTATAACTTTGTAGCGCTCGTAACGTAGTTTGACTGGGTGTTTGTCAGAAATTATCGAAACTAAGAAAACTAAGGGTGACATTTTCGAAATGAGCGCTACCGTGGCTCGAATGACACGTTACAGGTTCGCGCACATTATGTGCGGGCGCATCGTGCAAAAAATGCGGCCCGCTGCGCCCCGGCACAGTATGCGTTACTGTACTGTATCAGCCTTTTAATAGTCCACTGCAGGACGTAGGCTTACCCACGAAGGGTGATTGGGCCATATCCACCACGCTGGCCCAGTGCGGGTTGGTGGATTCGCATACGCCATCGAATTTCTTCTACGGACGTATGTAGCTTGCCTCACGATGTTTTCCTTCACCGAAAAGCCAAAGAAATTCCGTACATAAATTTCAAAGAACTCATTGGTACGGGACCGGGATTTGAACCCACGACCTCACGATTGCAAGGCGGGTGTCACTACCTCTAGGCCACCACGGCTTGCGTTATTTGTGTTATATACATGGGTTAGTTCTTATAAAATACATGTAAGTGATTTGAGCGGATTTTTGCGTTGCGATGGCCCGACATAATTTGCGCTATTCTTAAATTGTAGGGCCCGGTTGTTTTAACTGATGGATTTCAAAGGCCTTCAGGCGGTCTAAAAAGGCCGCCTGGCACGCCAGAGCTAGCCACCCGGCCAATACGAACTTACTTATTTATCAACTGATTTTCATAATATTTGGTAAAATTGTTTAGTCAACGATCACTCATCCAAAGACTGACTTTCCTGAGCATTGCTTAACTGTGTTGATCGTTGCTGACAAACACTCAGATTTCATTATTTATTAAGATCGTGGTATAATAATACTAAATTCCAACATATGAAGAATAAAATTCCACAGACTTTTCTGATATCCGTTCACCAGAGTATGGATCAAGTTCTGCGTGTTCACGGAAAATAAACTTTTCTTTGTACCGACATCTAAGCCATCGACGAGTATGTTAAATAACATATTCAGTTAAGCCAACATAAGTAACAAGATTTAACGGAAGACGCTCTCAACTTCCCACTCAGACGGTTTAACTAAACACCAAAGAAACCGAAATGAATTCTAAAGACTTAAGTACACGCTAAAAGGATTCTCAGAACGACAACTCGTAGAATGCTGTAAGACAACGACTTACTATTTTTAGACATGTCTTTGCTCTATTTATTAGCTTACACTGAAGCATACAATAATACGAGTATATGTGCTTCAAAATAATCAGTTTACATATTTTTAAAATATTGTTTCTGTCAATAATGGACTAAGGAAATTACAGTGGCATGAACCTTGATTTTAAATGCAGGCTACCGTAGGTAACTAACTAAAATAGGTAAATGAATATAGGCTTAAATCACCTTAACATTATTATGCTAGTCAAATACGAAACACTTTACGTCGCTGTATTTAGGAAAGTAAACTAATAAGTACGTAAACAAAAATAGTTTTACGAACAAAAAATGCTCTACCATAAAAGTAAATCCAGTATGAAAGTGACAGCAAATCAACCAACCAAAGCGCTCCATTTCCACATGCGAGCACCTCAGCTCAGCTTGAATATTGGATGTACTCTCTATATGACACCAGCCGTCGTTTTAGTCTAAGTCTGATAGGGCCCAGTGAGAGCGCACGCTACACGCTCGTAAGGCGTTACATTTGAATATACTACACAACATGAGCTTATAATGAATGTTACATGAGCATTATGGATGTCGGGTCGAGAAAATGAGTAGGCTCCAAAACCTTGTGTGTGGAATTGCGGAATTAATTGGGGAACTCCTTTGCCGCAATGTAAATTTGGAGGTGTGGTGTTTGCGGAGATCCTTACGTGCCCAGGTTTGCTCTAATACTTAGGTTAACGAAGAACATGTTCCGAAATTAATAGTAGGCAACAGTCATTACTTTGGTTCTTATCTTTTGATAAGAAAGTTATTTTCTTGACGTCGTAAAAACTAAATTTCTTGTCGAGTCCAATAAATAGATATCTGTCTTGTTATTCTTAGATTTTTCTGATTCTGATTTGAATTCTTATAAACCAATGATTTCAGGAATAGAATAATTTCATTTCGTATCTACTCTATTAACTTCGATTATAATAAGTTTCCGGATCTAAGGATGTTTCCACACCAAGCGGTCAACTGACGATCACGACGACGGGAATAGTTTGAATTTGGTGGCTGATCAGCGACCACTCCACATTCAATCAATCGTCATATGACGTGGTTGCTTGTCCAAAACTGATGATGATTGTTAGGTACGTTATATTAAACGAACTTATAGCATTTACCGAAACTATAGTCGCTGTTATGACTATCCGTACACGTGAGTTTAGTCCCGTTATATATAGTTTAAAATAATAGATTGTATCATATGGGAGCAAAATAATATTTTAACGACGAGGGCGTTTTTTTTTAATCCAGAGCGAAGTGATGGGATTCTTTAGTAGAATCCTGAACGTAGCGAAGGATTCAAAGTACATCGCCCGAGCCAAAAATATATTTTGCGCCCGAGTGGTACACTCTACTTTTCATCGCCTCTAAGAGAAAATAAAAGGCGCCTCATATTTTACTATAATATTATTATCTAATAAAACGTAAAGTAACAACTACATTGAAATTAAATGGTATCTAATAATAAAAACTTATATGTATTTACATTCTTTTCCTTCATTTTTTTGGCGCTGAACATTACAAATACTTCCAAATTCAAAAAGTGCGCGGCAAATATCATTGCGTCGCACTTATTTGTTCCAAATTTTAAAAGTGCGCGGCAAAGATAATTCCGGCGCACTTAGAAAGTTCCTTATAGAAACCACCTCCTTTGGGCGCAATTAAAGGCGTACCAAGTAGTCCTTTTCAAATAGATGTGATGAAAAATACGTTTCGTTAATAAGAATAATGTGCACAATATGGAAGATAGTTCATAAAAGTCGTAACATAATAATATATTTGTATCCACTAACACAGTGGGCACCCTCAATCTATCGAAGGAATCGACAACGTAGCAGGTAACGTAAACTCACGTCGACTGTAATGTTCTACGCCGATGTTTGAAACTATCGGTACATGATTGTATTATATATATAGTACAGCGGCACTTTTTGCAATGACTGTATATGTGTAAGGTTCTATCAATCAATAATATCACTCTACATTCGATTTCTTGGTGTAGTGAAATCCTTACCAATATTCAGACGAGTCTAAAATTATAACTTTGTGTCATTTCATGTTACATAAAATCGGCCAGGTGTTAGTCGAACTCACACACGATGGTTCCCGTACCGTATCCTTTATCACCATTTCAATCGTCCTGTTATCGTAATTAATATTGAACAACGGCAACAATCACGTTCATTGTATGGGACAAATTATATATTTGTTTTATTCTGTTTTTAGTATTTGTTGTCATAGCGGCAACATAAATACATCATTATTTCTGTGAAAATTTCAACCGTCTAGCTGTCACGGTTCTTGGGATACAGCCTATACTCTATAAAATTTAACTTGATCTCTGCGACAGTGACATTGACATAGAAGATTGACATTTTCAGAGTTGAGATGGTGGTGGAAAAAATCGATTTGCAAACAATGTTGTAATGAAATCGAATGAGTAGTTGAAGGTGAGAAATTGGATTTTATTTACTTACTTTTATTTAAGATCAAGTATGTACATAATTTTATGATATTAATTAAATACTCATAATAATGTAACGATAGTATTTATCGACGTTGACTATTATCGATGCTAATGTAACATATAATTGGGTTTAATTAAATTACACATGTAAAAAAATGTTATGATATTAAAATATACATTAAAATAATGATAAATTAAGTTTTATTTAAAACATCGTCAGTATAAACTATCGATATTTTAACTAAAACTCTATCTAAAACTCTGTGGTCACGATCATTCGTCGCCCATCACTAATCGGCATGCCCAAAACATTTTGAATTTTTGAATTTAAAGTATGACATTGACAGGTACTGTGTGTACTATTAAGAAATTCAGGACTTCATAGGCGTGATTTTCTGACAGCTGTCGCAGAGATCAAGTTAAATTTTATAGAGTATAGTAACAAACAGACAGGCAGGCGGACGGACGGACAACGGAGTAATAGGGTCCCATAATTATCTTAGCGTTTAGCCATGTCAGAGGCCTTCAGGCGGCCTAAAAACTCTGACACCAGGGCTAGCCACCCGGCCTATACGAACTTACTTACTTACTTTATAATTATCTTTGGGTACAGAACCCTAAAAATGACAGTTTCAATTTTAGAGCTATTAAATATTATGGTATAATTTAGAAAATAGCCCAGCAGAATCGACGCGAGAGCGTGTGTGAATTTTATATTTTACATTTATAATTCAGCGTGATTTATTTTATTCGCATTAAAATATTAAACGCTAGTTGAATTTTAGCAACTTTAATATGCAGGTTGCATTTAAATGTAAGTTAAATAAAAATCTGCGTTTATTCTGAACTATCTCTAAAAGCTTGAATTTAAATCTGCAGAAAAGCCACGCTCCGTAATTTGTACTATCTGGCTCCACAAAATGTCCGCCACTGGCTTTCATATCGACTATTTACTGAATCTTTGTGACACACACGTTGAGGGAATAACTTTACTCGTTATTGAAACCGGAACTGAATTTCATTACAGATTGTTATTGACTTTTCCGTGACTTAGCTACTCGTAATAACTTATTGGCAGCGCACTATTTAGATTATCTTTAGACCTTCAAGGGTCTGTAGATTATTCAATTGCTTGTTTTGCACTAGTAGTTCACGTAGTTTTAGATTATGTAGGTCTTGTATTTAGTGGTAGTTAAAAAAGGCACTTGCCCTGTAAAAAAAAACTATTTTAGCAATGTGCGATTTGACATTTACTAAGTACTTACCTACATAAATGACACTGATTTTTTTAAGATTCATCAATATGAACGACTACTACTATTTATATGCGATGTACCTACCTATAGTTACCTACAGTATGATCGGCTTGTCCTGTACTAAACCGAAAGAAGATGATTCAGACTATAATTACGAACAACTTTTACAATTGGGCCAATCTGAAATTCGAGAAAAAATAACTTTGTAAAATGCACTCGTTCGCAGCCGTCTGGAAACGAGCGCCATTGTCTGGAATCCCCATGAAGAAAAATACAGGTATATTGGAAAAAATCCAGAATAAATTTACGCGCTTCCTGTACTTAAAGGAATACGGCGTCTACCCATTTTATCCGCTGATGTACCCGACCATGTTCGTAATCGACATGGTAAGGTACTGCAAGCTAGGGGGTGAGGCGAGATGTCGCGCTCTGCTAGTACATGTGGCGCGTGCTGCGCGGGGAGCTCGCTCATCCTGAGCTGCTGGCGACGCTGCAGCTGTGTGTGCCGGACGAGGCCACCTCCAGGAGGCGCGAGTTCCCCACGTTTAGAGTGCCTAGCTGTAGGACAAACCTCGTAAGTTACTCCACGTCTCGCGCTTTGACACTATTAAATAAAATCGCCAATGATATTGATATTTTTGGGTGCAGTCTGGCAAATTTCACAGAAGTAGCGCAGAAAATATGTGATAACCCATAATTTCGAATAAGTAGTTTATGTCTTTTATTTTTTGTTACTCATGTTTTTTATACATGTAATGATTATGTTCTACTTAAATATGAAACAGCTGTTTTTTTCTCAAATATCGCGTTGGCTCTATAGTAAAAGTTGTTCACAATACAGTTGTTCACCTTTCGGCTTAGTCCTACATCAGTTCTGAACAATAAAACACACGTCGATGGACACTCTTCTGTCTCAGATAAAAAAATCGAATAAGTATATGTATTTGATAATGTTTATCTACGTGTTGAAATATAGAGTCAGCGGAAATGGTATTTGTTCATCAAGAAGAAGCTGACGCCAATCCTACAGATGTACTTATTCGAAAAGAAATATCTTTGAAGTAGTGAAGAACTATTGAAATCTGTGTCAGCTCCGAATGTCACAGTATAGTACGAACACAGAAGTTTTATCGCAATCTTTCTTATAAAAACTCGTCGGGGATTTCGTAAGAACTCGCAAAGGGAGGAAATCAAAGCGGCTGCAGGCCGGTCAACTTGTAAGCGGCTTACTTTGATCCCCTATCTCGCGACACGGCGGCAACAAGTTTGATTTTGAACAACCTTAGAGGATAGTTTTGGGGTATTGGGGTATTTCGGCTCATAGGGAATCTTCTATTTTGTTAAATTACAGTTGGACACAAATATTTGTTTTGTTCGTTAGTTTTATTTTTAGAAACAAGGTTCTTTTATATATAAAACTTAGATTGAATAAGTATATTTAGTTTATTATTTATAGGTGTTTTCTTTATTAATATCTATTTAAGGCCACTATTTATTGTTCTTGTCGGTTCATATTCGTGCAAGGTTGCCTGGAAGAAATCGCCATGGGTGATAAGGCCGCCACTTTATAATCATAATTTTGTCGTATATGTGTAAATAGTGTTTATTTTTCTTATTGTGGTTGTAAATAAAGAGTTTTGTCTGTCTGTCTGTCTGTTCTTTGTTCAAAAGTTACTTCGATATCATCATCATTTTAGAAGGCATTTCAAGCTGAATCATATGCTTAAAGGTTCCGATCAGACAATGCTAAATTTACTGAAATGACTAGGTTTTTTTACGTATACCTATTTTGAACAACCTTAGAGGATAGTTTTGGGGTATTGGGGTATTTTGGCTCATAGGGAATTTTCTGTTGGACACAAATATTTGTTTTGTTCGTTAGTTTTATTTTCAGAAACAAGGTTCTTTGTTCCAAAGTTACTTCGTTATCATCATCATTTTAGAAGGCATGTCAAGCTGAATAGTATGCTTTAAAGGTCTCAATAAGACTGGTTGGCAGCGCCGTGAATCCAATGCGAAGTTTAATAAAATGACAAAGTAGGTATCGAGTGTTGCTCTATTTTTTTCGTAAGATAAAGTCAAATTAAAGCATATTTCGAATTAAAACAGCGGAACGTACCTCTTAATCTGGAAAAAAGCCTTCACAATAAGGTCAAAGGTATTGAGCTAACAAGAAGACTTAAACTGAAAACCATTCACTGATAGGAACATGAACCACTTCATTAAAACTCGCATGAGAAAACATTTTACTAAATAAAAACACCGGTTTTTACTCGCGTTTGACTGGTGCACGCGCACTCGACGGGGGCGCGCGTATTCCCTGAGGATGGAGTACTGAATTCTCCGAAACCGGTCGGGATCCCAGCAGCCCGGCCGCGATATCAAATGTGAGTAAAAACCGGTGTTTTTATTTAGGATAAGGACATGCATAGATAATAATATCGATACCTATCTAACATTTCATGTAGGGATTGGTAAATTAAATGATCATATAAACCGTATTTTAATATGTAAATATTAGTAGTGCTAGGATTTCAGAATAAACAAATCAGTCCTAGTACGTACTTATAAATTTAATTTAAAGTTTTAAGCTGCGTACTCTTGAACTAGATTTTAATTTCAAAAACTTTTCATTAAAAGTATTTTATTAGAAACGCAGTTTTACGTGTACACTTGACCTTTAGTATCGTCGTACTAATAAGCAAAGATCTGTATACACTTAATTCGAAAGTTTTATCATCTCATTTCGCTCGGCGCCTGTGGAAGGCAAAGAGTGCTGGGTTTCAGTGCGGAAGGTTCATTAGACTTCTTAAGTACTCTCAGAACTATTTTAGCTACGAAACTATCACACACGTATACTCGCAGTATGTCTTGTTATGTAAGTTAGCTTTTGTATGTATGCTCAATGTTTGCTAGAGAGTGGCATGCACTAAAATTCCGTAGGTTTCCCTGAAATCTTAGAGCTATTTTCAAAGACGTTTTAAAGTTTGGATGTTAAGATCACTCACTGAGCTTTATTGATATCATAATTCATATATTAGTGCGATGGTGTAAATTAAAAATAAAAATACACACACACACACACACACACACACATACACATCTTTCGCTGTGTTTCCTTTCGTTGTTTATGAAATTTGTAATCACATAGTCTAAATAAAATTAATAGTACAAGTTCTCTACCATATTTCGGTAATCGGTAAATCTATACAGTGCGGGGACTATTGTCAATCTGGATCTGTACATTTATTTTAAGGAAAATAAATACATTAGTATTTTTTTTTATTTTTGTAAAAAACTTACTAGTATAAAACTATTAGAGTTTACCTTTTTCAATTTTCAGACATGAGTAGGTAGGTAATTTAGATATCATTATGTCAAACGAATACAAAATGTGAGTTGATAAGTATTTTAAGAATAA
Organism: Hypomecis punctinalis; assembly: GCA_949316475.1. NCBI lineage: Eukaryota > Metazoa > Arthropoda > Insecta > Lepidoptera > Geometridae > Hypomecis > Hypomecis punctinalis. The sequence continues at coordinate 16,316,751 of OX438801.1, read as the reverse complement.
CACAATATTGTGAGGCTGTTATAAATACTGAAGGAAATGTTCTGGATCTTCAATTAAAACAGAAAAAAGCCAAGTCGATGGCTATAATTGACCAACCCTCTAGTGCTTGTCAAGCCATCGATCACTATTAGACATCTTTCTAAACATAACAAATTTGGAAGTAAGTTTTTCTAAAAATAAATACTTTCGTAACCACATGTTACGAAAGCGCTTGCTTAAATGCTTACTAAATAATATTTCCTATGAAGGAAAACATTTTTTCTTTTGGTCTATAGGTCACATTTTTCAACGAATCGTTCATTGAAAACTATCGTTAAGTATCTAAATCCTAACAAGATTCGATCAAGAATGAGTCGAAATATACTTATGAAGATTTAGTTTTAGAGATACGTATATCGCAAGATCTACTACAATTAGGATAACTACTAGCTAGATAACTAATAAGATGAATTTTATGAATAACTTAGTTTTTTTTTCAATTATTTTTCTGATTCAATCCTAGATCTATTTTGTTTAGATATCTATGACTGTTGCATTACAGTTCCACGTAATGTGTAGTGAAGATAGAAGCCATATTTAGGTATGCAACATGTTTGTTGTTACCATGCATTTCTGTTATTTCACAAGCTTGTAATGTACAGGTATTGTTGGTCTAAGATAATTATTTTTTGCAAAAAATAGCATGACCGACTTCATCCGTGTACAGAATCATTACATAGTATAAAACAAAGTCACTTTCCGCTCTCTGTCCCCATGTATGCTTATATCTTTAAAACTACGCAACGGATTTTGATGCAGTTTGTTTTAATAGACAGAGAAATTCAAGAGAAATGTTTATATGTATAATACACCTGTGCGAATCCGGGGCGCATCGCTAGAACGCAAATATTATGCACGGATCGATATAGCATTTTTCACATTATTGTTGATTTATCAAAAATGGCTCAGCCGATTCTGATAAAATTTAAATGGAACCAATTTCGAAGTACATTCTTTCCAATAAAAAAAGAGTTATTAAAATCGGACTAATATAAAAAAGTTATGCGTGGTTATACATAAATATACGCGTCGAATTGTATACCTCCTCCGGTAGTTCGTCGGTCAAAAATGTAACTTAACGTTCTTGTTGAGTTGAGCAAAAAAATAGAAGCGTCGTAGCTGAGGTCGCCCGTGTGCCTTTTTACTAATTTTGATACGTTGAGGACACTGCTCTGCCATTGCTAGTACAACTATAAGTGTTTGATACATGGTAGACACCAATTCGGTTTTCATCAATACTCGCGCCTACCAAGTATAGTCGGTACCTTGGCTGCTGATTAAAATCTTATTGTTAGTTCACCGTAAAGCCACGACGGTTCTCTTTTTGCACTTGCTGTACAAAAGGTGATTTCATCCTAAGTTTTTTTTGTTATTGTTTCAGCTTGCTGGGTAAAGGCTTCCCTCCAACTCTTCCAGTTTTGGCGGTTTTGTCCTACGACGTACCAGTTTTTATCTAAGTGTGTTTATTAAGTGAAAAAAAACCTATTTAAAAGTTTAAGAAATAAAACTAATCTCAAAAAAAAAACTAAAGAAAATATCCCAATGTTCTGCAAGGTTGTACGCATATTTTTATAAGATAGTAGGTATATAACGGTTATAACTACGCTTTATACAGGATCACGAATAAATTACTCTTAGAACTTTGGATGTTATGAGAGTGCCGACATTAAAAAAAATGGTTGTCTGTAATGTCGGTTTACGGACGATAATACCATCGTGCTTCTCTATCGCTCGTTACGCGCTTTCGGTCGCACGCTCGGCTTAGGAGAAACGTGACAGTGAGGCATGCTTTTTCTTGTGTGCAGCCAGCCTCGATTTATAAGACGTTATCACGTCAAAATACATCATTATAAGTGTTTCAATACAATTGTGCAGTGTTAGCAGTGTTTCTAAAACAGTTTACAATTAACCCTATGCCCCGCGAACCAAACTACTGCAGCCCAAGTACAGCGATGCGGGTAGTCTTGAATTTTCAAGTTTCGAAGCCAATATAGGAACAGCGGTGCAGTGTCGCAGTGCCTTATAAAGTTTGACTTGGCTTTGTTCGCAGGCGTAGTAAGTCGGGCTTGTTTTACAACAAGTAGGCGAAAACAAAACCGATAGAGTCTTGGCTAATCAATAATGCATGTGAATGGCGTCATGTCCGATGTAGGTCGTTACGTAGTTAGTGCTTAGACCGTTATCCTGATTAGCTAGTTCATATTTGATGCGCTGGTTTTGTAGTTAGATGGGTGTGTGTAGATGGTTAGAATGTCTGCGTAGAACAGTGCAGTACCTAAGTGCCAGGGTATGTAGAATAGACATTACGACTGAGTAAAATAAATATTGTTAGTATACATAATATATATAATTCGTCGGTAAGATTAGAAAAAAAAAATATGAAAGTGTATTTTTTTGGAATTAAAATAAATAGTAAAGATATCGCAAGTCAAAGTTCGGGAGCGGGAGCACGAGACGCTACTTAAAGTTCCTAAAAATGACACATTTGTCATTTTTCTGAGACACATTTGTCCTAAGACAACTAACAACTGCTGTAAATACACACCATTTCCTTATCGTTTTAGATGTAGGTAAAAAAAACTCTTTTCACCTTGTGGATTTATCCCAAAACAAAACTTTGTTCTGAAAAAAGTCACTTGGATCAGTGTCTGATTTTACTTATCGTTAATTAGGTATTTGTTTATCTAACTACAGATTGCAATAAAGACCTCGCACTAACAACATCATAAGAATCAAAACGTTGTCCACCTCAGCAATAAACTATTCTCACTATGTGTTCAGCAACAGATGTCGCCAATGTTCCAAGTTCTTATATAAATCAAACCCTTTTAATGTCCCGATAGCTTTTGGGTCAAGTAAGTGATTTACAGAGGCCATAAAGATGGCCAGAAATCAGCTGTTATTGCTGTTGTCAGCACCCTCGAAGGGATGGTGATGAAATGTGACGACTTGTAACGACGCGAAAAGTTTTGTATGGTTAGAGGGGATGGCAGAGATATTACATTTGTTAGGGCTCGGGACAGAGAGCGAATATCTACGAAGGCGGGACCTGACTCCTTTCCACGCGTTATGAGAACATGACCAAATTAGTCTAAAGCTTACTGCCGTATAGATTGTACATTGATAGTTCAAGAGAAAGTACTAATTGGCTGAGAAAATATTGCGTAAAAATATTATGTAATGAATAATTACTTGCAAGTAATCTACTAGTTTTTATCAAAACTACCGCGCATTATTTTTTACATCTTCCGATGGTTATAATAAATGTCTAATTATTTGATACTGATCGAATTAACAATGAATTCCTTTGAATTTATGTACGGAATTTCAGACCACAGGCTTTTCGGTGAAGGAAAACATCGTGAGGCAACCTGCATACGTCCGTAGATTTCGATGGAGTATGTGAATCCACCAACCCGCACTGGGCCAGCGTGGTGGATATGGCCCAATCACCTTTCGTGGGTAGACCTACGTCCTGCAGTGGACTATTAAAAAGGCTGGTACAGTTCTATTAGGAAACTATCGGACCCTATTTTCGTCAATAGGCTATCTATATATATATATATATATATATATATAGATAGCCTATTTATTATTATTATTATTTCACTTATTCATTTATTATCTTAAATCTAAGTTTTTTTACAATATTTATATAAAAGAATAAAATACTATAAAAAAACCTAAACCTAGAGTGCCGCCGGCAGCGGGGCAGGGCTCAAGCTACCGGTGGTTGGGCCTACAGAGAGAGGAACCTTCTGACAATGCGCGCTGTGTCCAGAACGACCGCCTTCTGTATCTGATTATTATTATTATTTATTATTATATATATATATATATATACATCTCTCGGGCCAAGCCCGGTTATTTGATGGGCATCAGTGGAGCCGAAGCCAACACTGAGAGGCCCTTTTTAAACATCATTTAGCTACGTTGTAGGGGTGAAGGTATATATATTTATAATCCTTATCCTTACTAATATTATAAATCATAAAGTGTGTTTGTTGGTTTGTGTATCTTTTACGCAGCAACTGAGCAACGGATTACCTGATTTTTGGCATGGACATACGAGTAATTTCAAAGACGGAAAGCGACACAGGCTACTTTTATCCCGAAAATATAAAAGGTACCTATGGAATAGTACAAAAAACAGAATATTACGTGGGTAAAGCCAAGGGAAAAAGCTAGTGTCCTATACGCTAAAAAAATCTGGTCATCTGGTTGTTAGTGTATTCTTTGCAGAGACCAAAATGTGGTCAAACACCAATCATTTTCTCACCTCAGTAAGGAGTTTTCCATAACGCTTTATATGAAGTTAATGGCACATCCCTATGTACCTATATCTATGATCGGGCTGCTTGTGGGTTGTGGTTATCTCTCGGACTTGCTCCTCTAGAGTGAAGACGTCAATAAAACAAATGACGTATATTATATGGAGCGTTGAGAATGGTGCGTCTGACTTGCGTGTCGATTATCTTGATATATGATTTTATTAGTATCTTTTCTTGTGTAAACGTTTATCGCTGCAAAAATTCCGTATATTGAAACTAGATAGTAAGCGGTTGCTTTGCAAAATAAGTTCAATATCTACTCAAATCGATAAAAGTATCTTTTTCATACCAAAACTTCACAAGTTTTTGGGAAATGTAGAGAATGTTTTTTATTCATAATCGTCTAATAATTTTTGTTCATCATCATGTAAGTACCAAATATCCGAGAATATTATGTCCGTCATCTAGAGATAAATAAATACATCGTATAATACGTATACATTTACTATGTTATATACTTTGTTTAAAACAATGTACATATTATTATTTTACCTATATGACGGGTAACTTCAGGATCTTTATTTATACCCGTGGGGAAAAATACCACAGCCCCAATATGAAACATCGAATAGACGTAACCCAGATTGCGGCGGTAATAGCATTGTCAACTTTCATTACTTTTGAACCGAGAGCTTTTAAACTAGAAGTCTATTTTATTTACACTACTTGTAAAAAAGTATTTTTATGTATGGCACGTAACTTAAAATGGAGTGAAGAGAGTTAGTGAGAAATGGAGAGAGAAGTGCTCGAATATATTTTAACCAATGAATTGATAGCGTATAAATGATTTTAGCCCGTTACCACCGATTAAAAAATATGTACCACCTTGCATTTTTAACTCAAATCTTCTTTAGCGGCGTTGTGCACTTTTTAGAATGGGTAAAAAATATTAAACTCGCACGTGACCTGATGGTCACGTGTCCTGACGCGAAAAATTTTATGACGGAGGGAGCAAGTTGTCACTTCTGCCGGCACTCCCGGCGTGCCGAGCAGCCAAGCCGCATATATTGACTAAGGTGTAAAAAAACTTACAAAACTTAAGACCAAAGCTTCACCTTAGCTTCAGTTTCACTTAAGCAGCTTCACTTACGCCCTTAACCCAGTTGTTACGGATATCCCTTTTTTCGGAGGATCGTTCTGATTTTTTGTATTCGGTCTAATTATAGGCTTGCTATATGAGGAAAAATAAATAAAAAATTGTAGGTATTACGGAAAAGCTGGAAAATGGTGTTTGATATACGGAACGCTAGTAATATGTACTGCTATAAAGCAGATGTACCGTAAACATTAAAAATATATATTTTAGCTGTTTAGGTAGGTAATAAAATACAAATTACTCTATAATTAAAAAAAATGATTGTTAATTTTTTTAGGAACACCAATTACTTAGGTAGGTAAGTATTAAAAACCTAAAAATAATTTACTCAGCTTGTGTGTGATAGGTTTCCAAGCAAACTTTTCGGTGTAACGAGGCATTACATTTTACAAAAAAATATAAGTATATCATTTTTATTGCACATAGCACATTGCAACTGTTCCGTTCTATACTTGATTAGCAATGGGATATCCGGGAAAAGTACCATTTCTTGCCACGACTGGAAGTATGATATAAGCTAATGTTTTGGTCAGATCTATCATCCTCTCATGTAGGTAAGACTAGTAAAAACTAGAAAACTTTCCCAACAGCAAAATAGATACATCCAAATTGATCAACCTCGGAGTATGACAACCTCGGATTCCGAAGAAGCATTGCTACATCTTCATTAGAATTTTACGGTACAGGTACAGCTTGAAAGCCAGGCAGGCCAGGAGGACATCAAAAAATTTTCAAGGAACTTCACGCTATGATGGTCACATAAAATGAAGTACAGAACGGAACAGTTGCGATGTTATGTGTGCCATAAAAATGCTGTTTTTTTGTGTAAAATGTAAAGTCTCTTTACACCCCAAAGTTTGTTTCGAAACCTATCACACTGAGTAAATTATTTTGAGGTACTTACTACATACCTACTTACGTAAAGTGGTGTTACTAAAAAAATAAAATAAATATTTTATTTATTTAAACAGTAATTTGTATTTTGTTACCTGTTTAAACTTCTAAAATATATTGTTTTAAATATTTACGGTACAACTGCTATATAGCAGTACATATTACTATCGTTTGATATACGGAACATCAACTTTATAGACAAATAAGTGACACAAATTGTTAGAGAATCAATAAACATATAAACTTATATTAAAGATAATACTATAAATATTAATATATTTACAACAATTACCCAATATAAATACAATTAATATTATTTAATTACCTCGAAACACTCATGAAAAATAAACACGAATTATCAACAGTTATAAATTTTACACGTGCAACTCAAACTAGAACAAACCACGTCTATTCGACAAAGGGATCATCCAGCTATCACAAACAATAAACAAAGACATTTGAAACTATCCACGTTTTGTTTAATATTTTTTATTGTTCATTGATCCGTATATCAAACGCTAGTAACAAGTGGGTTAAAGAACTCAGATTTGCTACAGATTTACCGACAGTTAGAACTGCTTATCATGCCTTTGCGTCCTCGTTGCTCCAATATGGAATTATTTTATAGGTAAATAGTGTAAACGCGCATGAAGTATTCATAATACAAAAAAAATGTATTCGTATTCTCGCAAATATAAAAACTCCCGATATTACCAAACCAAAATTCGATAAACCATACTTTATAAAACTTGAAATTATGTCCCTGGTATCTATTTATATATTTGAAATATGCAAATTTTTAAAAAAGCACCCTGACTATTTTAACAAAACGTCTGATAACTCGCACAAAATTACATCACAATATAGACATAAACTCTTAGAACCAAAGTCTAACGTAGCAATGCACAGTTCTAGCCCAAATCCTATGGCTATAAAAATATTCAATAAATTGCCAAACAATCTGAAAGATATCGAAAGAGAAAACTGTTTCACATAACAACTAAAAATAATCCTTTTATCGAAATGCTATTACACAGTAGACGAGTTTTATAGCGATAATCTAGAAAACATAATAATAAATCGTACCAATACAACTATTAAAATTGACATACCCTTTTAGGGTCATATGTATCACTATACAAAACACGTTTACTAAGAACCATATGTAAATTTCATAATAAAATTATGTTGCAATAAATGATTTGACTTTGACTTTGTAAAGTTTGTGAAATAAGAGATTGTAAAGTTAGAACTTTGTCTCTACATGAAATCTGATAACTTTTTGATAGTGAGAACAATAGTTTGTCTTGGCCCCATTTAACATGAATATTTTTGTGGGATTTACTTTTACTTAAGTACACGTAGGTACCTACTTCCTTTCTTGATTTAGCATTAATCTTTAGAAGCTAATAGAGTCTACTTTTGTAAATGGTTTCAAATCGAATCAGCCCTTAATTGAAACACAGCACTACTACTTAAGGGGCAAGTAAACTATTCCAATGTAAAACCGGAGTTGGCGACCGATCTCAACTTCGGAACAGCTCTCGTGGTGAAGTGGCTCCATCTATACAATTGGGAAGTTGATTACTTCGCTGTGTCACTCATAGGGTGTTTTGAACTTCAAAGTAGGGAACCTCGGTTTAATTGCGTTTGTAAACTTAAAGTCAAGTGTCAATATTTAGAGAAAATTATAAATTTATTCAAAAAAAATTAGAGCGGATTATGATATGTACAACCCGGTCAGAATATCTGTGCACCTCGCTGGAATGCGGCGCCTCTCCCGCTTCCCCTGTCACCTCTCCGCGCACTCCCCGGTGCGACAGTACGGTTAGCATCTTAGTTGCCGATACACGTCCCGATAATTTTGATATTTTCGCTTTTTTGTTGTTTTGTTTTTTAATATTTATTGTTAAGTTTAGACTATATGACGTCACGAGGTCAGGTGCACAGATATTGTGACCGGGTTGTAATCAATATCACCATTGAAACGCTTTTAGCAATGTTTGTCAGAGATCACCGAAGTGAATTATCGTTTAACGCGGTCAGTCCTAGAATGGGTGACTGCAGGTGGCATTTACAACTGAGGGTTACCGTGGCTTAAATGATACGATAAATGTTACTCCGATTGTTTGATCCATTTAGCAATGTCAAAGCCGTTTGCCCGAACAATTCTAGTATGAGCTAGCCCTTCAGCCTATTCAAAGTTACTCTTACTTACAAGTATTCTATATTATACAAACTATTCCAATGTAAAACCGGAGTTGGCGACCGATCTCAACTTCGGAACAGCTCTCGTAGCAAAGTGGCCTCATCTATACAGTTGGGAAGTTGATTACTTCGCTGTGTCACTCATCGGGTGTTATGAATTTCAAAGCAGGGAACTTCGGTTTAATTGCGTTTCGAAACAAAAAGTCAGTAACTTGAGTTTTGGCCGGATTATATCACTATTATGACATTAAATAAAGCTTATATTATTACTGTTTTACAAAATGCAGGAATATGCAGTGTAAACTTTGACTAAGGCATCGATCTTGAAACCGCGAAAAAATTTGCTGTTCTACTTTAGTCGAGAGTCGATTCATTTTAGACGAGAGTGGCTCTATGAGTGGAGGACGAGAGTGGTGGAGTGGGAGAGTAGACGATGGAAGGCTTGTAAGGTGAACACTGAACTTACTCCCATCAAAAATTACCGCGGTTTTATTCTAATTTAATAAAAATTAGTAATTTGTAAATAATGCATTAATAGAGCTATTAAAGTATCTGAAGATTATTTTTTGGTAGAATGTGATGTCACCATTAATCATATTTTATAATCTAAACTGGGGCCTTATTGTGTAAGCGCTCTGACGTTCGGCTTCGCTTCTCCTCCCGCTCGCTCTCGTGGCGTAAGTAACTGGCGCGAGCAGGAGAAAAAGCAAAGCCGAACGTCAGAGCGCTTACACAATAAGGCCCCTGGACTGGGACAAAAATGTCCTTATACTTACAATAAAATATACACAAGTATTTTAAAAAACAAAAATGAAATTAGTGATGGTTTCATATTTTTTCTGCATAATTATGTATATATTAATTAGGTAGTTTAGAATTATATTTTAATGTTTTATAAGTAACGCAATAAATTGAATTTATGCATGTTCGTTACAAGTGATAATTATTGTAATTAAAAATTCACTAGATTTAGTAGTATGTGTTATGTAAACTGAATGCATATTATTTTCAAGATTAATTTTAGCTTACATTACATTAAATACATTTTGTAACAAAATCGTAGAAGCAAGTTCAGATCTCCTTCAAAACTTGAATAATCTATTAGGTTTTTCTTTGTTTATCTGTAATATCATAAAATGAAAAACCGCGTCACCTTCCATAATAAAACACACCTCTTCGTTTCCTCGAAAAATCTTAAAAAACCAATACATAAAACTCATAAAACAAACTTGCATAAAACAAATGTCCCTTCTTGTTTCGAATTTCGGAAAAGGCAATAAGAGTTGGCCAAGTTTCTTTAAGGGTATAGGTAGTCCCGGAGGGTCTGTCGAGTTAGTTTACTTAGCATTACGGGAGTTTGTTCAGGCTCGCCGACACTAGATAATAACGAAATATAAATATTTTAACAATCAATCAAACCCACCTGCCGTGTTTATTCTCTATCGACTGGCGTGAAGACCAGAAACGTACGGTGTATATGAGTACGTTTACTTTAGTATTTTCGTCATAGTTTATTTTATTTATATATTTACCTAATGGTAAATATGTTACACTATAAAACTATTTTCATCACATCTATTCGAAAATAACTACTTGGTTCGCCTTTAAGTGCGCCCAAAGGAGGTGTTTTCTGTAAGGAACTTTATAATTGAATCTGTGAATGATTCTTATTTGATTATAGATGACTAAGAATAGGCTAGCTGACAATTTTTTTTTGATGTTCCCTTCAAACAGCTTTCTGGCTAGCTAACAGAGCCGATCAACGAAAACAACAATAAAATCAACTGAGAAATAAAGAAGATACAAGCATTTTATTTTCTTGCTGGACAAAGAGCGCACTATGGCAGAATATGACATCACGGTCCATAAGTGTCATACTGAGAAAAAAATCGCCACTAAATATTACAAAAGTCCTTTGTATTTGGCGAAAACACTAAATTTTAGTATAATTTACCAAAGTTTTGCTGTATTTGCAATTTTTATTATTTTTTACTAACAGTTTTGTTTTTGTAATTGTAATTCCTAAAATACGATTTTAGTAAATGCAGATATTGCAAAAGTTTAATATTTATTACAAATGTATAGTAAATATTGTTAGAGTTTTGTAAATTCCGCAAATTCGATTACTATTTTCAAGAAAAGGTAGTTGTGTTTCTAACAGTTTATCTATTTTGTAATTCTAAGTAATACTTTTAATCAATTTTAAAAAACGTTTGTAATTTTAAGAATTAACTATAGTTGATACAACAAAAATATTTCGTTTTACCTTTTTGTAATTCTAATCAACACCCTTTATTTATTTCAACACGGGTTTGTAATTTTTAGAAAATATAAAAATATTGGTACAAGAAAAGATTTAGTTTTTACCTCTTGTAATTCCAAGCATCTCGTTTTATTAATTTCAACACGCATTAGTAATTGTTAGAAAGAACTATAATTGGTACAACAAAAATATTTTGTTTTACCCTTTTTGTAATTCCAAGTAACATGCTTTTTTAATTTCAACACGCGTTTGTTAATATTAGAAATAACTTTAATTGGTACAACAAAAATATTTAGTTTTTCCCTTTTTGTAATTCCAAGTAACACGCTTTATTAATTTCAACACTCGTTTGTAATTATTAGAAATAACTTTAATTGGTACAACAATAATATTTAGTTTTCCCCTTTTTGTAATTCCAAAGAGCATGCTTTGTTAATTTCAATACACGTTTGTGATTTTTAGAAAGAACTTTAATTGGTACAACAAAAATATTTTGTTTTACCCTTTTTGTAATTCCCAGCAACATGCTTTATTAATTTCAACACCCGTTTGTAAATATTAAAAATAACTTTAATTGGTACAACAAAAATATCTAATAGTTCCCTTTTTGAAATAACAAGCAACACGCTTTATTAATTTCAACACTAGTTTGTAATTATTAGAAATAGCTTTAACTGGTACAAGAATAATATTTAGTGTTTCCGTTATTGTAATTCCAAGCAACATGCTTTATTTATTTCAACACACGTTTGTAAAATTTAGCAAGAACTTTATTTGGTACAACAAATATAATTAATTTATCCCTTTTTGTAATTCCAAAGAACACGCTTTAATTATTATGAGCTTCTAGCGGCTTCGCCCGCGTGGCCTACAGGAATCAAAATATGACGTACTGTTTTTTCAGAAACAAACATTATAAACGCTCTTACGATAGTAATCTCAATTGAAATTACAAGATGACAAAATTCCCAAACAAAGCATTATTGCTTTTCAAAAACAAACAATTGACAAAACAATAAAATGGTCAAAATTAGCCGTAAAACGTAAACTTATCGCCTATAACAATAGCAAATATTAGATCATAAGTAGTAGTAAGTAATAATATTTTTCCCAGAACAAATTATAATAAAATGATTTTACGCTATGGTCTTGAGTCAAGAGTAAAAAAATGAAGAATAAGCATAGCTGCTGGATTCTAAACGCTTACAAATAAAAAGCAAATTTTTGGCTTTAAAATTTAATAAGGTATGGTTAAATATATGAAGCTATTAAACAAAAACGGAAAAAAATTTACGTTTACTATCAAAAGTCATGGTAAGGGCACTCAAGTTACTGGAATAATACACGAGATAAGTTTACACTTTAATACTCGAAAAATCTCAAATTAATACTTATACATTAATTCTAATTGCATTAATTGGCATTAAGATTTTTTCTGATGCCGCGTTTTCTGTTCCCGCCAACGTCGTTGAAATATTCTTATTTGACGGCTTTGACTTTGGTTTCAGTAGTTCAGTACACTAAGTATCTTACTCTTACTTACTTACTCTTATTCTTTATTAATAACAACTAGTTATAGGTCATTTGTAGTGCATGCTAACATATTTCATCAAACGTTACCTATAGTATGATTCCTTATTACTAACATAAAAAGGTGCATTTAACAAAATCCAATAAAAAATGTATCATACGAGTACTTCGTAGGGTTTGACATGCTCTTAGGCGATTAGTACTATGTACTTACAAAAAAAATCCACCGCGTTGGTACCTAGATAGGTACTGGTATAGACAAGTATTGGTATCTGATATACCACTGGTTTGAAAGATGAAAAAAAATTGATTTACCTTGTTTTGTAATTACAAGCGTGGGTTTAATAATTTTCAAAACACGATTGTCATTTGTATTGAAAGGAAGAATAATTTCAAGCATGAGGCTTTATTAATTTCAAGACACTATTGTAATTTTACTACAATACTTTAGTTAATGCAACAAAAACATTTAGTTTTTGGTCTATTTTGTAAATCCAGCAATAAGCTAAGTAATTTCAACGAAATGTTTTGTTATTTCCAGTAAAGTGTCCGGTGTGTTTTGCTTTATGAATACGATCCCGCCTTTCCAGCAGCCATTTCGTCGTTGCTTGCAGTAGAGTAAACATGTAAAGGAGAGTGAAGTTCAGTACCAACAAACTGTGTTTTACCAACAGATTTAAACACTCTGAGTGACAATTGACAATCTTACCCAGGAGTCAGTGTTATAACAGCTATACAGTCATACTGAGTAACTGGGGTCTCAGTGAATACGATCCCGTCTTTCCAGCAGCCATTTCGTCGTTGCGTGCAGTAGAGTAAACATGGAGGATGAAGTTCAGTGCGTACCAACTAACTGTGTTTAATTAAGTGTCATAAGTACAGATTTAACCAGTGTAAGTGAAAATTGACAATTTTACCCAGAATCTACGGGGTAACTGGGTTTCTCCGTGAATACATTATACTCGCCGGCAATGTAAATTATGTTTTATTGTAAATGTGGCTGTTTCGTGTGTTATATTATACATGTATAATATTTAATTTAATAAACATGACTTCACTTGAATCTTTATTTTTATGTCTACAATTATTATTCACCTTGTAACTTACATTTAGTATTAGTTTATAACCTTAGATTCGTTTTGTAAGATATGTAACTCAAGTAGTTTCAATAGCTTAATTTTGTATTATTTAGTTGGTTTTTGTAATGTCTAGTTTAGTTCTGTGATATCTACTTAATAAACCCTATCCATAAAAAAGTTATAAAACACTTCAAATTGAAATATTAAAAACTGTATACTTATAGGTCATTGTTATAAGCAAGTATACAGTTTTTAATATTTCGATTTGAAGTGTTTTATAACTTTTACATTGATAGGGTTTACTAAATTGATAACACAGAAATTATACTAGAAATTACAAAAATCAACTAGATAATACAAAATTAAGCTATTGAAACTACTAGACTTTTACTAGATAATACTGAACTAAACTTTTGAAAGTACTAAGGCTTACTAGATATTACAAAACTGATCTATCAAAATTACTAGGTGATTAGCAGATAATACAGAACCAAACTTTCGAAAGTACTAAGGCTTACTAGATATTACAAAACGAATCCATCAAAATTACTAGGTGTTTACTAGATGATACAGAACTAAAATTTCGAAAAAACTAGGACTTTACTAGATATTACATAACTAATCTATTGGATCTACTGGGGCCTTACTACATGTAACAAGACAGGTATTAATAATTCCTATTAAATATCAATTTGTATTTTTTACAGGGCATTTGTTGTCCTCGGGATTAGTAAAATCTTAGTAAAGAGTACTAAGGAGTTTGCTAGATATAACAAAACAGGTATTAGTAATACCTACTAAATATCGATTTGTATTTTTAACAGGGCATTTGTTGTCCTCGGGATTAGTAACATTTTAGTAAAGAGTACTATGGACTTTACTAGATATTACAAAGCTAATCTATTGAAACTACTGGGGCCTTACTACATATAACAGAACTGATATTGTAATACCTACGAATTGTATTTACAAAAATCGATTTGTATTTATTACAGGTCATTTGTTGTCCTCGGATTTAGTAAAATTTTAGTAAAGATTACTATTTTTTTGTTAGTTTTTCTCTCAGTGCGTTCGCCATACTATGTTATGCTTTGTGGGAAAGGAACAAAGCATCCCAAAAACTTTGCAAGCTTATATCTCTTAATTGGATTAGCCAATTTTAGTTATTTTTTCAGTTTACAAATCATTATTAATTGTAGAATTCAGTAATTTTAATACTTTTAACTACTTATTACGCCAAGAGTGCACACTCTTGAACACGCCAAAAAAATGATAAGTCACTCAAAATTACCGAATAGTCTTAAACATAATTATTTTTACAAAAAAATGGCAAAACCGCCTTCTAAAATTCTTTAAAATTCTAAAATTTCGCTCGATTTTTTTTTTAATAAATATTTTGGGACATCTTACACACAACCTCGGACCCCAAACTAAGCAAAGCTTGTGATATGGCTACCAGAGACTGATATACTACATATACTTATTTTTAAATACATACTTATATAGATAGTAACTAAATAACACCCAGACACAGAGCACACATTTATGTTCATCACATAAATATTTGCCCTGGGTGGGGATCGAACCCACGCCTCTTTGATCCAGAAGTTAGGGTCACTAACCACTGAGCCACCGAGGCAGTCAAAAATTGTTTACATCATTGTTGATTTTGAAAAAACGGCTCAGCCGATTTCTGTAAAACGTTTATGAGACCACCTCGGAAGTATTTCCATTTGAACTAAAAAATAATGTTTCGATTCGGTTGACAATCGGCAAAATTATCGATAAAAATATGCAAAAAAAAATTACATACAGACGAACATAGAACCTCCTCTTTTTCGGAAGTCGGTTAAAAATAACATTCAAGACAGGGACCGATTTCATTGACGTCCCGTATGCGCGGATACAAAATGTTTGAATCTCCTTATAAAAATTAGAGAAGATTACAATTAATAGCTAATTATTCAGTTTTTGAAGCTAACTGCGAATACATTATTTCATTCTAGATTAATGTCCAGAACGTTACTAGCAATTTTTATAATTATATAACATTAAAATCCATAAATTCTTTCACAATACGAAACCTGATAGATCTAAGTCACCCAATAATAATTAATTTTCGCCAAAAATGGCATGACCGACTTCAACCGTGTTCAAAATTCGAATAGGCTATTTGACTAGTTTTTGGAAATCGTTTTAAATTATTCGTTAGACACACTACATTTATATTTCCGAGAGATCGACTGTATTAACAATGAAAGTTAGAAAGTATTTTAGTATAAAGTAAAATACATTTTTTTTTATCCACCAACCCGCACTGGGCCAGCGTGGTGGATATGGCCAAATCACCCTTCGTGGGTAGGCTTACGTCCTGCAGTGGACTATTAAAAAGGCTGGTACAGTACGTTTTTTTTTTAATTATCTTTAAGGTTATTGTTCTACAATCAATAGTACGAGTATATTTTCAATGTTGTCAAATAGCCTATTGTTCGCTCGGATAGATGTATCATCGACATATACAATTTTCACATTATTATTGATTTATCAAAAACGTAAATAAGACCACTCTATAGAATGGTCTACCTACAATAAAGAATCATCAAAATCAGTTCAAAATAAGCGGAGTAATCACGAAACATATGTACAATAAAAAATCAAATAGACGAAATTGCGAACCTGCTCTTTCCGAAGTCGGTTAAAATGAGTTGTACGCAGATTATGATTTCCCCAAGGCAATGACGGGTAACGATAAGTCACCCAAAACGCTAACATTAACGCAAACGTTCACGTTTTATTAAAGTCAATAAATCAGGCTAAACTCACGTAAGCTTTGATGGCAGAAGTTTTGCAATTTCAGTATTCCCCAATAATGGATTTTTAGCGGAAATTAAACATTTGGCCCGAAAGCTAACTCAGATTCCGCGGAAAGGTAGGTATAATATACCTGTGAGAATAATTTTGCAATCCGGAGACTGATGATTTGACTTACGACGCAAGAGTGAAACGCGCATTTCGCAAAAGTTAATAGTGAGCAAACAAAAAAATACAGTACCTGATTGAAATCAGACCCAGTTAAGGATATGAAAGTGTAAATATAATACTCTAATATATAGGATTATTTCTAATAAATTAGCATCCTTTTAAGGGCCTATTCTGTACATCAAAACTACCAACTTTTGTTATACGACTTTTGTCAAAACTCAAAAAAAATAATTAACGTTCCATAGAAAAATATCGTTCACCCGCGACCAAATGTATGGAACAGCAGATTTTTTTTTTAGTTTTGACAAGAGTCGCAGAACAAAAGTTGTTAGTTTTGATGTACAGCATAAGCCCCTAGAAGGATGCTACTACTGCCTCGGTGGCTCAGTGGTTAGTGACGCATAACTTCTGGATCAAAGAGGCGTGGGTTCGATCCCCACCCCGGGAAAATATTTAAGTGATGCACATAAGTGTTTGCTCTGTGTCTGTGTGTTATTTAGTTACTATGTATATAAGTATGTATTTAAAAATAAGTATATGTAGTATATCAGTCTCTGGCAGCCATATCACAAGCTTTGCTTAGTTTGGGGTCACAGGCCGTGCGTAAGGTGTTTCAAAATATTTATTTATTTATTTAATTGATTATAAATAAATCTGTATAATATTCTAGACTATAGACATATATCATTGATTCCAATTTTCCCTATGGGATCAACTTTGAAATTGAAAAAAGATTCCATTAGAAGAGTTACATGTATTTCAAAAAAACGTGTTGATCTTATTTTGGCATAGTAGCTACAAAAATACATTTAGTACATTTTCCGATAATGATATACCTAATCGCCTTTAGAGAGAAAGAATCAAAACGTGTTGTTTTGTATCCTAGACGAAGTACGAGTATGATTGTGTGAGATTGGTCCATATAAAATTTATGCACAGGAATTGTTCAATACTTGTCACTATTTTGTAAATGCTTAGTAGTTCGTTCAAACTGACCCTTCGGCATCATCATCTACTGCCTATGATCGCCCATTGCTGAGCATAGGCCTTTTTATTAGAAGCTTTTATTTAACTTGCGATGGATATACCTATATACCTATAAGGTCTAGTGTAATCTTGCAAGTTAAATTTGACCATCTTCCTGGTTCCCAATTGAGTTGAAATTTTGCACGCATATTTATATCGCGTGACGATGCAATAATATGGTATTTTGGAGCTGATCTGATGATGAAGTCGGAAGGTGGACATAATATAAGAACTCCTGTAATAAACAAGATAGACCCGTCATGTTTGGGCTCGTTTTACTTGTCTTCTAACACTCTGCTGCTATTTTTCAAAAGTTACATTTTTATGAATAACTTACTTCTATCCGCTACCGCTCTCGATCCTGTAGCAATTTTGTCCAGGTCCTGTTCTGCAGCCTTAGCATGGCAGGAACGACACTTGCCGTTATCGTCGCGATAAATTTTACCGACATCTACAAAATACTCGTTTTTGTTAACATGACGATCACGTTAGACAAAATTGTCGTCCTCGATTAAATCTTGTCGCTACGATAAGATTGATGTTGCCACTGTAATAATTTCGATCTTTTTTACTGTACAATTTCGATTTAGTTCATTCATTATATTTGTATGAACGCTTTATTTCTTTAATTTGCTACAGTGTTCCTTGTATCGCATTTTAAAATAACGCAAAGTGTTACTTTCAGAATCTTAGTATATTTATATGAAGTAACCTTTAACTCTTAAAAAATTCACATATTAATGTCAAATCCTTCGTTAAATTCTGCAGTGTTATAGGAAATGTACACATATTGATAAATAAAAAAAAGCTTTTAAAACCTTTAAGAACTATTTATAAAAGTTTTGAAATATCACTTGTCATCCTCCATCACGCACATTTTTTTCTAGGGTCGTTATATTATAGAAAATAAGCGCTGGTAACACTTTTCCAACTTGAAAACAAGTTTGGGACAACAACAAACAAATCAAAATATCCTGTGAAAATATCAGTACGCAACACGTAATTACGCAGTATGAGTTTGTGCATTTCTATATTGAACTCAATCTTTTTCTGTTTGTTGCTGGAAACATGGAAGTTTCAATGAAAATGTAGTTGAAAAGATTGTTACAATTAACATTCTATTCAATTTACATTCTATACTTATCTGTCTTGTCGTCGTCAAAATGATAGAAGACAATAAAATCCAGTTGAAACGTCAATTTTCGATAAAAAATAAACTGTCATGTTAGCAATTGTCTGTAAAAGTTTCACAGATAAAATAAATGTTCATTTCCATCTACATTTGTCGTATCGCGTCGGTAAGATTCACTGCCATGTTAACAACTGTAGATAAATACATAAAATTGCAAATTTCACGATAAAATTACCGATTTATCGATACCGACGGCACTTATGCTAGCACTGCTGGTTCTGTTTTTTTTTCGATACGAAGCCATGAAACCGTCGTCAAGTCTTAATACTTTACTATACTCGCTTTTTCATAGTCAACTGCTAAGCATATCCACAACAGACGTTTGGGCCATATAAACAACCCAGTCCAGTACGGTTTGGTGGACTAACAAAAGCTGAACTTTTGAACAAGTCTTACCATAATTGAAATAAAATTATTCACATTTCTTATAACCTTTAATCTTTCTCATAGAAGACGTTGTAAGCGTACCTGTTTCGAGGAACTATGCACCGCTAGAAGTAATTTCATAAAGTTTTTATTAGTACTAGCATTAAAATCTTAGTTCCAGGATTTTCTCTCAGCTTTTGTAAATAGCAAGCTACGCGCACTTTATTAAATTTTCTACTTTGCGATAAAAATCTTGTTTGTTTTTTGAGCCAAGCTTATTTAAATTTCAATGTTAATGAATATTGCTTTCAACGGATAGTTTCATTTGTGATTTTTTGACAAAAATGTAATGGAAAACCGATTTCATTTTAAATTCAATTAAATGAGAAAGATAACTCAAAAACCACTACTCAAATATTGATCTAATTAAAATTGGACTTCATATAAAAACAAAAATCGACTGCCTCGGTGGCTCAGTGGTTAGTGACCCTAACTTCTGGATCAAAGAGGCGTGGGTTCGATCCCCACCAGGGCAAATATTTGTGTGATGAACATAAGTGTTTGCTCTGTGTCTGGGTGTTATTTAGTTACTATCTATATAAGTATGTATTTAAAAATAAGTATTTATGTAGTATATCAGTCTCTGGCAGCCATATCACAAGCTTTGCTTAGTTTGGGGTCAGAGGCCATGTGTAAGATGTCCCAAAATATTTATTATTATAAATATCAACCCATCCACGAGGTGGACAGATCACCTCGTCAAGATCACAGGACTGCGCTGGATGTAAGCCACTTTTAATCGGTCTTATACATATAGGGGAGGCCTATATCCAGCAGTAGCGTCCTATGGATGACGAGTGGATGGATAGCAAAAAATATGGACAAATAACACCAGCTTTTAAACAATTTAAATCAACAAAAGCAGAAAAACCACACAAAAAAATCCTTTTTAGGTCCTAATTAACGTTTCAACACTGAATCTCAAATAGGAATCAGTCTAAATAGGTTATTTTTCATCTAATTTTACAAAGATCTTTTCAAGAGCAACATTTTTGAACAAAACAACAAATTTCTCAAATTAAAATAGGCCTACCGTTCAAATATTTCCTGGGAAATCCTGTTTAAGTAAAAAGTCACAATAGCTCGGACTTCCAAAGACATAATTAAAAGTTTGATTAAAATGACTTGAGAAATTAATCAGTGGTAAATTAAGTTGAAAATTTGAATTGTTAATTCTATTTGACGTACCTTGCGCCTGTCTAATTATGAAGACGGCATTTGGCTCACTGTCGAAACTGCGGAAAGATTTAATAATGTAATTGTGTTTGCTCTTTTACAAGTGGGCTGAGGTTATTAGCCGAGAAACCTCAGATATTGGCTAGCAACAAGCGGTTGTTTCTAAGCAATGTGATTTTTAGGGTTCCGTACCTCAAAAGGAAAAAACGGAACCCTTATAGGATCACTTTGTTGTCCGTCTGTCCGTCTGTTCGTCTGTTCGTCTGTCCGTCCGTCCGTCCGTCCGTCTGTCCGTCTATCCGTCTGTCCGTCTGTCCGTCTGTCCGTCTGTCCGTCTGTCCGTCTGTCCGTCTGTCCGTCTGTCCGTCTGTCCGTCTGTCCGTCTGTCCGTCTGTCCGTCTGTCCGTCTGTCCGTCTGTCCGTCTGTCCGTCTGTCCGTCTGTCCGTCTGTCCGTCTGTCCGTCTGTCCGTCTGTCCGTCTGTCCGTCTGTCCGTCTGTCCGTCTGTCCGTCTGTCCGTCTGTCCGTCTGTCCGTCTGTCCGTCTGTCCGTCTGTCCGTCTGTCCGTCTGTCCGTCTGTCCGTCTGTCCGTCTGTCCGTCTGTCCGTCTGTCCGTCTGTCCGTCTGTCCGTCTGTCCGTCTGTCCGTCTGTCCGTCTGTCCGTCTGTCCGTCTGTCCGTCTGTCCGTCTGTCCGTCTGTCCGTCTGTCCGTCTGTCCGTCTGTCCGTCTGTCCGTCTGTCCGTCTGTCCGTCTGTCCGTCTGTCCGTCTGTCCGTCTGTCCGTCTGTCCGTCTGTCCGTCTGTCCGTCTGTCCGTCTGTCCGTCTGTCCGTCTGTCCGTCTGTCCGTCTGTCCGTCTGTCCGTCTGTCCGTCTGTCCGTCTGTCCGTCTGTCCGTCTGTCCGTCTGTCCGTCTGTCCGTCTGTCCGTCTGTCCGTCTGTCCGTCTGTCCGTCTGTCCGTCTGTCCGTCTGTCCGTCTGTCCGTCTGTCCGTCTGTCCGTCTGTCCGTCTGTCCGTCTGTCCGTCTGTCCGTCTGTCCGTCTGTCCGTCTGTCCGTCTGTCCGTCTGTCCGTCTGTCCGTCTGTCCGTCTGTCCGTCTGTCCGTCTGTCCGTCTGTCCGTCTGTCCGTCTGTCCGTCTGTCCGTCTGTCCGTCTGTCCGTCTGTCCGTCTGTCCGTCTGTCCGTCTGTCCGTCTGTCCGTCTGTCCGTCTGTCCGTCTGTCCGTCTGTCCGTCTGTCCGTCTGTCCGTCTGTCCGTCTGTCCGTCTGTCCGTCTGTCCGTCTGTCCGTCTGTCCGTCTGTCCGTCTGTCCGTCTGTCCGTCTGTCCGTCTGTCAAGACTCTTCATCTCGGGAACGCGTAAAGATATCGAGTTGAAATTTAAACTGTGTACGTAAACCTATGAATTCTTGCAGTTGTGTAAAAGAAAAGCTTCTCAGTTATCGTTTAAAAAAGTTAGAGCTGTTTATGTCGTAAAAAACCGCATATTTCGCACTCATAAAAATCAAAACCTACAGGGTACTTTCCGTTGACATAGAACTATGAAACTTGGCGAGAAGCATTTTCTTAAAGTACACATATAGGAATAAATCTGAAAACTGTACATTTTTATTTAAATCACAAAAAAATGGGACCGCAAAATTCACAAAATATAGGTTCAAAATTCAAAGTGAGTAAATCGTATCATGTAAGGTATCATATAAAAGAACTTCATTAGCACGTGCTAAAACAGGTTTTTAATTATTTTAACATTTCCAGTAATTTTCGATGTATGACGAGAAAAGTAAAAAAAAAAAAAAACTTTTTTGTCGATGGTTATAGTATAGAGATTTTAACAACTTACTTCTCAATTTTGTGAAATTTTCTGGATTTGTGCGAGCCTGACTCGCACTTGTCCGGTTTTTTTTCTAATAGCACAGTTGAAGTGGGGTTTTACATGGAAAAACAATTTCGCAGCAATTTCTTTTTGGAAATTGTTAATAATATTTTTGAGCAGTTAGCCCGCTAAGACGTTTTGTAAATGGTCACGGGACTGAGTCTGAGCAGGAACGAGCATTAAAAATTGGTCAAGTGCGTGTCGAGACACGCGTTTGATAGACTTCCGTAGATAGTGAAGATGATTAATTACTTATGATGATGATAAAAAATATTTTTTATAATGTCATAAGATGGCTGAGTTCTAGAAAAACATAATTAACTAAGAAATATGTTTGTGAGGTCAACGACATCTGAGCTACATGCTAGTTTAAAAATTTCAATTTACACATCATGTAGTTTCTATTTATTTTCAAAAAAAGTAAATAACTACAAGTTAATCGATTTTATGACACTGAAAAAGTGGTGACAGTCAAAAAAAATGATGCTGTCTCCGGAGCGGAATTTAAGGCTTTTAAGGGTTTAAAGCAGAGTAGGCCTACTGGCTCGCCCAGAGGTGCCATCGAATGCAACGATGTACAAATTGATAAATAATTAATGTATTATACAAGATAATGAATAGGTCAGTTAGCTCCAGTTTTGTGCCATTAATAAAATTTTAAAAGCTTTCAGTGTGACCCACGTACGTAGTTTTTATGTAGCCATTTATTGTGTGTCTACGAAACGCTACACAACGTCTACGATGCTGCTACGTTACAACTTTAATCTATTGTATCTAATAAAAAATGTCCAAATGTCCTTGTATAATAATAATTGTCGTAGCAAATTATTTATCAATGTGTAATTACAAAACTACTAAGTAACTTAGTACATGTATACGCTCCGTCCAATATATACGATTATATTATAGTGTTTCTACGAAAAACAATAAGACGTACAACAAAGATTTACTACGCAGTGTTTTGATAGTGACGACGCAAATACTACGCAGCTCATTTGATTAAATAAACACCTTTCTACGTAATGTCTACCCATTTACATTAATCAAAGCAACATCCCAAACATAATTATAATGATGTTATTATTTTGTAACTGGGATATATAAAGTAAACTGACTTAATGCTACAATAAGACGTAGCTTTAAAATTGAACTTGAAAGCAGGACCAAAGTTCATAACAATGATTAGCTTATATTTAAGTTGCGTAGCTGGCCTTTTCACAATTTTTGTGAAGTAAAATGTGCTTTCCTTATACTACGTATACTCCAGCACTTGCTTCCTTAGGAATAGGCCTTTTCGTGAACGTTTCCTTTCAATTTACTACATTACTACTAGCACAATAAATACAACAAATACTACTAGCATTTTTATTCCAGGGATTATTTAAAAGTTTTTTTTTAATTCAAATTGCTGTGGTTAAACTCTTTCGTATTTTTTCACAAACAGTTAGGTACTTACTTGCGCCATGATGCAAAGTTTTCTGCTGTATACAATGTGGTACTGGTCTTTCAACAATTCGACACGTATATTTGTTTTTTTTTTTATGTGTAACCACGCATGACTTTTTACGTAGTGGTCCGATTTGGATATTTTTTTTTTATTGGTCTTATTTAAATTTTACTGAAATTGGCTGAGCCATCTTTGATAAATCAACAATAATGTGAAAAATGCTACATCGATCCTTGCGAAATATTCGCGAATTCTGTACACGGTTGAAGTCGGTCATGCCATTTTTGCGAAAAACAATTAAATTTTTTACCTTACATAAACGGCTCAATGATAACGTTTTATTTTTCTTCTGAAGGAAATGTAAGCCACCCCGCATACATTTCAGAAACAAAATCGCGGATTCCCTAATAAGAGGTAATAACCAATTATGTAAATTCACCCTCGGTGCCTTCTTACTCCCAGAGCTATTTAAAAGATGTAAAGCAAACGCATACTCATATGTAACAAGTAGGTAACTTCTAAGTAAACTTTGCTGAAGTCCCATTTACATTTCAGATCGTTCAGAATAAATTTGCAAGCCATAACTTTATGATTGAGAGGGCTAGGTTTTTGTCTTTACATTTTCGTAGCAGTCTATGCGAAGCTTCACTCAGAGATTCCTGAATAACCGAATTTTGCTAAGAATAATAACACAGTAGATAATTATTATTAGAGTTAGTTGTAGTTGACAAAAAATAATATTGGGAAAAAAATACCTTACACGTTTAGTCAAACTACAATTTGAGCGGCGAGCGCTTAACGGCATATTACCAAGCACGGAAGAAACCAAATTTATCTCAATCCTTACACTCATCAGCCGTAGAATGTTCACTGGTGGACTCAGGCTTCCCCTTTGGATTTCCAGTAAGGGCGGTTGGAAGCGGCTTGCATCCAGCGGGTTCCTGCAATTGTAATTATATCGTCAGTCTACTTAGTCCGTGGACGTCCTACGCTGCGCTCGCCGGTCCTCTCCATTCGAAAACTTTACTGCCTCATCGGCCATTCATTTTTCGAACGATGTGCTCTACCCACTGCCATTTTAATTAGCTAATCCACTGGGCTATGACGGTAAGTTTTTAAGTTCATCTGCGGATCTCCTCAAAAACCTATTTCCGTATACTCGTATATGCGGGTATCTTCAAATCGATCTATATCTAATATGTGTTGATCTCCTCAAATGTACATATCTCTACCTGAATCTCTATAGTGCTTCGTATATTTACTTGTATTTTCATACTTCCCTATCAGCAAACTTGCGATGTTGGTATTACAATCCACTGAAGGAAATCTCGCGCCTTGGCTCCTGAGGGAGCATCATTAACCCCCGTTAACTAAGTGATGAAACTTTTTACTTCGCCAAGTTCCCACCTCCAAGATAACGCTGGAGATAACGAAGTAATACTTTTTGTTTATGAATACAGCAGGAAATGAAAGCCGTGTTTCTATTCAAAGTTTTTTTCCCTAGATACAGGCTACATAAACAAGCTTTCAATATGTTAATGGTGGCGATGATATTTGAAATAGAAAAGACCAGTAACTGAGCTTTTGGTTCTTGAAAGGTTCACTTCGATGTGTTTAGAAGTGGTGCTGAGACTTTGATTCATAAAATATAAAGTTACCTAGACCTTAGACTAGTCTTGTGATCGCAAAAAAAACAGCTGTTCCGTAAATATTAGTAACCGTTTCCTTTTCAATTTTGGTGTTGATTCCATAGCCAAAGTTGTTCATAATGATGCATAAAGTAACTAACTAATAGCCATAAACTATCTACTCAACTACTCTACTTGAGGAGGTTTGTCTATGCTAATAGCACTTATTTATTTATAAAAGTATCACGCTGTCATCATCATCATTATTGTTGAATTGGCTTGTCTACAGTGGTGGATTTACGCATAGGCAGAGTAGGCTGAAGCCTAGAGCGGCATGTCTTATAGACGCCAATAACCAGAATTGGCTCAGAAATTTAGCCGAAAACTATTTATTACAAAATCTTTAGCTAAATATGGCAAAATCAAACGGATCTAAAAATCATCTAGAAACTGACATAAAGTGAAAAGATGTGATTGTACAAAGTTACGAAAAGATTATTTTCGTAATTTTTCATAATTATACTAATTATTAAAAAAAATGTACGTAGTGTTTAATACATTTTCATATTTTCATCCACCGTCTCGTATTGTAAAACGATAGAGGCGGGAAAATTAGCCTACAGCCGGTAAATTTGTAAATCAGCTCCAGCTTGTCTTGTTTTGCATTTCACCATTTTCCTTAGTTTTTATGTAAGTTTTAATTTGACCACATACTGCCACAATTGTTTACATCCTACTCTTTAATCTTGTCTTGCTTGTTCATAATGTGTAAATGTGATCGAATGTATGCTTATATTTAAAATTAACCGATAGCTTTGCACAACGAGATGTCGCATCAGCGACGATTCCAAACAACTACTACATAGGTACTCATTTTTTATGGGCGAACATTCTATTATATTATTTTATGATGCAAAACCTCAAGCCTTGTGTTCGAATTGTATACTACAATTTTACTCATCTTCCTCTGTTGAAAGATCATTGATGGATGAGCAATTGTAATACATGGGTGAAGTTCTTGAATAATAAATAAATGTATAATATTGGTTGAACTTCAGAAAATTAGAACTTGGGCTTTCAGAACATTCCTGCAAGCTTCAAATTAGACCTTTTGGCAATATACTGGGCAGAATGTATCTAGAGTGATATGATAAATTAAGCTTTGTTACCTATAAATAATTTGTCGCTTATTTCAATATAGAATCATGATTGTGTTGCGAAAAAGCATTACCTTTCAGGAATTTAATTACCTAAGTGTGATGTTGTAAGAATAGGTATCACGGCAAAATGGTTCCACATAGATAGCAATAACTAATATAATATCAATAACTAATATCTACTATATCATCAATGAATCAATTTATTCATCAATTTTTATGGTGATAATACATCATAAATAAATAATTACTCATCAATGAATTATGGTGATTCATGTTATTCACCAAGAAAACCAAAATTTAGCCTACCAGTGACCAAAATTTCCCTCTTCAAAATTTTCCGAAAAAAATACCTATTAAAAATTATATCTATGTAGCTACTCCTTATTGATCTAATTGTAAAAATATCATATTTCCCTTAGTTCCACTCCACTTGGTTACACCTGGCTCAGTTCAGCTCACGACTGTATTTAATTCTTGTTAAGTAAATATGGTCTTTCTGCAGTGGACTCAAGGACTCGGCTCCAAGTTCTATGCCGCTCCACTTTGGCGGAACCTGGGGTCCTAGTTACTGGTATTTCAATAGCATTCACTATCCTCTATACTCATTAGTCCTAAATTGAACGCATAGCTCGCCGCCGACCTAACTACGCCTAGCACCTAGTCAATATCGTCTGAGAAATTAAGGGGAAGCGATGCGATCGACTGGAACGCGAAATTAATAGCACTTGATGTAATTATAGAAGGTGCCCGAATTAAATAAAGGATCCATTAGCGTCTCCGGTCTCGGGAGATTATGGAAATTATTTTATAGACGTCACCTTAAAAGCTTTGTCGATAGATAATTTCGAAGGCATATCCTGTGGGGCGGATGGCAAACATTTTGTTCGGAAAGAAAACAGACGTAATGCCACCTAATTTGATCAAGTCGATTTTAAATTGGTTTATTGAATTGCAGCGCTTTTGGTCTTGCCTTTATATCTTTATGTATTACTTCAATACATGCTGAAGTATAAAACTTTTTTACTGATAAAAGAAAGCAATTTTTAGACCGTGACTATCTGATTTGTGTACATCATTTTCTATAAATACTAATATTGGCTTATGTTTTTGTTACATACCATTCATAAACAATTCTTTCTAACTACGAGTTACGCATTGAGGAAAACTTGAATTTCCTTTTTAATCAACTTGAAATTAATTTTCGCCAAGATTTAGTGTGATTTTTTTATGTAATCAAACAACCATTGATAATATACTTAGTGAATCTACTCTGACTGGTTTCGTTGTTGTTTTGACGATAGTAGGTACTATAATATAAGACACGCTGTCCATATTCAAATTAGGCGGAATGTAACGAAATGCTAGGAATAAGTATTAATATTACGTATATTACATAATATGTATATGATACATATTTTGCCACGAACATATTTTTTTCGCTATTTTGAGTTTGGTTTCGTAGTAAGTAAAAGTTGTTCTATAACCAATTTCAAAAAAGAGGTTCTCAATTCAACCGCATGGTATTTTTGTATGTACTCGTATGTTACGCAATTACTCTGCAAAACAACTCTGTAAACCGATTTTGATGATTTTTTTTTATTGACAGATCAGACTTTAGATATGGTTTTGATTTCAATTTTATTAAAATCAACAATAATAAAAAATGGCAAACATACATTCGAGCGAATTAATCGAATTTTGTACCTTTACGATTGAAGTCGTTTGTGCCAGTTTTGACGAATAAGAATGATTAATAAACACATTCACTTGTACTTATTCTGAGGTATAGGTATATTAGGTGTATACATTATTGATAGATAATAATTTTGACTCAAAGATTTTTAAACATAAATAGTAACCATCCCCTTAGAAACTAAGTAGCAGTCTTACATACATCTCATGCGAGCTCTGACCTTTGTGTCACAAATTGAATCATGAGGCTTTAATAAATGAATAGTAGTGTTTCGACTTTGCGTCGTGCTCCCCATAATTCAATACGCTTTATCTCATAGCCAGTGACACTTACCGTGATGAAAGTGCTGCCGTTTCAGAGTTTCACAATCGATATTGATGATTACTGTACTCTACTGGTTTTATTTATAGTCCACTGCTATACATAGTGACACATACACGAAGGGCTGATAAGTAGATTCTCACACGCCAACGAATATGTTTTACGGACGTATGCCAAATCTGAGAAATCCGATCATAAGCCTAGCACGCTGCTAAAAGCCATGATGCTTGGCCAAGGCAAGTGTTTGTCCTGCTCAGTTACCTTGTTGGTAGAAAAAGACAGAAGTTACCTCGTCTGAGCATTTCGGCAGTGTGTACCAATGTAGACTGTTGGGCACACTTGACATATTAGTACTTTATAATTTATTCCCATTTACACTATTCTCTACGTATATACAGATCCATAAACTGACACTAATCATCAACTTTTTTCAAGTTTTCTTACTGATGAAGATAAAAATTACTTTCTATTAAAAATACTTTATAGATATAGCCGTGGTGGTCTAGTGGTAGTGACACCCGCCTTACAATCGAACCAATGAGTTCTTCGGAATGTATGTACGGAGCTTAACACCGTTGGCTTTTCGGTGAAGGAAAACATGCGGTGCGGTGGCGTGAGGAAACCTGCATACGTACTGCTCCACCAACTCGCGCTGGGCCAGCGTGGTGGATATGGTCCAATCACCCTTCGTAGGTAGGCCTACGTCCTGCAGTGGGCTATTAAAAAGGCTGTTAAAGTACATTAAAAATACTTTAAAAAAAATATAATACTTCCAACGCAACGTACACAGGAAAAAAGTAACTCAGGTGCGATTGATCGATCATTTTTCTGCGAAAGTTCAATGTTCGAAAAGAAAATGAACAAACTTTTGTTTGGATTAATTTATTATTGGCGCTTACCTACTGGGTAGAACTTCGATAATAATTTAGTCAGAAAAATAATTGGCAATTTAAACGGGAAGAAATATTTGTACTTGATTTCTTATAATGTCTCTCCATCATAGTAATCTAAATAATTACGGAAAAAAATTATAAGATCTATTTCCAACTATCGGTTGTCAGGGATTAACAATGATGATAAAGAATTGCATATTCTCAATATAACACCATTGGAAAGAGCAGTCCATAGATTAACTAATATTTGTTGAACTTATTCAGTCAAAACAGAGTATAGTAAAAAAAATATTCTCGAACCTACGTTACCTAATTAATAGCTTCTTGGTTCCAATCACAAACATTGCTCTCATATTTTTTTCAGATTAGACCCAACTTTTTACAACAATCATCATCATTATCATCATCCACAGCCTTCTTTATCCCACTGCTGGGTATAGCCTCTCTCTTTTAGCGCCATCTACCTCGGTCCTTTGCCAATCGTATTCGACCCGCGATATTGACGATATCGTCGACCCACCTTGCTGCCGGACGACCCACACTCCGCTTACAACAATATCTATAATTATATTTATTTATCGGCCAAAAGTGCCTTTATTAACTACAACTAAAAGCAACACTACTTAATAAGCTAAAACTATTTACACTACTACTTCATAAAAAGAAATTGGATCATCCACAGACCCTTGAAAGTACAAAGATAATCCAAATGCTCTAGCCCACATTAAATTAAATTAACAAACAGTTCAAATAAGTACCAACAAAGATTAGTAACTAAGCTCTTAGATCGTTTCTAATACAATCAATCCTCTTATTTTCTTGGCAACAAGGTTACGCAGATTACCGCCAACCTTCATAATTACTTTTTCAACTTACTTCTCAACTTGGAAATTCTTCTGCTCATTCATCTCTGTTAAAAAAATGTTTTACGGTCTCTCAGTGTATTTTATTTACAAATTGAATTGTCCTCCCGAGTTCGAATAGTTGAAGAGGTGTCGACAACTTGAAGTAAGAAATGTTTAAAAGTACTTTGTCGTCGCCGACTACACGCTACAGACCACAGTGTAGTCGGGTGTAAGTATTTAGGCGCTGCTGTAGACTACACGGCGCTGGCTATGAAATATATTTTATTGAGAAACATTAGAGTCAAGAATTTCGATTTTTAGGGTTCTTGAGCTAAATTTTTATACGTAACGTTAGAAAATTAATTTTATGCTGTTCCGTTTGCCCTATCTTATATTCTTAATGCTCGCTCCTGCTTTTAGGTACTTTGTCTTGGGTCCATTTGCGCATACGTCGTAGCGGGCTCGATTCAAAAATAGCACCTCTGAACTCAATAAAATAAGAAAATGTTCAAAAAATCTTACTTATCAACAGTGATACTTTAAATGGTGGTGGAACTTCATAACAATTATCTTGTTTTCAAATTTTGAATTAATCAATTCTAAATACCTTACTAGATTCAACACCAACCTCTCACACATTTCGCTAAAGTTGCAAGGTGTAATTTTAAGTTCTTAGCTGAGAGAACGTTTACTGGCGGCTAAACTTTTACAAGTATGAAAATTGTTGCAAAAACCGAGTTTCATTCTCGTCGCTAAGTAAATGCAACGCGGTGGACTTTGAAGATGAATTTCTCAGTCTATTAAGTAACTTTTACTCGGTTAAATATGGGCTCAAAATAATGAGGTGCTTGCCACGAATTCATTGTATTTTTATTTAATAATTTTTATTCAGTTCAAGGGATTTGTGTGAATAAAATTTTTAGAATTAAACATTGATATTGTCTATGTAACGATTGAAAGTAGTTTATCAGTGAAACTAAGACTTTTGCAACTCTATCATCATCATTATATCAGTCATAAGTAATTAATGGATGGCTTATGGCTTGTAATAAGCACATTCTGCTAACAAAGTGTTGTATTGAGCTTCACATATAATACTCATCATAATGAACAACTGTTAATATGGGAACAACTCTGAAATAGCAATAAAAAATTGCCATTTCACAAATTGCCGGAATGCCGGAGTCAACGAACTTTTGTGTAAGACAGCTGATTCTCTTTTTCGATTTCGTGGTTGGTCGCTTAGTGAAAGTTATTCTTCGAAATAGTTATCACTATCACTGCACCACTATCACTACATTACTATCACTACATCACTATCACTACATCATTATCACTACATCACTATCACTACATCACTATCACTACATCACTATCACTACATCACTATCACTACATCACTATCACTACATCATAATCACTACATCACTATCACTACATCACTATCACTACATAGTATAAAACAAAGTCACTTCCTGCTGTCTGTCCCCATGTATGCCCATGTATGTATATATTTAATGCTATGCAACGGATTTTGGTGCGGTTTTTTTTAAAGATAAAGTGGGGGAGGAAGAAATTCAAGGGGGAGGTTTATGTGTATAATACACTTGTTTTTTTTAATAGATAAAGTGATTCAAGGGGGAGGTTTATGTGCCGGGGCAGGTCGCTAGTGATTGTATATAGGTAGCTGAAATTATTTGCACTTTGTAAAGCAACACTCGGAATACTTATATAACCTTATTTACCTATGAGGGGATAAAGGTATCCACAGATCCATAAGTAGAGCCGAGCTGTGGATCCTAGTGGAGGGAGCCTAATTTTCGATTTGTATCCAGCTCAATCGTAAAGTATCAATCAATTTATTTACATACCTCGTCTGTGGACATCCTAAACTACGCTTGCCGTGTTTTCTCATCTATTTACTATGTCTCACCATTTTCTCTCTACTATATTTCAAGTTTAAGGGTTAGATATTTTGGCAACTATCTCGCTCGCTCATTCGTATGCTTAGCTGGCAGCTATAGAACCCTACCTACTCTTTAATTGAATCTGAACCCAAATATGAGACTAAGAATACGTGTAAGAGTTGAGAGCGATATACACTAAGCCATCGCTTCCCAGTACCCATGAAGTTCTTTGTACTAAACGTTCAACTCCATAACAGCGAGAATTAAATATTTAACTTTTCAAATATAATCAAACTATTCCAAAAGTAATAAATGTATTCCAACACTTCAACTTCTCCATCTGCAATTAAAGAACTTGAAAATACTTACGCTCGACTTGACTCGTGTTGTGCATTTCTATTTTAACTTTCTCATGAGGATTCTGGCTTGAGCGTCTTGGTATGGCATAATGAGTTTTTGGACAGATACATTTTTGGTTTCATATAATTTAAGATTATGTCACGTTAAGTTTTTTGGCGAATACGGTCGAGCTATTTTAAACATACGAAACGAAGGAGGTTATCAAAACGACGTGTATATTACAGGGTTATTGGAAATCAAATTGCATCATTTTGGCTTTAGTTTTGATATACAGAGTGTGCTGTATTAAAATGATACTAATTGATCAATAACCCTGTATGTATTTATGTATTTTGATAATTATTTTTTATTTAAAAGAATGTGCGAAATTGGTCCCATAATTTTAGATTTTATCTGAAAAAATATATTTAAATTGGTTTATTGGTTCTTCGAAAATCGCTTTCGGCCGTGTACGCAACCAATGTTCGCAACTGGTTACCTATGACGAGTTTTTCCTCTAGTTGTTATGGAAGAATATTTTTTCCATATACGCAACCAACGACTTTTTTACATTACTACACTACATGCGATAGATTAAAAACGGTGGTTTGTTTATCCTCCGAGGCCCTACTTAACCTAGGTCAAAAAAGAAATACAAAAAATCAACAATAATCTAAAAATGGCATAGCTACCTACATCGATTCAAGTGAACAATTTCATTTTTGTACATAGAATGCTTTGGTTATGGTTAGTTTTGCTTTTAATCGAGACTTGTTTTAAACTCTTATTTTGCATCTTTCATCTTCCTCTCCTGGAAATCTGCTCCATCTCTAATCTACAATAGTATTTTATTTTGTTAGAAAGCGTCTTACATCCAACGTGCTCCTGCTGTCTTTAAGTAGATTTTATCTCGTAAATAAATGATTAAGTTGAGCATATAACGAACTGTATAAAGTGTGTATAGGTAAACTTCAACATCTTGCCCTGAAGTCGCTTAAATACCATCGCTACATACTTGACGTACCACCTGTTCGTAATAAGCGATTCGCTTCTTCCTTCATAATGCGGACCGCCCGGGATTGGAATGCCCTGCCTCCGTCACTGTTTCCTGACAATTACGATCTGGATATCTTTAAATTAAGAGTGAATAGTATCTTCTAGGTCTACACACTCCATCTTCGGCTACAATTTCGCTTTCCATCAGTCAAGTTGGTGGCCAAATATAGCCCTACTAGCTTAAAACCCGCGGCTTCGCCCGCGTTGTCTTAGTACATAGGTACTTACTTAAAATGAAAAGAGCCCGCGGTTTGATCTACGTTGTCTTTGTACATGCTTATAATAATATCTAATAGTCCGCAATTTGGCCCGCGTTGTCTTAATACTTGCTTAAAATTACTTGCAAGGATAATGCCCACGGTTTGGTCAAAATTGTAACAGTATTTGCCTATAATGATAATAGATCACGGTTTGGCCCGCGTATTGTTAGTACTTGCTTAAGATGGTTATTTATAGCACGCAGCATGGACTGCGATGTCTTAATACTTGCTTAAAATTATAAAAGCTCGCCGTTTGGCCTGCATTGTCGTATTACTTACAATGATAATAGCCCATGGTCTGGCCCGTATTGTCTTAGTACTTGCTCAAAATGATAAAAGCCCGCGGTTTAGCTCGCGTTGTGTTAATAATTAGGTACTTACAAAGATAATAACCCACAGTTTGGCCCACGTTGTTTTAATATTTACTTTATTAAAATAACAGCCCGCGGTTCAACCCGCGTTATCTTGGCATTTGCTTATAATAATATCTAATAGTTCGCGGTCTGGCCCGTGTTGTCTTAATAAATCCTTAAAATTATAATAGCATGCCGTTAGCCTGCGTTTTTGTATTGCTTGTAACGATAATAGCCCACGGTCTGGCCCGCGTTATTTTCGTAACTGCTTAAAATGATAAAAACCCACAGTTAGGCCCGCGTTTTCTTGGCACTTACTTAAAATAATAGTAGCTCGTGGTTAAGCCCGCATTGTGCTCGATTATGAAGGCGCCATCGTAATTATGATAGCTAATTATCATAATTATATCTGTTTCATTTTCACTTTAAGCATTCGATAGAGAGAACACTTTTTATGATGTTATTATATTTACTATGGCGTCTTCATAACTGAGCCTATTATTGTATTACTTGCAAAATAATACCTACGGTTTAGCCTGAATTGTCTCAGTTGTCAATTTGGTTATTTAATTTACTTGTATCTAAAGCTTATTACAGAGTACATACGTGAATTTTTGGATGATAAATTGCCGAATTTCTGAATTTAACTCAATAATAAATAAATATATAAAATAAATATTGGAGGACATCTCACACACGGTCTCTGATCCCAAACTAAGCAAAGTTTGTGATTTCGCTGGCAGAGACTGATATACTACATATACATGTATTTCAATGTATGTACTGTATTGTATACACCACCGACCATACTCCTATTTTTAGAATAATTCCAGTCCATCCAAAGGTTGCCTGGTAGAAATCGCCAAAGGCGATAAGGCCGCCATTGTACAGCATATTGTATAGTTTCTGTACTGTGTTTCTGTGTACAATAAAGATATATTTATTTATTTATTTATACATGTAGGTTGACTGGCAGATAATGCTGTTTAGCGTTAAGTCCTCCTTTTGTACAAATAGTGTGCAATAAAGTGTTAAATAAATAAATAAAAATTAATACATTAATAACACTCAGACACAGAGCAAACACATATGAACATCACATAAATATTTGCCCTGGGAATCAAACCCACGCCTCTTTGACCCAGGAGTCAGGGTCAACCACTGAGCCACCGAGGGAGCCAATAATAATAATTGTATGAGTAACTATGTAAGAAATTTCACTTTTCTTTGCTGGAAAACATTGAGGCAACCTGTACGTACGTAGAAAAAATCAATGTCGTATGTGAATTCAGCAACCCATGCTTGGCCGGCGTGATGGATATGGCCCAATTACCCTTCGCGGATAGGCCTATTTTCAGTCATCCATCAGCCGCAGGACGTCCACTGCTGGACATAGGCCTTCCCTATGGATCTCCAATAAGACCGGTTGGAAGCGGCTTGTATCCAGCGCGATCCTGCGGTCTTAATGAGGTCATCCGTCCACCTTGTGGGTGGACGTCCTACGCTGCGCTTGCCGGTACATGGTCTCCACTCGAGAACTTTTCGACCCCAACGGTCATCAGCCCTCCGCGCTATGTGCCCTGCCCATTGCCATTTCAACTTGCCAATCCGTTGGGCTATGTCGGTAACTTTGGTTCTTCTACGGATCTCCTCATTAATGATTCGATCTCGCAGAGAGACTCCAAGCATAGCCCTCTCCATAGCTCGTTGGGCTACTTGGAGCTTACTAATAAGGCCCATAGTGAGAGACCACGTTTCTGTGCCATAAGTCATCACTGGCAACACACACTGGTCGAAAACTTTCGACTTGAGGCACTGAGGTATGTCGGACGAGAAGACACTACGCACTTTTCCGAACGCTGCCCAGCCGAGTTGAATTCGTCGATTGGCCTCTTTGTTGAAGTCGGACCTACCTAACTGGACTACTTGTCCTAGGTAGACGTACGAGTCAACGACTTCAAGAACCGAGTTTCCAACAGAAATCGGGGTAGGTTGGGAATTACACATGACTTTCGTCTTGTCCATGTTCATCTTAAGACCCACCTGTTTCTATTATCCGTAGTGCTATCCGTAGTACCTATTTTCAGTAGTGCACTATTAATTAAGGCCGGTACAGGTATTCGACATGTTTCATTAAGTCATTAGAAATTTAATTTTCCAGGCAAATGAAAAAATGGCACACAAGTCGTAATTCTAGTCAGGCATATTCTAGGATGCTATTATACTCATAATTTGAATAACTTTTACAAAACTTTTAACTTTTTTTACCCCAAAAGCACGTGAATAAAATCAGCTGTTCAACACAAAAAGTTCATCGACCCGCGACAAAATGTATGGAAAATGTAGGTAATTTTCGCTTGTCAGGGTTGATCCCATAGTAAAATACCTATATTGATCCATATGTGCGCTAAGCTTAAGACTATTGGCTCACAAAATAAAAAAAAATCGTAAACTTTGGGGACCCATTTTGCCCCATTTAAAGATAAACTATCATTATCATAATCCTAGATACTACATTATTTAAAAAAGCGCATTGAAGTTTTGGGACGTATCTGACCCTTAAGGATTTTTTTAAGGAAAATTTAGAAAACAGGTACAGCCATATTTTTTATTTAGTCTCAAAAGCATCTATACAAAGTTTCATGTCAATCGGTACAGGGAATAAGAAGTTACATGCAAACAAAAAGGGCCCGTTTTACCCCGTAAGTTAGAGTTGGGTACGTTTTTCATCCTTAGTGCTTCATTATGTCGTACGATGTACGTATACTCCAAATTTCAAGCTCGTATCTACAGCGGTCTGGGCTGTAGCCTAAACTTATTAATTTTGCGTATCCCTAAGGAACCTTATAGATTTTCCTGGATGTTATTAGTTTATGTATTAAAACATGCTGTGTGCTTCCTTCATACCAATTTTCAACCATAACCGTTCAGCTGGTTCGATGTAATTGATGCTTTTTTCACCACCTTTGGGACCTTATTTGACCCCTTAGATGAGGAAAATTCGGAAAAACAGGAAAAAACGTGACTTTTATTTTGTTTGGAAAGCATGTATACAAAGTTTCAAGTCGATCGGTACAGGGAATAAAAAGTTACATACAAACGAAAAGGGCCCATTTTACCCCCTTAGAAGTCGAAAGTTCAAAATTTTTGTCCTTAGTGCTCCATTACGTCGTTCAATGTACCTATATCACAAATTTCAAGCTCATATCTTCAGCGGTTTGGGCTGTCGCCTAAACCTATTAATTTTGCGTA
This sequence comes from Hypomecis punctinalis, assembly GCA_949316475.1. NCBI lineage: Eukaryota > Metazoa > Arthropoda > Insecta > Lepidoptera > Geometridae > Hypomecis > Hypomecis punctinalis. The sequence continues at coordinate 16,279,483 of OX438801.1, read as the reverse complement.
TCCCTAAGGAACCTTATAGATTTTCCTGGATTTTATTAGTTCCTGTATCAAAACATGCTGAGTGCTTCCTTCATACTAATTTTCAACCATAACCGTTCAGCTGGTTCGATGTAATTGACGCTTTTTTCACCAACTTTGGGACCTTATTTGACCCCTTAGATGAGGAAAATTCGGAAAAACAGGAAAAAACGTAACTTTTATTTTGTTTGAAAAGCATGTATACAAAGTTTTAAGTCAATCGGTACAGGGGATAAAAAGTTACATACAAACGAAAAGGGCCCGTTTTACCCCCTTAGAGGTCGAAAGTTCAAAATTTTCGTCCTTAGTGCTCCATTACGTCGTTCAATGTACCTATATTCCAAATTTCAAGCTCATATCTTAAGCGGTTTGGGCTGTAGGCTGTCTGTCAGTCAGTCACTCAGGGAAGCCTTTTATATAATAGATTATGCATAAAAAAATACTTATCCCACTAAGTGGGGTCGGCACAGCACGTTTCCTTTCGCCGCTTCGCTCTATCATAGATACATCGATCACCTCATCATCAACTCTTTTCTTTCCTATATCATCTTTCACGTAATTACATGTTAGAGGATAAATTTAAAAAGAATTAGTTTTTACCCGCGGCTTCGCCCGCATACGCAATATATCATTATAATTTATAGCCTTTGTGTTATTCTGATATATAAACTATATTATTGCAAAGTTTCATCTCAATCCGTTCAGTAGTTTTTGCATGAAAGAGTTACAAACATCCATTCATCCATCCATCCTCACAAACTTTCGCGTTTATCATATTAGTAGGATAAATAACTTAGTCCGTTATTTTAAAGTTTTCAAAATATAAGCTCTGCAGTATACTACTACCTTTATTGCGGCTTTCCTACGGCTCTGAAGTAAAGCAGGAAGAGCACATAATGACTACAACAATTTCCTGCCACTGCGAATGCATTTAAATAGCCTCTGTTACTTTGTAAGTTTGTTGATTATTTATTTTTTAACACGGACAAGTTTATTGATCTGTGTATACCAAAGTCGTTGGGTCTATTGATAGTTACACCCGCCTTACAATCGTGAGGTCGTGGATACCTGTCTGACTCGGCCGAACCATATTTCTTGTCGGCTGTTACAAGCTGCGGAAAACCCAATCCTAACTGAAGCTAACTTAAGGTCGATTCACACATAGGGCGGGCGTGGGTCAGGTGCGGGTTAGGTTAGGTTAGGTTTGTAGTTAACTTCCCCCCCGAGTGGGTTCCCGCCTTGTCGTGGCGGAGGGGGGGCTTAGTAGCTGTGGCTTATGGGCGGCCACAGTGAAGCTAAGAGGAACCCGAGGTGGGGCCGCTTCTCCGGGTCTTGGCCCTCGACAAGTCCGTGTGGAGGCTGGCCAGTAGGTCGGCTTGCCGACTGAGATGGACTGCGGTGTCGCGCTCGTCGCGATGCCGCGGCCGAGCCCATCGAGGCGGGGGCGGCGACAGGGTGGACGGGCGGCGAGGAAGCCGCTGCCTATCTATCCTGCCAGCGGCCCTAACAGGTGCCGCCAACGTGTTGGCGGAGGCGGTGGGGCTGCAAGGGAAGAGGCGTGTCGGTATCGCGATGGCCGCTCTCCCTATCCTCTGCAGCCGTAGTGGCAGGTGCGGGGCCACTTTAATTGACTCGTTGCATCGGGACCAGGGCTGTCGGACACGGATGCTGTCCGACGCCCAGTGCTGGTTGGTCCCAGGTGGTGGATAACGATGTGTCTGGTGTTCGGCACATCGTCATTCCGGAGGGAGCCTACGCTCCGAGGTGGGGCCCGGTTTGGGCCAGCGCTGTCGGGTGCCGCGGAGGAGTGCGCAAGCGTGCCCGTAGCCCCGACACCAGGCGCAGTGGAGGAACACCCAGGGGTTTTGGTGGGTATACCGTCCAGTGGCGGGACTCCCACATAACCACCCGCCTGCCCACGAGGTGTGGTGGTATCCATAAACGATTAACTTCGCAGCTGCCAAAAAGTTTGATCGCTTATACATCACTGTAATGTACTGTACTTTTTACTCGTCCGCTGTTGAACATAAGCCTACCCATGAAAGGGATTATACATGTATTTAAAAAAAATGTATATATACTCATATCAGTCTCTCTTAACCACATCATAAGCTTTTCTTAGTTTGGGGTTGAAAACAGTGTGCAAGATACCCTATTTTCTTATAGTGTCAAGGCCAGCGTACTCTCGCCAGAGAATGCATTGTGTCAGACCACCATGGCTTCCAAGACAATAATTTTACTTTTTGTTTTTGTGTGATTGACTTGGGTTGCTTTTTAGTCTCGTAAGAAATAAGTAGCTTTCTTCTTACACAAACCAAGTAACCACACCTTTAAATAAAATACTGGTATGTAATTGGCCCCACGTATCTATTCAGGTATTACGTAGCTATTCAGCGTAACGATGCTACCAGCATGCTGGGCACACTCCCAACTAACATTGAGTTGCATCATTTGGATTATCTTTAGATCTTCATGGGTCTATGGATGATCTTATTTAATATAGATATATAGTATACTATTATATCGGAGCTAATCAAGGCACTTGCTACACATCCGTGCGTAATAACGATTCATAAATTACAGTAATTCATACAGGCCTTATCAATATATTACGGTTCAACGTTTACACTTGACAGCGCATTTCTCAGATGTATGTAAACACATTTGAGTTAACTGGTACCGGAACAGGGTTTCAGATTCATACAGGGTTATCCAAAAAAGGCGTATTAAGCTGAAAAGCCACTATTGAGAACATAATTATAAAAAACTATTACTATGAAGGCAAATAGGAATTCGGGGGAAATCACCAGTTTCATACAAAATCGCCACTTATAATGAACAAGACGTATAGTGTAGCCTATTTTTTCTCGAATCCCAGTTTGGCCTTGGCTTTGGTAAAAGTTATTTGTACAGATGGCCTGAAACATCATCTTTTGGCTTAGTGCCGTTTTTCAAAATAGCTTTAGTATACAAAGCTATTTGAAAATCTGTAAGTCACAAGATTATGGAATTACAAATAGACGTTAAATTATAAATAACGTAAGACTAATTGAAACGCAATGTAATAGCAAGCATTCTTAGACCACTTATTCAAATACTTCACTTAAAAAAACTGGCGTTCAAGCATTCTTGGACCACTTATTCAAATGTTCAAGCATTCTTAGACCACGTATTCAACTACTTCACTTAAAAAAACTAGCGTTTACAAGCACCAATTGGGCACCAAGTGCCACTTTGTCCCACGAAACCCTTACTATACTGCTAGTCCATCATGCGACCATAAAAAGCCACGAAAAGAACTCTTTTCGACGCGTGAAAAAGTGTCAGATATATACTTTGCCATAACGATGTCTCGTTCTGACACGTAGAGAGAAATATTACTTCGTGCGCATCCAAGTCCGGCTGGTGAGGCAAAGCTTACATTTTGTCGGCACCCGCTATAGTTGCCTGTGCCTAAGCAATACAGATATATACAAATTACTCAACGGTGATTTTTTTTCGTATTAATACTGGTAAAGTAGATAGCATTTCCAAAATTAGTTTGCCAAAAATCACAGAATCGTGCTCATTATGTACTATTGTATTGTACTTAGCTTTAGGCTAGGCAGTGTTACGAGCATCGTACCCATATTTTCCTCATTGCTTAGCTTTGTTATCACACACAAATAACGTATACAAACAGACCCTCTGACTCCCACCATTTAATCAGCTAACAAAACATCATGAATTATTCATCAAATGTTAATTTTTACGTACGCATACAGTTCTGTTTTAGAAAACGAATGTATCTCACTGAAATTCCAGAAGGTACCAGGGTAACAGGAAAGGAAAAAATATACATTTTATTGTCTCTCTTCCTGTCTGTCACGCAGCAGGGACCACTTATCATCAGGTTTTCAAAGCCTTTTTATACGATACAAATTATTTTCTCAAACAAACGGTTTTTCAAAGGTCCTTTTTAGACAATAGTACCCTTATTAGTTTGAGCTCAAACACGAGTCTTTTTGTAAAAGGTAGAGAGGTTTTGAAAGGAAGTGGGATTGATAAGCGTTTCGGGCTTATATTGGTGAAAGTAAACTGATACCGTCCATCCCGTTTATCTTTGTTTGTACTTATCGACGCATAAGTACCTCCACGGTAACTGAAGACATTGTTACATTTATTATTTATAATTATTTATTTGCTGAAATTAACGATGGCGCAAATGCGGATTGACTTAGTTTTTCTATAAACTGCAAAAAAAATCTGAAACTGTAATATGGCAACGGTAAGTAGTTTTGAGACAACAGAATCAAGCAAATATTACACGCTTTATCACAATTAAACGTTTTATTATATGAAAAATTGAAAATGCCTAGAGAAACAAAAACATGCTAGTCATTTTAAATAGAAAATAACTCGTGGTTTACATGGCAGACAACAAGTCTGGTGTAGGTTTTATCGCATTTGACGATCTTTTTCAAGATAATTAATAGTATGTCTAAGTAGTTTCCATAATCAAACATTTAAAATAATAAACCTCAAAATAGCAGTCAAATAACCCGCCCTGATTATTAACCCTGGTGCAAAGATCCCCATGACGCTTGCTCAGCAGCATTTCCGCGCTGAATAACCAACCTTTACACCAGAAAAGAACCGACCATTTTGATTAACCTATTTTGTCTCAGAACTGGACAAACAACAGTCTCTCCTAAATGTATAAATGCACTCCACAAACATACCCGGATTGTGAGGCATTTCATAAATAATAATCGCTTACTCAGTGCCCAGTAAAACTTCTTTGTTAGAAATAGGTACCATGGAGTATATCAACAAAAAATTCTAATGCTCCTAGACAAAAAGACAAAATTAAAAATTTATAGCACAACATTATTTTATCAAAATCCATTTAATTCATCAGCTCTTGAATTGAAGAAACTGCATCAAAATTGACCCATTCTTTTGAAAGTAAAGTACCTACTTACCCAAACTAATAACACTTTTATTTTGTTCCGGGGCTTTAAATGTAAAACCATGTAAAACCGCCATTTAAGGAGATAATGAAGCTCTTCAAAAAGATACATAATTTAATTTAAGACATTAGAAGTTTATTTCATTAAAATCTTCGTACGTTGAGTATATACCTATAATGCTACCTAATTTTAAATTTTGTCGTGATCAAACGAAACAGAAATCCCAACTAACGTGACACACCTATATTTAAAACAAGAAGCCGTAGCGTAGATTATGCTACGTTAATAGTTCGTAGTCGATTAAAACACATATTTTGTTAATTAATAATAATTTTAATATTTTTGTTACGTTTAATTTGATATTGAAAATTGTTGTCACAATTTTGAGCATATTTATGTAGCATTATTTTGCCACAATTTTAATACCATTTTAGCAAATTCTTTATTTGTGCTATTGTCAACACTGCTCAAGATATGTCACCCGGTGTCAATATGGAGACCGTGTTTTTGTTTGTCAACACCGTAATAATTTATTAAAATACTCAATAATCCGAATTTTCCGGATATATGTTGTCGACTCGAAATCATTATTTTTTCATTTTTTATCATTCAGATAAAGTTTCGATCGAGTCTACCGTACCCCTTGACGAAATTATTAATATAGACAATCTATAGCAAAAAAATTTGAATGTAGCGTCAAATAATCACTATTGGTAGAATCTTACAGAGATGTAACTGAAATTTGCACCGTTTCTAGGAAAGTTATAACAATGTGTTTTCCCAGCAAACTCAACTATAACAACGAAAACTTTTATCTGTTTGTCGTCATATATCAAAAAATCCCCAGAAAATAAGTTTCTTTTTATAATCTATCCCATTTTTCCCGCCAATAGATCATGCGACAGTTTATGTAGAGAGGATCGAATAGTTTTTTTCTCTGTTGACATAAATCGCCCGCCCCAGGGGCAAAGGGTAGCAGTAAAACAGTAGCCGATCTTTATATCAGCGAATGATAAGTATTTTTAAAATTAGATAAACATAACGCTTCACACTCAAAGCTTTCTGCTAATATGTCCTGTACCGGGGACGTCAAGGAATACACACGAAGCCAAGGAGCACCATGATTTTAATAATACGTTACATTATTATGATTTTATTATTTATTCATCAAAACAAGTAACCCCCGGAAACGTAAATTCATCACTTAACCCTGTAATTAGACTGCATTATACATCAGTATTATTCTGCTTACTATTAGCCAATATGTAGTCATTGGTTTAGGTGTTCTAATTTGTTTGGGTGTATGGGTTAAAAATGTAAAAGAGTAGCATCGTACATGCGATGCAATCTTTCTCTTAGCTATGGGTCATTTATGTTGATTATCTCTCAAGAATCATGTAACCTGCACAAAATGCGTGCTTATAGTTTTCACAATCGCTACCTACTATTCGTTATAGACGGATTATTTTGATTACGGAAGGTTAGTCTAGGCCGAAAGAAAATACAATAAACAAATGTAATGTACCTTTTCTCTGTCTGGCCTTCTGGACCTATGAACGATCATTAGACGGCAACGGTCCGCCTTGAAGACGGTAGACCATGTGGTAGAGGCACTTACAATTTTATTTTACTCTCAATAAACCCCTACTTACCAATTTGTCAAATCGTTACCTAAGTAGTTTCACTATAAAATACTCCTATCTTTGACAGGCTTCTTTAGATGAAACTGTTGCAAGTTAAACTACTGTGCCAAGTGTAGAGTGTGCGTTGGGAATAGGAAATGCTACGGAAACGCGACAGAAGGCTCTCACGACTGAAGTAATTTATATCTGTATGCATGTGCTTGTGATAAATGCATAGGGCTATAAATACATTATATATTCTACGTGGAATATTTTATGTATGTATAGTGTTAAAATTTATAATAGCCTGTTAAGAGATTTAAAACATGGTCAACAAACTTCAATACTCGGAGGGGGTTGTTTGACCTCGATGAAAAATAAATAAAATCATCAAAAAAAAATATTCCAAATATATCTCCCGAATGCTTTTTATTGTAAATGAGATAAAATGATCCTAACCGTGAATTGGTGTGCGTGAAATTTACCTATTACCCTTTAACCGACCACTCAGAAGCAATACAATAGTAGATTGTATCATATGATAGCAAAATAATATTTTTACGGCGAGGGCGCTTTTTTGAATCCAGAGCGAAGTGAGGGATTCTTTAGTAGAATCCTGAACGTAGCGAGGGATTCAAAGTACGTCGCCCATTACTTATAAAGTTCCTTATAGAAAACACCAACTTTGGGCGCACTTAAAGGCGAACCAAGTACTTATTTTCGAATAGATGTAATGAAAAATATTTTTTATGTTATTCTATCTAATTATATCCTCTTTAATTTAAGTAATTTTGACTTTAGTACCTGTTATGTAACTAATTTAGCCTTTGAATTGATTTTTTTTTTGTTTCCTAACTAAATACCATCTACTTTTTTAATTACAATATTAAACTTATGCAATGATTACCATCACTTGTCAATATTTCAACCAGAACAGAATAACTGTATTTTTGACCGACGAAACGGAGAAGTTACTAAATTCGACGCATATATATATTTTTTAACACACTTTTATTAGTTTCACCTGTATGTTTGCTTGCTTGCTTGCTTGTAACCAACCCCTTTTAGTTCAATTTTGACCTACTTTGAACGATCAGATTTTCTTAAAACTTTGCACACCTATCAAAAACCGATGACAATGCATTTATATTTAAAAAATCCTAAGCGCGTTTTTATTTTTTTTTTATACTATATTTATTTATGTCTAACCACGCATAACTTTTTACGCATAATTTTCCGATTTCGATTATTATTTTTTTATTGGAATGAGTATACTCCGAAAATGGTCCTATTTAAATTTTCGAAATCGGTTAAGCCATTTTTAATAAATCAACTGTTCTGTACTGTACCAGCCTTTTTAATAGTCCACTGCAGGACGTAGGCCTACCCACGAAAGGTGATTGGGCCATATCCACCACGCTGACCCAGTGCAGGTAGGTGGATTCACATACGCCATCGAATTTCTTCTACGGACGTATGCAGGTTGGCTTACGATGTTTTCCTTCACCGAAAAGCCAGTGGTATGAAACTCCGTACATAAATTCCAAAGAACTCATTGGTACGGGACCGGGGATTTGAAACCACGACCTCGCGATTGTAAGGCAGGTGTCACTACCTCTTGACCACCACGGCTTAATATAAATAAATCAACAATAATGTGAAAAATACTACATCGATCCGAGCGTAATATTCGCGAATTATGTACACGATTAAAGTTTGGTCATGTAATTTTTTGCAAAAAATAATTATGTGCATTCTATTTTCACACCACATCGGTAGCATCTGCCGTCAATAATGATTAATTTCCGATGTTAGCTGAACATAAATATTACACATAAGATAACGGAAGAAGGAGGTCACGACTGAGACACAAACACGCTTAAAGGAGGAATACAAAAAGGCAGTTTTTAAGGGTTCGCGCCCAAAAACATTCCTTTCGCATTATTACCATAAAGCTGTGGTACATTTTTTTATGTACAGAAATAGATTGTATCATATGGGAGCAAAATAATATATTACGGCAAGGGCACTTTTTTGAATGCAGAGCGAAGTGAGGGATTCTAGAGTAGGATTCTTTAGTAGAATCCTGAACGTAGAGACGGATTCAAAGTACGTTGCCCGAGCCAAAAATATATTTTGCGCCCGAGTGGTACACTCTACTTTTCATCACCTGTATGGGAAAATGAAAAGCGCCTCATATTTTATTCTAATATTATTATTTAATAAAACGTAGAGTAACAACTAAATTGAAATTAAATGTTACTCGTATCTAATAATAAAACAAATGAAAACTTATATTTACATTCTTTTCATTCATTTTCTTGGCGCTGAACACTAACATTACAAATACTTCCGAATCTAAAAAGTGCGCGGCAAAGAAAATTCCGGCGCACTTATAAAGTTCCTTATAGAAAACACCACCTTTGGGCGCACTTAAAGACGAACCAAGTAGTCCTTTTCGAATACATGTGACGAAAAGATATTTTTGTTTAAAAAAAAACTATTTTGATGGAATTAGTTGATAGGGATGTTAAAAAATTCTGAACTTAAAATTTTTAGCTTAAATACAAGTACCTACAGTGTACAGTGGATGATCCAATTGCTTGTTATATAGTGGTAGTTTCAGATTACGTACGAGTAAGTCTTGTATTTAGTGGTAGTTAATAAAGGCACTTGCTCTATAATAAAACTACATACATTAAACCAAAATCAGAAATATTTTATTTCAGACACATAGGATCCATTATCTCATAATTCAGTTCTACAGTTTTATAATAATTATTTAAAAAATAAATCACATCCACAGAGAAACTTTCATGTTTCTCTGACCCACATCTGATTTCTCACATAGATACATTAGGATGTTTTAAAACCTTTTAAAGATAATCTAAGGAGGTAATTATCAACCAAAGGCTAAATGGATCGCCACACAAGTCGACGGATGTGAAGTTAGTTAGATGCCTACGCAAGTAGCGAAGTACTGAGCACGGGCGTAGGGAGCGCGCGGGAGGCATGAGGTTGGCGGGCGGGTGAGCTCCGGCATCACGTCTCTCTATATTTTGCCATTTGCACAGCGTTCTGCGCCTAATTTCCCATCCACCGACTTGTGTGGCGTGGATTATACAAGTATTACACGGCGAAAGAAACAGCTATCCCATTTACAAGAGAGAGAGTGAGACGCAAATTTCGAATTCTTTTCGTTCTAAGTTACTTCGTCAACAGAGCGCGCACCCTTAACGTGTCATGGAAGTATGTGACCATTGTTTATCTCCAGATTATATCCAAAATATAATCTTATCCAATAATTTTCCCATCGACTCCAACGAGCTGTTCCTAAAACATTTCCCTAACGTCGTCACGTAAACAAAATTTTGCCGAAACATAAATTCCCTGCCTTATTTCCGCTGTAAACACTTCCTACCTCGTACAAGTTTTATGATACAGGGTGTCTCGGTCCATCAACTCCTATTACGATATATATAGTGCAACGCTATAAAATTGAAGATTGATGTCATTTATAAAGGCTTGCGTTGAGTTAAATATCGTTTTAAAAATAAAATTGAGAACCTCCGCTTACGAGAAATTCTCGATTTTCCTTTGGTTTGGTTGTTCGTACATGAAGATGATCAAGGTAACAACAGGTTCCTTAAACAAATTGCATGTATTTGCACAATTTAGTTCCCGTTTGTCAACATTTAAACAGTTATATGAAATACATCACAAACGTTTTTTTAAATAGGGAACTCGCTATCTATATATATAAAGTCGTGATTCTCTGACTCACTATCACGAAATCTCAAAAAGTACAAGTCCTAGGAGTCTCAAATTTTACATGGGGGTTCTTTTTAGGATATAGGTGCTCACTAAGAACGGATTTTGCGAAATTCAAGCCCTAAGTGGATGAAATAGCGAGGCAAACTTAGTATGGGAGGACACGATTCCTTGGGCCGATTGACTTGAAATTTGGCATAGACATACTTAAACAAAATTAATTGACCATATTTTTTCGTATTTTTCTGAATTGTATCGCCTATCATCGTTAAAAATAAAAAAAAAAGCTATTTTTGGGACGAATGATTTCGACGTCGGAATTGAAACTTTTTAGTGTATTTGATTGATTAATCAAAATTTAGACAAAATAATTATTGTGGCAAAATGACATGTTGACATGTTTGAAATCCAGATTTATTGAAACCAGTGAGTTAAGAAAATAGAGGTGGTGGCCACAGCTTTTTTGTCATTCTTCCGACCTTACTCTTTTTATAATATGTTCCCATATTTCTTTGATAAATTAATACTTACTACGTAGGTACTGCGAAAATAATTGGTTTAATAGTGAGCATTTATTTACCTAAGAAAGTGCGGAAATTATATTGTCATTATGCATGAGTGCACGATGCATACCAATTCTTTTTAACCGACACCAAAAAAGAAGTTTTTCAATTCAGTGGTATGTTTTTTGTGTATGTAAGTTACGCGATTATTTGGACAATTATGAACCGATGAAGGCCTCACTTCCTCTTTCCAGACTGTGCAACTGCTTTGGTACTGCTTTGGTGACCCAGTGCTTGTCGTGCGAGTTCAGTTCATCGCGCCACCTGCGTTTGGATCGGCCCAAATAAAATAGTATTTTTTACTGCTTACTTTACACAGTCACTTTGTGTACAAACAAGCTACCCTGCCCTTCGATTTTATAACGAAAACACAGTCTGAGGCCACACAGTATATATCACCCCCGGGACAATACATCTAACGTTTTTCCCCGATAAGTAGCTCATACAAGATATACTGATTTATTTGACCCCTGAAAATATTACCTTTGATACATGTTTTTACGATTCAAAGCTTGGTATTTTATACTACATTACTATACTGTTTTTTTTATTAATAGTCAACTTCTGAACATAGGCGATGCAACGAGGAAGACGCCATCAGCCGCTTCGTGCAGCGTGCAACGACTGCATCACCGAAGGTCATCGTACTGTACTGTACCAGCCTTTTTTAATAGTCCACTGCAGGACGTAGGCCTACCCACGAAGGGTGTTTGGGCCATTTCCACCACGCTGGCCCAATGCGGGTTGGTAGATTCACATACGCCATCGAATTTCTTCTACGGACGTATGCAGGTTGCCTCACGATGTTTTCCTTCACCGAAAAGCCAGTGGTGTGAAATTCCGTCTATAAATTACAAAGAACTCATTGGTACGGGACCGGGGATTCGAACCCACGACCTCACGATTGTAAGGCGGGTGTCATTACCTCTTGACCACCACGGCTTTTATGGTCATCGTAGACTATAATTATTTTAAGATGGCTATTAAAGACCGAAACGCGGCGGTGATGGAGGCTCTGCGCGGTATAAGTAGTCATTTGGAAAATGATATTTAAAATCAACGTAGTTTAAAATCGTATTAAATTTTTACTAGATTTAGAGTCCTCTTCTAAAGCCTTTAGTTATAAGCAATATTATTCAAATCTTTTTTTAAAATGTATATCTTAAAAAGCGCAAACTCTGGAGTCTGTGGAATGTAATAGATAAAAAAAATAGGATATATGGCCATAGAGTTACTTCCACCTCGAGTATTCTTTAGTGAAAAATTTAGGATACTATAAAATTATAGACCGTTAATTCAAGTATTTTTGTTTTGTTAATGAAAATATGAACGGGATCAAATACCGCGATAATCCAAATACAGGGAGTGGGGGCTGTTGACGTCATTTCTTTAGGTGCGTTCGTGTTGGGCTCTATGACGTTTTTGGTATTTGCAAAATTAACGTTAATGTAAACCGTTCGGTAAGCGAATTTTGCCCATCTCGCCACTATTACAACTTTTACTTACTACTCAAAACGAACGCCTAAACGTCAAATTCTATATAACAGAAAACGATCACAAAGAACCTACCTCCACAGATGTGTCAAAAGTGGCAGTTCACGATGGCATTTTTAGCTGTTTATGAGCTATCCGATCGGTGTATGAAAACAGATAAAGGTGCAACTTTTGCTCACACATTCTCAAAACGAACGCTGGATGTGATCGTTGTTGGCGTTTTTATCTGTTAATTTTGCCATCAGTAGGCTAACTGAACGCACCTTTTGTAACATATGTAGTGTAGACGTGGCGTCACGCAAAACTTCAACAGACTACATCTTCGTAATTTTTTTGTTAATTTGCAAAAAAATATATATTTGCTGAATTATTTTTGATATTTTAACTGACGAATTAATTATAAAAGTATCTATATTTAACACATCTGCCCTATTCAAAATTATTTTAGACAGATAACGCTTCTCTTGGAGTCGGACTTGATTTACATCTTGAGACAGCTTTTCTCTGAGTGCTAAAATTCTGAAAAGCAAGAGGAAACATGTTTCGCGGAGACTGCAGGAACTTTTATTCAAATTGTACATGAGTGTAATATAAGTGGGTAAGTACGATCTTGTTTTATTGCGGTAAGAGCGAGATTTCAGGTGGAAAGTTTTATCAGTTTTTTACATTGCCATAATATATAACATTTTTTTGAGTAATTAATCTTTTATGAGGCTGGAGCTCATAGCAGATAAAAAAATCAAGAGAGAACGTCGTTGAACAGTCAAGTGAAGCCAATTTTTTATCGTGAGTGCGTCGCTGTTGCACCGCCATAGTTCGACTGACAAGCCAAGGCGTAGTTTATTTGTGCGTTGATGTGTGTGTAATTGTCTGTACACGGCGAGGCTTAGTTTTGGTCGACCTCACTTGTTTGTTCACAACATTTTGTCATTATTATTTTATTTAATCTGAGGGCAGAAGCTGGAAAACAGCTGCTCATTAAATAACAAGGATTCGTAAAAAATCTATTATTCAAAATATATTTCTTATTAGCAAATAAGTGTAATGCGTGTTTGTTAAATACCCATAAATACTTTAACCATGCATCAAGTAGGTACTATGTCATTAAGTACAACTTGACAAAATGTTTGGACATCTGATTTTTTAAATTTTAGTCTTATACTTTATTAAAATCTGACACTAATTTATCTACAAAAAATAAAATATTTAAAAAACTATACCATTGTAAAGTAAAACTGGAGCTATAAAAGATTAAATACAATTAGTGCGGTGCCACTGTTAATTACTATTCATATAACTAGAACCACAGATATCGCTAAATGGGACATGTCGTCTCGATTCAACGGGGTTATAATTTTAAACCTGTCCGCTTAGTATCAAAACTGCGCGTAACATCAATAAATAATAATTTAATAAATTATTACTCACAGAGCTCAACAGATCACTATTATTTATATGCGCCTAGACAACACTAGATTCTGCAGTTAATGTTTTGTCATTGTATGAATTAGACAGAGGCTTTAAATTAGTTAGTATGTTAGCGCGTGTTAATTTTATCTTGTAAATGCTCAAGGCGTAGTTTGACTAGGCGTTCGTTAGCGATAATTGCAATTATGCAACGTTCAGCACGGTCAGTCTTCTGATGGGTGACCGCGGGTGGCATTTACAACTAAGCGCTACCGTGGCTCGGATGACATAATAAATTGTAGGCTCCGGCTGTTTTAACCGTTAAGCCATATCAGAGACCTTAGGGCGGCTTAAAACTCAGACACCAGCAGGCCAATCGCGTTAATTTTAAACAGCTGCGTTCCATCTGTAATTCAGTTAAAGTTCGGTTGCAATTGTACTTAAGTTTCGATTCAGCTTCAAGGAATTAGGTATTGCGCTAAACATCATACACCAACCGTTAATTTGACACCGGTTACGTTCCAACTCTGACCGAGTTGCGTTTCAACTTTAGTCAAAATCATTAGCGTGATACGAAAATAGACAAAAATTCGAAGTTCAGTTAAAGTTCAATTGTAGTTCAGCTGTAATTTGTTAGTTCGATTGGCCGGCTGGGCTAGCCCGGCCTATACGAACTTACTTATTGGCCTTTGATTTTCCATGAGCACCGAGCGAAGTAAAAACCTTTATTTAGATCTCTGTGACTAGAACAGTTTCTGTACGAAAATGCAAATCGCCTGGGATACTTACTGTCGGCACTGGGAAGCGTTTGGTCCCATTTTGGTTTGTGGGCGATGTTCTTAAATCTTCTGTGTTTTGGCTCAACGACCAAACAAGGAGCGTAGAGCACACATTAACCAAAATAATGCTTACCTAAGCTTACTAATGTTACCTAACGTTTTGAGCTAGGGTCAAGCGTTATATTACGAATAATTTAAATAACATTCGCTCTTTGCGACCACGATATTTGAAATGGCTTTCAAAAAAGTAGGTATAATCATAAAGATAGGAAATGTTGTTTTTACAGCGAATTAAAAATACTGGTTAAGTCCAGTACGTTTAATACGTACTATAGTCCTGACAACATGTCGCTGACGTGAACTAATCTTATTGGTTAATTTTTTCTTTTGCTAGCCTTTTATTTCTGGAGAAAAAGCAGACTGAACCAGTCGACTAGGTTTTTCAACACTTGCATAAACGCACAAAAAAAATTGAGCAGCATCATTAAAGAAGCCAAGCTTTATAAACATACTCGTAGCTTCTATCTGTCGTCACTCTCTTTTATGTTAAGAAATAAAATATAACTAAACATCACGTGCCAAAAATTTTAAAAATTTTGTCCGTTTTTGATTAATTCCAATGGTCGCTAAGAATTTTTACTTTAAATACACACAAAATGTAAGTGCTGTCATACTGTCCTCATCTTTACAACGTACCCAGAGTTAGTAATACATTATTACTTCCCCCAACACTGGCTAGCCGCTTAATCACTGTAACTGCGGCTAATGTGGAACATTATTTCGGACGAAGAAAGCCGCCGGAATTATAGCTGGGACGTGAGGCTATACAAAATATTGGACTATTAGTTCTAACCATAAACATCTAGAGAAAGGCTTTTATTGGGTAAGAACTCCGCGCGTGAGAAAAACATTGAAATACGAATACATTGTAAAAACTATTTCTTTTTCTTCTATTTTTCCAATTTCATCCAATTCGTATGATTTTTGCTCTAAAGATCTATAAAAGAACCTCTTACCTAGCGGCGAGATATTAAAATGTTGCAAAATACCAGTTGCTTTTAAAGAACAAATAAATTTATTTTGTTACTCTTTTTTGTTACCCTTCCATTTTACTTTTTTTGTTTTTTGGCCTTTGCAATCATACTCATTTGCACGCACATCATCTACCATCGTTTTGGTGGTAGCTACGTTTCTATTCAATTATGCATCCAGTATATAGATAGGTAGAGTATGTGCAAAAAGAGAACCGTCGTGGGGTTACGGTGAACTAACAATAAGATTTTAATCAGCAGCCAAAGTACCGACTATACTTGGTAGACGCAGTCCTGATGAAAACTGAATTGGTGTCTACCAAGTATCAAACAATTTTAGTTGTACTAGCAATGACAGAGCAGTGTTGTCAACGTAACAAAATTAGTAAAATGGCACACGGGCGACCTCACCTACGACGCTTCTCTTTTTGTACAAACTATCTATCTAAGATACATAGTTAAGGTTTACGATTTATTGCAATTGTTGTATGAGCGCATATAAATAAATGATTTATTATTATGCTCTGTTAGCTATTATTGTAATTTTTTATTGGAGTTACTCGTACCTACATCGTCAATCCTTCCAACACCTTTTTCATGCAAAATTAGATCACCGGTAAATTGATATGACATGTGCCATCTCGCCACATCTTTGGTTCTAGCAGGCTGTCAGAGGAGTGGTAAGTGATACGTAATCACAGCCAAAGGTAGTTTTGTATCTCGTAAACTTTGTCTTACTCCGTGAACAGTAAGTACAATAGTGGGGAGGTATTTCAGCTTTTGTGCGAGAAATCTTAATGCTCGTGGAAGTAAATCTTAGCGAAATAATAGCAGTCAGATTCAGGTTATATACTTGGCATAACATAGAAGGCACACAAAAATATATTGTTCTAGAAGTAGGTAATACAAATAAATAAAATTGGAGTGTCTGTTTGTAATGTTATTTTCAAACTTTCGCGATTTGAGCACATTATACTACTATATTAATTTACAATTTCAACCGAGAGGATGGTTTCAAACTATCAGTGTCGTGGAATCCTGTAGTCGACAAATGTAAACTGCGTGGTGTAGAAATTAAGACCTTTACAGATACTGTCAGTGTGGTGTGTCGTGGTGACAATTTCAATTCGAGTGATACGGCGTCGCATTTAGTCTGCCCGTGACCACGACCAATGCAACTTGGTCGAAACGTCGGGAGAAAGAGAAAAAGAGTTATTTATTAATATATCTCATGTTTTATTGCGCGATAAGTCCCGTATTATTATAGTAGTATAATGTCTGTTTGTAATATTGAAATAACCGTTTTTACATGTAGTAAATAGCTTATGAATATTTATATGGTACATACACCAAAAAAAATTTTTTACAATTTTTGTCTGTCTTTTTGTTCCGGCTAATCATTGAAATGGCTGGACCGATTTTGACGGGACTTTTATTGGCAAGTATCTGGTGTAATAAGGAGTAACTTAGGCTATGTTAATCGACTTTTAGGCGGAACGACTTTTTCTTTTTCACTTGTTTTTATATTGTAGTCGATGGGTATATATGAGTGAAATATTTTAAAAGTTGTTACATTATTTTCTATTATTTAAACATTGTTTTCTCAGCGACGACGAACTGTTATTTATAATTATAAAGATTTAGTTGTGTTCTCATGGGAGTGATGTAATATCTAAATTGAGAATAAATATCTTTAAACCTAACGAAGTTCGCCGGGTCAGCTAGTCTTGTCTAAATCTGAAAATACTGAAATAGATACATAGATAGATATTTCTTATTGTTACACAAAGAGCACAAGTAACAGATAACAAAAAACAATTATAACCACAGCGTGTAAATAGATGCTTTATGTATTCAACAGTAGATATGAATGAGTTTGAAGATTCACGTATAATATTTTAAGCAAATTTCCAGTGATATTTTTTTGAATAAATTCTAATATTTACAGTTTTGCATCTTCTTAGATAGGCAAAGAAAATTCTATGCGTTTCAATATATTTTGAGCTGTTGCCACCAAGAGATAATACCTACTTCCCAATTCACATAAAATAGAATAGAAAACGCTTTATTGTTCACACAATTGACAATATAACAATTTAAAGTGTACAATATAATTAAAATAGTGCGACAACCGGCGGCCTTATCGCTTAGAGCGATTTCTTCCAGGCAACCTGATTAAGAGAGGAAAGGATTATAGAGGAAGGTAAGGGATGGGGTGTACAATAATGGCGAATTAATTAAAACAAAATGAATACACTTGAATACATATCAATGTACACAAGAATTTAATATTACAACAATAATAATGCATACAAAAACATATTAATACTTAAATAAAAAATTAAATAAAAATACTAAACACAATACATAAAATGAATTTTAACTAAAGTTAGGAGCCAAAGACTGGTCAGAAGGTAAGCATTATTCTGCAACGAGTCATTTAAATTATTTGACTTTTTTTATAATCTATTTTAATTAAATTACACTTCAAAAACAAACCGATCTAACGAATGCATGTATTCAGAATTTATGTGGAGAAAACACTGAATTTTACCCAAATTGATACTTTAAAGACTTAAAAGTTATGTATGCTAAAGAAAACAGTTTTTTTGAGAGCCAGCAAACAGAATAGAGCACATTCTTTTAACAGCGCTGCGCCGTACATTTCAGGCAGCATCGATCCCGTATCAAAACCGATTTTGGCTCAGATACAAAGGCCTTACTGGGCAGCACTTGAAAAGCCGAGGATTTTAATTAAAACACCGCATTCCACTCCCGTATTGAACAAAACCCTTTGAATCAGTGTGTATGGGCAAAATGGACGTGCTTCAAAAACGCAGTCTAAACATAACAATGCTACAGCGCGACTGCTTTTGTGACATAGAGACATACGACAATATCAATAAGTACCTACTGTACTCGAATGACTATTTTTATTTTATTATAATCATCATCATAAACCATAGGATCAAAAGTACGAAAACTACTGAGTAATTTTCCAATAATATTTCTTAAGACGCGGCAAGAGCAGCGTGTAACGTCCGACAAGGTGGACTGATGATCTCATCAAGAACGAAAAACACACTGAAAGCAAGGCGCTTCTAGTGAGTCTTATTATATGTGCAGCAATGGACATCTTACTGATGATAATAAATAAATAAAAATGCAAAATACAAATCTTCGTTTTGAATAAATATATAGTGTGTTCAGGCGCTAGCCAATCTCTGCAACGATTAGCTAAAGCCTGACGAAAGTTCGGTTAGCACAGCCGCCTCACGACCAATGGTTAGGTTCGTGCGACGCCTGACTAACCCACCGACGCAACCGTGGAAGTCCACTACCGTCGCCGTAACGCCTGGCTATACTGTGATAGCAAGCGAAGCTAGGACATGGATTATTCCATCGGCCGTTCGGTCGTCGCGGGGACCTACTCTCTACTCCCCGCCCGCCTCTCTAACTCGTCGTCCCCTGCGCTGCAGACCTCTGTATGGGCTCCGTCTGGATCCTCGAAGGTCCGACGGCCGGTCGTCTAGTTGACCTGACTGCTGGCGAAGGTGGACCCCTGTCTCCGAGTGCAGCCGCCCGAAGGTACTCGCCACTGCACCCCTCTAGACTCCGGGTGCAGCCGCCCGAAGGTTCTCGCCACTGCACCCCTCTTATTGTGAATCAAACAACTGTTACATTGCGATTAATTTTATTACATGCTTAACTACTATTTATACAACAGTCTCTTACTTCTAATTGGTCTTGAAGTATGCCTAATTTGATGACCGTGCATATTTGTGTGCCTGGACACAAATATGCACGGTTGCCTGTGCCTGTGTGTGTGGACATAGTGTATTTCCGCTATCTTGTTGTGGGCAAATATGTTTAAGAGCATTAAAAAAAATACACAATTAATAATATTACAATAAATATACCTACATTTAAAAAACTTAATTTTACAAAATAGATAAAATAAATATCACACATCTATTAAATATTTTTTTACAAATAATATATTTATAATACGTTAAAACAAATGAATATTATAAAAAAATATTTAATATAATATGACAAAATATTGAAAACACTTCACTAATAAATAACACCCTTATTGTCACTGCACTACACTCTGTTCAACACGTGTTTCGCCTCTCAATGAGGCATCTTCAGGACGTTTAATGCCCTTAAACTTATTTGCCTACAACAGGATAGCGGAAATACACTAAATACTTATTCAAAACAAAGATTTGAAGATGAATATCCGCAAAGTATCGCCTGATTCAATCAACTAACAGAATACAAAATCATTTATTAAGCATAATGTTTACATTAAACCTTTAAAGTACCTTAAAGCTAGACTTTAGAAGAAAAAATGCTAAGTAGAAGGTTTACAAGATGATGGTGGGCCCTGCACTAGGAGAATCCTGTATCGCAGGGTCCAAAACATAGTCATAGTCATAGTCATTTATTCATAATAATAGTATTACATGTCACAAAATAATCAAAATAATTGAAAAAATAATAATAATAAGTATTTAAATTCAACAAAAAAAAACAAAGCAATAATACCCACTTACAAAACATGTAAGAGAAACACCACAGTCATACAATTTTAATTTTAATTATTTCATCGAAACTGTAGAATGCCTTTTCGACAAGGCATTTCTTTAATTTGTTTTTGAATGATTCCCTAGAAGGAGCGTCTCTGATCTAGTGGTAGCCGGTTGTAAACTTCGGGGGCGGTGACATGCACAAGTTTAGCCGTCTTACGGCCGGTGAGCCGGTGAGGCACGGCGCACAGGCGGTGCGCGTGTCGCGGCGGAATCGCGCCGCGCGGCCGCGAGTCTCCAATGTGCGAGTACTCTTCGAGGTGGTCTCTGGCGTACAACGCCGCCTGGAGACACACGAGTCATTACTAAGATTTAGAGAGTAAAGTTTGTTATATATTAATAATAATAACTGTTAATAAAATATGTAGCTAGAAACTTAATCGAATACCCCGTTTCTCATCGTTCCTGGTGCAAAAGTGACCATGACGCTTGCTTGCCGCATTGCCGCGTTGCATGGCGATAGCATTCTTTGCACCAGAAACGAGGCAAAACAGGAGTCACCTCCTCTTTCCCAAATCCTGTCTATTTTTGACCGACGAACCACCGGAAGAGGTATACAATTCGACGCGTATATTTTTTTATGTATAACCACGCTTAACTTTTTTCATAGTGGTCCGATTTCAATAATTATTTTTTTTATTGAAAAGAGTATACTTCGGAATTGGACTCATTTAAATTTTATCGAAATCGGCTGAGCCATTTTTGATAAATCAACAATAATGTGAAAAATGCTCCATCGATTCGTGTGAATTCTGTACACGGGTGAAGTCATGCTAATTTTTGCAAAAAATAATCTTGTATAAATTAAGATTGAAACAGTGATCATCATGACCAACCACTCAGTAAAACCATTTCTTAAAGCTCTATATTACCGTGCGATGCCCGCAGTATGTGATAGTAGGACAACATTTCCGTCGATATCGAGGATACGAGTATGCGTTGTGTTCAGAAGCAGCTGATATACGAGCACCGCCGGTATTCAGGCGCATGACAACATGATAGAATTATTACTTCTATTGTGAATTATAGGGAATTATTTTCAACTAACGCCCTGTAGTACAAAATAAACAACAAGAATACTAAATGGATTCGAATAAAGCTTGAAGGAAAGACAACACATTTTTAATAAGTACTGTACTGTACTGTATCAGCCTTTTTAATAGTCCACTGCAGGACGTAGGCCTACCCACGAAGGGTGTTTTGGGTCCATATCCACCACGCTGGCCCAGTGCGGGTTGGTGGATTCACATACGCCATCGAATTTCTTCTACTGACATATGCAGGTTGCCTCACGATGTTTTCCTTCACCGAAAAGCCAGCGGTGTTAAATTCAGTACATAAATTTCAAAGAACTCATTGGTACGGGACCGGGATTTGAACCCACGACCTCACGATTGTAAGGCGGGTGTCACTACCATTAGACCACCACGGCTTCAAAAGTTAATAAGTAACGTTTAATAAGTACTTAGACAGAAAAAACTCTTAATTTACAACCACTAAAACAATATTAAACATATATGATAAAATATGGTTATAAAATGGCGGCCTACTTAATTATTACTTAAGTGGAGGTCCAGAAAAAGCATCTAACAATTTTTACCATCAGTGCCTATCATCAATACAGCCTTTGATAAACAAACCGAACTAACCATTTTTTCACTTTCAGGGGCCTTATTTTGTAAGCGCTCTGGCGTTCGGCTTCGCTTTTCCTCCCGCTCGCTCTCGCGGCGTGAGTAACTGGCGCGAGCAGGAGAAAAAGCGAAGCCGAACGTCAGAGCGCTTACAAAATAAGGCCGCAGGTCCTTTCCTAAGATATAAATTTAAAAAAACATTAAGCAACTCAACAATATGTTATCTTTCTTCAACCTTTTCAACTTAGCACGTTCTTTCAACATAATACAACCATAATTAATTATACGATAGTTTATGTGCAAACGAGTGAGTGTGGCAGCTTATACCCAGGATTACGCATATGTAAGCGATAGGATTAAAGTATTCTTGCAGGGTGATGGATAAGCCCCGCTCTCCACAAAGCTTGCTACATATAGCGATGATAGATTAGCGATTGGCACGCTTGCTTCAGACCCCGCGGAGTACGGGTTTAAATCTCAGCAAGGGATTATTCGTACTTTAGTCCCTTGTTGAGATTTTATATACGCAAAGACAAGGTTTACAAATTACTCTTTCACGCTTTGCCCATATAGGTAAGTCATCGAAAATAAATTAATAGTTTAAAAACATTAGAAATACGCTTTTATAATCTTGAAACCTGATCGTGTTCAAAGTCAATTACGTGGCCTTTCTCACAAGTGCAAACACGACTATGATACGATATTTCATCATGGAATGCCAGTGCCTATCTTCCGGCTTCATCATCAGACCTTGAAACCTAATTGTGGTCAAAGTTCATTTCAAGACTTTTTTAAGAAATCTAAAACAGTTATTATACGTTATTTTTAAACTTTCGCGATTTGAACACATAATTATTATATACTACGGGACTAATCGCGCACTAAAATTACGGGGAGTCTACCCGTGACCACGGTCGATGCAACTCGGCCGAAACGTCGGGATGAGGAGGTATTTATTTATCTCGTAGTTTTAGTGCACGATTAGTCCCGTAGTATATAATAATTATAAGCTATGATACGATTTTCCATCATGAAGTTCCAGTTCATATCTTCCGGCTCTATCATTAGTGTCGCGATAGACTTTGAAATAAGTAGGTATACTTACACATACACATAGTAGATACATAAATTCCCCAAAAAACTATCCTGTCCCTGCGCCGCTTGTGGGCCGGCCTGCTTCTCAACGACAAACGTTGAGTTAGGTTGATTTGGTCACCAATTCTTATGTCCATGGATAGTTCACAACACATTCAAGTATTTCACATAAGTTTTGCTTATTATTTTTAGAATTTACTAATTATTACCATTTTTCACAATTTGTATGCACACCATTTTCAAATGCGAAACCGAACGAACAGCAGTTCCTTTTCTTGCCACCGCGGTGACATCGGCGGAGCGCGGCGGCGCTTGCGTCGCAGGTGTGCGCGCGCAGGTCGGTGCCATTGGCGAGCACAATTGGCGGGAGATTTTAAAAACGAAACCCTACAATTAGATCAATTCGACAATATATTGTATCGTCATCAGAACTACATACAGCTGCCAATTTTCTTTACGCTACGACCCTTGGAGGATGGTTAAATAAGTTACCTTAGATTCCATACAGGTTACATACAGGTCGACCTAATAAAAGCGTGTTAAAAATTAAAAAAATACATTTGGATAGTGTTAAACATATGCATTATTTAATAATCAAAAATCAGATATGATGTTTTCTAACTACCAATTCCCATCTCAAAAATATACGAATAAGACAGCTGACGAATGCGAACTCTCCCTTAAACCTACGCACAAGCAAGCAGAACCTCTCTGTCTTTACCGGCCTTTTTAATAGTCCACTGCTAAACATAGGCCAACGAGCTATGGAGAGAGCTATGCTCGGAGTCTCTCTATGAGATCGAATAAGAAATGAGGAGATCCGTAGAAGAACCAAAGTTAACGACATAGCCCAACGGATTGGAAACTGGAAAGTTGAAATGGCACTGGGCAGGGCATTTAGCGCGGAGTACTGATTACTAATGGAGTCGATAAGTTCACTAGTAGAGACCACGTACTGGCAAGCGCAGCGTAGGACATCCACCAACGAGGTGGACGGATGACCTCACTAAGACCGATCGCGCTAGGTCCAAGCCGCTTCCAACAGATCTTATTGGAGATCCATAAGGGAGGCCTATGCACAGCAGTGGACGTCTTATGGCCGATGGATGGATGAATATAGGCCTACCCACGAAGAGTGGGGGCCAGGAGCTCTCTATTTTATGAATAACCTCTTGTTGCGATTTAATGTTATCAACACACTTAATAAGCCCAATTACATAGGCGCCAGCGTAAATTAATTAGCAACGTAAAAAGCGTTCTCTCTATCGAATGCCTAAAGTGAAAAAGAAACAGAACTATGCTATTTAGCTAATATAGTTACGCTGGCGTCTCTGTAATCGGGCTTAATTACTCCTTTTAAAAATCCGGGTTTTTTTAACCTGATTTTTAATCACTGTTCAGTTCACACAATCACTTTACATGAGATTGTGATCAAACACCTAGCTAAACCATAAAAAAGCTATTATCCTTCTTCATGCAACGCATCGTTTATCTGCATTTTTGTACAAAATTGGCTTACAGGCCATTAAACGCACTTTATGACTTCATACTGCATGTACCATAAATCGCACTCACTTGTATCAAAGTTTATGATTAAATCGAATGCATAAGTCCAACCACTTCCAATAAATCAACTTTTGTAAAAAATACTTTTATAATTTGTACCGTCTATTAATAAAGTAATATTTTGAAAAGGAGAGGGAATTGTTAATAATCATTAAACTACACAACAGCAAGTACATGTGTATTTATTTTATCGTTTACTTTTTGAACACACTAATGTCAAACCAGATGTGTCATATTTTGGTAAGAAAGGGGAAACTATCTAAAAATGAGGTTTTAGATAAAGTTTCCTATGCCACGTATCAGCAGAGTTATGAAAAATTCCTAAATAACATCAACTAATTAATGTACGATATCGGACAACCCCTAGGTACTTTGAGCTATCTGGCTGAAATTGATTATTCGTGAATTAAATCGTATCAAAAAAATCGTATTCAAAATTTTATTTATTCAATCGCAACAGAATTTGCAAACCTACTTTTTCAAAAATGTAGTAAATTTATTTTAATAAGCACTGTTTGCACTTGAGTTTGGCGTTGGGCGTTGCCGCCGCCACCGCCCGTCTGGCATCTCGCTTTTGGAGTTACCTTGCCTACCATAAAAACACTGAAAGTTGATACTCTCCATTTTTCCGGGGCGCTCGAAAAAAATGCGGGGCGAATGGGGCCCTTCAAAAAGAGCCTTGGGTAATTCGCTCCGCGGTTTGGACCGCGGGGCGAAACGCCGCAATACCCAAAATCTCTAACTACGCTAATGGATGATACCTTATTTTTGATAAATTGTTTATATTCAACTCATGGCTTATTCAATCTCTAAGACCGTTTGGATCCCATACAGTAAGCTGTTAACAACCCAAATAAAAGGTATCTCAACCTCTGCAATCTCTCTTTCACAAAGTGTAGATGGTAAATCTTTCCTAATAATTAACGGTACCATCAAAAGAGGAAATCTTATGAGGATTAGCGTTGCCTCGCCTCCTGATATCGGCTCAAACAAGTCTTGAGCAACTCGCGCTACGAGCACAGATTAACGGAATAGAGTTCGAAAGGATTAGCAAAGTACGATGTTGAATACCCGCTCTACTTTGAACTTTAACACCGCGCCTCAAGGCTCAGGTTACGGAAGAGATTAATGAACTGTTTTGAAGTTCGATGAAACAGTAACCCCTACGGCATAGCTATTGAGCTGCCGTAGTGTTGTACGGATTTTCGCGTAGTGTATTTTTTAAGGACGGGATGTGTTGGCTATATCGCCTTCAGCGCTATATGACATCAATAGAGATAAATCTGCTGCAGGCTTATGAAAAAATGTGAATGAACATGAATTTTTTCATGTTATTGTTTTTTTCCTCAGAATAATGGCAAGCAATAGAAACCTTGCTAAATTTTACTCAAATAAAAACTACGTTACAGCTGTCTTTTTCATATCTGGTTATACAGCATACGCAATAGTGAGTGGAACAAAAAAGGCATTGTCTGCCGGCATACGTAAAAATCACAAGTTGGAATGTCAAAATGGTTAAAATTTGGTTCACTTTGTCCTTTGTCATATGATCGGCACCCTTTAGTTCCAGCAGAAGATTCGAATTTCTGATCATTTTACCTTCCTACTTTCTACCTCTTTGAATTTGGACAACCAATATAGCTCAATGCTATTTTGTGAAACCCTTCAAAATTATAAATGTTCGGGTGTATGTGCATCTTTTACAACATACTTAAAATGAGACAGAGACATGTATATTCTCTTGCACGGTTTCTATTACTTTAGTCCTTATTCTGAGTTTTTTTCATATCTACGATCGGACAGTTCATGTTATTGAAAATAGGTCAAGCTAACTGAGGAAGCCTTATGTCTAAGTATTTATTGTTTTTATTTCTTATTACGTAATTTAAAATATAACTCATTGTTTGTGATTGATACCTACCTATTTTGTTTCGTGAAGCAGGCAGATATTTTTAATCACAAACAACTAAAATAAACACGGAAATATACACTTTTCCTTACAAATTTACTAACACTTCATTTTATTTAGATTTTTCTACGACGTCTTAGAAAATTTCCCTTCTTATTTTGTTATTTTTAAACGTGTAATGTATTTTGTAAGTAAAAATGATTTAACGTTTATCAAAGTTAACAACCGTAAAATTAAAATGTTTCTTTCTCAAGAGGAAGTTTAGCAACAAGTTCTTTGCAAACATTAATTTACCAATAAGTGTTACTGAGGAAACTTGAATTTTTTGCTTTTTATATCTGTTCGAAAAAGTTTCCGGCAATTTTCATTAGGTGAAGTTGTAAAACGTGTATAAATTTTAATGATTCTAACAACTTCAGCACATTACATTTATTGGTGCAGTAGTAGAGCTTCTACTTTAAAAACAGGGTTATTCCAACCGGAGTTATTGACGTTCTATAGAGAAATGCTATGTCCAGCATTGGACGGCCTCTGACTGAGTAGAAGAATAAATAAGGTTATTCAAAAAGAGTGTTCCTATTAAGCCGAAAAAGGGAAAAGTGATTTGGATTATCACTGTACACATTTTTTTCTGTGCGGCCAGATATCGAGAATAATGTCAGCAGTCTCATACCAAAACGAAACTCGGAATCAACAAAACATTTGGGCTCTGCCGCCTTTTGCGCTCGCCCGAGTCCGGTAAGCTACAGAGGCCTCAGGGTTTAAGACTTTAAAAAAAAAAACAACACCATAAAAAACAGCAGATTTTCTTACTACACACATTACACTTACGAGTAGGTTTATAACTGGTAGCTTATCACTTAGAGCAATTTCTTACGAGCAACCAAGATAAGCTACTTTGCACCGTAATAGGTAATATTATCTTCCAAGTAATTTGGTTTCTTCTTTTGACTTTCAGTGTAGTTATCATAGTCTTAGCAGAGCAGCTGGACCGTTAAAAATCATCGTGAGTGCTACACCCAGAGATAAAACATAAATTTAATAGGTAATGAATCCTCACGCGAATTTTAAAGAAGTGATACTATGAAACTTCAGTATTGTATTACTAATTATTTTAAGGGTCTTAGCATGTTTATCACACTCTACGCCATTTAATAGCTGCAGTAGTGTGTTTCAATCAATTCGGTTACCTTGTTTGGAACTTCGTCTCTGGGCTTCGTCATAACTTTAGGGAGTAATGAGTTTTCGGATCGGTTCCGTAGCGGGTGGGTCGTGAACGATGTGAAAACTCAACAAAGTTTAGAGTGACGAATTACTGAGCCCCATAAATATTGGGCCGATAATGAGCTGGTAAAAATAACCGTTTCTTACCTGAACCAATTCCGAAATAACTGTTTATGGAGAAAAGTTTAATAAGAGGAGTAACACGGCTGTTGGATATTTAGAATTTTAGAGTAACACTTTGTTCACGGTTAGAAAAAAAATATTTTACATCAGTACTGTGCAGCACTTGATTTTTCACTGGTTAAAAATTTTGGATGGTGCAAATTTGTCTTGGATATGCTTAAAGCGAACGCATATCTCGTCTTATAAATTTATCATGTATATAATTATAGAGGTACGTACATGAAAAACTAGCATAACATTAAATCATTTGTAATATTTATGCTGAAATGAGTGGAACTTGAATACTCAAAAAACTTGACTGAACATGATTGCTTAGACATGAAAGGTGACAATAAATATGTTTTATTGCGTCTCCAGCTAGATACGAGTAAATTAACGAGTAGACGACTTTTTACTGTAAAATAGACAGAATGAGTAAAAAATAAGAAAAAAACAACGAGGTATAGTCTCTAATAAACATTTTGATCCCATTTCTAACCCGAGCCCCACAAGACAAATAGGCGCACCGGAATAAAACACTCGAGCCACATGTAAAATACAAAACTCAGTAAGCGGAAGCAATAAAATATATTTCTCTGGTAGTAAGCGAAGCCACTGAGTTTGTTGTGCCGCGTAAAAATATATCACGTCCTGAGCTCGCTTCTGCTATATAACATTTCATTAGCGGTCAGCCGAGGCGTCCCGGCTGCGCAGACAATAAATTTTCATTTTTGCGAGAGGACAAGTGAAAAGAAAAGATAAATAGTGGGACAGATTTGGCTTGGGGCGTATAAACTATCCGCGGGCTCCGCGGCACGCCGACCCAGACCTTTGGCCGTCACAAAATATTTGATTAACAAAAAGCTCAGAGAGTATGTGTACGAAAAATGGGTTCAGTTGGTTATTTTTTAATGCATATATGTAATTTTTAGTGTTCTTGAATAATGTGACAAACGACTTTAAAAGACCCATGGACTTGTTCCATGTTGAGATGATGATGATAGGATAACATCTCGCAAAAGAATACTCCACCAGACTAGGTGTTGTGCCCGGGGATAGCTATCCGACAGTGTAATCTAGGTCTTGACATGGTTCGGCCGTTGCTGAGAATTTCGTTTGTGCGATGCAGGCCTCGGCTTGTGATTGGCTGACGCTAGTTTCTCGAGGCGCGTGTGTGGTGGCGCCACATGTAGCGAAGTTAGTAGCTACATCACTCCCCCTTTCAGATGAGTAGTCGATTTGTCCTGAAGCTGCAGCGTTGAGTCTTGAAGCACGTGACAGTGGTGCAGGCAGGTTGCTCGCGGTCTACAGTGAGTCGAGACCGGGCGGGATCCACGGTGAGTTGGGACCGAGCGTGTGCCTGGTTGCATCAGGATCCAGGTAGCGCGGTGAGTCGGCTGCGTTGGAGCCGAGGCTGGAGTGCGGGCTCGTGATGCGTCTGCTTGATGTATGCTGCTGATGATGATGATGATGGAGAAGGAGGAGGTTGCGTCTGCCTGCTGTTGCTGCCGATGATGGTGTTCTTCGTCTTGGGGTCACCAATATGGACTTTGGTGGTCGTCCATGTCGAGATGATGAAGATGATAGGAACCCTTTTAGGATCACTTTGTTATTCGTCTGTCCGTCTGTATGTAAGTCAAGACTCTTTATCTCGGGAACGGGCAGTTGTGTAAAAGAAAAACTTCTCAGTTATCGTATAAAAAGTTAGAGCCGTTTATGTCGTAAAAATCGCATATTTTGACACTCACAAAAATCAAAACCTACAGGGTACTTTCCGTTGACATAGAACTATGAAATTTGGCGAGAAGCATTGACTCAGAGTACACATATGGGAATAAATTTGAAAACTGTACATTTTTAATTAAATCACAAAAAAATAGGACCTAGATTCAAAATTCAAAGTGAGTAAATCTCAAAAAAAAAGAGCTTCATTAGCACATGCTAAAACAGGTTTTTAATTATTTTAACAATGTGTAATTTTCGATGTATGAAGAGAAAAGTGAAAAAAAAAATATTTCGATGATTATAGTATAGAGATTTTAACAACTTACTTCCCAATTATGTTATATTTGCTGGAAATCTAGCCAGCGTCATGGACATTGACATGGCTAGAAATGTCCCGTGGAAGCGGTATCTGCCTACGGTTGCTCACCCCAGAATAATGTAATGTTTTGACTTTTAATTTTTCTGGGTTGGGCAGAAAAAAATCTAAGGTTACCTACTGTCTTTAAGCTACGCTCATGGAGATAGAAATAATAATTTGTGTACAATTTTACCTACATCGCAGTTCTGTTTTATGACGTAATTTAAAAGCGTGGGACATTTTGACATTCTCCAAAACGAAACAAACTCATATAAGCTTCATTAGTCTCATCTTATTGAAATTGGCTCTTCATTCCTAATCTAACCATCAATCATCCATCCATCAGCCGTAGGACGTCCGCTGCTGGATATAGGCCTCCCCGATAGATTTCAAACTATACTCTATAAAATTTAACTTGATCTCAGCGACAGTGACATTGACATAGAAGATTGACATTTTTAGTGTTGAGATAGTGGTGGGAAAAATCGATTTTTAAACAACGTTGTAATGAAATCGTATGAGTAGTTGAAGGTGATAAATTGGATTTTATTTACTTACTATTATTTAAGATCAAGTATGTACACGTGTAAATAATGTTATGATATTAATTAAATACTCATAATAATGTAACGATAGTATTTATCGACGTATTTCACTATTATCGATGCTAATGTAACATATAAATGGGTTTAATTTAATTATACATGTAAAAAATGTTATGATATTAAAATATACAATAAAATTAATGATAAATCAAGTTTTATTAAAAATATCGTCAATATAAACTATCGATATTTTAATTAAAACTCTATCTAAAACTCTGTGGTCACGATCATTCGTCGCCCATCACTAATCGGCATGCCCACAAAGTATGACATTGACAGGTACTGTCTGTACTATTAAGAAATTCAGAACTTCATAGGCGTGATTTTTCTGACAGCTGTCGCAGAGATCAAGTTAAATTTTATAGAGTATAGGTCACCGACTAGGTGGACTGACGATAAAGATCGCAGGAACGCGCTAGATGCTGGCCGCTTCCAACCGGCCTTATTGGAAATCTAACCAACTTTTACACAATTCATGATTAGTGTTTAAAAATGTATTTCTTACCAAAATATCTTTTTGTATATGTGCTAAAACAACTGTAATATTGGCGCACAGAAAGGGGTTTCTTTCAAAGCTAGGCGTGGAGCCCCAAACGCGAGTGCTCGTAGAAATATCTGTCTGGCAAATATTTCGGGAATCTGTTGTGGGCAAATAACGGCCGAGTCGAGTGGTTGATTGTTTGTTTGTTTTCGCTGCGGAGTGCAGACTGCTGCTGGTTACTGAGTAGTTGCTTTTTTAATTGCCACTGTGTGTTTTTTTGCTGACCGCCGAATTGTTTTGGATAACCCCTTAAATGAGTTACACTATCTCGGGACTTTTTTAACTTTTTTAAATAGTAAACGATCCCAATGATCCCGCTTAATAATCGAGTATTGAATTTTAGTCCTGACCTACTCTCTGAGAGCCATGTGACCTTATACACCTGCCCCCGTATCTTTCGGTTTCGCTTTTTCTCCCACTCGCTCTCGTGACGCGAGTAACTGGTGCGAGCAGAAGAAAACCGAACGTCAGAACGCGAGAACACGGCTACTGGTTCAGCAGTGATTCGCATGAACGCCATCGAATTTCTTGCACAAACGAATTCCGGTTTCTTCACAGTGACCTGCTTTTAATAGGGATCTGTGATTTTAACAATACTGAAACCACGCTTCAGTTCTTAAATATATATTAACTTTAACCATGGACCCGACCCTGAAATGACAAAACGTATTCTTGTTTCTTACATCTTGTCATTTTAGTAGAAAAGAGGAACAATAGAAACAATTTTGGGGTCGGCACTTAATGTGTTGTATCAATATCTAGGTGATATATATTGATCTATTTTTATATTGCTTTGACAGTATGTTTATTTCAAAGAGTAACTTTTGTAAAAAATGTTTAAAGAGAAAAGATGCAAGGAGCGAGTCCTGCGTTCGCGACAAATTTTTGAAATGTTCATCACAAAAATAACTGTTTGAGTAATATTTATATTATTTACAATAATGTGATTAGTTATAGACATCTTACAACACATATTGTAGAAGTAAAATCACAGCTGCTTATAGCTACGCACATCTCCGACACTTCACCCTACTCGTCTCATTAGTACCGCTCGGGTGTCGCGGAGCCCCACCTAATTTCATTGGAGTTTAATTATATTTCATCGCAGTGAAAAGTGAGCCATGGACAAAGTTTCATGACGTACACACGTACAATGTAACAAGCCACATTTAATGTAAAACAGTGAATGAACTACACTTATATGCCGCGACCTGTACAGCTCTTGCACTTCAAAGAGTGGTTACGCATGCATAAGGCTAAACAAGCTTCTTGGCGTCTGTGAAGTGAGCTACAAGCTGATCATATCCCCTCTCTTGCACCGCTAACATATAAATATATTGCTACTGCACAACTACTCGCCTCATGTTCAAGCCGCCAAGAATTTTAATTCGGCCTATAGATAAGTTATTCATCTATTGTGTACCTATCTAGACAAATAGTACCTACGATTATCTTCCAGGGAGGATGTGGTCAAACTCAAACTTATCATATAAAAACACATTAAGGTGACGCATTGAGAAACTATTGTTTCAAAAATTCTCCCTTAGCTCAAACAAATTTTACGCGGTCGCGCTCGACAGGATCGCGCTAGAGCGGCGGACGGCAGTGAGTTTTTAATTAATTGCTCATAATGTACACATTAAAAAAAATCACTTCTCGGTCTGTAAAATAGAAAAATGATCTGGCTAATTTATTCGTAAAAAATAATGGGGTATTGTCGCTGATAATTCTGAGCATTCGAATTATTAAACTTTTTTTTGTTGAGAAATTTGTAAGTTTTTCTTTAATGAAGCCGGTTACTTTTCAATACTTTGTTCGGTTGATTAAATTTTCCAAGATTTTCCCTTACCTATGATGTTTTTTTTTTTAAATTTGAATTAATATCATTCGTCCTCTCACATCGCGCATTCAAAAGTACTCGTTTTCGTGTAAAGTAGTAAGTTTCAAGTAGTAAATTGGTTATTAAGACGAAGTAAAATCGACTGCTACATTCATATTTCTGTCATCAAACAATTGACATGGAACACATGATATTCTATTGCGATTTTAGGGTTTATCCCGTATACGTCGTAATTCCGAGTAGCTACTAAGATGTCCGATTTCCGAATTACATCCTATTTAAACTAATACACGATTTGCTTTTGCATTGGTATTCATAACAACCATCATAATATTCTGAAATCGATGTTACCAACTTGGAAGTATTACCTACTAATATGCACGATCCTATTGCTTCTACGTGTACACTGTACAAGTCAGGTTTCAAATAGATTTTACTGGAAAGCAAGGTTAATGCAATATTGATTCCTGCATTTACGTAACTATTATTAACTTAGTGGTTAAAAGGTTATTTAGATACATTTTTGATATTCAAGATTGACTCCAAAATGTACTTACCTATACCTACATACTTAGTAAATAGTAATGAATTTAGATATTTTAATGGCAACTTATTCTGATTTTATTTGATAGTGCTTACTTATCTGTAGTATAATATTTTATAGTAGGTAACGGAAAGTTTAAGTAGTAACTCAGTCCGTTGTTATCATGGACGTAGTTAGAGCGCGACCAAATTAAAAACCGGATAAGTGCGAGTCAGGCTCGCACATCGAGGGTTCCGTACAAATCCAGAAAATTTCACAAAATTGGGTAGTAATCAAAATTTGTTAAAATCTCTATACTATATAACCATCGACAAACAAGTTTTTTTTTTACTTTTCTCGCACATACATCGAAAATTACAAAAATAATTACATAATTACATTACATTGTTAAAATAATTAAAAAACTGTCTTAGTATGTGCTAATGAAGTTATTTTATATGATACGTTACATGATACGATTATGTGAATTTTGAGGCCCTATTTTTTGTGATTAAATAAAAATGTACAGTTTTCAGAATTATTTCTATATATGAACTCTGAGACAATGCTTCTCGCCAAATTTCATAGTTCTATGTGAACGGGAAGTACCCTGTAGGTTTTGATTTCTGTGAGTGTCGAAATATGCGATTTTTACCACATAAACAGCTCTAACTTGTTTAAACCATAACTGTTAAGTTTTTCTTTTACACAACTGCAAGAGACGATATATATTCGTATTCAGTTTAAATTTCAACTCGATATCTTTACGCGTTCCCGAGATAAAGAGTCTGACATACACACAGATGAACAGACGGACAACAAAGTGATCCTATAAGAGTTCCGTTTTTTTCCGATTAAGGCACGGAACCCTAAAAACAAAGCAATAAGGCTGCTAAGTCCTGCAAAAAGGTTATGCGGAGGGCTCGCTTTGAGCATATTAGTCGAATAGGGAACAAGCTTGCTTCTTACCCTGCGGGTAGCAAGGCATTCTGGTCCCTAGCTAAATCAGTCGAAGCGAACTTCTGCCGCCCTTCATTGCCTCCGTTGCTGAAACCCAATGGTTCGCTGGCTCATACCGCGGTTGAGAAGGCAAATTTATTTGCATCTCAATTTGCGGAGTCTTCGTGTCTGGACCCCGGTAGTGCGATACCTCCAACTTTGCCAAACTGTGGCACCTCAATGAGTGAAATACATATCCGGCAAAAGGAGGTTCTCAAAGTTCTCCGCAGTCTAGATGTGAACAAGGCCAGTGGCCCAGATGGTATTCCAGCTATTGTACTAAGGACTTGTGCGCCTGAGCTGTCGCCTGTGTTGACCCGCCTCTTTCGCCTCTCTCTGAAGACGGGTCAAGTGCCCAAATCTTGGAAGCTTGCTAACGTGCAGCCTGTACCCAAAAAAGGTAGCCGTGCTGACCCTGCCAATTACAGACCGATTTCGATCACGTCCATACTTTGCAAGAGTATGGAACGTGTTCTTAACAACAGGCTCCTGGCCTACCTGGGAGCAAATGACCTACTCAGTGACCGCCAGTACGGCTTTCGCCGAAACCGGTCTACTGGGGACCTTCTGGCGTACGCCACACACATTTGGAGTGAGGTCATTGAGAAGCACGGGGAGGCGCTGGCCGTCTCCTTGGACATCTCGAAAGCTTTTGACAGGGTCTGGCATGAGAGCCTTATTGGCAAACTTCCATCTTACGGCCTGCCTGCTGATTTCTGCGCATGGATATCAGATTTCTTGAGGAATCGGTCGATACGAGTGGTTGTAGATGGTTTCTCGTCAGACCAAATGGATATCAATGCCGGTGTTCCTCAAGGGTCAGTGCTCTCTGCGACGCTTTTCCTACTGCATATTAACGACTTGCTAAAGCCTGGTATTTTTGGGTACGCAGACGACAGTACAGTCATGGAGAGCTACACATCCGAGGCAAGAACGAGCGGGGCACAGATCGAGTCACTCAGAGAGGCTATGGTCGAACGGCTCAACTTGAGTCTGGAGGCGGTATCTGACTGGGGTGTTGCTAACCTGGTCAAGTTTAATGCCACGAAAACTCAAAGCTGTTTGTTTTCGGCCAAAAAGAGGCCCTTCCAAATGTCTCCTGCTTTCCGTGGTGTATCCGTTCCGGTAACTAACAGTCTGGAACTATTAGGCGTTACGATATCATCGACTCTCAACTTTGGGTCTTATATAGAGTCAAAAGCCCAATTAGCCTCAAAAAAACTTGGTGTTCTCTCTAAGGTGAGACGGTATTTCACACCTGAGCAACTGCTTAGTCTTTATAAAGCGCAAGTCAGGTCTTGCATGGAATACTGCTCTCACCTTTGGGATGGCTCTGCCAAATACCAGTTGGAGGCTTTGGAGTCCATTGAAAGGCGAGCCAGGAGGCTGATAGGCAACGAAACCTTGACTGAGTCGAAGCTGCAAAGTCTTGAGCATCGACGTAGGGTGGCGTGTCTGTCTGCTTACTATCGGATACACTTCGGTGAGTGCGCCCAGGAGTTGCACGATCTGGTCCCACCTGCCCCTTTCTTCTATCGTACGGCTAGACAGACGCGACCAAAGCGCCACCCTTTTATGGTGGACATCCCACGCGTTAGAACAAAGCGTTTTTGAGTCCACATTCCTCATACGAACTGCCAGAATGTGGAACGCTTTGCCTAAGTCTGTCTTTCCGTTAAAGTACAATGTAGGTGTCTTCAAATCTCGAGTAAATAGGTATCTTCTAGGTAAGCGTGCTACATCCTAGACCGCATATCTGCTTTACATCAGGCAGTGTGTAGTCAAACGCAAACCTATTTGAAATAAAAAAAAAAATAAAAAATAAAAAAAAAAAAAAAAAACAATTTAAATAGACATGATGACTGAGTAAAATATCATTATTATAATTAGTCCGTGGGTTAGATTAACAAAAAATAATGGACACGTATTTTTTCTTTTGTCAATCAAACTACAATTGACAAACTAAACTTTGTCAAAGTTTGGGAGTAGGGGTCGTGACGTCATCTCTCTCACAGAAGTCTTTACATTGGTATGGTACTTATGGCGTTACTCGGAGCTTTGACGGGCGATATCTCCATCAAATTTTAATAGATAGAATAATTCAAGAGAAATGTTTATATGTATAATACACCTGTGCGAAGCCGGGGCGCATCGCTAGAACGCAAATATTATGCACGGATCGATGTAACATATTTCACATTATTGTTGATTTATCAAAAATGGCTTGGCCGATTTCGATAAAATTTAAATGCGACCAATTCCGAAGTATATTCTTTCCAATAAAAAATTAATTATTGGAATCGGAGTACTATGAAAAAAGTTATGCGTGGTTATACATAAAAAAAATATATACGCGTCGAATTGTATACCTCCTCCGGTGGTTCGTCGGTCAAAGAATAAAAATAATTGTTTTTTGATAGTCTATCTGACGGACTAATTATATTTTTAGTCATCATGCATATTGTTCTCATAATTCTAACGAACGTCCCTATTCTTAGAGTAGGTACTTCTCCAATTAAGTAGTAAAGGTTGGCAATATGACTATTTGTTCTTCTTTTGCCTGGACCAAGACTTTCGCTATGGAAAACCATCACTATCAACTACATAGTGTTTTTTCTTCGGGCAACTTTATCCGTCATTCCTAGATGCAGGAGGTTATATGTGAGTGGTGGTGCAAGATTGACTACTGTTTAAACGAGTACCTACCAACGGAATCAAAGTGCGAATTAGAACCTCTATTACAAGATACTGCTCGCTGCAATATGAAGGATTACGCGGAAAACTTGCACCCAGAAGATAACCTCGTCTAATTTCTACCTCTCACTTTATACCTTGAAGCAATAAATTGGCGTCTACACTGTAATAAATGCTAACTTGTATTAGTTTGTTGACGTTTATTTTCTGAATTTATGACCTTGTTCATACTTGCGAAAAGAAACTTTAGCACCTTGTAATAAAGATGAGGAACTTGCCGATTTTATACCTGTAGAATATGGCGCTTGTGATCGAATCAATAAAACGTTTGGGTTTTATTGCAAATTGCTCGTTTGTTGAACATAATCGAGCTAGTTACTTTAGAAGTAATGTTGTCACCATCATAGGGATGTGTATTAACTTACTGCAGTTTCCTTTCTCCTTTCACTAGTCGTATACTTCACGCGTATTTTTACTTTTATCTCGAATTTTTATAGTTAGTAACTTCATTTTAGTCATTTGGCACCGCCTAAGTGACGTTAGCCATCAAAGTTGTTCATTCAACGATTGCTTTCGCAATCCGCGCAAAGCAATTGATGGCTAACGTCACATAGGCAGTGCCAAACGACTAAAATGAAGTCATAAACGATTGCTGTTACGATTGCTATTGCTTAGGCGGTCGTGGGCCTGGTGTGCATTCAGCTTAGTGTGCTTCAACCTAGTTACGGTCTTGTCCAACATTGACCCAAGCTGACAGAGTTACTTTTGCTAATGTGAACCAACTTGGATTTTTATTATGCTGATTGCTGACATTTGTATTTTGAAGTTAGTAACTAGTTCATTACAAAATACTTCTAAAATATTTAATTATTAAATTCTTCGAACATCGCGTAGTGACGTGAACACTGGACGTTAGCTCGTCTCTGTACGTCATTTGAAGAATGCATTATAGTACTCGTGAACAAATAATGAACATCGGTTTCTCTAATAACTCAGAAACCAACATTCAATAAACCAACGACAAAAGCGAACACAAATAACACACGTCAGTGATTGTCACAAATTTATCCAATGGTGGTGGTTGGTAAGACAAATACTACGACCTTTTCCAAAGGCCGATATCCGTGTTTTAGTCGCTATTACTGTACGATGTGCTACGCGCGACCGACGTACGTGACCGACATTAACGTAGAAATAATTAAGGCCAAGAGAAACTATCTATCTCATCACAGTCGTCAGTGGCTGATAAAACAAGAGATGGCTTGTTAATGAGCGGAGCTATGAACAAAACTTTTTAATTTCATTCTCAGTGCTCAGAAGTTTTCCACTCGCAGACTAACTCCTTAATTGATTACCTAACGCAGAAAACGAACGCTAATTATAGTCTGCGACATAGCTTTACTAATCGTATTCTTTATTGGTATAGTTTAATATAGGACCAAGTCTTAGTTTCAGCCTTTATAATTAACACTTGCCCACTAAAACATCACAATCTCTTCAAGCAAGTAAATATTTATTCATGATATTATAATGGGGTCATAAAGTTATCGATTTATAGTAAAAGTAATCCATGTTTTGTGAGCAAAAAAAAATAAAGTAAATAAATTGTCGATATTAGAGACGATTGCCGCAGAATTAAGACAAAATCTGGCATTATATGAGTGAAGCCGTTGGATATAGGCGTCTATCAGTAAAATAAGAAGGCTGTGGATAATTCGTCATTAAATAAATAAATTTATTGACCAGTATTATTTCCTAAAACCAAACATACATTTTTCTCTCTCTCAAATATGGGCGATAGATATGTCACCTTGTGAATGGGTGCTGCTTGCGGGAGCTGAACTGCTCAGGATAAATAAATAAATAAATATTTTGGAACATCTTACACACGGCCTCTGACCCCAAATTAAGCATAGCTTGTGATATGGCTGCTAGAGACTGATACTACATATGCTTTTTTTTCAATACATTCTTATATAGATAGTAACTATATAACACCCAGACATAGAGCAAACATTTTGTTCATCACATAAATATTTGCCCTGGTGGGGATCGAACCCACGCCTCTTTGATTCAGAAGTTAGAGTCACTAAACACTGAGCCACCGAGGCAGTCAGAGGATATAAAGGTAAGTAACGTAGATTAGTAACAAAAGTAGAAACGATGTCAACAAAGGGCACAGACTCCGGAAACTATGGAAATAATTTCAATAAAAAAATGTACCTACCAAAAACTTCATTTAAAAATACAGAACAGTTATATTTAAGTTTTTTTACGGACTAAAATCGGTAAGCGGATTGGATAAATAGATAATATCTTACAAGACTGGGTGGTCCTAAGAGAATTGCCCACTCCCATCGCTTTGATGACGCGAGGCAATAAAAGTTAAACGACTTGGGGGACTGTCGCTCTCTGGAGATCAATGTTATTTCAAACAAATTGACAGCTCCCGTGGGTAAATAAATTGTGACAGTCTACTTTTTATTTAGCGAGAGAAGCTTCAATTGTTTTAAGACTGTCTGATAAGATAAATTACGTTTCTGTAACATTTAGTGTCAAGAACTTTTAAAGCAATTACTAAACGCAAAAGCCGCATATCTATGACCCTGTATATTTAATTATTTGAGAAATAACAGTTGTTCCATGCAAAATTTCAACATGAAAGAGAAAATGATATGGAACTGCTTATTTTTATTTCGGACGCAAGTGATAATGATGATACAAGAATATCCTAGAATGTGTCTCTAAAGAATTAACCTCTACAATATGATGATCTTTATCTATTA
Source organism: Hypomecis punctinalis (assembly GCA_949316475.1). Lineage (NCBI taxonomy): Eukaryota > Metazoa > Arthropoda > Insecta > Lepidoptera > Geometridae > Hypomecis > Hypomecis punctinalis. The sequence continues at coordinate 16,239,593 of OX438801.1, read as the reverse complement.
ACCCATTAAAATAAATATAGAAAGTTATAATATTGTACGCTGACAATAATCACAATAAATCTCGAACTTCGCTCTCCGATTCAAACTTTTGTTTGACCACAAAAGATTAAAACACTATTTAACCGTGCAATTTGTACTGTTAAATATTGTCTAAAGCGTGCGTACAACTTTTGAAGACGGATACTATCCAGCGTACGTACGGTTCCTGTTAAAAAAAAACATCGATCTCGAATTCTAATTTCAAATTGCCGATACCAAACCTACGTTACGTTTACGGAGTTCCAGTAACATTCACAGGATTGCATAATTTTTCACTGCACTCTACTCGAATAAATTCAAAAATAAATGCTGAATGCCGCACGATCTAAACTCAGGCAATAAAAAAGCAAACATAATAATTCAATATATTCGCTGTACTTCGCAATATATTCTACGCCAACGTCAAATTTCCGCGAGAACTGGGCAAAACTTTTTTTATTAGCCACATTCCAAAGAACTCCACACATAGGCGCATTCATTCCGGCGGTCAGCGGAACCCTTTTCAAGGCCGCAGCTTAATGGCTACTGCTGACATTTCAGAAAAGGGTCACTAATTTATCTAAACAGAGTTCGTCGGGAGTTCCCTTAATTATGCTTTGGAAGCAGTGCTTTATGTTCAACATGCTTATTACAGCGCGAACACTAACGCAACTCTAAAAAGGTAGAAAATTTTAGGTTTCACTTTTCAAAGATTTCAGATTTGAATCACAAAGCGCTATTCGAAACCATCAGCTGCACAAAAACTTTTAACATACTTTTGTTTGTTTTAATAATAGAAACTATCATTTATGTGCTTCTTAATTTACCTAATATATAAAACATTCAAACATCCTCTAATATTATAAACGCGAAAGTTTGTGAGGATGGATGGATGTATGGATGTTTGTTACTCTTTCACGCAAAAACTACTGAACAGATTAAGATGAAACTTTGCAATAATATAGCTTATATATCAGAATAACACATAGGCTATAAATTATAATTATATATTGCGTATGCGGGCGAAGCCGCGGGTAAAAACTAGTAACTACATATATGTAGTTTACACCACGCTGGTAAAATATTGAATGAATGATATCTGAAGTCATTCATTCGTAGAAAAATAAGTTTGATATTTTTTGAAACGAGACAAGAAAAAGGCTGTCCAAGTCAAGCCTAAAATCTTCGAAATAAAACTATCTGGCTATCACAACTAGGTCACCGCAACTTGTTTATGTTTTCGAATGAAAAGTGAACATTCTGATTTTATATAAGCTTTTGAAATGTGATTCTATTGCACAAATCCAATTACAACTAAAAGCTATTGCTAAAGAGTAGATATTTTATTTGCAGTATAATTTACTACCTGTGTGCGTCTGGCAGAGACTAAAGAAGCTACAGTACTGTCCCCAGTTATTTTGTTCCTTAATTATAGTTTAACTTATTTGCGGCGCAGCTGGCTCAGCATCTACTCGAGGTAATTAGGATGTTCACAATATAAACAATAGTTGATGGCCGTCACGATTGTTACAGCTCTAATTGGGTTCCTTCATTTGAGAGGGTGATTAAGTAGGTTTGTTTTTGGAAGCTATGCAAATTTATATACCGTCGGTTCTTTCTGTTGGGTTCATTTTACTGAATTTGCTTGTACATTTGTATTCGTGGAGAAATTGTAACTTTTTTAAAACTTGCTGTGCTGTAATTTAGATCTATTTGCCACTGTATATCACATATTATTACTTAAGCTCTGAATAAGCTAAGCTCTTAATCTGCACAATATTTTGTTGTTAACTATTTTTGTTGCATGATTGTTGATCACATTTAATTTATGCTCTTTGTGTAACGTAATTTAATAAAGGATGAACATGAGAAGCTTAATAAATTATTAAGATAAGTATTTTTAATGTGTTAAAAAACTTATTTTATAATTATATTTTAATTAGAAGTGGACTTTATTTTAAATTTTTTTGCCTTGGCTAGGTTAGCTGAAAATTTAATAAACTTTGCCAAAAAGCATAAGTTTCAACGATGCCATCAATATTCATAAGTTCTCAATCAGATCAAATTAATTTCAGTTTACAAAACTCGTAGTTAAAAGTTTGATATTTTTAGTAAATTTATTAAAGCAGCGTTTTGATATTTTCTTAGCACTAACTGGATACACAAATATACTGGTATCACGTGAATAACAATAAATTATATATTTTGGGACATTTTACACACGGCCTCTGACCCCAAACTAAGCATAGCTTGTGATATGGCTGCCAGAGACTGATATACTACATAAACTTATTTTTAAATACATACTTATATAGATAGTAACTAAATAACACCCAGACACAGAGCAAACATTTATGTTCATCACATAAATATTTGCCCTGGGTGGGGATCGAACCCACGCCTCTTTGATCCATAAGTTAGGGTCACTAACCACTGAGCCACCGAGGCAGTCAAAATTCAATAAAAATTAGTTTTACATTTATATTGACAGAAAGGAAATAAATGATTACATAATATTATGGTTAATAATAACAAAAAAAATGAGTTGAAATATTAAACGAATAAGTTGAAATATGTTGTGTAAGTATATTATGGCAAAAAGTAGTTATTAATCATGTTTAAAGACATCTGTTTAACTGTTTTTCTATTAACTTCCAGTTTTCTAGAATCATAGTAAAATAATGTAGTCACAGTCATCCAAAAAACTTTCTGATAAGTATGGCACAGAGTCCTGTACAACGCAAAATAAGGTATTTTTGAGGCACCCATCCTGTTTTTTCCTGAACCAAAATGGCGCGCATTTTAGTTCAGCACTTTAATATCCACGTTATCTGTATTCTTGGTAAAAACCTGTTTATCCGCTAATAAGGTTTCTACTCGAATAAAATCGGCTACAAAGTTACCGTTACAACTTTCCGGTATTTTATGGCCGAACCAGACCACTAGCTGAAGTTTAGATTATTTCGGTTTAAGACCCAATTCTGTTAAGCACGTATAACTTTGTGCAAAGATGGTATCTGGTAGATATGCTTAAAAGCATTTTTACAACGCTACCTAGGAATTAAAATATAATACTACTACTACCTACTTATATTATAATAAATGGTTTACTCAAATGACCAGCATATTGACGTGTGATTCATAGTACCTAGAATTTTATTGTTACCGTATATTCATCAATTAGTATTAGAATTTTATGATAAGTGTTTTCGATATGACTAAGATAATATTGTTTCAAAATTTTGTATTATTATATTTAATGTTAACTTTTTACTTTTATACATTGACATTTTGTACACGTAATTTTCTGACGCGAGGGAAGACGTTATAGTGCCCAGGATTCAGATTTTCTTGTCTGGGTACTAAGACACGTTTGATTTAAGTATTTATCTAGTATGTACACAATAGCCTTAGTATATCTTATTAATTTACCATAGAAAATTTCTGTATGTGTACTGAATTCAATAAAGTATTATTATTCAAAAAAAAAATTATTAATACAAGATGTTGCTTTGCTAAGAGCAGGAAGTTTCAGAAATGTATATACTCTTCATTGGGAACTACTTTTGTTATAAGACCAAATGCGAAATCACGAAAAAAACCGCTGTTCAATGTGAAAAGTTTATTGACAGCATTAAACGAATCAAACATTAGATTTTTATGTGAATTTTAAGGACTTACTTTATTGAATACTTTGAACCGGATTGATTAATTGCATGCAATTGTAATGACAATTAAATTTGAAGCGGTTGAAATCTTAATAGAAACTCGAGAAATTAGAGCGCCCTTTTTCCGGAAAATTAAATAAAAGCGAAGAAGATATACTTTCAAAAAGACAAGGTAAACGACAATCAATTTAAACGTAATGGATATATAACGAAAAAAGATTGATGTTAAGCGTTGCTCGGTACACGAAAACGCAAAAATATTTGCTTTTAAATTTCAATCTCATTGGTGAAAAAATATCATTTCAATTATAAACCTTCAAGTAAAGTTCTTGAATAGAGACAACACACCAACTAAACAATAGTGTTAAATTCAATGATAAACATACTTTTAAAACGATATAATTGATAGAATTAAAGACATACAACGTTTGATCCATAAGTCAGTTAGCTCTCAAACTTATTTTAAACAAGTTTATTATATTTGTCATTTTTAGGGTTCCGTACCTCAAAAGGAAAAAAACGGAACCCTTATAGGATCACTTTGTTGTCCGTCTGTCCGTCTGTGTGTATGTCAAGACTCTTTATCTCGGGAACGCGTACAGATATCGAGTTGAAATTTAAACTGTATACGTATATCTATGGTCTCTTGCAGTTGTGTAAAAGAAAAACTTCTCTGTTATCATTTTAAAAAGTTAGAGCCGTTTATATCGTAAAGATCAAAATTGGTCTTATTTTTCGTCCTAATTGACGCGCTGCAATAGTAATACCAATAAGAGTAATTCGATTTCATTTGCAAAACTCCCACAAGGCACACTGACCAGCAAACGCAGAGCAGGACGACGACGACTATTCGATATACGATATAATGGTGTGTTGTCAGTGATGACTTATGGCACAGAAACGTGGTCTCCCACTATGGGCCATATTCGGTCGGGTCGGAGTCTCCTGCGAGATCGAATCAGAAATGAGGAGATCCGTAGAAGAACCAAAGTTACCTACTTAGCCCAACGGATTGGCAAATTGAAATGGCAATGGGCAGGGCACATAGCGCGAAGGGCTGATGACCGTTGGGGTAGAAAAAGTTCTCGAGTGAAGACCACGTACCGGCAAGCGCAGCGTAGGACGTCCACCTACAAGGTGGACGGATGACCTCATTAAGACCGCAGGATCGCGCTGGATGCAAGCCGCTTCCAACCGGTCTTATTGGAGATCCATAGGGGAGACCTATGTCCAGCAGTGGACGTCTTTCGGCTGATGGATGGATGGATATAATGGAGATCGCAGGAACGCGTTGAATGCAGGCCGCTTCCAACCGGCCTCATTGGAAATCCATGGTAGGCCTGTGTTCAGCAGTGGTCATCTTACTACTGTATTGACTGTATTGGTGTACTTCAATAGTAATACTTTAGCCAAAGCTGTATGTAAGTTGGCTTATAGTCAGTACAAGTTAACTGGGAATTCGTAGCATTACTGATGCTGAGGTTCGGGGTTTGAATCCCTCTACACGCACCTCCATCTCTTTGAAGATTTATTGTTAAACGCCTCTATCTTTTAAAATGGTAAAAGGAAACCTGATTTGCGAAGAAACCTGCATGTCTGAGAGATTGGTTTTGTTCTTGATCTGATAAGTTTAGGCTTTGGCCACCTGTGTGTCGTTTTTGGCCACTTTGAATTTTAAAGATTGTGTTGAAAATTTTATTGTTTAAATAATATTTTTAAATATTGCTTTAAATTTTAAGATTCATAAAAACATTAGCGATATTACATAAAGGAAGAAATTCAGATCGATCATCATCACGAACAACGATTAACATTTACGATGCAGCCAACACAAAATTCGAGAAAAAAATCACGTACAAAACTGCAAGTTGGAATCGACAAAATGTATGAAACAGCTGATTTTTTCTCGAATTTTGAGTTAGGCCTATAGTAAAAGTGGTTTTGCAATAGTAGTCTACCTTCTTTCGGCTTATTACACCAGTACTAGATAACCCTGTATGTACACCCTTGGCCAAAAGTATTAGGCACCCTGTATTTTCACTCTATTTCCTAAACTAATTTCACTCCTTTTTGGCATTTTAACAAAGTTAGTTGTTAATTTAATGACATCAACAAAAATGAAAGCTTGTTTACTTGTTAGAGTCACAGAACAGAACAGAAACATTGACTGATAAGACAGAAAGAAAACCAAATCCTTTGTTTTCGGTCACCAGGTGTTTTACGACCTTAACAAAGAGCCGCTCGATATTCTAAGAAGATATTTATGACCCCGGTAAGTCATTTAAGATAAGCATTCAGTTATTGGTTAATTAGTAAACATGTATTTTGTTTTTTTAAAGGTGCCTAATACTTTTGGCCAAGGCTGTATGTAGGACTTATGTCTAGCAATCGCCGTCCTTCGATGATCGTGAGTTAATGTTGTATGTACTCGGAAATAGACAAACTAGCCACCATACATTATAAGACATTATACTATACATTTACCTAGATTCTAGGACAAAAAGATGTGAATTTAGTTGTAAAGCCAGAGCTTGTAAAAATTCAGCTCTTCTCATAGAACCTGAAAACGACAAGCATTTGATAACGATGTGGTCGTGAAAAAAGAAAAAAGTTGGCTAAAGTATGTTCATATAGAAATAGTGAGTATATAAGTTAAGTACTTATTTACTTCAATTATGTAAAGTTCTGAAATAATGCTTTTTTGACTTCTAATTTTCATACTTTTAGATGTGGTGATATGATAAATATGTTGTAATGAATACTTTTATAAAATAGCATCTCAATATTTTTATCAAACTGATTCATGAATGCTGTTGTAGAAATGATGCTATTAAATACAACTGGATTTTCTGTATTTATTTAAAAAAAATATTTCGTGAAAAGTTGGAACACATATTGTTAGTGTTGTTATTTTTTTTAATTCTCAAAATAAGTATAATTCGTCTGAAAAAAATATATATACACAAGAAAATTGTGGAGTAATTGTCAAGCGAACCAAGTGAGAGAGAGCGCTGTTCATTAACCGATTTTGCTAATATATGGCATGAAGGAGTGTCTCTCTCGTTGCAACTCTAGTACGAAGTCTAGAACATGACGGCTGTCACTTTGCCACATTTATTTATGAATTGCGAATGCAACATTGTAAGATACGTTTAAATTCAACATAATGAGACATACGGATTCAACATTTTAAGAATTCAACATTTCAAGATTCAACATTTTGGGAATTCAACATTTTGCGAATTCAACATTGTGAGCCGGAGCGATTTTTTAGTTACGTATGTATTTAGAAACTAAAAAATCCATAAACTCAAATCTTGTAGATACAAAGTATACAAGATTCGAGTCCGTCCATCCATATATCAGCCGTAAGACGTCCACTGCTGGACATTGGCCTATTTATTTCCAATAAGGCTGGTTGGAAGCGTATTGCACCCAAAGCGTTCCTGCGATCTCTATTATATCGTCAGTATATCTAGTCGTCATCGTCCTCCGTTTGCTGGTCAGAGTGCCAAGTGGAAGTTTTGCAAATCAAATCGAATTACTTTTACGTCGCGTTGACCGATCGCGTCGAGCACGCGCTCGAGCACATTGACACACGCACTAGAGCTAGCCATCACAGACGATGCCGCATTTGTGGTCGATCGGTTTGACGCTCGTTACATTACAGTAAATGAAACTCACGCTTACCAGTTTTCTTAACGTGACTCAAGATGGTGCTGTGTCATTTCCATAGAAATCGTTAACGCGATCGAGCAGGTTTCGAACATATTTAAAAACTCTCGGCCCACTGTTGTGTCCATTCGAAAACTATACGACGTTAGAAACATTAAGATTTGCGTGTATAATCGAAATCAACAAGAGCTAGTGGAGATATAAGCTTATGAAAATGTTGTTACACAGATGCGAGATCTACAGTTCAGAGAGCTACTAGTGATTAAAATTATCGCATTAAATGGCTCCTTCGCTTACAATAATAAAATTGTACCAAAATCCGCATTACCTATCACGGAGTAAAATCTTTTCGGGTAGATATAATTCCCGTTTTGGGCTAAAGGTAGAAAGCGTGCAGTAAGCGTTGAGAATAAAACCATGGTTGAAAGGGTTAATGCAGCGAACATCCAGAACCATCGACAATCTGCTAAAGCAGGCAGTATCTAAGGTCTTGTATTTAGATAAATGAGCATAATGTACACGCATAACTTCTCATCCGCCGATTTGAGTGGCGCTTAGTAACCAGGGTGTTTTTTTTTCAGTGTACATACTTTGCATACGGAAAGTATAATAAACAAACAAATAAACCCCTACATTGGTTTTACTCACTTTAGTACAAAAATATTGAAATAACTTCAAGAGATAGTATACAGATAAACGGAGTAATCAATGTCACTTTACGTCTGAATACCTACCTACGTGGCTGCGTGGTACCTGCGCCCGAGACGTTTTGTTAGGTAGTTATTGTCTGGAGTGTAGGGTGCATGCAATATAATTTTCTTTGGAATAGTTTGACAAAAAGTGGATGAAAAAAAGTCGATCTTTTTATGAGCGAAATATGTCCTAATAATGATATCAATTGCGCGATAAAAATTTGTGCACGGATTAAAAAGTCATGCTGTATTTTTATGTGCGCAGTTTTTTGGAGCTCTAGCACTGTTGCTCATCTTTGTAGCGCAATCGGCCTCGAGGGGAGGTCGGTGGTAGTACGGAGCCTAATCCGATATTTTATACAAGTAACTTTTAACAACGGACTTTAATGTCCCTGAGAATCGGGGATACGTAGGGTGCGAGCGGGATAAAACGATTATCGCTTAAAATGTGGTGCTCCTTAATTTAATCTTGGCGAATGTTCGCTATTAAAATAGAGCTGTAACTTTTTATTGAAACGATAAATATTGGGAAAGATATAAGGTTTAGGTATGAAAAATGTTAAATGTAGGTACAGGAATTTAAATTCTGACACGGCTAAGTAAATGCACTTTAACGGAATTTCTAAGCCGTGTTGGATTGGCTTACAATTCTGTAGCCGTGTTGAGTTGTTAAGTTGAATTTAAATGTTATTAGCTAAATCTGGACATAAATTCATAGCCCACTGAGCTTAACAACAATAGACTACAATGTACTTAGGCGCTACTGCAGACTAGGATCTCTAGCAACGTAATGTATTTCATCAAAATACTTAAAAATCAGTAGTAGAATCGTAGCGATAGTGTATGCCGCTGCTACTGAGTAACGTCGACTACAAATTTATACTCTACTAGCGACCCGCCCCTGCTTTGCACAGGTATATTATACATATAAACCTTACTTTTGAATTATTCTATCTATTTAAAAAACTGCATCAAAATCCGTTGAGTGGTTTTAAAGATACATAGGGACATACAGCGGGAAGCGACTTTGTTTTATACTATGTAGCGATAACATCCATATTTAACATTCATGGTCAAGTAATAAAGATTCATTACTCAAACAAAAATTAAGAAATCACTTATTTATGATTCTTTGATAGTTGGCCTTTACAACTGTTTTGATTAAAGTTAGTAAGTTGGTTCAGTCAACACTTATGTATCTAAGTGCACGTTTGAGGTCTTCTATCACTCAGCTGTCGCTGATCCATCTCTCGGTTTGAACGCTTTTACTTTTTATTCCTTTTATTTCTAATCGTTTGAGTGTAGTATATGTTCACATTTTCATCTATCGTTTAAATTTTAAAAATCCTGTACTATAACTATACAAACGTCAAACGTTAATTAATTAAATCAATTTGCGGGAAAGGGGGTTTTGTTCGCTCCGAATGCTTTTGTTTAACTTCATTTATGTACAGGATGACAACCAATATATTTTCATCGAACATTAAATTTAACACATTTTGAAACTACAAACACTTAGCTTAACTGGTGTCAAATATTTTCTTGAAACATTTGAATTTCACTCTGAGTTATAAACCAACCAATCAAAATTCCGCGCGGAAATGCATTACGCTCCTTCCTTTGACGCTCAAAATGTATCTCGTTTACACCCAGTAACCTTTCTAGAAACCTCTCTTATAACTTTCTTACTCCAGGATAAAGTATTCTAAAAATACTCCTTGTTTGAACAACTCATAAGGCTAACAGGAAAATAAATCCTTACAAAAACAGTACTCTTTCTCAACTCTAGTGAACTTAATCAATCTCGCACTGACAAAAGTTTGCATAATACCGACCTTCCAGAGGTACGTTCTTCTTAGTTGCAAATTACTTATCCCACTTCTGAACACTAAAGAAACTTCCACAGAATCGAAATTAAATTGCTAATTTCGGTACTAAAGCCCCAGAACCTGTTATCGATCCCTTCTTTCGAAAGTTCCTCTCAATTCTCACCGAAATTGGAATTAATTTGAATTTGTTCGGAACATTTATATTACGGTCATTTTTATTGAACTCATTTTGAAAGGGCTTTCAAAGGTTATGCTCAACGGTTGAGCAATGGATTTAATTTGCTCTGTGTAAATCCATACCTGAATGGATGTGAGGAATGGATGCAGGGCTGAGATTGAATTAAATTAACTTGGTGAATGATGTTTCTTTTAAATAACCTCTGTAGTTCAACATTTACATGTTTTGCTTAAAATCAAACTAAATTTGCGTGTAATATTATAGGTACATCGTGTTATATTGTTCCACCAGCAATAACATACGTCGTACAGTGGTACATACGTCGCCTGCAGCGTTCTTAAACTATACTCGTTGTGTACACGTTAATGTTTTCATAGTCATAATTATATCTTTTTTCCGTATATGAGTAATACAAGTTAATATGAAATGTAAAACATAAAAAATGCCAAGTTGATGGTAATACAAGATGTTACAGAAATAAAGATTTTAGTATGATTGCTCTGATACACCTCTGATATGCTCTTGACATAGAGCTTTTGACAACCACCGCTCATACATTTTCTAGCACAGATTTTAGCCCGCAGAGCATATAAAAAATCAACAGAGAACGTCGTTGAACATTCAAGTGAAGCCGGTTTTTTATACATGCGTGAGTGCGTCGCTGTTGCGCCGCCATAGTTCAACTGACAAGCCAAGGCGTAGTTTCCTTATACATTGATATGTGTGTAATAGTCTGTACATGGCGAGGCGTAGTCTTGGTCGGCCTCACTTATTTGTTCACAACATTCTATCTTTATTTTTTTATTTGGTCTGAGTTTTAGCCACATTGTTTAGATGAACACAGAGTAGTCTTGGGTCGAAATCCATAATTTACCAATCTACAAACAGGCATGCTTTATGAAAAACGGTCAGCAGATCGCTTGGATGACTTATCTTAGCAAGCCTGGTCGTTATGGGTTTGACCTATTTGCTTAGCTGGACGCTTAGCGGTACGTTTAGCGCCTCTAATCAAGCGGTATGATCGCGGTTAATACAAGCAATATGCTGGTTTACCAAGGCATCTTCAAGACGTGTTGACTCTTCGAGGTCGCTCGCAAGAACTACAAAAAACTCTTGCGAGCGACCTCGAAGAGTCAACACGTCCTGAAGATGCCTCGTTGAGAGGCGAAACACGTGTCGAACAGAGTGTAGTGCAGTGAGAATAAGGGTGTTATTTATTAGTGAAGTGTTTTCAATATTTTGTCATATTATTTTTAAAAGATTTTTTTAATATTTATTTGTTGTTAACGGATTATTATTGTACTATTTTTAAAAATATATAATAGAGAATAGTGAAAATAAGTGATATTTATTATTATTTTATCTATTTTGTAAAATTAAGTTTTTAAATGTATAATTATTGTAGTATTAGTAATTGCTTGAATTTTTTTTCTTTTTCATAAATGTCCTTAATGCACTTAATGCCCTTAAACTTTTTTGCCTACAACAAGATAGCGGAAATACACTAAATATTAATTCAAAACATAGATTTGAAGATGAATTTCCGCAAAGTAACGCCTGATTCAATCAACTAGAATTTTTCTAAACATGTAAACTAAACAGCTAATAACAAAGTCATCCGTTCTCCCACAAAACAATCGCTCTAGTAGAAAAGATGAAATAAAGCCCGGAAAGCACTTAACACTTCGTAGAATTCCAATCTGTGTTTACTCGAAGGCTTCTTTAATCATTTTCATAAGCAGAGCCTTAAATAAACAGGGTACGGTTCTCTCGAAAATGGCGTTTCTATGAAAAAGCGGATCTCATATCGGCTTATAGTATCATCAGAAAGTTTGGACGGTTAAATTTGAAATCCAATATAAACTGAGGGGTGAGGCGAGCCCTCTCGTAGTTGCCTACTTATCTGGGAAGTTTCGGGAGAGGCGAATCATGATCCACTTTGGATAATTTAGACATTGTTACATTAGTGCGGTTAGTCCTTGACTAATAGCTGTAAAGTAGTTTGAATGTACGTAATAACTAGTTTGTCAAGTATTGTTTTTTTTATTTTGTTTTCAGACAGTATTTACGTAATATCAGTCCAAGTACAATCAAATACAAGGGATTATTCAACTAGAGAGTAAACAAAGTATAATATGTATATTGTATAATGTAACTAAAATAGAAATTAAAAAGCGTACTACATTCTAAACCTTATTCCGGTTTAAGACATGGACGTGGCCTAACATGAGCTTAATTTAAGCTAGTCAAAAAAAACAGGCAACTTACATTATACTTATCTACTCCAGTTCAGTCCAGATTCAGATATTTTTTATCACATTCATTTTTGCTTATTGAAATAATCCTAAAAGTGTTTTCAAGACAGTTCAATGTTGTACTTTATTTTTATAAATCAACTCTGAGTGAGTTGATATATAAAAAATAAAATATACATCAATCGTGATTTTCACAAAAAATAACAACAATAAGTTAAGCTGTCTCAAAAGTACACAGCTGTCGAAATAGTTACTGATTACAAGTTATAAATTTTTGTGGAGTCATTGTAGAAAAATAGCGTTACCATTAGAAACACTAATTTAATTTTCCAATTTCAATTAAAAATCGCTCAATATAATTTAGTTTGCCTTTGACTTTCTAGCTTCGAGTCTTTTGACGTTTAAAGGTCCCTTTTACCATAATGCAATTATGAAACAAGATGATTGAACTATGGACTTTGAAACGAAAAAAATGTACATATTCGACATAATTATTAAAATATGTGGAATTATATAAAACAATTTATTTTAATGTACATTATATCATCAATCTATTCAGCCAAAAATACTGTAACGCAGTAGGCCGCTCGTAATTACGGCAAGTTGTTTACACGTTAGAGCAACATATATGGTTTTATGACTCAGGCGGCATTCCGACTATTGTGCAATTTTTTTGGTGTTTTTGTATTTGAGAATAATAGCGGAGTCTCGAACTTTCATCTTGTTCACTTTGTCAAACACAATGGTACGGATAATGCCAGAGAAATCTAGTCAACATTAATTCAGATATAAATAGAGCGATGAGGTTCCGTCCGGCGAAGTTTTTCGTTTATCGTCGAAGCGATAGCATCTCGTGTTCAGTGACTAGTGCGTGTGAATATCAGTGCCAGGGTGAAGTGTTTGTGCGAATCAGCTGTGTCGTGTGTTTTTGTGATCTTTGTGAAGTCATTGTGTGCAGTAAAGTGCAGAGTGAATAATAGGTTTTTTAACTGATTATCTATAAATACAAAGAACCCACCCGGTACAAGTATTGTTACGAGATGGGTTCTTTGTATCTGATATATACAAAGAACCCATCTCGTAACAATACTTGTACCGCTTTAGTAAGTAAAGCAGTACATTATAAGCACATACATACTAGTAGCTACAATAAAACGTAAGTTTGTAATTACATAAGTTATTGCTCATTGGTCAGAACGGTCTGACCGATAGTGTCGCCAAGATCAAAATGCCTGACCTGACGGTGCCACAGATTAAAGATTATCGTTATTAGACTACTACTTATGCCACATAGTACGTCATTCATCTCTGCGTTTACGCGTTTAAATCGTCCTAATTTGATTAGCGTTTTGAAAATTATTGTCTCTGTGAGAAACGTGTTCTTATTGAACTAGTCATTTTTTGCAATTATTTAAAGATGTAATTTAGAGCCTATTTCTAATTAAAAGATACCTAATAAGTTTTTCCACCAATAGACGACAGTCAGTTGACACTTTCTCCCAAAATTCACTTACCATTTGCAACTCACTCTCAGAAAATCGCAATTTCACCTTCCCTGACGTGCGGATCAAAAGACGATGAACTGAGTGGCCCTTTGAGGACCAGCCCTTAAGGGACCGCTGACCCATCTCAAAGGCTACCTAATGGCTTGTGTCGACGCGTTATCAGACGCCTACGGAACTGTTAGTCCACTACCTCAATAGGTAATGGACTCGTCCACGCTTTCGCCGAAAAAAGCTAATACACATGTTTGTCAAAGGAAGTCATGGTAAAAAGCTAATGCCTATCTCTGTGGAGAAACTTGTGTATCTTTTATTATTATATACTGCCCGCCATATACTTAAGTTGTCTTTTACTTGAAAACGTAGCGTGCTTTAACAACATCATTAAGACCGCAGGATTGCGCTGGATGCAAGCCGCTTTCAACTGGTCTTATAATATTTAAATAATATGTCTCTAATATAATATATCTAGTGACTACAATTTTTATACCGATAAACGTCTAATGAAGACCTACGGAGTAGACCTATGTTCAGCAGCACCTGTCCTATTTCTGTAATACTGAAAGTAATGAAGGACATCTCTCTGAACCTTTAAAATGACTAGTTGTTTCAATGACATTCATTCAACATGTTGACAGCATAATAGGCTATTTGACAACATTGAAAATATACTATTGATTGTGGTAATCCACACAGATAATAGCCTGAAATAGACATATTTCCCTTTATTCAAACTAAAATATGTCTAATTTTCGCAAATCGAACGAAATAAAATACGATATTTTTTTGATATTTTATCTGTGACGTGAACGCTCTAAGAAGGGCGGCAACTCTGGTGACGTTACATGCTAGTAAACAAAAATTTCTCGATTGACTGTTGTTTGTGTAATTTGTGTATTGTGTTTTCGGAGTAATATTGGATCTGTAAGTTACTTTTAATATTTTTTGGCAATTTTATGATGTGAACTAGCCTATTTACTAGTACATATTAACTAATGTTATTTACTAGTGTGTGACGTCACAGACCAGCGCCATTACAGAATGTCGTTTTGGCAGGATCTTGAATATCTATTCTCTAACACTTGATTTTCATTGTTAATACATTAGATCTCTCGGAAATATAAATGTAGTGGGCTTATTATGTACTTACTAACGAATAATTTAAAATGATTTCCAAAAACTAGTCAAATAGCCTATTGCTCGCCACAAAATATTGTTAACTGATTCACATAATTTTCTTAAAATTACATTACCAGCATCATCAGTAAAACTTAAATTCTATTTCAAATGTTTTACTCACAAAAACTAAAATAAGTTATGGCCCGGCGAAATCTTATTTCATCTCGTCGATTTCTTTTCGCCAATATGTTATATTTCGTATCTGATTCATGTTGCCCTTGACATTATCTATACTTTCTTTTAATGTTATTTTTTGTCTGAAAATAGAATCAATCTATTACTACAGTTGTACGAAAAAAAATAAAGATTCTATCTACAGAAGTAGCATCGTACAGCTAACGTAGACAGCTACGCCGTAGCTGTAGATTTCGTAGCAATTCGTAGCTCCATTTAACCTAATGTGGGCTTTTACGGCAAATAAATAACGCTCTCCTCATCGCGATAAAACATAAATCCATAATCCCAACAATATACAAAGTGGTGAAATGAAATAAAAAAATAGTACTTCAGATTTACGATCTGATTGCTACACCCGAATAAAATTCCCGTCGACGCGTAAATTTCAAACACAAAATGGAATATTCTTAAAACGACGCAGTATAAATGGGCGTTTACCCGCTAATCCCTGCTCGCACAACAAAGCAACAGTGAGGCGGCGCTATAATCACCAGCGCTTTACGCGGAATACATTAATTGATAAGCGCGGCCTCACATTGTGACAACCACCATAACTCACTAAAAACGCTCATATTTCATACCACGAGAAGTTTCATTAACCGCTCGCACAAAGCACAGGTTAATTTTGCATTTTGTCGCCTGCTTTCGCTGGATCTATGTACTTAATTGCGCTGAATATGTTTGCGTTGAAAATGTTTTAATCCCGCTCGCTGGTGTTTGCTGTGCATAATTTTAGTATTCGTAAACAAGTAGTAAACCGAGTTTCTAAACTTTGACTAAAATAAAATTAATGGACAGGTTTAAGCCGATGATTGCGTTTAGAGAAATGGAGTCAAAATCTTTATAAGTTCTACATTTATGAACTAAATTGTATGAAATTTGAGATTATGATAGTTTTAGTGTAGACCTCAATTTTAAATAGGTAGTTAAAAATTTCAATAGATGCTACCCCTTAAATATACGAATATTTATCTATGCGAACATGTAAAGTGGATATGATTTTTTTTTCAATCCCGAAGTGTCGGGTGTTGTTTTTTTGTCATAATCATAATTATCGTCACCGTCTACGGATACCTTTTATAAGTGTGTCTTGACACGCACTTAACAACTTACTAATGCATAATTTTAATGTAAGTATTTTTGACCAATGATCCGTTAGGAGGTACTCAATTCGACGCGTATATTTTTTTTAATGTATAACCACGCAATAACTTTTTTCATAGTAGTCCGATTTCAATATTTCGAATTTCAAATCGGCTGAGCCATTTTTGATAAATCAACAATAATGTGAAAAATGCTACATATTCGCGAATTCTGTACACGGGTGAAGTCGGCCATGCTATTTTTTGCAAAAATAATCTTGTTACGTATCTAGTATTACTAGTCTAATAAAATTAGCGCCTTAAATTAAAAATACATTGCTGTGCTGTTTTCGTAATAAATGTTAGCTGATAATGAACTGATGTGTGTAGGTAAGTTAATGGTCAAACGCTAAAATTATTTTCAATAAAAAAGGTTTTTATATGTTCAGGTTACACTTTGTGTGTTATTTTTTATTCATACGCACTAAAAACGTGTCATTTTACTTACGTCCTATGATATATGATGGAGTGAAATGTCATGAGAGCATGTAGCACACTTCATTGTCTTCTGATTGCAGTACTTAAAGGCACGTCCTCACGTTTTATTTTGGTCCCAGTTTCTAACTATACATTAATAAGCCTGCGATTAAACAAGTTTGGCTGTTGTTCTTGGCGCCGCGGATGCAATTTCACTGCTGATTACTTATCTACAAAGTTGTTAATCTCTCTTTGTTTTGTGAGCTATTTTCTAAGTATTGTGATGGAGAATATTTTAGAGTATTATTATTAAGTGAGCACCAATATGAATATAACGGTAATGGTGATGATCATGAACTTTAATGTCATAACAAAAATCTGTACTAATGTTATAAATCTTATATTACGTGTTTTTTGGTTTGTAACTTTTTCACGCTACAACAGAGAGATGGATAAACTCGATTTTTTTGATTTTTACTTTTAAGGTTGTATAGCTTGCCAGTTATCTCGAAAAATATATATTCTAATGGAGCGGCACAAAAAACAAAGCCGCCAAAGTGGGTGAAGCTGCAATAGTAAAATTTAATACCTAGTAGAGTTATAGTTATATAGATAGCCGTGGTGGTCTAGAGGTAGTGACACCCGCCTTACAATCGTGAGGTCGTGGGTTCAAATCCTCCGTCCCGTACCAATGAGTTCTTTGAAATTTATGTACGGAATTTCAGACCACTGGCTTTTCGGTGAAGGAAAACATCGTGAAGCAACCTGCATATGTCCGGAGAAGAATTTCAATGGTGTATGTAAAACCACCAACCCGCACTGGGCCAGCGTGGTGGATATGGTCCAATCACCCTTCGTGGGTAGGCCTACGTCCTGCAGTGGACTATTGAAAAGGCTGATACAGAGATATAGTTTATATCTCTAACGGCATCATGATTATTTCTAGTTATAAATAATCATGATGCCGTCAAGTCGTACACGATATAAAGTAAACTCAATAATATTAATTTTCTAATAACAGTGCGATTTAAAATAATAAAAAATACCTTTGTCATCATCATTAGCAGCTGTAGGACGTCCACTTCTGGACATAGTGTCTATGTAATAACATCAAGCAACTTCGAAACCGTAGGTATTCTGTATTACAGCTTGTCAAAGAATCCCTACATGAAAAAAAAATACTTATCAATTGATTTAAATTGAAATTCCGGGTTCAGACTCGTGGTTACACCGTTTAGTTACACCAGTGTGACTACGAGGAATCTTTTTTACTTGTGGTTACACTACTCTAAAAGGATCGTGCTTGACTAAATATTAGGTAAGTAGTGATGTGCGGGATAGTTGAAAATATGATTGAGGTCAAGATATGTTGTTGCAAACTGTTTAGTAATGTCATGGAAAATAAAATATATCCACTATTTATAACATAGTCGTAAAGTAATTTTAAGTGTTTTAGCTCCTTTTTAAAGAAAACCAAGTGAAACAACATAGGGTAAAAATAATTATAATTTTACGTTTCAAAAATGACACGTGTCAAAGTGACAGCTGTCATATTCTAGAATTCATACTAATGTAGCATGACAGCTGTCAAACTTTAAAGTTGTTTATCTCCGTAACTATCGATTTTAGACCATCGCTTTCTTCACAAAAGTGATAGAGCTCAACAAGACCTACATTTCGGATGACAGCTGTCAAACTTCAAAGTTGTTTACCTCTGTAACTATTGATTTTAGGTGAGCTCTTCACGTGGACAAAAGCTTTCAATATAATAATGTTGCTCTATTTTCAGTGCAACGAATTGAGGCAGTCACATTCACACTGCACTGGCTATCATAAAAATATCATGAATACAAAAAAAACTCGTCCTTTTTTCTGAAAAATTATTGAAGTCATTTTACAGATCGTGCATATTTTGTATGAAGTAACGACAATGATAACTTTTACAGCACAAACAAGTAACGCCGTAGATCGAAATCTATTGACTTAGGATATCGAGTAAACTCTAAAATTTTGCTTATGTCTTGAAAGATAACAGAACCAACGAACTCACATCTAAACTAAGTATTAGGCCTATTAATAAACGTAATTACTCTAAAGTTTCGTGGTGGTCTAGTAGTAATAATCCCCCAAATATTGATCCCACTAATGAGTTCTTATGTACGAAATTTCACACCACTGGCGAAAGAAAACATCGTCAGGCAACCTGCTCAGGTCCTAAGAAAAAAACCACGACGTATGTGAATCCAGAAACCTACACTGGACCAGCGTGGTGGATATGGCCCAATCACTCTTCGTGGGTAGGCCTATGTCCTGATGTGGACTATTAAACAAGCTGGCACAGCAAGTACTTTAGAGTAAGTCCGTGTTATAAAGCTTTTTTTATTTGCCAATTAACTACATACTCCAAATAAAAAAAAAATTGTGAGTTATTATTAATAAGGCAAAATTACTCTCACCTCTCCTCATATATAAATAACATGGTCTAAATAGATACTCTTAGTGATAGTAATGACAGCATTAGCAAACAAACAAGATCCGTCATAGATAAAGAGCTATTTACTTAGGATCAAGCAAACATCAATACTTATGTCTAAAAAGGTATAGGATATGTGTATACAAGCCTAAACTCTCGTAGGGATGTTACGTAAAGTACTAAATATATAACCTCTCATCAGTATGTCTTTGTCCTCATACCAGCTACTAAGAAGATTCATAAGATAAATCCGTCTCCCTCGCGCAACTTCATATTGATACGGATAAATCACAACATGTGAATTTTCAAAACAATATATTATATTGCATTAGGTTATCATCAAATTACACACGTTTTGTAATATGTTACGAGCATATCTCCCCAAGCAATTTTTTCGATCTCTATTGTTATGGAATACACCTAGCAGTTTTTTTTTTCAAACAGAAACATTAAAATTAACTTATCTCTAATACATTATACTTTTTTTGATTGATAAATGATATAACCATTCATACATCAGTCATAAGACGTCCACTGTTGGACATAGGCTTCTTAGCGATCTCCAATAAGACCGGTTGCAATTAGATTTTCAATTACATAGGATTTTAAAAAAGCCGATATCACTGAAGTGCAGACTCATCGATATGTGTATCTTGCCGTCCTGACCTACGGCGCTCAGACTTGGTCATTAACTGATGCTCAGAGGTTCAAACTTAGAGTTTGCCAAAGGGCAATGGAGCGCAGTATGCTGGGCATCAAGAGGACAGATTCCGAAACACAACACTGCGTTCCATCACAGGTTTAGTTGATGTAGCCAAAAAGCTAATAAACCAAAATGGGGTAAAAATTGATCATGTGGATCGTATGCACCCTGAGAGATGGGCCAGGATTGTCACACAGTGGGTAACTGAGGGCAGACAAAGGTAGGAAAGGCCTTAAAAATGCTGGCGACACGATCTTGACACTTCAGGAAAGGCCTTAAAAATGCTGGCGAGACGATTTTGACACTTTCCGGGAAGGTTGGCGGGATTTGGCTATAGAACGCGATAAATGGAAGGTAATGGCGACCTTAGCCCAAAAGTAGGACTGCATAGGTTAAGAAAAAAAATACAGGTCGCACTCCGGGAGTGCCGGCAGAAGGGAAAACTTGAACATATAAAGTAATATCATTTATATGTTAAAATACAATATCATACACGCGCACTCGCGCAAGCGCCCTGCCCCGCTTATACAAAACAGCAGGATCAGGCATACATTTTCGCCGCGCGGAAGAAAGAGAGAGGAATATTACTTCCTCTCCTAAGCCGCGCCGGCGCTCTACTCTCCCTCCATCTTACGAATTTTCGATCAGGCGTGACCTGATGTCCTGTCGCGAGTTGAACATTTTTTACCCATCTCAAAAAGTGCAAAACGCCGCTAAAGAAGTTCTCATTTCAAAAAGATTTTAAAAATTTAATGTTTTTGTACTGTAACCTGCAAATATTAATCGACCATTAATCCCTGAGAGCTTGTTCGTACTGCCTTCTACAGTTATGTAGAAGAAACTAATTAAACAACAATGTAGCTCAGATAATAAAATAACTCGTCAAGTGAAATATTACCAAACCACAAGGCTATAATAAAACTTAAATTCAAATTAAAACATACACTGTAGAGCACAATAAAATACTGCAAATTAGCTCCTAGTGTTATGTTAATGCAAAGATCTTATTAAGAAAGATATGACCACCTGCACTTGTAAAATTCAGTAATAAGTCAATGCTGTATTTTAGAATCGTACTAACGTAATATTGGGTTACAACTTACAGCTTTATAATGTGCAAGAAGTTTCAGTGATGTGTATTTATGTATTAGATGCTCATCATTATGAATAACTTTTACTATGAGACCAGGGGCCTTATTTTGTAAGCGCTCTGACGTTCGGCTTCGCTTTTTCTCCTGCTCGCGCCAGTTACTCATGCCGCGAGAGCGAGCGGGAGGAAAAGCGAAGCCGAACGTCAGAGCGCTTACAAAATAAGGCCCCAGCTACAAACTAGCTAAATAAAAATCAACCATTCCATATAAAAATATCATAGTCTCTCAACAAATTGTCTAGGACAGCTGATTTTTTTACAGTTTTATTAAAAATTAGTCCCATTGTCAAATTTGTTTATAATGATTAGTATATTTTTCTATTAAATCCCTAAACTTTGCATAATTACGCCTTTTATTCTAGTGTCAACATTAAAAGGTTAAGTAAGTAGAAAACATGTTCATGTAAATCGTATCTTTTTGCTTTTACGTATTAGCTGGGTAATTCTCCTTGTCGCGATTTTCATCGCCACTTCTTGGCAAATGTTATAAGTAGCCGTGGTGGTCTTGAGGTCCCGCCTGCCTTACAACCGTCAGGTCGTGGGTTCAAATCCCGATCCCGTACTAATGAGTTCCTTGGAATTTATGTGCGGAATTTCACACCACTGGCTTTTCGGTGAAGGAAAACATCGTAAGGCATGGATCCGTAGAAGAAATTAGATGGTGTATGTGAATCCACCAACCCGCACTGGGCCAGCGTGGTGGAAATGGCCTAATTACTGTTCGTGGGTTTGCTTACATCCTGTAGTGGACTATTGAAAAAGCTGGTACAGTAAATAGTATTGTCTTGAAAAAAAATTCCACGAAAGTAACAATGAGAATCATGTCAAGGAGAACTATCCAGCTACACGACTTACTTCCTTACTACACGACTGAGATTAAAATTAAGTCCCTTCAAGCAAATATCTATAGTCACAATCGTGCAAAAAATGTGTCCAAGCCAAAACCCTGCCCAAACTACGAAGTGGGCAGGCTTTTTAGTTAGTCGTAAGGCGATTGCAAGCCGACTACATCGCCGCGCGATGCCAAAGTGCTCGGTTACAAACATTAATTATACTCTATAAAATTTAACTTGATCTCTGCGACAGCTGTCAGAAAAATCACGCCTATGAAGTCCTGAATTTCTTAATAGTACTGACAGTACCTATCAATGTCATACTCTGTGGGCATGCCGATTAGTGATGGGCGACGAATGATCGTGACCACAGAGTTTTAATAAAAATATCGATAGTTTATACTGACGATATTTTAAATAAAACTTGATTTATCATTAATTTTATTGTATATTTTAATATCATAACATTTTTTACATGTGTAATTAAATTAAACCCAATTATATGTTACATTAGCATCGATAATAGTGAAAAACGTCGATAAATACTATCGTTACATATTTAATTAATATCATAACATTATTTACATGTGTACATACTTGATCTTAAATAATAGTAAGTAAATGAAATCCAATTTCTCACCTTCAACTACTCATTCGATTTCATTACAACATTGTTTGAAAATCGATTTTTTCCACCACTATCCCAACTCTAAAAATGTAAATCTTCTACTGTCGCAGAGATCAAGTTAAATTTTATAGAGTATAGGTGACATAACGTCAAGATTCAAGAAAACGGGTCATTGTGAATTATTTAATGTAAATATCTAAGTCGGTATGTATGACGACGCTCGGACATTTATTTACTATTTTCACTTAGGGACTGTGGCTCTGTAGATATTTGCTCGAAGTTAGGTCCTTATAAACTTACTCGCACAAAGTTCTTAAAAATACTCATATCGTAAAATATTCAACTATCTCGACCTCGCAACCCACATAGCTCGACCGTTCTCCAAAGGCTTAATATTCCGAACATTTCCTATCATCTTCGTCCCTCCTCCAGCGCGTTAGTGCGTATGAACCAAGTTTAATTAAATTAATTATAATGATCACGCCGGCACTGAATAGGTGAACATATTTAAGAGACTTACTTAGTTATAATAGGTAAGTGAAGATTATAATTTAGTTAATAGTAAGTAAGTACGCGTACCCGTCTACGGAGTTTCGGTATATTATGGAGGAATATTGAAGGTTGTTGAGTAACTTTACTTTCACTGAGTATGTTTGGACTTAGAGCCTGAAAAGTTACGTCAGAAGCCTAGTAGAACATGAAAATTAAATCTAGGTCATAAATTAACAACACATTTTAATGAAATAATCGATTCTTTAACGTTCTTTTTATCTTAATTACTAGAGAAACACCTGCAATCTACGAGGTATTTATATTATACTAGCTTTTACCCGCGGCTTCGCCCGCGATATAATTTAATTTATGTTTATCTTGTCAAAAAAATATGGTGCCTAAAACAGTAAGTGCGCTACAAAATATTAGCCCCAATTCAATGTGAAACGGTACACAAATATTGTAGCAAATAATCATTTCAAACCCAAAAAACAGCCAATCTCAACTAATTTGTTTCGTCATCGTTATCATCCGCAGCTTTCTTTGACCCACTGTTGGGTATAGGCCTCTCTCTTGCAGTGCCATCTGCCTCGGCTCTTTGCCGGTCGTGACCAGGCTCGACCGGCGGTATTGATGATATCGTCGAGATAGTCGACCCACCTTGCTGCCGCGCCGCACATAGCTGAGCGCTCTCACCTATTCAAGTACCCTAGTTGACAAGCTTGGTCACCACCGTCTTTTTTGGTCAAGAAGCGCTGGTCGAATTGGTTGCCACGCCATTGTGAACGATGTCATACGCAGGGCTTTTGCGACCGCTAGTATCGCAGCCGTATTCGAACCGAATGGGTTTGCGCGTGGTGATGGCAAAAGACCTGACGGTATGAAGCTGGTCCCATGGAAGTGTAGACGGCCCTTAGTATGGGACGCGACTTGCGTCGATACTTTGGCGCCGTCAGCGGAGCAGCACAAACTGCGCAAATATGTTAACCTCGGCAGTGGTTACATATTTGAGCCGTTTGAAATTGAGACATTGTGCGCGTGTTGGCCGGGAGCTCATCTTGTTTTCAAAAGTCTTTCTGAGCGTCTGGTGTACCCGCCGCGTGACCAAAATGCTGGTGTTTATTTGGCTCAACGTATAAGCAGCATTGCCAAGCTGATTGGCAATGCTGCCAGCATGTTGGGCACGCTGCTAACTGGCAGTGGGCTTGAGCATTTAGAATATCTTTAGACCTTCAAGGGTCTGTGGATGATCCAATTGCTTGTTATGTAGTAGTAGTTTATGAAGTTTAAGTCTGTATTTAGTGGTAGTTAATAAAGGCACTTGCTCTATAAAAAAATCAAGCACCTTGCACCTTGTTGTCACTGTTCAAACCTAACCCGATATCAAAATACCTTATACTTATAAATGCTTCTGTTGATTAAGATAAGGTTAGAGTGTACCCGCCCATAGGTTCCCGCCTTGTCGTGGCAGGAGAACTTAGTAGCCGAGGCTTATGGGCGGCGCGGGAATCCCAGGTAGAGCCGCTTCTCTGGGTTTTTTCTGAGACAGCTGAGAAGGCGGCGCTCGAGGTCTCCCGATTCTTTTTGGTCTTTTCCCCCTAGGCAGTTTAGAAGTTTGCACTCGAGGTTGGGCCGCTTTTCTGAGGTTTTTAATTATAGTAGCTGAGAGGCTGGCCGGCAAGTTGCGTGCCTCATGAGGAGTGCCGCAACTGAGCCGGGCTGCACTTTTATCACTGTTCAATCCTAACCAAACCAACAGAAATTTATGTTCGTGTCAAGGTTACAACTCAGAATCAAGCTTAATAACCTTAGTGTCAAGATATTCATACTCATGCCATACTACTTTTAAAAATCAAGTCGATCCGTTTCTTTGTATATTATTAGCATGGATTCTGTACCATAAAGGTAGAATAAAGAAATATGTTTAACCTCTAACGGTGGTATATTTAAAAATATTTTTAATGTCAGACGAAATGACGGCCCAGTATTAAACGTCATTGTAATATGTAGCATGCCAAAGGGAAAACTATTTTGTCCAATTTTAATGTCAGTTGTCATTGTCAATTCATACTTTATTTCCTCTTCCAGGAGCTATAATGGTGGAAAGACAATTTGTCCCTTTGCTATGCTAAGCAAGACATTTATAAAAGTCTGCAGTCAATGTATGTCACCTGTCATCTAATTACGTTTTGTGAATCCATGTTAGGCCCAATCAACCCAATTATGAACGTGCCATCGTAAATTTAATAGCAACGTAAAAAGAGTTCTCTCTATCGAATGCCGAAAGTGAAAAAGAAACAGAAATAGTCTAATTAACTGTTATAATTACGATGGTGTCTTCAAAATTGGGCCTTTTAGCGTCGTTGTGATAGGTGACAGTTTCGCTAACGCAAGATTTCGTCCTATCCTACGGGAATTATGCAATTTTCGGGATAAAATGTAACCTATGTCCTTGCTCAGGCTCTAGACTATCTGTGTACCAAATTTCATTGAGATCGGTTCATTAGTTTTGGCGTGAAAGCGCGACAGACAGATAGACAGACAGACAGAGTTACTTTCGCATTTATAATTTATAATATTAAATATAGTAAGGATAATATATTATCAGTAGTGATGATATCCAAGGACTGCTCATCGATTGATTTGACAGATATTCGATCGACAGTTGTTTATTTTGACATTCTTGCAGCGCACGCTAGAGTAGCTCGCAGATGGCAGAATTTTCCTACTTACTCAACATTTATCGTTATATTTTGGACAATTCACAAAATATCTTTATAAATTGTAGCCTATGTGTTATTCTGATGTATAAGGTATATTATTGCAAAGTTTCATCTCAATCCGTTCAGTAGTTTTTGCGTGAAAGAGTAACAAACATCCATACATCCATCCATCCATCCATCCATCCTCACAAACTTTCTCGTTTATAATATTGGTAGGATTTCTCTAGACAACAGACGTACTCTAGAATATGTTATAATTGTACTCATTATCGTGACCAACTTCTACAACAGGACCAACCTAAAAATTGTGAAAATAAATTCTAAACATTTTCTTATTCACTGATTATATTACTGATCAAAATGGAGGAGATGTTCGTCTGTACGATTTTTTTTTTGTGTATGTTCATCGATATTTTCGCCAATATTATAAAAATATTTTTCAGTTCAAAAATGTACTTCCGAAGTTGTCCCATTTAAATTTTTTCGAAATCGGCTCAGCCGTCTTTGATAAACCAAAAACAATGTACATGGATGTCACATTGATTCGTGCAAATTATTCGAATTCTGAACACGGTGGAGGGCGGTGTAGCGATTTTTTGTGAAAAATAATTATTGCGTACATAGTTGACTCCAGAGTAGAAAATAGTCGTAATAATAAGTCGGTATAATAATATCTTAAACTTAATATGGCTGTCGTCTTCAGGCCCTTCCCTTGAAATCTAAAAAAAAATATTCTCAGTATCTAATTCTACGTATGTGAAAGACTTTATATTTCAGAAACCTCATAAGTTCTTAAAATTATACCTACATCATAAATAAACGACGAAACTTTTCAGACATACAATCATCTACTTTTCAGCTGCTTCTTGTTGTCTCTGGCATATTTATCCGATATTAAATACGCTTATCTTTTACGTAAAATATTTCGCTATACCCAACATCTCATCCCTTCATTTTCTTCCCATGTTTTCATTGTAAATTTGGCTGTATCATTTTTCCGGAAAAATCAAACATTCTCACGTAAACATTGGCAGGTAAGAACGGTCCTATTTGTTATTCAGGAATTGTTCCGCTGAGGCTTCGCGGGTATAATCAATTGCTAAAACAGTTATCTTCAATTCAGTAGATATTCATGATAGCTTTAGTATGCGTAGTAGGTGTACGGACTACAAGGCATTTAGTCTGACGGATGATCTGGGTATTATCATATTGCGCCCGTTTAACATCAGGATGTCATAAGTAAATTCATATCTATGCTAACCGGTCAAACGACCCAATTACTCTGAAAGACATCTGCTTGCTATATTTTTTATACGAGACAAGATCACAATAATATTTTACTATATCTTATCTTATTACGTCTTTTGTGCAGACATGCAGTCAGATAAATTACCTAGAAAGCTTCTTATTAATTGCGATTTGAAAACACTCGTTTTACTTGATAGGAAATATAAATTCAGGGAGAGTTCCACGTTCTTGCAGTTTAAATTAGAAAAACTTGGAAGTATGAACGAGTATTTTTTTAAATATCAATGAGTATTACGTTATTAATAAAAATAATTAATAGGTAGCTTACTAGTCAGTTGCTATTGATTGTGAAACACAGCGAAATTTTAACGCCAACCAATCCTGTAAATTACCTATTCCTGAAAAATCAGCGATGCAATTATGATTTTTTCTCGGTTACTTTTGTTCATATAAATCAGTGATCTTTCTACTAATCTGAACTACTTAATTATGTTGCCTAATGTTATTACTTGAAAAATGAAATTGAACTTACCTATTACTCTTTTAAGTGCCTTAACCACAATAAGATACAATACTACTTTATATGCTAAAACTACCTACACTACTACTACATAGAAAGCAATTGGATCATCCATACACCCTTGAAGGTCTAAAGACCACTATTATTTCATTTGATTATAATTATCTATATTTCCTACACGACGTTGAATTCACTCTTCGTTTAACTTATTTTGTATCTGTTGAGCATACATTTGAATGTGTATCAAAAGCGTCAACCCAGTTCAATCGATACTACTAATGAGACACGCTCAAATCGAATCGAGGTGCCGATAGTCGGAAGTCCCTCATTTCCGCGCATTTGTTGTTACCTTACCCCGTAGGCATTAAATTTTCTTCTACATCCTGGGCCGGTATCCGGGTATGATGTCCGGTCCCTCCAGCACAAAAGTGAATTAAGATTGTTCTCTACTCTTTCTATTGACCTTTACGACTGTTCGTTATAGAAAATCGATACAACTAGTTACCGGCAATTGACGGCAAATGGACCATGGTGTACCTTCGGAGCGGGTCCGAATGGACGGACGATTCCTTGGAATCGATTTCGCGTTGTTTTGGAAATGGTATCCAGATTGGACTGCTTGGACGAGTTTAATGGCTGTTTTGCTGTATCCTTTGTTGGTGCTATCAAATGATGTTGTTTTAGTACTGTAATAGACACGTAGCGCAAGTGTTTCGTAGAGTACGACATTGTTATTAATATTAACGTAATGATAGTTGTTTGTTTCGTTATGATGTTATTATCATTGTATAGGCGGCATCTTTGTGCTAGACTAGAGTAGTACAAAAAATATTTTCAGGAATCATATTCTGTGGGACTTTATTAAAACTGTCTGGGTCTGGGTACATAACATATTTATTAACTGAAGGGCATAGTGCTCCGACAGCGTCACTAAGATTCTAGTAGGACACTTAGATGATACACCATTGGACAATAATACGGATATCCAATATCTCGGCAGTCATTATAAAACTTAAAGTACTTACAAGGCTTGCTCCAAACTACTGGCTTATCGAAGTTGTATCACACTCACCCATACACCACCGATCACTATCACAGACTGGCACTCCAGCCCGTCGCCCAAACCATCTCTCTGTCTACCCTCATTCTATCTACTCCTCACCGTCGCAATACCAAAGTGTGTTGCGACATTTGTAGGTACCCTCTTTAATAAGCAGAGCTAACATACTCATATACTCAGTGTAATACGACGAAAGCGACATTATAAGATATCGATAAATTTACGAATGTATAAAATTTTACTTTTGTTGCTCCCATTTTCTCACATTTGATATTCTAGCAGCTGATACAGCTCTTTGATATTTTGTAAGTTTTAGTATGGAAGAAAAGGTAGTAAATGAAACATTATACATCGTGACCGGGACCCGATTTTAAACTTTATTCTATACGTGAACTTGTATGTCGTCTCTTTGATGGTAAAGAGAGCTAACCCACAAAATCAGGTTTTGAAATAATGAGCAATTAAGGGACAAGGGTCAACTACAAAACATATTTTTTATGATTTTGATGAAAATTGATTCGTATAAGGAAAATAGGCTTATTGAATCCCCGTTTAAATAATTAATAAGTAATTGGTAATTATCTATGTAACTAATTTTACTAAAAATGTGGGTTGACCACCAAAGCGACGATATGTTAGTAGGTTTTCATACTATAGTCCATTAAAATGTTACAATTTAAGCACCTAATATAGCACTTTTTTTCACCAGTGCCATCGCAGTAGTTCTGTTATTAATTTTGTTCTAATTTATTGCTATATAAATTTTTATTTATATCAAATTGTATGTATTAGTGTATCTTATATTATTTATTTTTTATTTATGTATTAGGATGTAGGTACTAAACGTATTCGAATTTCAGCTCGTTATGTAAGTGTTTATTATTTGTAATAAGTTTTTTTTTGTCTACTGTCTTTTGCTACTCACTCCGTATTTTCTATTTTTTATTAATTCCTCTCCAGAAGAAATGGTTGCCTAGAAGAGATTGCTATAATCAATAAGGCCGCCCTTTGTTGCACTAGTTTATGTCGCTTGTTTTTTTTTCCTTTCTGTGTATTTTTTCTGTATTGTATTTTAGTGTTGACAATAAAGTGTTCATTCATTCATTCATTCAAACTTCTTGGCAGCTGTTATGCTAGCTACAAGCTGCTTAAATCCTAATCCATGTGTCTGTGGAGTGTAACAATAAAAAAAAAAAAAAAAAAAAAAACCTAATCCTGAAAAAGCTCATCTGCGCGATGATTGGCTTTCGTGCAACTTGCAACTAACTTCACAGCCGCTAAGATTTTTTCGGCTTATTAGCAGCTTGCTCTCCTGGGGTGGCAGTCGCTAACTTTGGCAAAAATGTGTGTTATTAGTAACACTAGAACCATCGAAACGAAGAAGTCTCAACCCTAGTCGGCGGTGTATACTAAAAACCTTTGATTATGTATCTGTCTAGATACCGAATTAGCTGAGCAAAACGGCTCAAAAAATATAGTCCTAATATAGTGCCTATCCATATGACAGGTTTGACACATTAAGTATGCGATGTCAAAGATCAGGTGGGTGATTCTGTATGAAAACAAGCGTGCTCTAACGTGCTCTTTGTTATTAAGAAATTCGCATCAAAAATATTTATTTTTCAAATATCATAAATTAAATTCAGTTTATTGTTCATTTTAACATAATTTTACATTTATCAAACATTTCTCCAAAAGAAATTCACGGAAACAAAAAAAAATACTTACCGCGTTACGTTACATTTTGTCGATAGAGAATCAGGCCACTGGGCCGTTTTCTTTATGATTAATGTTTCTGTTCGTCCATCTAGACAGATGTATAGTCAAAGTAAAAAACCTAGGATGTTTCCGCCTCTGTGACGTATGTTGGCACAGACTCCGCGGGAGAAGTCTCTGCTTAGAATCTTTATTAATTACAAAAACCATTTAACTTTATTACTCAAAGTCTATCTTAAAACATTGAACTACAAAGCCCGATCCATCCTGTTAGCTCAGGTGCTTATCCTAGATAGCGATCCCAAGGTGCCAATATCTGAAGGACAGCCAAACGGCCCCCCGGGACATGATAACGATAGAAGCGGTTTATAACGCCCTTAAATAAAGTTAATAGCTGGCGGGAAGTTTTTCGCTGGTACCCAACTGGACCATTACGAAGTGTTACGGCGCGATTTATTCCGAGTTTTGCGGTGTAGGGGGAATGGTTGACTGGTGAGCGGAGCGAGAGATGCGTAAGCAGAATTCTAAGACAGATGATGCCCTTTATAGACGTATTAAATGTAGATTGAGTTATTCGGAAGTTGCTTTAATCGATTTTCAATTTCTGAAGCGCAGACACAAAGAATGGTATGAGTCATTTTTAAGCTGGCCAAATCCCTAGATCAGATCTAGAGAATATATTATATTTATGAATCCTACTAATATTATAAACGCGAAAGTTTGTGAGGATGGATGAATGGATGGATGGATGGATGTTTGTTACTCTTTCACGCAAAAAGTACTGAACGGATTGAGATTAAACTTTGCAATAATATAGCTTATATATCAGAATAACACATAGGCTATAAATTATAATGATATTGCGTCAAAAATTAAAATATCATGCGGGCGAAGTCGCGGGTAAAAACTAGTATTAAATATGTAGTGTTTGGTTGTAATGGTCACTTATAAAAAATATGTAGATAAATTATTTTAATTCTGTGTACTTCATCGACAGGCAAGTTCGTGACAACAAATAATAGTGAAAAATCGGTTACTTCTTGTGTTGATTTAATTTTGGAGGTTTAAGTCTCAGATGGCTTTTTACCTTTATTTTGACTGGTAACGAGTAAATCGGTAGAAATAACATACACCTACGTTTAAATGATATTTTTGCTTGCTTAGATAATTATAATTTGGATAAATACTACTTTTAAATTAGTTTTTTTGTAACTAAAAATTCTACGAACTCTACAGAGATTAAAAAGTCCATGTCGTCAAACTACAACAATATAGCAAACTCTATATCGTTCAAAAACACGTAACTGCAGAAATCACTATTCGAAGCGCTAACGAAGAAGTTAAAATTGCAATAACACTTAACCTACTTCCTTTACCGCCTCGCCATTGAAGCAACCTTACTGCTGGCCAAGGATTTCGGCGCGCAGTATTTAGGTGTCAAATAGAGTTGTACGGGGTCGATTTACAGATGAGATAAGGGAACCCTTCTTGTTACATGGTTTACAGAGCTTAGAGATTTTCACTCTGGTCTATAGAGGAACTATGGGAAAATATAAGGTGACACTTTGTAGAATGATGACTTTTAGAGAACTAAAGACATGTACTCATCACAATGAACAACTTTTACATTAGGACCATCCTCGAAATGAAAATTATATTTATCGTGCTTCACACACTAGGTGTATAGAAACTTTATTTTTGTGATAAACATTTCAAAAATTGACGCGTTCGCAGGATTTTAACCTAAATAATTTTCATTGATTAAGCAATGCGTCATTTCTCGTTAATGGTAAGAAGTTCTAATAATTTCACATTAAGTGACTGACTGCTTTAAAGCAGTTCTCACAAATGGCGCTTCCAACAACGTAGTAGTTGGTAAAAATGATAAACATTCACTAATTCGGCGCCTTTGCAGAGAGCGTTTTAGCTTAATTGGCCAAAGCATCTGGGCCGGAGTCCCAGAGGATGCAGGTTCAAATCCTGCGAACGCGTCAATTTTTGAAATGTTTATCACAAAAAGAAAGTTTCATCCTCGAAATCGTGAGAAAAGTTTAAATAATTTTTTTTTTTTTTATAAGGTCTAGACTATGTTAGTACTTAAATTCTTTTGCACAAAATTTTTAACTAGCTGTTTCAATGAATTTTAAAATTATAATAGTCGTGAGCTTTTTGTGTATTACCAACAGCTTGATTTTTATCGTAGTTTCGATGGTAACAGTTGTTCTTAATGAATATATACTTGTACTTCTGAAAGTCTTTGCAATTTGTAGAGCAACATCCTATATAATTATCATACTGTATGTATAATTGTAAAGTGTATAAGTACGTAGTATTTATTTATATTTTAGCCGTTATCATCCTACTGCAGGGCAAAAGCCTTCCTTCACTCTTTTTTTTCTTGGTCGGAATATCTGGTGTTCCATCCCCTGCAGTGGGACTCAAATTTGTCTTGCCTATTTTTTTGGGCCTACCAAGAGGCATATTTTTTTCTATGGCATTAACGAAGATTATGGAAGAATAGGCGGGAGACATACGTCCAGTTATGGCTTGATTCAATGGAATTTCTAGATGAAGCATTAGTTACTAATTTTAACCTGTTGTGTCTCCAGCTGGGTGAATAATTAAATCAGATAGAAAGCTTCATTGGTCTGTGAGTAATCTAATTATAGTTCATAAGTTATTGATGACAGTACCAGATTAGTCTTTAATATGTTGTTCATTATTCAGCATCGATAATACATTGAAGAAAATCTTAAACGTTTCTTCTCTTTTAAACTAATTTAAACAATTTTCTTAGTATTATAATAGCAGTAGTAATTATATAAGTAAGTGGCAGCTATGCCCTAGACCCAGCACTAGGCTGTGCTTGTGTTGCAGGATTTAGTCTCTTTCGCTTATTTATTGTTTAAATCAGGACTTTCATTGCTAAGCTAAAGCATACGAGTATTTTATATATAGGTATTATTTTAAATATGTTATTGCTAGAATTTTATAGGTACCCCAGACTTCTTAGCTTGAAATAGGCGTAGCTTCCACCACGCTGGTCCATTGCGGATTGGTGGATTTACAGATTCTATCGTATTGATTCTCCGGACGCACGGCCATACACAGATTTTCTCACGGTTATTTTCTTCACTGATAAGCCAGTTATGTGAAAATCTACACGTATATTCCACGAAAATCATTAGCACGAATTTTAAAATGTACATCCATTATGTAATACTTTGCAATAATAGCTCGTACTTTTAAATCTCCACGAGTTCTAGGATCATAAACATAATATGCACGAATTCCTATAGCATTTTTATCTTACATGCTATGTGTTACTCATATCGACAACTTATATTTACTTGTTTCGATATAGCAACCATTTTATCTACTGATGTGTAAAATCGGTGTGCAAACGATGAGATGCACCTTTCACATGGACCTGTGGTTTCCACATAGCGCTTCCTATGGCTGGCTGGGCCCTATGTTTTTGTAGAGAACAGTGTGACTAGTAAGTAGGTTTAAAAGCCTATCATTTTTTTTACGCACGCTAATAATTATTTTTTGCAAAAAATAGCATGACCGGCTTCACCCAGAATCATTACACTATAAAACAAAGTCGCTTTCCGCTGTCTGTCCCCATGTATGCTTATATCTTTGAAACTACGCAATAGATTTTGATGCAATTTGTCTTAATAGATAGAGCAATTCAAGAGAAATGTTTATATGTATAATACACCTGTGCGAAGCCGGGGCGCATCGCTAGAACGCAAATATTATGCACGGATCGATGTAACATTTTTCACATTATTGTTGATTTATTGAAAATGGCTCAGCGGATTTCGATAAAATTTAATTGGGACCAATTTTGAAGTATACTCTTTTTAATAAAAAAAGAAATATTGAAATCGGATCACTATGAAAAAAGTTGTGCGAGGTTATACATAAAAAAATATACGCGTCGAATTGTATACCTCCTTCGGAGGTTCGTTGGTCAAAAAAGGATAGGTACCTATGAATTAAAAAAGTCGCTGTTTATTTTACTATAGCTGTTCCTTGAAATTTGAACAATTGTGTGTGAGAAGTTTTATTAGACTCTGTTTACATCATTAATGAAACAGTCTCCAGAAACGACAAACTATACCGCTTAAAATTTAGTTTAATTTTTAAACTATTTATATGCATTTTAAAAAGCTTAACGTAAGTAAGCTACGTAAAGCTATTGAATTTTTAACTCACTTCAATAAAGGTGATTCTTAATTTTATTAGAATGTATGTTTCTTAACGTAAGTAAGCTACGTAAAGCTATTTAATTTTTAACTCACTTCAATAAAGGTGATTCTTAATTTTATTAGAATGTATGTTTTTTTACCTTTTGTTTGATTGATGTGGTTCAGATATGTACTTCCCAACTAATATTTTACCGACAACACGATCAATCTAGGCCTTATTCCTTTTTTCCAGCCAATAAGAGCCAAAGTTTCTTTCTACTTCATAGAAATTAAAATTGAAATATATAAAAAACTTCGTTTCCAGATTTGAAACAAAAATATACAAAATATATACTGTGTGAAGCTAAATACTTACAACTTATTAAAATTGCCAAACTGTAAAGCTACAGTAGCTAGATCCGAATTTTACACAATAAAGATTTTCCTGTCATTAATTCACCCAAAGGATATAGAGCCACAAAGTTCAGTTTCCTCTCAAATGAAGCTCTAACCGGTAATTGCCGCATTTTTATACGTTCCCACATATGTACACGCCAACTAATCTTTCACCGACAACGCGATCAATCCAGCCCTTATTCCTTTTTTCCAGCCAATGAGAGCCGCAGGAATCCGTTCAAAGTGCCTAATTAATTGTACAACATATTTTCCCGGATTCGGCGCACGTACGCGCCAGGTGACGTCGTGATGGATGCGTCCGTATATTTCAGAGCTAACCTACGAGGAATAGGAAAGTAAGTTGGTGGGTAATAACAATGAAGAATAATACTCGGTGTTATTGTGCAAAGTGCAGGGACTCGGAGCGAATATGCTTATAACTATGAACAACTTCTCATACCAACAGCGAAATTATTAAATACTTTAAACATCAGCTACTCCATACAAAACGTTCATCGACTATCTCAAGAAAATTACGGAAAAGCTAATTTTTTGTACGTGATTTCGAAGTCGGTACATAGTAAAAGGTTCTTCATAACGAAAAGTTTGAAAGTGAATGTACTTATCATAGCAACACTAAATAAAATTGGGAGAGTTCGGTAGTTAACTGTTTAGCCGTAGGAGCCTGATAACAGAAATTTCAATATTAGTAGTATAATGTGCTCAAATCGCGAAAGTTTAAAAATAACATTTCAAGTTAAGATTGAAAGGTCGTAGTTTTTAAATCCCGGTCTCGCATACAGTAAGTTCTTTGAAACTCAAGTAAGTACAAGTTAAATACTCGCTTTTCAGTAAAGGAAAACATCATGATAAAACCTTCATAGGAACTTACGTCCGGAAAAAAAATTGTTGTAATGATATTAATTTATTCAATTCAGTTTTATAATGGTTCACTGCTTGAACATAATCCTACCACATATAACTATACTGTACCAGCCTTTTTAATAGTCCGCTGCAGGACGTAGGCCTACCCACGAAGGGTGATTGGGCCATATCCAACACGATGCTGGCCCAGTGCAGTTGGTCCACAAAGATCAACTGAGTTATGTTCAGATCATGTGCGCGTTTGTGGATATGTACTGTACTGTATCTGTGTCTGACTTCCTCGGTGGCTCAGTGGTTAGTGACCCTAACATCTGGATCAAAGAGGCGTGGGTTCGATCCCCACCCAGGGCAAATATTTATGTGATGAACATAAGTGTTTGCTCTGTATCTGGGTGTTATTTAGTTACTATCTATATAGGTATGTATTTTAAAATAAGTATATGTAGTATAATATTTCAGTCTCTGGCAGCCATAACACAAGCTTTGCTTAGTTTGGGGTCAGAGGCCGTGTGTAAGATGTCCCAAAATATTTATATTATATTATATTTATTATATTATCAGCCTTTTAATAGTCCACTGCAGGACTTAGGCCTACCCACGAAGGATGATTGGGCCATATCCACCACGCTGGCCCAGTGCGGGTTGGTGAATTCACATACGCCATCGAATTTCTTCTACGGACGTATGCAGGTTGCCTCACGATGTTTTCCTTCACCGAAAAGCCAGTGGTGTGAAATTCCGTACATAAATTCCAAAGAACTCATTGGTACGGGACCGGGATTTGAACCCACGACCTCACGATTGCAAGGCGGGTGTCACTGACTCTAGACCACCACGGCTTTTGAATATGTGGATATGTATTTATACCGAGTCGTATACATATCGAAATGTATACATATCGAAATAGAATCTACAATCACTCCAACAAGGTAAATCTACTGCAAAATTATTTTCTAGTGAGCATAAAAAATGACAACATCATATCAAAATAGAATATTGGACCATTAATGGACCAGTGAAATAGAGGAATAATATTTCCGACCGCCAGCTCGTTGAATAAGGTTTGAATGCACGTTCGACCCAAACGCATATTTTATAGCCCCAATCCCACAATAATATTCAGCAAAATGGTCTCTGCAACAGACAGATGAAGAGCTCTAGTAAAAATATTTATGACAAAAAGAACTACCAGCGGAATACACTTCCATAAAAAGTGACGTAAAGCTGTATAAATTTAATGCAAAAGGCGTGACAAGCATAAAAGTACCCACAGGCCTTGCCCACTTCATTTAACGACAGCCATGAATCTAAACTTTCCAGATTAATATGTGCGAAATCTGTTTTTTGATTGCCATAATAAATATTTATTACTCACGCTAAATTAACATCAATCTACGTCAGAAAACATGGACCGAGTCGTCAAAAGCTGGAAGTTTTTGAGAGATCGCGTAATGAAATCGCGAAGAGAACTTGAAGGTTTTCTCGCTTTCATAAAAGTCGTCAGACTAATTTGTAAAAGACTTTGTTGGTTAATTTCTCGTATTCTAAGTGGAATTGACTTCCTTATTTTTTCTCGGCTATGACGTAAAATTAGACTAAATTTTTGTTTTATGTAAATATAATTACAAATTCATCTCCGGCTGCATTGTTGATTGACAAACAAGATGTGGCCGAAATCTTTTGTAAAAGAATTAGGTACCTATGTTTCATTTGCGTTGTGACAATAAAAAGTTCTTTAAAGGGTCCAAATAGTTTGCAATAGCCTTATAAAAAGCCTAGCCTTTATTTAATAAAAAAAATATAATCAAGTTAACCTCATCAAAGCAGTAAATCACCAATATTCCGCACCAACCTTTATCACAAACTTTACCCAAAAAATGTTACGAAAAATCTAATACTCGGACTTTTTCCTCATAAAGACGTCCGATAGTTGCGTGACTGTGCACCGACACCGTACCGGGGTGAATGGAAAATCTGCGCTGCTTCAACCGCCCCTCATAATCTGGTTTCAACCCCGAAATAATCTCACCCCATCCACGCATTCAACTAACGACCGTTTGATGATCAGTGTGTATAGCGCCTTAATATTATATGCCCCGCCGAAAGTGTCTGATACAATACTCGCATCACTTGAGATAGTGCGAACTCGCACAAATAAAATCCCATTTAAATATGGAATAGAATGTTCATTCTGGCACGCGAACAACAAAACCATCATTATTGAAGCATAAACAATTGAACGTAGATATTTAAACATTACGCGTTTGTAAAGCATTTGTAAATTAGCTTCGAATAGCAGCTTCAAAGGCTTTCGGTGAATATTCAATGAAATAATAAATAATTAGCGCATGCAAGCGATGGCACGGCTATAATTCACGGAGTGTTTGCAGCGCAGTCAGCGTATTTTGTTTTCTGAAATATATGGCGCTTACTTCGCTTTTGGTATTGATGAATGTGCTGTGGAGACTATTCTACGAGTATAGTTTATAGTAATATGACTTACGTATACTCTATAAAATTTAACTTGATCTCTGCGACAGTGACACTGACATAAAAGATTGACATATTTAGAAATGAGATAGTAGTGGAAAAAATCGATTTTCAAACAATGTTGTAATGAAATCGAATGAGTAGTTGAAGGTGAGAATCGGATTTTATTTACTTACTATTATTTAAGATCAAGTATTTACAAATGTAAATAATGTTATGATATTAATTAAATACTCATAATAATGTAACGATAGTATTTATCGACGTTTTTCACTATTATGGATGCTAATGTAACATATAATTGAGTTTAAATTAATTACACATGTAAAAAATGTTATGATATTAAAATCTACAATAAAATTAAAGATAAATTAAGTTTTATATAAAATATCGTCAGTATCGATATTAACTATCGATATTTTAATTAAAAGTCTATCTAAAACTCTGTGGTCACGATCATTCGTCGCCCATCACTAATCGACATGCCCATAAAGTATGACATTGACAGGTACTGTCTATACTATTAAAAAAATCATGACTTCATAGGCGTGATTTTTCTGACAGCTGTCGCAGAGATCAAGTAAAATTTTATAGAGTATAGAGACTAGTGTTGAGTTTGTCTTAGTAGTAGTAGTTTGGTGGTCTAGAGTCTAAGTTAAATGGCTACTTGATATACGGACTTGTAACTCTTATTGTAAATGCAATGGGGAAGTCAATGCTCAGCTGTAGACGTCCGTCAAGTAAAATTTTTTTTTGTAAACCTAGCTCTTAAATTCCTTAAAGCCTTAGTAGTTCTCTCTAAAAATAATATAAAAAATTCTGATGAAAACCGGTACAATCATCAAGTAAGCAAAACCCAGTCTAAAGTATTGATGTACCTAAGTACATACAAATAATCAGCTTAAAAGCAACAGCAGCTGAAAGCACAGCCCCTATGAATATGGTTATGAAACGCAGAGTGCAATATCAGAAGCTCCTTATAATATCATTCTCAGCTGAGCTGCCTCATACTCGTAAACGCCTACTAAAACTTTGAAGGTTAAAAAGGGCCTACAAAAATCGGGTCGAGGCGGACTGTGTAGCCACAAGCGCGATAAAAGAGGCAATTTCCTAAATAGGGCTTATTCTGGCTTGCGAGGATTTCCCTAATGTTGGACAAAAATGTATTGCTCCGAAAGAAAGATATAAGTTCCCGCTCCGAGTCGCGGTGTGTCAACAAACGTGATTCAAGCTTACATGTGAACTTTTAACGCGTTGATAAGACTCGACGAGTTGTTGAGTGCTTGTTTGCCTGATGGCTACAGAAATATGTACTGACTTTGAAACAGGTACGAGTACATTTACTTATTGTAATTGACAAGTTTTCATATTTCACAAGGCTATGAAATTCCAAAACCATTTCGAGATATCGGGATGCTGATCATTGTGTTAATTTTTCTAAAATTTTTAGTGCAGTAACTGCTAAGATATTAGATAAAAACTCTCACCCAAGCCGTTTCGGGATTTATACTAAAAGTTCAATTGCCAATGATAAAAAAATACTAGCAATATAAAATGACAGTTAACACTGATAGTGTTGACACATAAAATGTAATTTAAAAATAAAATGTCAGTGTCATTTTCAAATTACTTATTTTGCTTTAGCCCGAGAGGTAAACGCAAAAAATGCAAATACTTTCCAAAAGCTGAATTATTGGTACATAGTTATCAAAATGATGTACATCAATACCCTGGAGTCAGTCAGCTGGGTTCCCTAGCATTTGGTGGAAGAATCCGTTTGAATTTTAAAAGTATCTTGGAACTAGTACTACTTATTCTTCTTCTTTTAAGTGGTGCTAATTTAAAGCCTGTATGGCAGACCCTGTTACATATTTCAGGTGATTGGCAGTTGTTAAACATTTTTTATATTTTTCTTCCCATGGTATACCGCGGTACATAGTGGACTTTTTGCGCTGACCTCCTGGCCTATTTGTTGTGAATTGTGACGGATTCATTGGCAGTGACAGAAACGCTAGCACCTATTTTTTTCTAATGTGGCTTCAGTAAAATTGTTTATGAGTCCTAAATTTTGCAGTTACGTCCTTTTAGAATAAGCTACTTTTCAAAATTTAATTTTACAGAAAACATAAGTCAAATCAGAAAAATAAAAAATACGTATATGTTATTTTGCAATATTCTTTCAGATAATAAATAAATATAACTATGTTAAAAATTTGAAATGTTGTCAATTGAACCAGTATATCAAAAGCTCGTGTTTAGGAGAAGCGGTTGGGATTTAGAAACTTATTCCAGCTTCATATACAAAAATAACTTAGGTAACGTCAGTCTTTTCAAAGCGGGAAAAGGTTTGCCTTCCAACCAAGTCGACCTAAATCTTGGATCGCGCAATCTAATCTACACGATAAAGTATATTGGGCTTCGATGCTTCGTCGAAAAAAGATTTTTCTAGAAAATATATTTTCACCCTGGCTGGTCCACAGACAAATACAATTAAGGCTGAATTTGTCCAATAGCATTGCGAGAAATGTGAAGCTGGGTTATCAGTAAAGACAGGATTCCGTCGAGACCGAAACAATAGATACCAACTGCGCGTTTGTATTTTTATAACACCAAGATAGGACTTGGACAAGAGGCAATCTAGATAAAAGCCGCGTACCCACCTAGCGCACAGGCTCGCGCGGCAGCCTCGCGAGCCAAATGCCTCGGCTGGTGTGGACGTGCCTCGACCTGCCTCGGGCGCGCGTTTGCTCGAGCGAGCACGGCTCGGCCCCGAGCCATCTGTTGTCGGTAAACTTGACGCGCTCAAAGGTGCCTCAGTGAGCGCTGTGCGTTAGGTGGGGACGGTTATGTTTCGGCTCGCGCGCGAAGCTACTTCAAGTTTTGTCTCTTGCCGTGTTTGTCTTCTGTAATTTTGATATCATGGGCAGTCAGGAGGAGTCCATTCTCTCTATCTAGAAGCGTCTAGGTTTTTTCTTGATACGTGACTGTTTTCGTTTCTTTAAACAGTAAGCAGCTAGGAAAATAGCTGCAGCTGAAAATACACGACTGTCCATTACGAATAGTCGCGGAATTATGATGGCTCAGCCTGCCTCGCGAGGCGGCCTCGTGTAAATTGAACAAAACTACTGAGGCTGCCGCGGGAGCCATCGCTCGCGATCCGGACACCGAGGCTGCCGCGCGAGCCTATGCGCTAGGTGGGTACGCGGCTAAAGTTCAAAACTACTTTAAAAAAGAACTCGGGGTAAGATGTCACTGGCTGTTTTTCAGACGCCTTTCACAGGCAGTTTTAAAAGAAAAAGTTCTAAAAAGTTGGCCACAGTGCGGATGTGATGCTAAAGTTGAAAATCGAGTACAATAACTCGGTACCCTAAAAACAAATGTATCTTTTGGAAGGGCTCCGTCTAGCTGGTATATCGTAGGAGAGGCACGTTCAATTGAATTGAAACGTCGGCAAGCGGAGTGCTCTTAGGCAAAGGGTCCCTAATAGCATTTTTGTAGTGAGCCTTGAAGGGCGCGCACGGAAAAATGTTTTTCTGATAGAATGGTAGCTATTTATCTGCGATTACTATTGTATTGATTAAAGCAGTCGCGGAATGCGATTGATAAATTCCTCCGTGCTCGGAGCGGGTCCCTGAAATACTAGGCTATTCGTTTTAAATTCTAAAGACAATGACCGTAAAATTCTTCAAGAGAAGAGTTTTACTGCAACCCTTTGAGTTAGTTCAGTGACGAATCTATTTTTAGAGAGTTTTAGTAAACAAAGGATTCCGGGTGCTTTAATTTGAATGCAAACGTCGCTAACGGTAGCTTTTCTATTGTCACGAGTGCGTTACGATTCACAACACTTATATGCAGTTTTATTTTGAATTTTAAACTAGATTTTTGAACTATACAACTCTCGTTTTTAGCTTACTTCGTGTAATATCGCTAAATTAAGATTTACATAACCGAAAACTTGTGAAAACACAATTACAGAAGTTTTAACATGGAGCCCGTAAGCGTAGGTAATCACATTTGTTGGGAGCTCGAGAGGAGAAAATTGTCTTTGGTGCTGTAACAAGGTTGGGGACCCCTCACCGCTTTCCGACGACGTCACTAATTGGGGGACGAGACGGTCTAGATGCTGAGATGTATTTGGAAAAGGGTTTTTTATTTCGCTATCTATTGATTTCGTTCGTCTCAATCTAGAGTAAATAGAAGTTGTAGATACCTAGCTGTTAGTTAGATAAAGAGCTTGATGTTGAGACATTTTCTAAGTAAGTTCGTATAGGTCGGGTGGCTAGCCCTGGTATCAAAGTTTTTTTAAACGGACTGTAGGCCTCTGGCACGGCTAAACGGTTAAAACAACCGAAGCTTGCAATTGAACGAGTCATCCGAGGCACGGTAGCGCTCAGTAAAATCCGTATTCTAAGATAACATACGACATACAGGTAAAATGAACCGCCCAAATGGGCATAACACTGGAAACGCTATAATTATGATAAAATGAGATATTACGCATTTTTATAACGTATTAAACTGCTCAGTGTTCAATACTGGTCTTTACTGTATCTACACGTGTCAAATATATAACTTTTAGAAGCAAGAATATGAGGATTTTCTCACGATGTTTTCACGTATTAAAAAGTTATTTATAGAAATTTAAAATTAGGAAACTACCAATTTTAGCAACAATCAACATTCCTACATATACTAACTTAGCCAAGCGGTTTAGCAAGAATAAAGCAGTGGGTAAGGCCCAGAATTCGTAAAACGAAAAACCGATCCATTATTATGAAATTAATGAACATATAATGCCTTACTCGTGCAAGTATCAGTGAAAGCTTTCGCTTCCTTGACCTAAACGTTCGTCAGTTAGGTATATAACTCACTAGTTTTTTTTTTAAATTTGTTTCGGTTTGTACATTTAGCCTAGTAGTTGTAATAAATAGTTAAGTTTATGGAATGTTACTTACTAATGTAACTTTTCTGTAGTAGTAGTTTTAGCCTTTGTGTTTGGTTACTTACTAATAATGTCAATTAGTCTATTCAGTTCATGCAAGGAACTAGCTAGCTAAAAGAAGTAAGTCTAGTACTTCAGAATCGAAATGTTTACTAAGTTAATTTGAGAAGAGAAATTGGACAAAGAAACCTAGAGCACGTGCATTGTAATTTGTACCTAAATTAACCATATGTCAGAAATGAGTTTCATGTGGCGTAGACGGGTGCGTGACATTTTATACGATTTCTTATAAAAACAAGCTGAACCGGCAAACATTTTTCTCCAAATAAAAAAATAAATATTGATAGGTACCCATATCAACTAAGGGCATAAAAATGGTTCACGACCTATTTTCAAACTAACCACCGATCATACACAAAAAAAGTATAAAAATTGATCAAGCCGCTTCGGAAGCACATGTAAAGACTCGAAAAAAAAGTCAGCTATTCCTTACATTTTGTCAAGGGTGAGCGATATTTTTTTATGGAACAATATTTTTTATTATTTGATAAAAGTCATTGAACTAAAGTTGTTAGTTTTGATGTACAGAATAAGCCCCTAAACGGATGCTCATTGATGATCAGTAACCCTGTATATTTACACTACTTATGCTGCAACGCGCCTGGCTCCTACGTTGCGGACGGGTGTCGAACAATCTACAAGCTAGATCACGGTAGTTTCATAATTATGCAGTTAATGAACTTATTCTGCCTTTCCCGTGCAACTATCACTCAGCGATCCATGTGAAAGCTCTCGGGCCCTCGAACGCTCGTCAATTAGGTACCCACTCATGCAAGCTGCCGCTACTACATATAGGGACACTGAAAGGGCTAGTCTAATTTACTTCAGAATGGAAATTTTACTACGTAACTTTATTTTAAAGTCATAAATATAAGTCCTTTTGCACATGCTTCGTAATTTAAACCCAAAATCTATCCAACCAAGAGTACGTGTTTTGTCATATAAACCCACAATATATAAATTAAGGGCACGTATTTTGTAATTTGAACTCCCGATCTATAAACCAAGAGTTTTGTAGAAGTGTGTTTTGTAATTTGAACTCAAAACCCAGAGCATGTGTTATGTATTTTGAACTCAAAACCAAGAGCACGTGTTTTGTAATTTGAACTCAAAACCAAGAGCATGTGTTATGTATTTTGAACTCAAAACCAAGAGCATGTGTTATGTATTTTAAACTCAAAACCAAGAGCACATGTAATTCA
Organism: Hypomecis punctinalis; assembly: GCA_949316475.1. NCBI lineage: Eukaryota > Metazoa > Arthropoda > Insecta > Lepidoptera > Geometridae > Hypomecis > Hypomecis punctinalis. The sequence goes on along the minus strand of OX438801.1, from coordinate 16,195,141 downwards.
ATTGTTGTGTAAATAAAACTCAAAATCAATAGCACAAATGTTTTGTAATTTGAACCTAAAACTACAGAAATGAGGGTCATATGACGTGGACGAGTACGCGATGTTGCATAAGTACGATTTCTTTTAAAAAATTGATGGCTGCAGAGCGTGTGGCTCCTCTAGCGTGGACAGGTGTCTAAAAAACTTAGAGCTATGTTCCAATATTTACATATTTATGCAGAAAAAAAACATGCAGTTCATAAACTTAATTATTCTGCCTTTCCCGTGCAAGTATCACTCACTCACAAAGCTCTCGCTTGTCAATTAAGTACCTACTCATGCAACCTCTGTCGCCACTACGGGGACACTGAAAGAGCTAGTCTAATTTACTTCAAAATAGAAATTTCACAGGTAAAATGAAAGTGTTCATTACGGTTACTAACCAACTTAACGAGTATTGCGGTGTTTCACCCCGCAAGCGGTTCGCCCCGCTCCAAACAATGCGGGGCGAATGAGGACCTTCAAAAAGAGTCTTGGGCGATTCGCCCCGCGATTCACTTTTTTATCTGTACATTGAATTAGAAAAGAAGTCAATGAAAAAATTAAACAATTGCATTATATCGAGAGCATCATTCTATGAGTCCTATGGCAGTGTATGAACAAAAATGCAATTGTGCAATTTTTTGAAAATCATTTATCTATTGTTATAAATAAATAAATCCTTCATTCATCAAACATTTAAATAATAAATAACATCAATACGGAGATATGAAGCCGCGGCGCGGACTGGATGTAAACATTTAAAATGCAGAAACGCGCCGTCCTCGCAACCAAGCGGTTGCGATACCCCCGGATAACTCGGCCCGTCCACACTTCAGGAGGCTGGGTATCTTTACGTTATCGTCACATATTATATTTCCAGTGACGGTGTACATGAGGGATGAATCTGGATGGAAACCGTACTTCAACGTTCAGGTTGGAAAAGTCCGGAAGCATTACACATGTAATGGGACCCAAGGTCTACAATAAATGTTGCCTGAAAGTGTCACTGAAGCACCTAGCATAGGTTCTTTCAAAGCCCGCCTGAAACGCTGTTATCGAGAAAGCATTTTATGATTTTAATATATTTAAATGTTTACAATAAAGATGTATTGGTTAAGAATTATTTCTATCAATTTGATTCAATTACAATTATTTATTATTGTACATTTTTCAAAACATGTTTTATTAATATTTTCATTCATTACAATGACATACTTCATTGATGTAATTTATTATAATTTGATTTTTCTTGACATTTTAATTTTACAACACCACATAATGATGCAGTAGGTAGTTAATGTGAATATTTATTTTTTATCAATGTACTTTACCGCAATTTTTTAATATATTCTATGTATGACGTTTGATATTTTTTTATTAATAAAATTAATATCTAAGTTACATTGGGGTAGAAATTTACATTAAATTTGGTAACAAGTGGGACCTGTTAATTTTCTTACAATTTATATTTTGCAAATGGGCCCCGCCTGCTACCAAACAATGTTAAATTTAACTTAAGCCCCCAGCTCATAATGTCTGTTATATCAATCTGTAAGTTTTTGGTAGTTTGTTTTTTTCTTGTTTAGTTCTTTTTATGAGTACGAAACACTGACCTGCGTTCCAGAACTCAAAGAGAGATGTAGCTTCCACAGCCGCTAAATTGAAGTGGCAGTGGGCCGGTGACGTTACAGATATGCCACACGGGCGTTGCCGCCACTGCACCACCGCAGTGCAGCGGCGGTGCAGCCGCGTCGTCGTGGCGACACCGCGGCGACCAGTGTTGCGGGTAGCGTTTTGGACATTAAATCTAGAGTATTCGAGTATTCTATGAATATTTAGCGGGAAAAAAAGGTTTTAACGACAACCGTTCAATCTTGAAACTGAAGATGAGAAAAATCCCGTACACGTTAGAAATAAGATCGTGTAATTTGTCACAACGAATGTCACAGTAACATCTGTCCAAGTGACAGCTGTCTAACTTCAAAGTGATTTATCTCGGTCATTATCAATTCTAGACTACTATTGTCTTCACAAAAGTGATAGAACTCGACAAGATCTACTATTGGCAGGAATCAGCACAAGACCGACAAAACTGGAAATCTCGAGAGGAGGCCTTTGCCCAACAGTGGAACCATACAGGCTCATAAACAAACAAACAATTCTTTTTATAGCGTTGCATATCTGTTGTAGTCGGATTTTTATTTTATCTCATGTAATTCTATGCGTAGCTGTACCATTAAAAATACGTAATACTGATGCGGGAAATTGTTCTTTATCAACGTAGGCCGAAACGACCTCTTCCTTCATCGTTCTGGGCGTTTCGCCCCGCGGGCCGAATGGGGGCCTTCAAAAAGAGTCATGGGCGATTCGCCCCGCGGGCCGAACCGCTTGCGGGGCGAAACGCCGCAATAACGCAGATGCAACGCTCATGGCAAAGTTGTTTATTTTGCTAATGGATTTTCGTAAGCGTTTTGAATATTGCTTGAAAATTCTAAGGTACCCTATCGTGTGATTCATCGTCTCTAATATTCGTGTAATTTAAGCAAATTAACCTATATTGTAAAATATGGCGTGATTTGTGAAACTTTAGAGAAAAATATACAATATATTTACATACATTTTTTCATAGGTTAGGTCACACCCAGTTAAAAATCCACTGATCTCTTTAAATTAGACATGTCTCAATCTAATGAGAAACAATTTTTTTACGAAAGTCTCTGCTAAAAATCACAAGTATCTAAACTAGTAATTCACTGAACAATAGATGTCTTTACAATAAGCGGACTCATGATAAATCGTTTAATATTCTGCGTAACTTATTTTGTAAAGTTTCAATTCCTAACCTTATGATATATTGGCTGTGATTGCGACGTACTAACGAAAAAACACGAGACACTAAGGTTTCAAGAACGTAAATTCCACATTGAACACATGGCCTGTAGCAACAACCAGGGCGCTCTAAATAGGATGAAGACTCATTCCGCTGATTCTTCCGTCCCGCCACCAGTCATACAAGTCAAAGTATTCTATTACACGAGCGTGCTTCATTCACATTCACTATGTCGCCGGCGCTGTAGCGAAATAGACATATTTACAGGGCTGCTTCGCTGAAATATACTATGAAAAATATATTCGGTTATTGTTCTTCTGTGCATTCTCATCGTCGTCGTCGTCATTTCAGCCCTAGGATGTCCTCTACTGGACATAGGCTTACCGTATAGATCTTCAGTAAGCCTGGTTTGAAATGGCTTGCATCCAGCGCCAACCAGCTGCGGCCTTAATGTGTTTATCTGGATCAGAGCATTTTAAGACGCGGTAATCACAAATTAGGCCAACATTTTACGCTTCGAAACAAATCAAAAATCTTACGACGCCACGCCGTAACTTCAAAACGATGAAAATTTCCTCACTGATACAAAAAAATTAATCATATTACATATTTGTCGGGGTCTGAGAGTGATCGTCTCAATCATCCGACATCGTTATTTGTGGGTCATTCATTGGTACAGCTCGCCGGCGGTCTCCAGTTGTTCATCTCACCAAAATAAATACTCTGTACTACTGCAACGGGTGCTTTTATTGACCTAGGATCACTTCGTAATCAATTTAACAAGAATTATCGAGGATGGCAACCGATTTCAAAGTCAATGGATTTGCACGGGTGCAATCCGCCTCGCGCTCGGAATGGCATGACGTCATCTGTCAAAAGTCATTTCATTCCGACACAAGCATGCAGTGTTGCCACGTGCGACCCCATTCGGGTGATACCCACTTTAAAATCATCACTATTGCTTTCAACTAAAACCAGCTATGCTGTCTCACTCCGTCATATTTATATTTCTTTTTCATTTAGAAATAAAAACTGCTAATAAGGAAAAAAGCAAAATACTTAAGTAGGTAAAGGAGCTTGGAGCGCCCCTACCCATCACAGCGCTTTATATATTTTTTACCGACTTCCAAAAAGGAGAAGGTTCTATGTTCGTCTGCAGCGATGTATTTCGTTTTTTGTTTGTTCATCGATAATTTCGTCAATTGTTAACCGAATCGAAACATTCTATTTTAGTTCAAAGGGTCCCATTTAAATTTTACATAAATCGGCTGAGCCGTTTTTGAAAAATCAACGATAACTTGAACAATTCGCGCTAAATATTCGAATTTTGTACACGATGGAAGGAGGTTTTGCCATTTTTTGCGAAAAATAATTATTATAATCATTATGTCAATCAACAATAATAATTGAAGCGCGCGAAAAGCATGTCGTCGCAGCAAAATAAAACCATTACGAACTCAAATTCGATATCGGAAAAAAAACTCTTTGAAAAGGAAAGACTCATTCGGGGGATTGTATGTAAGCGATCCCCTAATTTACTGCTAAAAAGGCAGAAAATAAAGCAAGTTGTACAGTGTGATAAAGGAGCTTGGGGCGCCCCTACCGTTTGCAGCGCAGTCGATATTCAAAGCGCCATCCGTTTTCCATTCAACACCATGCTGGCGCATCCGCAACGCTTCCGACGACGGTGTCCGATATTCAATGGTGCAGCTGCATAATACTACTGAAACAAACATGTTTTGAGAAATTATATTTTTACGTCATTTGAATATTGTTAAAGTGTTAAAGCATATAGTTTATTAAAGTTTCCAAAATATCAATTTTCGTACTATTAATATTTATGTCGTAGTTTGTTTCACACTTTTTATTTAGTAAAACTCAATAGACTAAAATTTAATGCCCTCAAAACTAGCATAGCGATTGCCACAGCCACAAACGCTCCTATCGATATTTTTTTAAGAATACAACCGCCTATGATAATGGCGACCGGTCGGTCCTTTGGCAATCTCGGGTCGAACCTGGACACGATTGGCAAAGATTGACCGAAGCAGATAGCACTATAAGAGAGAGGCCTATACCCAGCAGTGGGATAAAAAAGGTTGTAGATGATGATGATGATGATAGTGGTCAGTGACCATGTTTTCTTCTTCTAGCTTTGGGAAAGCGATTTCTGTGGCAATTCTTGGTTACAATTAACCTGAATATATAATTAATTTAGGACTCTTATAAATACGGGACAGTAAATCGTACTTTATTACCGACCCTCTATTAGATTGCGTCTCACAACAGAGCACAGGCTTCTTTTCATTACAAAAAGAATACGATTAGGTATAATTTTAGAGTATGAGGAACTCTCCTCACGATGTTTTTCTTCACTATTCGAAACAAATAAGGACTTACCTTACACACAGACAAATATTTAATTTAGAACAGAATAACCCAAAATCAGTAACTAAATCTCTTCAATTTGCTATGCTCGAATGCATATATTAAACTCTACTCAACATTTTCATTTTCGCGAGCAGTTTTTGGAAAGTATACGTCTTAGCTAATGAAATGAGATGTAGTGGTTACGCCGAGCTAAAATGTAGAGAAGTAGAGACTGAATATTGCCTCCAGACCAGAGATAGGACCGGTTCACACAGTGTGATACGGCTACGGCGCAGCGGCTGAGATAACGTGAGCATTGCTGCCCTGTGTTCATACGTATCTAATTGCGAGCGTGCTCAGGGTGAGCTCAAATTAAGCTGCTTATGCTTTACTAGGTATTTGAAAATACTTGACATCGACGTGCAAGCTGAGCTTGGTATAATATAGCATATATCAATGAAATAACAGAAAGCTCTCACGGCCCAAGCACATCAGACCTAGACACAGCGATTCGGCACTTTTCCGAGTTGTATTATCGAATAAACCATCTGCGATGATCGCAAGCAACCTTTAAAACCCACATTGAACGGTCTCCGCGTCATTTTTTAATCCTGTTGCGGCGCTGCTCCGCCTTGACTTCCTATTTAGCAAAATGATTATGGTGCGGCGCCGCACAACACCGTGTAAACCAGCTTTTACTTAGTTTCACTCACACAGGTTCGTAAGGTGCACCTGCTATTTTAGAGCCATTACGGGGTTAGTCACCGACTGAGAATGACTTTATTAAAAAGATTCTTTAGCAAGTCAGAGTAAATTTAGAATGTACCATAGAACTAAATTTATAAAGATTGGAACGTAGACTTCGTGTTCGGAATATGACCCATGTTCATTCTCAGTAGTAATACATTCACTAATGCACATAAGACTCTCTTATAATTATAAAAAGGCATTTAAGTAACTTGCATCTAAGTATTTACTTCTGCAGTTTTACTACAGTCATCTAAAGAAGGTGAGTGAACTTCGAGTTAGGTCGACATTCTACGTAAGATGTGTGATGTGTTGGTTGAACGTAGGATGTCCACCCAACTCACAATCCTTACTTGATAACGTACCTACAACGTAGGTACGTCTAGCTAAATATGATTAGCGCTTGGTTATATACGCGCCTTTACCTACATCAGATAAAATGAAGTCCAACGCTAAAACCATGCAAAATTTACTCGTGCCTGTATACAATATCCCTTTTTGCAACGAGTGAAGCTCGGTACCTCACTAGTAATTTTATTACGTGTGCTGGAGAATTTCCATTCTCTTCGACGGAGCGGCGCGGCGCTTGTATTATTGCAGTCGACATAATATGATTGTAATTAATCCTTTGTACTTTGTTATTGCTTTTAATGGTGTTCGTTATGTTAATGCGGAAACCAAATACGAATTAAATTTTTTATAAATTATTTCCGACAATAATCGAGGCGTATTTTTTGTTTTATTTTTGCCGGGATGAGGAAAACTTTGTAATATCTGTAAATTTTTATTCAATTAATCTTTACTGTGCATATTTTGTTAGAATTGCCTAATTTTATCGTATTTGTATGACTTAGTTTTTCAAATTGGAACAAGAAAAGTGTCCTTTATTAGATCAAAGTAGAAAAAAATCTCAGCTACTCCTGTATAAAAAGCAATATCACTTCACATACCTAACCAAAAGTTTAGAGCTAATTCGAAATGCTCGATCCCAAGCTATCAAAATATTTGCGATACATGACACAATTCTCAAAATTATTATTCCTTTCCCAGAAGGCGTTCAAGATGTATTAATGAATTAGTTGTCACAAAAGAGTTACCGGTTAATGAAAGATAACGTTGAAATTTATATGATTTCAATATTTAGTTCAGCGTCCTATGGCTAAATTGATGATAATTCATTTGCAATTTCCGTATAAATCAATCATAGAAAACTCCGCCACCTCGTTCAGTAAACAGAGTTTCACTCCTTGTATGATCCCCCACCAACCCTCTAATAACGCTCAAATCACGAAATAATCTAGATAAAACGTTAACTTCTTACGAGGATCAGCGAGGGCGATACATTTTCATCAACTTAATCCAGTTACAGGAGTCAGCAGCTTGCTCGTTATGATTCGCCGCGCGTTTAATCTAATATTGGCTGTGTGGGCCGATCGCATGTTTATGAGCCGCCATCACAGATCTATCGAGATGAGACAGGTCACTTCTCTCTTGTTGTTTCAGCCGTCAGACATACGAGAGACGTTTGGGACCGGCTTTCACCCAACGCGATCCTGTGCGGTCTTAATGAGGCCATCTGTCACCTATCCACCTTGAAGCTGGACGCTAGTCGGTTTTGGTTTTGGTGTTGTGTACTAGTTTTCACTCAAGACCTGTTTGATTCCAAGTCATTCCTCCGTGCTATGAGCCTTGCCAACTGCAATTTCAATCTTCTAATCCACTGAGCTATGTTCATAACTTTGGTTCTACTAATGTCTTCATTTCTGATTATTTCAACCTGTTACCTAAGTATGGAATTTCCTATGAAACTCTTTGCTTAAAATCACTACGCGTCATCACATATGGGCATCAAAAAACTAATTGTCCATGTATGGTCCGTGAATTTATTTTGCGGAGAACATAATAATATGCCTGTTTGTTACATATAAGTGTATCGCGCGCCGGATCAACACAAGGCTCTCTATATATCTATGGCAGCCTCCCTCCGATATTCTGCACCAGTGCTAGAAAAAAATATCTATGGGCCTACTTTTTTATTAGTTATCGCAGATGCTGCAGTACGTACGTCTGGAACAAATTGAACATTTTTCACTTAGATCATGGAAAAACATGGAGAAATATTTTTGTCATTGTCAAATAATGTTTTTAATACCTACGTACTACCTATATATTACAAATATCTTCACTGGTCGTGGACCGATTTGCATTCTTTTTCTATTATTCATATTGTCGTTAAAAATGCTCGTAAGATAGACGAGACGAGATAATACATTCAATTCTTATAATGAACTCTAATAATTGCAAAAATGTTTATAAGGTGTCACCCAGGGCGTGACATTGGGACTTGATTGTTTGAAATCGGTTTTAACCGCAAACTTGAAGAAATTTAAAGCCCTCCGTTTGTTTTAAAATTAACAAAGTATTTTAAAAGGGTTCCGTTTTTCACAGATTATGTTCTTCATTCATAAATCACCAGCTTCATGATCATAATTTTCGAATAAATATTATAAAATTCAAAAAGTGTCGGCCGTCGCCCGACCTGCTACGCCGGAGAAAAGGACGATAAGTAAGTAAAAAGGGGCAACTTCTCTCACCTTTCAGCTTGCATAATTTAATTACCTTACAATATAGAGGAGTCTCTACCGTAATGTTATTCTATAACCATGAAAGCCTCTCCCGTCGAGAAATATTTGTTTAGGCCGACACGAGTACATTTTTTCGAGGTATGCGAGCAGAGAACTGAGTATGTTTTCACAAATGAGTGTCGGTTTTTTTAAATGTGCTTGTAATTAGGAGAGGAAAACACGGGCGGATTTTTATTCCGGTGAAATAACAAGTCTGTGATTTGATCCTCTGCCGTTTGAGATAGAGGAAAGGTGAAGCCCCTTTCTCGTAAAGGGAAGGAAATTGCACAGTTCCTACGTCTAGGAGAGCCAGCTTTTTGATTGGGGATGTCGTACACGTTGTACGGGTACAGAGGTTGTTTTCCGACATTTTTCTGGTAGACTGAACTTAATGGAACGGTTCCAAGTAAACTCACAGCATTGCGAAATTAATTGTGACTTTTAACGTAGCTATTATTTTAGTCCGTCCAAGGTGGATTTTAGATGTCTGAAAATTTTACAGTCTAATAACTTGGGGCGAGATATTTCATCGAATTATCCCACGCGCTATTTGTTGGTAGGCAACGCTCTAGCTAGTTGGCAGAATAACTCTTTATTAAAATAACCTTTTATAATCCTGAAAACAAATTTTATATTTTTTGGTTTAATTTGATTATCATATTTCTGTGATGTTCGTTTGCGGTGTATAGTTTTTTATTTTATTTTTGTTTTATAATTTGCCTGTGGCTTTTTGGTACGGATTGATAAATTACATGTGCGCTATGTATTGATAAAATTTGGCGGTTTGATAATATTTGCAATTACTGTACCTACTGTACTGGCATTTTAAAAGGTAAGTACTCCGCTGCTGGAATGCTGCTACTAAAAGTTTGTATAATTACAAGTTCCAAACTATTGGTATGGGACCAAAATTTAAACCAACAAGAACCCTCACGATTGTAATGTGAATGTTAACCAGTAAACTAGTACGGATTCATACTTGTATTATTTGGTCTGTAACCACCTACTGCTGGGTACATACCTACTAAGAAAGAAGTCGTTCTAAGATCGAAAGACACATCTACAGTATATTTTTCAATATTCAGATAAATATAAACACAAAGACCATAGTCGACACCACGATAAAAAAAGACGAACCTATCCATTTTAGTCATTTATATTACTCAACTTTAAAAACATGTTTGATCTGCATGTTTTCCTAAGTACCGGCAGCACAGTATATGCCTTTTTTTCTTGGTTATTAAATACATAAAATTATTTCGGCCACGACCATACCACCTAATGCGGGTTCAAGCGAGATCTGCGTTTGATGTGACGCGTCTATATCGATGATATCAGAATGAATGTTTAAAAGGATCGGTGCCATCCATCATAGCACGTCGGCCCGCATCACTGCAATCTCACCATCTCAATCCAATATCGTGTCGGAGTGTTCGGATCCAATAAACGACGTGATGTATGACGAGGTTCGCGCTGCGCAAGTAATAGTAAGATTGTTAACATAACAGGAAAATGTGAGATCGGTGATCGATGTTCAGTACCGATAGTCCTGTAGGTACTGTCTAGGTAGGTACCGTGAAACTAGGTGGTACGGCGTCAAATAAGTCCCCTCTTTAGGGCACGGACGGGTGATACCCACCCTAAAAACATCTTTGCGCAGCCCAGAAAAATTGAAAGTCAATACATTCTATTTTTCTGGGGTGGGAAATAACAAGCAACTACCAAACGTAAAACTAAAAAAATTATAAAGTAGCACTAAAATTAAGCATCTAATAATATTGTGTTGAACACAGATGACTCTGGCACCAGAGTTATCTAAATGACATTTTTAACGATAATGAGTTTGTTAAACAATGGCATAGAAACATAATTATTTCAGGCCACAAAATATTAACTTTGAATTAAGTAAAAATATTGAAAAAAATGTTTTTTTTGAGATTAAAACTCATCGAAAGTACATCTAATTAAATAATAATAATAAAAAGCTCATAGATTTTTAACAGAAACGCTTAACACGTTTCTTAATTTTCTCAAAAACATACTTTTGTGCCCTAGTAGACCCTAGATCACTCTGATTCCTGCGTCGTCACATCGAATATAGCAATTGTATGTCCAATTGCCCACTACACGTAGGTTTACCTATATGTGCGGTATTGTGCAGGTTTGCTTACAGTCTTACTTATTTTCCAATATTTATAGACAAAAAAGCCTGTACAGCTTTTAAAATGATGAGATTTCATCTTCCTTATTTATCAATCTTTTCAACGTAAAATAGTGTACCTACTATGCATCCATTAAAAACTTACCATGGTGAGCAGAAAGGCAGCCAAAGGGCAGGGTAATATTATTTACCCAAGTGTTTGCAAACCCTATTCATACCGGAGTAAAGTTTACCCTTGCGGGTGGCGGTGAAAAGATGTAGAGTGCTCTCAGCCCCTTTTTGTGTAGCTACTTGATAATGTTTTAATACTTTTTACATTGAATCAAATGGATTAACAACCCGCCCTGCGGGCTGTACGTCTCAATTTGCGAGAACGGTGTCATCATTTTCAATTTATTTCATTTTTGCGCAATATATATCGGACTAGAGCTGTATAAATCTTATCTTTACTAATATGTTTTATAAATCTGAAAGAGTCTTTGTTGTTTTCTGTTTGATACTTTTCCATGCAGCATATGACTTACGCATCAACTCACAGAATTAGAACTTAACTAATTCTATGAATTGACTGGATTTTTAGCATGAACATAAGTCAAAGTTGGAGAGTGTCATTGTCTAGTATTACGCAGCCAAAGCTGGGAGTATGAGCAAGTAAAAACCAAAGAAAATTGTGTAGTTCAAACTCCTAACCGAGAATGTTTTTACAAAAGTTTTGCAATTACAACCGTATTTGTGTCAACCTCAAAGCGAAGATGTAAGTACAGAAATCAGACAAGTTTGAAGTTTTTAAAAGGAAAACTTATCTACCGCGGTTTCTCGCTGCCTTTTTCAGTCGAGAGATTGCAACCGAAGTTGTAAAACTACATTTACCTACATATAAACAAGATAATGTTTTGTCAAGGTATTTCGGTACTAAGTATAATTTAAATTATTTTATTAAGTAAGTACGTATAGGCCGGGTGGCTAGCCCTGGTGTCAGAGTTTTTAGGCCGCTCTAAGTCCTCTGACATGGCTAAACGATTAGAACAACCGGGACCTATAATTTAACGTTGCATCCGAGCCACGGTAGCGCTCAGTTGGGAAATGCCACCCGCGGTTACCCATCCAAATACTGGCCGTGCGGAACGTAACTTGATTTCAATGATCGCTGACTATCACCTAGTCAAACTATGCTACGAACGCTACGGCGGTGTCACCGAATTAAGTGGCGGTGTTGATATACTATTTTAATAATATCTCTAGTTTAAATATTTTAATGCACAAGTTACATTTATATGAAACGGTTTACTGGCTAGAGATCGCTTTGCATTAAAGCAATAAAACCACTAACAGTTACTTGGTAGTTAATTATAAGTTCCAAATGTTGTTCTTAGTGCAATAAGCAGAAGGTACCTATATCTATCTATGTACTTAAGTATCTACATTTAATATTTTTGTTCGCTGGCGGTTAGACAACGAAAACACAGCCGTTCCTTCTTTGAAATCTTCATTACATTTTAAATTGCCCTAATTCAAACAAAATAAACATCCCTTTTATCTTTGGTTAATTTCAGACAAACAATACTCATGCGGTCAATCGTAAATTTCTGCGCGGTATTTTTATAACCATTAAAAACACGCTTATGAATTGGAAACGAATCGATTACGAATGAGTGCACTAACGCCCTTTGAAAGCGCGCTCTTCCAGTCAAAATTAATAGCAATAGCTTGGTTTTATTGGTGTTTATTTAATTTTATGTCTATGTTTCTGAAAACCGCATACCGACGAGCGAGCTATCTTGCGAGCGTTTGCCCCGTTCAGAAGATATTCATACGAGATTAGTTTAAATGAAAACCGTCGAATGCGGCAGCGGGTGCATGCATGCAAGTGGCACTTGGATTAGCATGCAATTTTCCATATTTTGAACACATTTAATCCGGAATTACTTCCGGCCGGAGAGCTGCGGCGTCGCCCAATTTGGTGCAACATGATATAGCTACTTGCATTTTCTAAGTAAATATGAAAAGATTCGGTGGTTGAATGCATGAATGAACACTTTATTGTTAACACTAAAATACAATACAGAAAACTACACAGAAAGGAAAAAAAGCGACATAAACTAGTGCAACGAAGGGCGGCCTTATTACTTATAGCAATCTCTTCCAGGCTTGGTTTGTCAGTTTTTAAGCTAATTAAAAGCACATTGATAAAAAAATTGGAATAGAGTCACATACAAATAAATAAAAAGCATAATTTATAATTGGAAACACATAGGTAAGTAAGTTTTGTCGTTGCAGCTACCGAATAGGTAAGTATCTTTTTTACCTAGGTATATTTTGTCAATTGTGACCTAAAATAATATGAAGCTTAATTTTGTCAACAGCGGCTGCGGTGTAGATAAGTATAATTTAAGATTTAAATTATAGTTGTTGTAGAAGAGGAGGGAATTTATGTATTTTTCAATTCTGTGCAAGAAAAAGCGCCTACTCATCTTTTTTAGGGACCCGTACCTCAAACGGAAAAAACGGAACCCTTATAGGATCACTTTGTTGTCAGTCTGTCCGTCTGTCCGTCTGTCCGTCTGTCCGTCTGTCCGTCTGTCCGTCTGTGTGTATGTCAAGACTCTTTATCTCGGCAACGCGTAAAGATATCGAGTTGAAATTTAAACTGTATACGTATATTTATGGTCTCTTGGAGCTGTGTAAAAGAAAAACTTCTCAGTTATCGTTTAAAAAAGTTAGAGCCGTTTATGTCGTAAAAAACCGCATATTTCGAAATCAAAACCTACAGGGTACGTTCCGTTGATATAGAACTATGAAATTTGGCGAGAAGCATTATCTCACACACACAATAGAATAAATCTGAAAACTGTACATTTCTATTTAAATCACAAAAAATAGGGCCTCAAAATTCAAAGTGAGTAAATCGTATCATGTAAGGTATCATAAAAACTTCATTAGCACATGATAAAATAGGTTTTTAATTATTTTAACAATGTTTAATTTTCGATGTATGACGAGAAAAGTGTAAATAAAACGTTTTGTCGATGGTTATAGTAAAGAAATTTTAACAACTTACTTCCCAATTTTGTGAAATTTTCTGGATTTGTACGGAACCCTTGATGTGCGAGCTTGACTCGCACATGTCCGGTGTTTTTTACCTAAAGGCACAAAACAAAGGTAAAAGTTTTTCACATAACGCAAACAAATTGCGAACGAAAAAGGTGCAAACGAGATAGCTTTAGCCAAGGCAAGGTGTTAAATAGGTTAAGAGTAAGAGCTGGGCTCTAATTCAATTCAATTCAATGCCCTCCTCCTCACCTTCTCACTAAAATGGCGTGGTTCACTAATTAAAATTAATGCGCACCCAATTCACCGCCTACTACTCAAACCGCACGGCTGCCGCGTTTTTCTAAAATGGCACCCGTTCAATTAAAGTCAAGGGTCACTAGACGGCAACACGTCCGTGTATTTGCAATAGCAGTACGTGAAGTTGACTTTTCTACCAACTGGTATAAATGAGTAGGTTTTGAACTCGTTACAAGCATCTGAACGTGCCAACTTTTTCTTGATAATGATAATAAATTCGTTTATAAAGATAACCAAGTAAAATAACACCAGTATGGCAACGAGTTCAACGAGTTTTGTTTTTCTGCTGTTTTTATCATCTAACTATCATATATACAGCCAACTGTACTATAATTCAGGTCTAACGACAAAGTTTCAACACTACCTCGTCTTAATAAGTGTAATGAGATCTTAATGATGAACACGCAACGTTGCACGTCGTTATGGCGTTGTTGAAGTTAATTATTAACTATGTAGCGTGTACTTATTAGTTGTGTAGTTTTATAACTGAAGTATTGTACTTCATGGCAACTATTCTTTACCATCCGCAGCATTTCTGTAGCCCAATGCTGCATTCTGGGTATATGTATATTGTATATTATATTTCTTTCGTGTGCTGTTTCGGTCCTGAACCTACCAGCCCGGCTAGAATGCGCACCACGCAATATTTTTTCGACGCGTCAGAACGAGACAGCGTTAAAGCAAAGTATGTATCAGTCACTTTTTCGCACGTTAAAAAGGGTTCTTTTCGTGGCCTTTCGTAGTCGCATGCTGGTTTAGCCGGCTTACCAGGGTAATTTTGACCCGCGATTTTGATCATATCGTCGACTCACCTTGATGTTCATATTGATATTTATTAGCTTCCACAATATGTTACTAATAGGGTCCTGCTCAAATTTTGGACGACTCACGCTCCACGTAGGTAACTTATCTTTGCTTACTTACCTATACCTACTAGCTTTAACTGCGGTTTTCCTCATAATCCTTAATTTGTTTGTTTGTGTTTCCTTAATATAATAATTTCATTTTATAATTTTAATTATGCTATGTAACCCGTAAAATTGGTCATGTTGTAAACGTACGAAATTGCAAAGTAATACGTACTTAAAATTATAATTTATTTCCTATCTACCCTCTACTTATGACTTAATGAGAACTTTGGTAAATTCATTACTTATTGTTTAGATACAAGTTTTAAAAGGTGACATTAGCCTACAAAACACTGTAATATTGTGGTGAATTGTAACTTAGTTGGTTAACGCTAAGTTTTACAAAATATTGTATTTTTATTATGTTAATAAAGGTTTCTTAAAATCAAATCAAATCATATCAAAAATCCAATAAGACATTGAATTGACTTCTTTTTTGCCATATATGCTGCGTGTGAATAACAAACAAGCCAATAAACACACTTGCGGATTTTTAATATTAGAGAGGAATACATAATAATAAATAATAATAAATTCTTTATTGCATGATATAATAGCCACTTATTAATATAGTTGGTATACATAAATAATATTCACATTTATATTATCGGCTAGCAGTTACAAATCTAGTTAGTACACAGTACCTACACTAAGCAAAAGCTTGTATTGTAGATACTGTTTACCTTCAGGGAACTACATTAGCAGAATAAGATAATATAATAATAATAAAAAATAAAATAATATATAGTATATATCCGGAACATGTGTTCCGGAGGGTATTGACTGCATTATCCGCAGAAATGTATAGTTTGTGTGTGTGTACCTACGTGTGTATAGCACTGCAATACACGAGATCTCATGAGAGTCAAGGTTTGCAGTGCTACTTTTGTGTGTGTGTGTGTTTGTATGTGTGTGTTGTGCATGTATGTGTGTGTGTGTGTGTGTGTGTTGTGCGTGTGTGTGTTGTGCATGTGTTTGTATTGGTGGGTGTGCGCTTAAGTGATTTATATGTCAGTCTGTTGCTATCGCGTGACTACTAGCAGATTTTCTGTTTCGAAGTAATCTAGATTTGAAATCCATTAAATCCGAATCCAAATAAGGCGTTTTTTGCCTCATATATATTTAATGATGCGAAGTTATTAATGTGTTTGTTAATTTTATTGTAAATAAATGGGCCAAGAAACACTTTATGCCTTTGTGCCGACCATGTTCTGCAAAGCGGTTCTGATAACACTCTGTCCATACGCCTCTTAGGCATGTTAACCTCAGAATTGAGTGCTTTTGCATTGTTGTGTTGGGCCAGCGTGAGATTCATGATGTATAACTGTCTTACCGTGAGGACATTACTGTCTTTGTATAGTTGATAAGTAGGATGGAGAAAATGTTTACGCATTGCCACCTTAAGTACTGCCCTTTGTGCTCTTTCCAGTGTCAGCATATTATGTGTTTTAGATGCACCGCCCCAGATCCTAATGCAGTATGTTATACCTAATAGATCTACATATCGCATCATAGATTTTAAATATAAGCTTATTATCAGCCACAATGATGACATAATGATACTACGTAATATTTGTAAGAGGACTCTGGATGAATTAAGCTATAACCATTAGTAAGGTTAGTCATAGTCATAGTAATTGATTCATAAAACTAATTTACATGTCCAGCTTAATAATACAAACAATATTGCAATAACAATGTAGTAACCAAAATAACAATACTGATTTGATTAATAAAATGATATATGAGCTAGCGATTCAAGTAATCAGGAACCTATACAAACTGCTATGGACCTGCCTATATCATCTAGACTGCTACAGATACGCCTGTATACTAAAGTCCGTAACCTTATTACTGGTGTACTTTGCGCCAACGCTCTAGCCTATGGGCTATTTTAACAGAAGTGGCGGCAAACAAAGCTCGGGTCAGTGGCGATTATCGACGGCTGGCAGGACAATGGGCTCGAATAATTATTCAATTTGTTGCCTTTACGTCGCGTCGGCCCACTGCAGATAAAACACCAGCCATTTAACTTTCCTCCCTTTTCGCTCAAACCTGATTGTTGCTGTCGACCAGCTTTTGATTGTTGAATGGTATGACGTGAAAGCGGTAGTTTTTGGCCTTTGTCTCCTGTGACATTATCTGGTTTGTGTGTTTTTACTCTGCTACCTTAGGGGGAGAGTAGATACAGTTAGATGATAGCCTCTCCTCCTTATTATATGAAATGGGCAACCTGACATTTAAGATCTTTATTAATTCCAAAGTGACGAGCGGATAGTGCTGTGCCACCGAGGGCAAGCGCTATTTTTAGGGTTCCGTACCTTTAAAGGAAAAAACGGAACCCTTATAGGATCACTTTGTTGTCCATCTGTCCGTCTGTCCGTCTGTCCGTCTGTCCGTCTGTGTGTATGTCAAGACTCTTTATCTCGGGAACGCGTAAAGATATCGAGTTGAAATTTAAACTATATACGTAAATTTATGAATTCTTGCAGTTGTGTAAAAGAAAAGCTTCTCGGTTACCGTATAAAAAAGTTAGAGCCGTTTATGTCGTAAAAAAACGCATATTTAGACACTCACAAAAATCAAAACCTACAGGGTACTTCCCGTTGACATAGAACTATGAAATTTGGCGAAAAGCATTGTCTTAGAGTACACATATAGGAATAAATCTGAAAACTGAATATTTTTATTTAAATCACATAAAAATAGGGCCTCAAAATTCACAAAATATGGGTTAAAATTCAAAGTGAGTAAATCATATCATGTAAGGTATTGTAACCGTCGTTATGTATCTATATATACACATAACGTCTGTTCCATGTACCTATGCTATATTTTGACTATACACCTTATAAATTATTAACTAAATTTTTCTGTCTCTCTCAAACTTTGTAAAGTTGTTGTATTTGCTGTCCTTTTCATGCTAATGCGGGTTTTGAAATATTTATTGTCCTTTAAAAAAATTGAGTCGTGATAAGTTCTAGGAGGAATACCACGACAGTTTGCTGCTCAGTATTTTATTGGAGAATCTATAGCACTAAAGAATAAAGTTCAAAATTGCCATTCTCTGACACAGGTCAACCGCAAATTATTAGAAACCTTACATTTTCAAGTGTTTGAATTACAGGCTCTCTAAAATGCTGTAGAACATGTTAGCAGGTCATGTTTTTCCCTTTTTTATTTCCTGCGTTAACAGAAATATTGTTTTGAGTAAAAATCGAACACTGAGGACAGGGTTGTCACTGTCTCAGATGTATTTAATTATATTTAATTTCAATGGGATGTATTAAATTAGTAAAGAAGTAAATTTTTGAATATGAGAAAGTCACGATTCGGACATCATTGTTTTCTGTTATTTTACATACATTCGACATTAGGTCATTTTACTTATTCCTATACTATTTTTGTATTAAAGTAATTAAAAATATTAATATTAATGTCTGAACTTTATAAAATATGATAACGATAATCAAAATAGTTTAATTCGTTTTATACCAGTATAATCTTAGTTATGTTATTTAATGTCACGAAAAAATCATCGAACACTACAATCATAGTCTTACGTATTATTCTAAATACGAGTATGTAAATTATACTATTTTCTAATATCATTTTGAAAATTTATAAGAAAGCGAAAGTATGTATAAATTGAGAACCTCTCTTCTTTTGGTAGTTGGGCAAAAATATAAATGTGTTAACCCTAGTTGTCCTTTATGCAATCCATATTGACTGCCATAAAAAAACTTGAGTGGCAACTGTCGCGTAGAGACAGTATAAACTTAGACAGTAAGACAACTTGGTATGTTAATAGGGCATTAAATTTTATGGCGAAAATGACTTTCAATTAATGAAATAATGATAATTTATGGTTACTTATGTGCTGATTGATAGTAGTTTGAAATAGTTTTACGAAATAAATAAAGTATTTACAGGTATGGCGGCGGACTGTTATGTAAATATAACCTTATAGCTATATAAAATCAAATCACTTAATAATATAGTTACTGAAATACAAATAGAGTACTATGTCTAGATAGTCATTACATATTAGGTTTGTTTCTGTCGAAGACTCTATATTTGTAGCAAATTGACTTACTGGAAATAGCAATAATTTATAGCGCCAGAAATTTTTACAAAAACTAAAGTGATTTCGAGTGTTTCAATTTTTTCGTCCGTTTTGTACAAACCCATAAATATTTTTATAATTGATTTCTCAAGTATTTGACAGGCGTGGAATTCGTCGAGATTACAATTATTTTGTATGGGAAAAGCTAGGATTTTAGGGACAGTACGGGTTAGACCGCGGTAAACGATACTCGTTGAGAAAATAGTTCAGGTGTTAAATTATAACGCGTGTGAAAATTTGGAAATTAGAGCTCGCTCGCTTTGCTCATTTCCCAAGTGTATAAGTGAACAGAAAGCCTTCGTCGATTAAGGCATATTATAGTGTTTGTGTTGTGAAAGTGATATATCATAAATCTTTTGAGACCTTTGGCGATGCCTTTCAGTAATTCATCTTTGCAGTACCTAATAGCTAGCTTGAACAAATCAGATATTTGCTGTTGTTATATTTCATCTAAATTTTGTAATCAATTAATAGCTATTTCCTGCTGTTCTCCCGTACCAAAGATAAAGTTTTGCGTTACCTCAGGTCTCAGAAGGGTTTTCAACTAATGAATATTCTTTCAAGGTATTTATTTTCAGGTTTATTTTCCAAAGTGTTTAACTTCCAGATAGCGGTACTTACTATAAGTACGATACATTAGTCTCCGTTTATTTTCCATCATCTCATCAGATTAATTGATAGATAGACTACAATAGTGGTAGCGTAATGTCCTTTCTTTCAGAAGCAGTGCGCCTACTACGTTGGTTTTGGGCCATCTAAGGGTAGACTATTTATTAGTTTTCCTTATGTTAGGACTCATGTGATGTATGTTTGGAAAAGCTGAGTAAATGAGTGCTACTAAACATTTAATATCAGTTTTCATGTAGCTAGGTGGTGTTTTTTTTATAGTTCCGGTACAAATAAAATAATAACATATTTGAATGAAAACTTTTGATAACCTAATGACCTTCTACATCAGCTGATTTATCCTCATGATATATGTATATGTGAAACTCATTGTGCTGCACATAATATTATTATATTATTGTGCTGTTATGAAAATATAACAGCATGTACATCACTCCATAAGGAGGCCAAACATCTATGCAAGGAGATCAGACATCTACCTAAGGAGTTCCGAGTTCGTCTCTATTGAACGAGACTCAACAGATTAATGCATTCTCACTGCAAGTTCGTGTTTCACGGATGCAGTACGAGAATTTCATATTGTGAAATATCATCATCATCATCGTCTTCACTCTATCATATTGTTTCATATTGTGAAACATACAACATAATATGTATTGACAAAGGTATCTGGCTATCGAAGGTTTTCATCATAAACTAACACAAAACGGACAAAATCTTATTGGAATTAGGTCTCTTTTCCCCAAATGGAAACTTAATATGAAAAATCATTTTCTTACACACTTGCACACTATTTGACACTTATGAGGAGCCTGGCATAGGTTTTTGCCGCCGGATCTACGTGACGGGCACTATGAACTCTCGCTCCTTTCAGCAGGGTCAAGCCGGCCGCACAAGGAGGGGGGGAATTACACAGGACATCCGGCCGAAATAGTGGCCTGCTAGCGGCTGCTATCTCGCAACTGGATGTCCGAACATGCACTAGGTACACACACCACACGACCGTGATATTCCTGTAGGGATCTTTCGAGTCATAAGGAATCTCTTGGTCACAAAACTAGCTTAGGGAACCAAAGAATAACAAACTTTGAGAACCTTAGGTTCTAACCTTATCAAAGGAGTGTTTGGATGAATGACTGGATTAAGAGATGAATGAATGATGATCAGTAAGAGATAAGAAGGTTTGAATATTTAGTGTCTTTAGTGGCGTGGTTAGGGCTAAACCTGACGGATTTGTTGGCAACGCTTTGGAGTGGGGTGAAGGCTGGCAGGGAGCCTCACATTCTATTTCGCTTAGGTTTTCCATTTATAGATCTTAAAGATCTAAACTCCATATTCCATACCTGTCTTCCTTCCAGAGCTGCCGTCCTTATGAAAAGTGCAATAACTAACTTTGAGTAACTTTTGAGAAAAACGCGATAGAAAAATTTAAAATTGTTTTAAGTGTATCTCTGCCCTTAAGTAAGGTATCAACTTGAAATTTGCACAAGATTGTAGATAAAAATGTTGAGCATATTACCAGGTACTTCAAAACCGAAAATTATGTTATTTATGCTACTTAAATCACAAAATTGTTTTTCTGTTTAAAACAATACATCAAAAGTGTAAACGATTACCAGTCATAACCACAATAAGTAACATAGTTATTGTACTTTTTGTTAGTAAATCAACATATTTCAATTTAGACTAGCAGGTGCTTCTGAATAGTCTGTATGGTAATTCTAAGTATAAGTGCAATATTTGTCTGACTTATTGCAGTTTTCATTAGAGTTTAATAATTTTTATTGAATGTGATTCAAGTAAAAGGCGTTATTATGTAAGACAATATTTAATGTTGTACATAAAAATGAGATTCATTTATTTTTAAAACTAGCTGCCCGCCCCGGCTTCGCCCGGATATGATTGGAAAAAGGCAGACATTATAAGTATTGTGCATTTATATACCTACCACGTAATGTTGCTAAAGGTCATACACATGAACACCAACCAGATCTTCGATTCACGTGAAGACCTTCTCTATACTTGCAAAGTTGCCAATACATTGTCTACATTCGAGAACTTTAAAGCCCCATCGATCATTCGTTTTACGAACTATGTGTGTAACTACACATACCTATTCACTATCACTACAACATAAATTATAAATCGTCTGTATGTCGGTTCGCCTAACTAAGGTTTTCCAAATCTGTAGGTCCTACTACATAAATCGGCGCTTAAATAGAGGTGGTATATCCGTATATAGCCGTGGTAATCTAGTGGTAGTAACATCTATCTTATAATCCTGAAGTGGTAGTTTCAAATCCTGATCCCATATCAATGAGTTTCTTTGGAACTTATCTACGTAATTTCACACCACTGGCTTTCCCTTGGAGGAACATATCGTGTGGCAATCTGCATCCTTACGTCTGTAGAAGAAACTGGATGACATATAGGAATCCACCAACCCGCACTGGGTCAGCGTGGTGGATATTATTTTGAAAAGGATTAATACCAAGATATAAATTAAGAGCCCTTTATTGCAGTGGCATTTCTATGTATATTTTCATATAAAAGAATACTTATTGTGGCTTAACTATAACAGTTAGACATATGTCACTAATTTTTTTGTACTTAAATGATTCGATAGTTTTCGCAGCGTACGCGATGCAAAGAATATTTTAGGTAATTTTTTACACCTTGGGATACATTATGGGAGTTATAGTAAGGATCCCTATTTTTTTAGGGTTCCGTACCTCAAACGCCAAAAAAAGAACCCTTATAGGATCACTTTGTTGTCCGTCTGTACGCCTGTCCGTCTGTCTGTCTGTCTGTCTGTCCGTCTGTGTATGTCAAGACTCTTTATCTCGGGAACGCGTAAAAATATCGAGTTGAAATTTAAACGTATATACGTATATCTATGGTCTGTTGCATTGGTGTAAAAAAAACTTCTCAGTTATCTTTTTAAAAAGTTAGAGCCGTTTATGTCGTAAAAAACCGCATATTTAGCACTCACAAAAATCAAAACCTACAGGGTACTTCCCGTTGACATAGAACTATGAAATTTGGTGAGAAGCATTGTCTCAGAGTACACATAAAGGAATAAGTCTGAAAACTGTACATTTTTAGTTAAATCACTAAAAATAGGGCCTATGCATATAAAACTGTACATTTTAGTTAAATCACTAAAAATAGGGCCTATCACATAAAATATGGGCTTAAAAATTCAAAGTGAGTAAATCGTATCATGTAAGATATCATATATATTAACTTTATTAGCACATCCTAAACAGGTAATTATTTTAATAACGTGTTTGTACGGTACCCTCGATGTGCGAGCCTGACTCGCACTTGTCCAGTTTTTTTTAAATATTATATTATGTATCTTTCTATCAGTGAAAGAATTCAAATCGGTTCAGAATTTTTGAGCCTATTCGATGCAAACAAACAATCAAATATTTCCTCTTTATAATATTGGTATAGATTCGATTCGAGGTATAGATCGATAAACACGTCCGATAGCTGCTAATCATAAAGTCCTGGGGAGAAGCGCGGCCTCCGACGCGTTATTTGTAGGCACGCGCCGCCGCCGCGCCGGCCGGCCGGTAGGTACCTCCGCACCGCTATGTCCCTGCATTTTAAATCTGTAATATCTTCGGAAATATTAATTTAAATTACATGCTGTAAAGGACCATATTGATTTATATTGAATGGACAATGTATTGAAGGTACTTAATTGGATAAGGATTAATGTTGTGTTGCTTAAAATAACCTCCTAAATAATCCATTTTTTTTTCGTAAAATTTAAAGGATAAAAATGGTTATTGTGGGTTATCCTTAAGAGATAGACATATACCATCGCGGACTTTTTTGTTGACCTTTTTAAGGTGTACAATACTGTAGTACATTATTTTGATTTATCTCGTGGGGTTCAGTCAGCGTTTGCAATGTAAGCGCAAAAAAATGTGTTTATTTACGACATCACATTAGAAACCTGTAAATTCATCAGTGTTTCTCTGCAATATTATGCATGTATTATACATATAAACCATCCTCTTGAATCACTCTATCTACTAAAAAAAAGCGCTTCAAAATCCGTTGCGTAGTTTTGAAGATTTAAGGAAACATAGGGACGGACAGACAGCGACAGCGACTTTGTTTTATACTATGTAGTGATAGTGATGCTACGTATGTAAGATTTAATGACTGTAAAATAGTGATTTTAAGTACTTAATCTAAACTAAGTGTCAGTCATATTACAATTTTTATTAATTTAACAATAGTCATCTTCATACTTATATTTAACACAGTGCACAGTGAGATCAATCTGACAATCAGTTAAAAAAAAATATGTACGACAATCTACATGACGCAAAGGAGTGGTAATGTGTTTATCAGCCTATGTATTATGTATGTATGTTCCTTTGAAGCACTACACATACTAAACGCCTGGGCCAATTATTATGATTTACACGTCAATTGATTCCTCTTAGTCCGAGTTTCACTAAAAATATCACGTTAGTGAAAATTTAATATGGCGTGGCGACTACTAGACGCCATATCGTGGAAATTAACAAAATAAAAGTCAACAAACTACTGATGTAGTTTGTTACCCCACTTGATTTTGAATAGGTATTTAAAAATCAATTTTAGTTTTCTCTCAACAATTCTGGATTCACCTGACCGTTTAGGATCTATATCGATTTAAAGTTTCGTAAAACAATTCTGACATACAGGTTTTGGACAGTAGAAATTAACAATGAAAAGACGAAAACTTTTACGTATTTAGTCGGGTTTTTTCGGTTGATTTTTTTAACTATTACTTTATAGTGCCTAATTTGGATTGATCTTTGCTCAATCCAAATTTGGCACCAGAATTCAGAGACTTCAGGTTTCATTCAACTTCAAATTTAACCAGAACTCTCGTCTTGTTAAAGGCACTAAATCTGCTATGATTCTTTGCTTACGCTCTTTGGCAATACCTCTTACAGAGGTTTTGCTTTCAGCATCAACAATTGGAAAACATCGTTTTTTTATTATTTTTACTTGAAGGAAATCCTGTTCTATCCAGTCACAATCGTCATGCATCTCTTTATACCTTAAAATAAAAGATTCTCTGTCTGCCCTAACCATCACCATGTGTTTCAAATACACCCTTGGTTCTTTATTTCTTATTTTATGTCATCATGACTTTTACTCTGTTTTTGTTCGAGTTACTCATTTTCACCGCGTCTGCGAAGTCCTCAAAGTCATAAACGTTTTTCTTCTTTGTTACGGATTTTTTGACTTGATTGTGGAAGTGATCGGCAGATATGTACGTAATATGGCCGGGCTCAAAATATTTCACTGTAATAGATTCTGCAGACATAAGTTCGCTGTTTACTATGTTAACCAAAAAACTCATGATCCCTTCAACTATGTAGTTGAAATATTGGGATTTAGTTTGTGTAGGAGTACTGTATCGCTTGTTTCTTCTAAAAATAAACGCCATTACTTTACCTATTACTTTAAAATAATAGTGAACTTTCAAATAACTCGCCAACTTTTCTTAATATAAGTGCAATAACTTGTAATTATTGCACTTATGACTAGGAGACGGTATCACAAAAAATAAATTAATCTATATACAAATGCTGTATAACTCTAAGTTATTGTCTTTATGGCTAGTAATTATGACCTAAATAATAGAATTTAGACTTTACCTTACCTCAACTCAAGTTATTGTGGTCTTGCTTGGTAAACTAACACAAAGTTCCTAATATATTGCAGTTATGCTTAGCAATAACTCGAGATTTTCAATAGATACGTCAAAAATGTCTAAGAAGAAAATGTAGAGCTTTTTTTTCTGATCACGAATATGTATATAACTCAATTTGGCCAAAAAGTCGAGTTATTGCACTTTTCATAAGGACGGCAGAGAGGTTGGTGTTAGCAGCGATGCAGTTTGGCGCAACTCAAAGGAGCAGATAATATTATTCTCACTGCACTAATGTTATTAATCAGTATTTCTTTTAGCATAAAGTTGGCCACGAAGAGAGAAGAAGGACAGACTGCGGATCACCGATCGCTGTAGCTGTAAGGAGTAGCAGATAGCCGGAATCAAGCTAAGTTGCATGCTTTTATTTAACTCTATTTTCTTTATTTCATATTGTCACATGCATCGTAATAATTTGTCGTATTCAAATTTACTTCATTTCATTATGTGTTTTATGTGCTGAGCGAATGTATATTTTTATCTTATACTGAGACTGCATCTAATTTGAATCGTATTGAACTTATTTCTATTTTGTTTTGTTCTCTTTTTTTTTAATTTTATTTCTGTGTCTATTTATGATACAAAGAACTGGCAACACCTATTATTTTCTGATTATTTATAGATTCATATAGGCTAGTGTTGAAACTAATTTAGGTCCACTATTTATCCAAATTTTTATTCTTTAAACACAACGTAAACTTCACACAACGTATAAGGGTCCATTTGAGTTTAATATTTTCTAGACGATCACATTATAAAACTAGACGATCACGTTTATCTTGGCCAAGTAATTAAATAAATAATTAATAAATAGGAAATAGCGTTACAGTGGTGCCGTGACGACCAGGATATGCGTCATTAAAATTTTAATTAACTTGATTAAAATACGCATTAAAAGATACCTGAGTTACTATGGTAGTTAGAAAATTTATCAAAAACAAATTTTTCAACTAAAGAATTCTATTCCAATTCAAACAACGAAAATCCTTTTACATTTCCAATAAGTTCTTACTATATTATTCTTATACTATTTAACTAATCGCATAATAGTAGAGGAATGATAAGATGTATGAAGTCGCAAAAGTTATTAGATTGTTAATAAATGATAATGTCTGTCTTAGTCAGTCAAATTAATAAATATGAATACTATTATTCAACTTGAATTTATAATATAAAATAGATGATATTAGATTACAACTATAATTTAGGCATATTTTCTTATTTGCTTGACGATATTAGTATTTTGCATTATCAGGTTAATATGTAGTTGCCGTTTATTTTTCAAATTGTATATTTTGTTTGTTTGTATGTTTGATAATGGTAGGATGTCCACTACATAGACCTCCTTAAATAGATCAGGTTGTATTTCAAATAAGAAACCATATTTTCTTTACTTGTATTGTTTTGTTGTTTGTTTGTTTGATAACGATAGAACGTCCACTACCGGACATAGGTCTCCCTAGATATATCAGATTGTAGTTCGAATAAGACATCACATTTTGTTTTCTAAATTAGTTCTTTGTCTTTTGTTTAATGGCGATTGGACGTCCACTACTGGACATAGGCCTCCACAAATAGGTCACAGTGTAGTTCGAACAAAATATCATATTTTGTTGTTTATATACCCTGTAGTAAATTAATGCAAATATTTACTTTAAAAACAGAGCACACAGGGGTGACACTCGTATATCATAGTTGGGCGACATTCTAGTGTGTGACTATTTGTCGGGTTTAACCTCGACTTAAGAGCAGGGTTTTATGAGCTGCAGTAATAATAATTTTTCATACGGTTTCTTGCTTTTTCGAGGAAAATTATTTGACCGATTCCGTATAACGTTTCATAAAGTAGTTTCTTTTTACAGAAAAAAAACATTTTGAACATTTTACCATTTGTCAAATTTTTCATAAGGCCAAACAACTATTAGACGAATAAAGTTTCGCCGAATATTGTCATATTGAAGATTAAAAAAAAAAAAATAATAAGCTATGTTACGTTAGAACATGACAAACAACTCACCAGCCGAACGAGCGAAGCGAGTGTACCACTGTAGCGGCCGGTGAAGTATCAGCAGCAAATCGCTGATGCAAATTAGGTGTGAAACAAAAGTTACCATCATTATTATTAGCAATAGGACCGATTGGAAGCGGCTTGCATCCAACATGGTTTAGTTTAGTTACTGATTTAGACATTTGTTTTCTCTCAATCAATATTTTTGTAAGTTTTAAATTCGAATCAATTTTCGCTTTGTTCAAAACTAGATAAAATACGTACAACTCTTTTAATTCACGCCGTTTTCTCTCTTTCTGTAAATCTTAGGTCGTTTTAACGTTAGTTTAAATACTAATGAAGGGCTAGTTTTAGAATGCCACATTTGTCTAAATTGTATTGTCTTAAATATATTTATTGTTTTGTTCAAACTCGGATCTCGGGAACCTCGAGTTTTTGAAGAATTTAGATGTAGATTCTAGAGAGTTCTTCTGTTAAGTACATAATATAGTTAAGTTATCGGTATAGGAAGAGTTTCCGATAAAACGCGAATTCATTTTTCATTTCGTCTTGTGTAGCGGAGCTTAGTTGCTCTCTAGGTATCAGATTCAGTTTCACTCGAGCCAGGTTTTGCATAACTATGTATATAGTAAATAAATATTGATAAATGTTTAGCTAGTAACATAATATAATTACAATTCTCAAAAATATTTATTCAAATAGACTGAAAAAAGAGTTAAATTTACAACTTGTACAAAAGAAAAATATAGGTCAATAGACGATACGAAGCTTGGAATGTCACAGATGTGGCACTTAAAGTGTTAGAAAAAAAAGGTTTTGGGTCGATGAACTTGCAAAAAAAGGGGTCAACGAACGATACAAACGATGGAATGCACTTGAAAAATAAAATGTAGATCAATGAACAGGTGGTTGAACATCTGCATCCAGCTAACAGTTTCTGTAGTTTCAGTTTACATTGACCTTAGGGATAACATGTGTTACATTTTTTTGGGTTTCTCTCTATTTTGCTTGCTTGCGAAATTTATATTTGTTACGTTTTAGACAATATTCTTATTGCAATTATATTATTTAAATACAGATAGGATACTTTAAAGGAAGAAATGTTAATATCTTAGTTGGACACTTTTGCAGGTAAATGAGTTGGATTTATTTTTGCGCTTGTTTTATAACTTTATAAAATAAAGTTTTCTAGTCACATGAAGTCGGCGAATTGACTGTGAAAAAAAAAATAGGTGTAAATATAGTAGGTGTAGGAACAGAATATAATAATTATTTGCTTATTTTAGTGGCTCTGTAAAAAAAAATGATATTGACTAAATTTTTCGTTTCTTTTTTTTGACGAGAATGTAGGAGGTTCTCAATTCGACGCGTACATTATGTACATATATTTATTTGGATGACCACGCATAGTTTTTACAGCCTAATCAGATTTCAAATATTTTTTTTTTACTAGATGGACCATACTAAGGTAAGGGTAAGGTAAGGTCCGACAGGCGGTCTGTTTAAATTTTATCAAAACCGGCTGAGCAATTTTGAATAAATCAACAATGATGCGAAAATTGCCATATCGAGTCCAGCGATCTGTACGGATTCTATATGAAATTGAGGTTGGTTATGACATTTCTTTTTTTTCGCGAATTAATAGTTATTATTTTTTCTGTTTTGTTTGTTTTTCAATACATTGATAAAGTAAACAATTAGAGTGCACTTTTGGATACAATGACTCTATAATGTATCGAATTGATAAAATAACATGAATATATTTTACACATTGACAATTTTATGATAGTAAAAGTAAGGATACATTTCAAATTATTTCTATTAAGAGTGTTTACCGTCCTTCTCTCTAAGGGGTGATTGATTGTAATTTTTTTTGAGGTGTTTAACGTCTAAAAATCTAAGGGGTGAAGGGTTGATGTAGTTTATAGTTGAACAATGTTGACTAGCACGATTTTGCGATGTTTACCGTCCTTCTCTCTAAGGGGTGATTGATTGTAATTTTTTTTTGAGGTGTTTAACGTCTAAAAATCTAAGGGGTGAAGGGTTGATGTAGTTTATAGTTGAACAATGTTGACTAGCACGATTTTGCGATCAATGTTTTTTTTTATGTATATGGCTAAAGGTCTAAGGGGTGTCTAGGTTATGTAGTATAGAGTGAAACGATATCTAGGTTTTATGAGTGATTTTTCTTTTATGTGATTTTCTCCGGGTTTCCACTTTTCAAAAGAAAATTAAAAAAACCCGTCTAAACTCAAAGGGGTGATCTGTAACCGTCGTTATGTATCTATATATACACATAACGTCTGTTCCATGTACCTATGCTATATTTTGACTATACACCTTATAAATTATTAACTAAATTTTTCTGTCTCTCTCAAACTTTGTAAAGTTGTTGTATTTGCTGTCCTTTTCATGCTAATGCGGGTTTTGAAATATTTATTGTCCTTTAAAAAAATTGAGTCGTGATAAGTTCTAGGAGGAATACCACGACAGTTTGCTGCTCAGTATTTTATTGGAGAATCTATAGCACTAAAGAATAAAGTTCAAAATTGCCATTCTCTGACACAGGTCAACCGCAAATTATTAGAAACCTTACATTTTCAAGTGTTTGAATTACAGGCTCTCTAAAATGCTGTAGAACATGTTAGCAGGTCATGTTTTTCCCTTTTTTATTTCCTGCGTTAACAGAAATATTGTTTTGAGTAAAAATCGAACACTGAGGACAGGGTTGTCACTGTCTCAGATGTATTTAATTATATTTAATTTCAATGGGATGTATTAAATTAGTAAAGAAGTAAATTTTTGAATATGAGAAAGTCACGATTCGGACATCATTGTTTTCTGTTATTTTACATACATTCGACATTAGGTCATTTTACTTATTCCTATACTATTTTTGTATTAAAGTAATTAAAAATATTAATATTAATGTCTGAACTTTATAAAATATGATAACGATAATCAAAATAGTTTAATTCGTTTTATACCAGTATAATCTTAGTTATGTTATTTAATGTCACGAAAAAATCATCGAACACTACAATCATAGTCTTACGTATTATTCTAAATACGAGTATGTAAATTATACTATTTTCTAATATCATTTTGAAAATTTATAAGAAAGCGAAAGTATGTATAAATTGAGAACCTCTCTTCTTTTGGTAGTTGGGCAAAAATATAAATGTGTTAACCCTAGTTGTCCTTTATGCAATCCATATTGACTGCCATAAAAAAACTTGAGTGGCAACTGTCGCGTAGAGACAGTATAAACTTAGACAGTAAGACAACTTGGTATGTTAATAGGGCATTAAATTTTATGGCGAAAATGACTTTCAATTAATGAAATAATGATAATTTATGGTTACTTATGTGCTGATTGATAGTAGTTTGAAATAGTTTTACGAAATAAATAAAGTATTTACAGGTATGGCGGCGGACTGTTATGTAAATATAACCTTATAGCTATATAAAAACAAATCACTTAATAATATAGTTACTGAAATACAAATAGAGTACTATGTCTAGATAGTCATTACATATTAGGTTTGTTTCTGTCGAAGACTCTATATTTGTAGCAAATTGACTTACTGGAAATAGCAATAATTTATAGCGCCAGAAATTTTTACAAAAACTAAAGTGATTTCGAGTGTTTCAATTTTTTCGTCCGTTTTGTACAAACCCATAAATATTTTTATAATTGATTTCTCAAGTATTTGACAGGCGTGGAATTCGTCGAGATTACAATTATTTTGTATGGGAAAAGCTAGGATTTTAGGGACAGTACGGGTTAGACCGCGGTAAACGATACTCGTTGAGAAAATAGTTCAGGTGTTAAATTATAACGCGTGTGAAAATTTGGAAATTAGAGCTCGCTCGCTTTGCTCATTTCCCAAGTGTATAAGTGAACAGAAAGCCTTCGTCGATTAAGGCATATTATAGTGTTTGTGTTGTGAAAGTGATATATCATAAATCTTTTGAGACCTTTGGCGATGCCTTTCAGTGATTCATCTTTGCAGTACCTAATAGCTAGCTTGAACAAATCAGATATTTGCTGTTGTTATATTTCATCTAAATTTTGTAATCAATTAATAGCTATTTCCTGCTGTTCTCCCGTACCAAAGATAAAGTTTTGCGTTACCTCAGGTCTCAGAAGGGTTTTCAACTAATGAATATTCTTTCAAGGTATTTATTTTCAGGTTTATTTTCCAAAGTGTTTAACTTCCAGATAGCGGTACTTACTATAAGTACGATACATTAGTCTCCGTTTATTTTCCATCATCTCATCAGATTAATTGATAGATAGACTACAATAGTGGTAGCGTAATGTCCTTTCTTTCAGAAGCAGTGCGCCTACTACGTTGGTTTTGGGCCATCTAAGGGTAGACTATTTATTAGTTTTCCTTATGTTAGGACTCATGTGATGTATGTTTGGAAAAGCTGAGTAAATGAGTGCTACTAAACATTTAATATCAGTTTTCATGTAGCTAGGTGGTGTTTTTTTTTATAGTTCCGGTACAAATAAAATAATAACATATTTGAATGAAAACTTTTGATAACCTAATGACCTTCTACATCAGCTGATTTATCCTCATGATATATGTATATGTGAAACACATTGTGCTGCACATAATATTATTATATTATTGTGCTGTTATGAAAATATAACAGCATGTACATCACTCCATAAGGAGGCCAAACATCTATGCAAGGAGATCAGACATCTACCTAAGGAGTTCCGAGTTCGTCTCTATTGAACGAGACTCAACAGATTAATGCATTCTCACTGCAAGTTCGTGTTTCACGGACGCAGTACGAGAATTTCATATTGTGAAATATCATCATCATCATCGTCTTCACTCTATCATATTGTTTCATATTGTGAAACATACAACATAATATGTATTGACAAAGGTATCTGGCTATCGAAGGTTTTCATCATAAACTAACACAAAACGGACAAAATCTTATTGGAATTAGGTCTCTTTTCCCCAAATGGAAACTTAATATGAAAAATCATTTTCTTACACACTTGCACACTATTTGACACTTATGAGGAGCCTGGCATAGGTTTTTGCCGCCGGATCTACGTGACGGGCACTATGAACTCTCGCTCCTTTCAGCAGGGTCAAGCCGGCCGCACAAGGAGGGGGGGAATTACACAGGACATCCGGCCGAAATAGTGGCCTGCTAGCGGCTGCTATCTCGCAACTGGATGTCCGAACATGCACTAGGTACACACACCACACGACCGTGATATTCCTGTAGGGATCTTTCGAGTCATAAGGAATCTCTTGGTCACAAAACTAGCTTAGGGAACCAAAGAATAACAAACTTTGAGAACCTTAGGTTCTAACCTTATCAAAGGAGTGTTTGGATGAATGACTGGATTAAGAGATGAATGAATGATGATCAGTAAGAGATAAGAAGGTTTGAATATTTAGTGTCTTTAGTGGCGTGGTTAGGGCTAAACCTGACGGATTTGTTGGCAACGCTTTGGAGTGGGGTGAAGGCTGGCAGGGAGCCTCACATTCTATTTCGCTTAGGTTTTCCATTTATAGATCTTAAAGATCTAAACTCCATATTCCATACCTGTCTTCCTTCCAGAGGATGGTGTTAGCAGCGATGCAGTTTGGCGCAACTCAAAGGAGCAGATAATATTATTCTCACTGCACTAATGTTATTAATCAGTATTTCTTTTAGCATAAAGTTGGCCACGAAGAGAGAAGAAGGACAGACTGCGGATCACCGATCGCTGTAGCTGTAAGGAGTAGCAGATAGCCGGAATCAAGCTAAGTTGCATGCTTTTATTTAACTCTATTTTCTTTATTTCATATTGTCACATGCATCGTAATAATTTGTCGTATTCAAATTTACTTCATTTCATTATGTGTTTTATGTGCTGAGCGAATGTATATTTTTATCTTATACTGAGACTGCATCTAATTTGA
The DNA here is from genome assembly GCA_949316475.1 of Hypomecis punctinalis. NCBI lineage: Eukaryota > Metazoa > Arthropoda > Insecta > Lepidoptera > Geometridae > Hypomecis > Hypomecis punctinalis. The sequence goes on along the minus strand of OX438801.1, from coordinate 16,161,692 downwards.
ATCGTATTGAACTTATTTCTATTTTGTTTTGTTCTCTTTTTTTTTAATTTTATTTCTGTGTCTATTTATGATACAAAGAACTGGCAACACCTATTATTTTCTGATTATTTATAGATTCATATAGGCTAGTGTTGAAACTAATTTAGGTCCACTATTTATCCAAATTTTTATTCTTTAAACACAACGTAAACTTCACACAACGTATAAGGGTCCATTTGAGTTTAATATTTTCTAGACGATCACATTATAAAACTAGACGATCACGTTTATCTTGGCCAAGTAATTAAATAAATAATTAATAAATAGGAAATAGCGTTACAGTATCATATAAAATAACTTCATTAGCACATGCTAAAACAGGTTTTTAATTATTTTAACAATATGTTTGTACGGAACCCTCGATGTGCGAGCCTGACTCGCACTTGTCCGGTTTTTTTTTAAACAGGATATAAGTTTGCGTTTGACTACAATCTGCTTGATGTTAAGCAGATATGCGGTCTAGAGCACGCTCACCTGTTACCTGACCACTTAACCACCTAAATAAGTAAGTTAACCACATAAATAAGTTGGTTTATCTACATTTTTATGTAGCTTATGTTATGCCAAAAATAAAACAAACATTTCACTTCATTTGGAGCATTGAAATTCCCGCTAGCCGTAGTAGTAGTAGTAGTCCAGCCGCTTAGTTGTATATACAGTTAGTGAATATATCTTTGGTAATATAATTTCCTTCTATCCATTTATCAGCCATAGAACGTCCACTGCTGGACATAGGCTTCCCCTATAGATCTCCAATTAGACCGGTTGATAGTGGCTTGCATCGAGCACGATCTTGCGGTCTTAATAAGGTCACCCGTACACCTTGTGAGTGGACGTCCTACGCTGCGCTTGCCGATACATGATCTCCACTCGAGAACTTTTTGACCCCATCGGTCATCAGTCCTTTTTGCCCTGCCCACTGTCAAACTTGCCAATCCCCTGGGCTTTGTCGGCAACTTTGGTTCTTTTACGGATCTTCTCATTCCTGATTCGATCTCGCAAAGAAACTCCGAGCATACTTCAAAGATCGTTGGGCTACTTGGAGCTAATTAATAAGGCCTATAGTAAAAGACCGCGTCTCAGTTCCATAAGTCATCACTGGCAACACACACTGCTCGAACACATTCGCAATTAACCTCTTTCTTGAAGTTGGACCTGTCTAACTGGACTACTTATCCTAGCTAGACGTACGAGTCAACAACTTCAGGAACCGAGTTTTCAACAGATATTGGGGTGGGTGCAACATGGGTCTTGCACATGACCTTTGCCTTGTCCATGTTCATTTTGAAACCCACTTGTTGAGAGATCCGATTGAGGTCTTCGAGCATCGTGCTGAGCTCTTCCATGACTACTATATTGTTGGCAAAACTATTGTGATGTATTCGCCATTAATATGAAAATAATAATAATAATAGTTTATTTGTTCCAAGGGGACGCTTAGGCTAAATTAAGTACGCTGCACTCTGCACTAGGTCTCCGAGGAGCCTGTGTTGCAGAGTACAGTTTCATTTTAATATTTTAATTACAATTACATTTACAATTTTTAATCCTATGTGAGCATTCAATACCTACTGTAGTAGTGTGTGTGTGTGTGTGTGTGTGTGTGTATGTGTGTGTGTGTGTGTTTGTGAGTGTGTGTGTTTTCAAGTGTATCAGCTGTTCATTTGGCCACTCATCACTTCATCGTCTCCAGTAACCTCTCCGTCTTGTCGTAATCCATGGTTGACAAAAAATCTACTGTCCTCTTATTGCACTCAAATCTGTTGGCATTTGCAATCTCTATAACTTTGCTGACTTTATTATATAGAAACGGACCTAAGTGATTTATGCTCATGGCACCAAATTTGGTTCTAAAAATAAAATAATTTAAACTAATAGAACCCATTGGTTGTATTTAAATCGTATTGTTGAATGTGAATACTGAAAAAAATAAATAAATAGGAAGTAATTACAGTATTGATCAAAAGATGTACATTAAGTACCCATTCTCCTGCGTGAAGTGCTTAACGTGAAAAAAATTAATTTCACAGAATTTTGTTTGTATGGAGGCAACCTACATACATATTCGCTTAATTGGGTAATTTGATCATTCATAAATGGATACAACAACACCATAAACTAAAAAAAATAACCAGGACATTTTGAGGGGATGGTGTAATCAAATTTTCACAGAAAGAAAAAAAAACACAAATAACATTATGTTCGTAAATCATTGTTAAAAGTAGGCTGACACCTACTCACACCCACACTAATGATATTTTCAGTAAAAACAATCAGTAAAGAAGTCATAGAGAAGAAAACTGATAGCAGTACGAGTAAACACGACCCTAAGTCATATCCCTGTATAAAAATAATTTGAAGTTTCACCTACCTTTGTTTTTATCTTGGAAAAACATTTACTCTTAATTATTTTCCCATAATTTCTCCGTATTTCAGATGAAAACCTTAACAACAATTTAATTAAACTTAATAAACACGATAACAACCTAATCCTGTGAAGGTTCTCCTTTGTAATCTCAAAATCTAGCTTATCACGATTCTTAGAATCTGTTAACATCAAGTTAAGCGTAGTTCAGACAGATTTTTGTGAAAAGGACATGTTTGCAAAATGTATGGAGGCTGGTATAATAATAATCAAAAATTCTAACCACAACACTCGTTACATTTCGAGAAAGTACATATTTTTCTGAGTCTGTTACATCAGTTAAAATATAAACGATTCCTCCGATTTTTTTAAATTAATTTTAAAATTTATTAAGATAAATATATATATTTGTCTCAATAGGTAGTTTATCTCTATCAACCCTGATTAAGTAACCTCCAAATTGTTAAATAAAAGCATTTTTACCAATTAGACACAGTATTTTTTTGTCACATTGTACCTACTAACTGGTCACACTGGTAGGTTATAAATAATTTTAGCAAATTAAGAAATGAATGTGGATGAATCACCTACTACCATTAGTAGATGATTAGTAAAATAACGATAGAAACACTTTTGTTTCACACACGATAGAAACAGTATTGCTAAACTAGTAAAAATAAAAGGTCGTATTGTTATTTTTCATAAAATTCATTTTTCACATTTACAAAAAATGGAGGGATGGAAAAATCTAAATTAAATATTTTTGAAAAACCCATAGAACAAGCTTTCTAATGATGTATATATCATCTGGGTTAGATTTTTCTCTGTATAATATACCACTTGTGGACGTCACCTTTGTTATAGGCGGCAATTCTACGGCAACGGCTGAAAATAAGATTAAAAACTATACTCCACCAAAATCAGAGATTTCCAAAAGAAAAAAATGCTTCAAAACGTGTGTTATTTTATTATAAACAATTGCTACAGTTTCGGAAATTCGCATGTTATTTTTTTTTGTTTAATAATGTGAAATTGCGCGACCGACATGGAATTTGGCATATAAAATCCCCTCAAGCGTAGTTCAGGCACATTACTGTGAAAATTCATCATTAACATTATTAGGTGAGGCCGGGTGGAGCTGGCATGCAACAATAAAATACCTCTGTCTACGTCGACAAGACCCCTCGTCAAGGAAAGGCACCCTCTAATGAAACTATATTTTGTGCTCAATAGTTAACTTTAGAGAGCTGGATAGTGTGAATTAATTCTAAAGCACCTACTTCCATTGTTGTTCCTAGGGGCGGTGGTCAATAGTATTGTTTTTTTGATAAAATGTAGTGTTCATAGTGTAGATTTAATTTAGTTTAATTTGACTAACTGTTCGTTAGCGATCATCGAAGTTAAGCACTTCGGATGGGTTACCACTGGTGGCATTTTCAACCGAGCGTTACTGTGGCTTTATGTCACGTTAAATTGTAGGTCCCGGTTGTTTTAACCGTTTAGCCATGTCAGAGGACTTCGGGCGGCTAAAAACTCTAACACCGGGGCTAGCTTGTAAGAACTTACTTTTCTGATAAAGTTAAAAACTATTTGTGTATATTATTTATTCGCACCACTTCAAAATATACTCCCAAGGTGGTACTATTTAAATTATACAGAAATCGGCAGAGTCGTTTTTGAAAAATCAACAATAAGGTAAACAATTCGAGTGAAATTTTCGAACTTTGTCCACCTTGGAAGGCGGTTTTGCCATTTTTTGCGAAAAATTTACTAACTTTAAAAGATTATAAACTAAAACAGTATTTGCTTTAGTAAGGTGTTATTCTTCTTTCATATATATCATATATTGTATATATTGTACAAAGTTCTACTATCCCTTTCCGTGTTATTTCCGAACAAACTGCCAAGATATCCGGAACAATTTGTTTACGCAACTCCCATTAGCGGGAAACTCTATATCCAGCCACCTCGAACCATTCCCCGATGCGAAACGCATCTACCTAATTGTGGAAAGCCAAGACATAAGAGGTCTCATCATTATCCGTCAGGAAAACAAATAGTCTGACACACACTCATCAATATTGTCACGACATTATTATAACTGTAGGACTTAGGGCTTTAGGGTGGACGTACTTAGGGCAAGACGAATGCCAAGAAATACATTATGGTATTTGCCATGTCAGCGGCCTTCAGGCGGCTTAAGAACTCTGACACCAGAGCTAGCCACCTGGCCTATACGAATCTACCTATTATTGTATAGGCGAACATGTGAACACTCTTTGTAGAGGTTGTTTCCATAAGGATAAGAATAAGAAAGAATGGTTTATTGTTAAGTTTTCATGAAATGTCTAGTTCAATATTACCATAGACAAAAGTATTTATAATCTTTGATATTACCTAACCGCTAATACAATTAGTGCTACTTTGTATTGTCTACTAAGTATTTGGGTCAATTTTAAAGCTTTGTTGACAGCTCTAAATATTATTTTTAAGTGTTGTTTTCCTTGTCTAATAGACTGCAATCAAAGAGACAGCTATGTTTTAATTAGTTTAAATCTGTGAAGTTAAGCCATCAAAATTGAGACATTATCAGACCCGTTACCTTTTTATTTAATTATAAATACACAGCATCTTACTTAACTTTAGCAGTTCCATAAAATTTGTCGAAAAACCTTCTTCAAATGCACATATTTCATAAGATTTATCAACGCTTTCTAATGATAAATTCTCGAAGAAAACTCGTTTACTTAAAAGCAAATTTATGCAGCAAAACAGTATAAAAATCTCAATGATCACCCCAAATCCTTGAGATGTATTTCATTTCCCTTAATACGTCACCAGTTCTATACACGAACAAATAAGGAAAGACCGAAATCATGACAAATGCCCCAGACAAATTGTAGGCGCCTTGAAAAAGTGAAGCCACAGGAGATTAATGAAACGCAATAAGGAAACCCGGGTGCGTTTGCATTTCATTACGAAGATACGAGATAAGATCGAAGCAACTTGCATTATTGCGGTCGGGTGTTGTTAGCACTTCTTGTTGGGACGTAATCGTTCTGGCAAGACTTGTGGGGAAAGGGCAAGTGTCGCTTATTGCGCCCTGCACAACTTATATCTGGGGTTGATGTAATCGAGCCCGTGTTTTATGTTAGTTGTTAAGCCATGTTGAAGTAAAATTAAGATTGACTCGGACATTTTTGCTGCATGTGAGACTCATTAGCATAGAAATTATAAGATTTGGAGATAAGATCGAAAAACCACGCTAGTTTCCATAGTGAAAGATCGAAAGGCTTACCTACATATTTATAAAGGGGGTGACTACTTTTTTGACAAGTATATTTTTAGAAGCCATGTGGGAATGGCGTGGGGATGGAAGGCTCTTTAAGTATTACGTCTTGCTTAAGGTTATCTCTAGGGTGCATGTATGTCATGTTTTTTGTTGATTGTCAAACAGTGATAAAAAGTGGTTGTAAGCTTCGAATAAGTAAACAAAGAATTTTTTTTATTGAAAAACACATTTTTATAGCTTTTTTATGTTAATTATGATAGTTAATAAGTATTAGACTTAGCAAAAAACTGAAATATCATACTTAGCAAAAAACTGAAATATTTTTTTACAAAAGGTAGAGCGATTAACGAGCAGATAGCTTAGCATGCGACCACGAAAAGCCACAAAAATAACTCTTTTTGACGTGTGAAAAAGTGACAGGTATATACTTTGCCGTTGTCACGTTGTGTCTCGTTTTAACACGTCGCAAGAAATATTTCGTGGTGCGTATCTTAGCCTGGCTGGTCTTATAAGTAAGAGACTTATGTAGCTTTAGCCCAATAAATGCAATACCAGAGGCGTTACCAGTGCATTGCCAAGTCTTATCTATCTATCTATCAGCCGTAGGACGTACAGTGCCGGACATAGGCCTCCCCCATGGATTTCAAAGATCGCCTTCCTGCGATTTTTATTATATCGTCAGTCCACCTAGTCGGTGGACGACCTACGCTGCGCTTGCTGGTCCGTGGTCTCCATTCGAGAACTTTCCGGCCCCATCGGCCATCCGTTCTTCGAACAATGTGTCCTGCCCATTGCCACTTTAATTTGCTAATCCGCTCGGCTATGTCTGTAACATAGCCCTCTCCATAGCACGTTGGGCTATCTTGAGCTTATTCATGAGGCGCACATTAAAAGACCACGTTACAGTTCCATATGTCATCACTGGCAATACATAACTATCGAAAACTCTAGTCTTGAGGCACTGAGGTAAATCGGATGAAAAATCAAGTCGGCCAAGTCTTAAGAGTAGAATTATTCTTTTCCTTTGTACGTGTATTAAGTAAGCCCAAATATAAGTAGCACTTTAGCCACGCCTATATCGACGTCTAGGTAGGTATTTTGCAAACTCAGAAACAATACCTAATTAAGTAGAGTATTGTAAAAAAAGTAGAGTTTATATTTGTGTTCCAAAAATTCTGACCCATTGAAATTTGTGATATCTAAATGGTAATTACCTCTACTATTATTATACTGAGCGCCACACAAATCGACGGATGGGAAGTTAAGCGCAGAGCACTGCGCAAAAGTCGAAATATAGGCATTCGCGGGAGCTAGAGAAACGAGACGACGGGGCACACCCGCCCGCCAACCTCATGTCTCCCGCGCGCTCCCTACGCTCTAAGACAGGCGGCGTTGGAATTGAGCACACATGCGCAATAATTAGCCAATCACGGCAAAGTGTCATCTGTGGCTAACATCTCATCTGCCGATTTGTGTGGCGCTCAGTATACTTAGTAGTAGATGTAAGGCGATATTTATTTATAAACTAGGAGTAGGTAATCCTAATTTCTAATAACACTCCGATGAGTTCCTCATCTTCAGTATATTCAACTACTAATACCATCTATATCATTTTGTGTCCATAAACGTTCCAATGTATCCATTCTCTCCGCAATAACAATAACGCACAAGTACGTGCTCTATTACAGCCACATTTGAGTGAATATTTGGCAGACATCAAGTGGGAACACTGTTATGGCTGCCGATATAGAATGGACGTAACCAGGATAATCTAGAAAGGGGGTGTCTTACTAAAATAACCCAGAAGTTATTTATGTTTTTGACCGACGAACCACCGGAGGAGGTATAGAATTCGACGCGTATATTTTTTTTTATGTATAACCACGCATAACTTTTTTCGTAGTATTCCGATTTCAATTATTATTTTTTTATTGGAAAGAGCTTACTTCAAAATTGGTCCCATTTAAATTTTATCGAGATCAGCTGAGCCATTTTTGATAAATCAACAATAATGTGAAAAATGCTACATCGATCCGTGCGAAATATTCGCGAATTCTGTACACGGGTGAAGTCGGTCATGTAAATTTTTTCAAAAAAATAATCTTGTTAAATTACTTTTTAAAAAAGAAATCAAAATACCCTGTTTATACATTTATCTTAAATAGTTATGTTTAATCGAAACTAATGTTTTATTAAGAAATAATGTGTACAAAAACTGTGAATGTATTATATAGAACGTATAAGCGGATAGGGTGTAGGGATAGCTCTGGTGTCATAGGACTAAACGGTTAAAACCGGGACCTAGAGACCTACGATTCAAATTGTCATCCGAGCCACAGAATGCTCTCGCCCCCCTCAATCTTAAATGCTTCCCGCGGTCACACATGCGAAGACTGGCCGTTCCGACCGTTGCTAACTTTGATCACAACAATAAATATCCAACTTTAGTTAGCAAACATTACTAGATGATGTGATTAGTTCATTACATCAGTTTATTGGAATACAGATCATTATTTTGATGACTATTATTAAAGGACATGTCCACAAAATGTATGAAGGCTAGTATAATAATAATCAAAAATTTTTAACCACGACACTCGTTACATTTCGAGAAAGTTCATATTTTTTTGAGTCTATTACATCAGTTAAAACCAAAAAGAGCCCTCCGATTTTTTTAAATTAATTTTGAATCTATTAAAATAAATATATATATTTGGCTCAATAGGTAGTTTATCTCTAGCAACCCTGATTGATTGATTGGATTAACCTCCAAATTGTGAAATAGAAGCATTTTTACGAATGAGACACAGTTTGTAAGTGTTTTTTTTGTCACATTGTATCTACTAACTGGTCACACTGGTAGGTTATAATTTTTAGTTTTAACAAATTAAGAGATGAATGTGGAAGAATCAGCTATGAATGCAAGTAAAATAATGATAAAAGCACTTTATTATTGCTAAACTAGAAAAAATACATAGCTGTATTATTATTTTTCATACAATTTATTTTTCACATTAAAAAAAATGGAGGGATAAAAAATCTATATTCAATATTTTTGAGAAGCCCATATATATCAAGCTTTCAAATGATGTATATATCATCTTGGTTCGATTTTTCTCTGAATAATATACCACATGTGGACGTCACCTTTATTAAATAATTTTTATGAATTTAATTACTGAACTCCATTCCAACCCCATCTAAATTCGGGCCTGTTCATTTCTCTTCGATACTGCACCATGAATATTGATACTCAGTAATATAATGTGGAGAAATTACGACGATATTTTGTTGGTTTGATTTACTACTCGCAGTGTATTTAATGATCAATTTATTGGCGTTTCCACTATGCTCTTTGTTTCATAAACTTTTTATAGTGTTTGCGTTCAATATGTCCGTATGAAGCATAAAAATATGTTGTGTGAAGTTCTGGAAGCATTGTTGAAACAAAAAACCTCTCCATCTTTGATTATTATTTTTAGCTGCCCAATCCCAATAATTGTACCATGTCGAGGCAGTCAATATGGGGACATATTGACTGCCTCGGTGGCTCAGTGGTTAGTGAACCTGACTTCTAGATCAAAGAGGCGTGGGTTCGATCCCCACCCAGGGCAAGCATTTATGTGATGAACATAGGTGTTTGCTATGTGTCTGGGTGTTATTTAGGTACTATCTACCTATATAAGTATGTATTTAAGATATGTAGTAGGTATATCAGTCTCTGGCAGCCATATCACAAGCTTTGCTTAATTTGGGGTCAGAAATCGTATGTAAGATGTCCCCCCATATTTTTTTAAATATTTTATTTCTTGTTTTGTAGAGCCTTTAATCATTTAAATAAATATTTTAATTTCATGTCTTTTAAATAGTTTAACAAAGTTAATCACGCTGTTCTATGAGATTATTATTTTGTAATTTGCCTATCAAAAGTTTTTACAATAGCATTTAAGTGACGCCTAGATATCTAAATATTTTTCTTAAGAAACCATTGCGCAAAATGGATTACCCACTCACAGGACATTTTAGTATGATTATAACCACGTATAAAACGTCTTTACCATTTATTGCACAATACACAGCATCATCATATAGATAACAATCCAATATTACATATTAATAACCCGTTTGCAACTCTGCTGTCACTGCTTAACCATCATCATTATTACTGTAGCCATCCCAGTTACGATGATACTAATGTCACTATAGACTATTATCAAACGCGATAAGCAACGTAGTAGGTAGGTACGTACATATCCTATCATTTAATATCAGACACAAATACAATAACGAGGGAACAAAGGGAAACTTTATACTATTGACCATTTAGGTATAAGCCGTCAAGCAGTGAGTTGTAAATGGGTCACTAAAATTTAATATTGACTCTTTTAGAATCTAATCTATATTACTTGCAAGTCACTGTTTAACAGCCACATCACTAATATTAATTCCAGTTACTAAGTTACTAATGTCACTCTAGACTCAATCGCGATAAGCAACGGAGTAGGTAGGCCCTACCCTGTGTAATAGGGCCTATTCTGTGGTAGACCCTATCATTTAAGCCATGTATTCACTGAGCAACAGTGTTTCGGATACCTACATAGTTTTTGAAACATCACGTAGATGTTTACCGAAACATACCAATAAACACGTAATGTTTACATAAACAAAATAATTGCCTCTGAAACGTTATATTTTTATTTCAGAAACATGTAGATTTTGTTTCTGATACAGATATTATAAGCAATAAACTAACTTTTAAATTGACTTAATTTAAAAAAAATTGGTTAATTATGTACTTTTATATCTATTTTATCCCAAATAACCTTTATTTTAATATAATATCAATATTTACGTTACGTATTTTGTATTTATAAAAAATTATTTAATTTTCTGTCGAAAACGTGAATAGTGTCATGGCGTCTTGAATGACTGAACTACTACGATGATCAAGAAGATTGTACAAGAAGTATTTATGTATATCCAAACTTCTTGACAATGATGTTTCGCGGGTCGTGACGTAACACTTTCTGATTGGTGTTCGCTGTCACGTGATTTAATGCCTATTTTGTTAGAAATTATTTTGTAAAAATATTAATAATCTTTAACTTGAGATATAGATTTGTTTTTCGTTATCTACATCTCTTGATGAATAAATAGAATCTATAATACAAACAATTTGTTATTAGTGGACACACTCCTATTGTTGCTCATATTGTAGGTATCTATATGCCCTATCATTTAGGCTGGAATTCATCAAAAATAACATAACCGATGTTTACGCGAACGCTCGGTTACAAATAAACGATTGGTTAAACAAGCTTCGCTTTTTTTGGTGTTCATCATTTGCAGATAACCGCTATTTACATTCTCTTTGGATAACAGGGGCTTAGATAATCAAACGTTTTTGAACGAATGACTCGTAAATGAATGAATGGTCATACACTGATTCCTATTTCATTGGTATTATACTACTATAAAAAATGACATGCCGTCCGGATACATTTGCTTTCACCCAAACGCTTTCAAAACCTGTCGAGTACTATTATTATCCTACAAAATGTAATCCTTGTTAGGCTAGTGTCAAAAGCGTTTCGTGACACTTTTATGTAACTTGATATCCTTTTTTTATTTTGTCAATGTCAATCATTGGAATCTGTCAAAAACCTGCCAAGCCGTCAACAAAAAAAAAAGATTAAGTTATATTGTGGTACATTCCCACAGAGGTATGTACCTATTAAAGTAGGTAAGTATTTTATTGGTACAAAGTAATTGCGCCGCGTTTTAAATATACGGAGTGCACGTAGAATTTGCTCAATAATCTCAAAATCTTCAATATTATTTTCTCCAAAGATAATATTCATCGCGTCTTCGATTTATATGGCAAATGCCGGTGATGCAATGGGTAACCATTGGTTAAACAAGGTTGACAACGTCGTTGCGATAACTGTATTTAAACAACGGTTAGTGCTTGATGAATAGCAAAATTTCGTTAACAAGCCGTTTACGACTAAACGAACGCTTAATAAGGTTGATGAACTCGGGTCTTAATATCACAAATACAATAACGAGGGAACAAAGGAAAACTTTATTCTATTGACCATGTATAGCTGTCGGAAACTGCCGGAGAGCCATCGATCGCCTACCATTAAACATTAATGAATAGGCTTTCAATACCGAAGTACGATTCCGACGAGTTCTTGAGAGCACTGTTTGTGTTTGGAAGTTAAATGAAAATTATTGGTGCTCGATAGAAATGGAGTGATGATTGAATGAGCTGGGGAAAGTTTTTCGAACCTGTTGAATGTACAGTTCCTACCTAATGGTAGATTTTAAAGAAGATAATTTAATAAGCGACTAGAGCTATTGATACCTAAAACACGTTTGTCCAGTTGTATATGAGAGTAAGGATATGAGTGTAATAACTAAGATCAGGTAATAACTATAAAATTAGTGTTAGGTAAAACTATTGTTAGGTACTAAGATTTTCATTAGCACATGTATTTTTTTTCTATATTTGTATGTGTACTGCCTCGGTGGCTCAGTGGTTAGTGACCCTAACTTCTGGATCAAAGAGGCGTGGGTTCGATCCCCACCCAGGGCAAATATTTATGTGATGAATATAAGTGCTTGCTCTGTGACAGGGTGTTATTTAGTTACTATCAATATAAGTATGAATTAAAAAATAAATATATGTAGTATATCAGTCTCTGGCAGCCATATCACAAGCTTTGCTTAGTTTGGGGTCAGAGACCGTGTGTAAGATGTCCCAAAATATTTATTTATTTACGAAACATACCAAAATAATAAAAAAATAATAAAACAATCAATATCTTTAGCAATTCACAATTTCAATAAAAAATCTTTTTGTGTGTGGATATATACCTATTTTTGGAAAATATTGATTATCGATTTTAATTTAAGGTAGATCTTATAATATCTGCTAGAAACTTATAAGTTTACAACTTAATTGTTATGTTCTTCTTTTTAAGTTCTTGAGTAAAAGTCGTCTTACAGCGTAGGCCTCTCGGACCAATTAGTGTTGTTCTGTGTATTTATGTATTTGTAGTTTTCAATGTGACCTTTATGTGTCATACATACTGATAGAAGGGAACATTGGAAGGGAATATCAGATCATCTAAGTTTCTTGTCCGGGAGGTACCTCCCGGACCTAGTAGAATAGAGCAAGAAAATGATGATGAATTCTGATAATGACTGACAAGACGTACGAGTGTTCAAACGGTTGTTTTAACTGTTTAGCCATGTTAAAGGTCTTAAAAGCTTATGACACCAGGACTACCCATCCGGTTTATACGAACTTACATTATGTGTTTTCAAATCGAAATAAAAAATTATTCATCAAAATTCCAACTGCAGAACTGCACTGAAAACAAATCTTATTTCGAAACAATCTTTCAGATCGTTACACTATTCCTATTTGCATTGTTGCATTCCCATTGCTTGTTTAGGGGCTCGTCGGCAGCTCCCTGCAGCGCTGCAGATTACTGCTGTTTGGTTTTTGTTAGTGGACATCACACTGCAGATATTTGCAGAGACGGTATGTGATGCATTCTGTACGTTACCATAGTCAGAACAAGCTGAAAAGTTACTGACACTTAGTGGACAACTAAGTATCTATAGATCTTTACAGACGGTAAGTTATATATTATGTATTTTTTCTCAAAGATACTTGGAAATGTGAGCATTGACAACCTTCTTCGATATAAATAGAGATTGCTGTATAGTGTATACTGGCCAAATACATGCGAGTAGCGGCCGATAAAAGTTGTATAAAAGTCCATTTCAATGTCGTGTTTTGCGGCCATATAAATTATTATGTAAACTCATATATTTCGTTCTGAAAAATGCCAACCAACCAAGGAGGTATATAGGTCGTGCCACCAAAGATGAGAATTGACGAACGTCATTAGACAATACTTCTCGTCAAATTTCATAGTTCTATGTCAACGGGACCCTGTAGGTTTTGATTTTTGTGAGTGTCTAAATATCTGGTTTTTTACGACATAAACGGTTCTAACTTTTTTATACGATAACCTCAGAGCAAATTAAAAAATCAAGAGAAAATGTTGTGAACAAACAAGTGAAGCCAAGCAAAACTACGCCTCGCCGTGTACAAACAATTACACGCATATCCACGTACAACGAAACTACGCCTTGGCTTGTCAGTCGAGCTATGGTGGCGCAACACCGAGCACTCACACATGTTCAAAAAACCGGCATCAATTGACTGTTCAACGACGTTCCCTCTTGATTTTTTTATTTGCTCTGCGACGATAACTGAGAAGTTTTTTTTACACAACTGCAAGAGACTATAGAATACGTAAAGAGTTTAAATTTCAACTTGATATCTTTACACGTTCCCAAGATAAAGAGTCTTAACATACGTACAGACGGACTGACGGACAACAAAGTGATCCTATACGGGTTCCGTTTTATTTCCTTTTGAGGTACGAAACCCTAAAACACTTTGACGCGTGAAAAATTAGTTGTTCTTTGTCGTTTATTGATTGATTTTAGTAAGTAATTTCTGCCCATTATTTGAGAAAAGTGGTGTACAAACCTTGGCCACACACAACTAGGCATTGATGAATTTATGTGCACCTCGGCTTCGCCTCGACCCACAACTCACGCGCGTCCATCAATGCCTCTGTTGCTGGCCGCTGCAGTAATGTCCTATATCATAGTCAGAACAAGTAAAAAAGTTACCAACGCTTAGTAGGATATTGATAAAATAAACTATTATACTCTATAAAATATATCTTGATCTCTACGACAGCTGTCAGAAAAATCACGCCTATGAAGTCCTGAATTTCTTAATAGCACAGACAGCACCTGTCAATTTCATACTTTATGGGCATAGCGATTAGTGATGGACGACGAATGATCGTGACTACAGAGTTTTAGATAGAGTTTTATTTAAAATATCGTTAGTTTATACTAACGATATTTTGAATAAAACATAATTTATCATTATTTTTTTTGTATATTTTGATATCGTAACATTATTTACATGTGTATACGTTTGTAATTAAATTAAGTCCAATTATATGTTACATCAGCATCGATAATAGTGAAAAACGTCGATAAATACTATCGTAATATTACTATATTTTATTATAATTTATTTAATTAATATCAAAACATTATTTACATGGGTACATACTTGATCTTAAATAATAGTAATTAAATAAAATCCAATTTCTCACCTATAACTACTCATTCGATTTCATTACAACATTGTTTGATAATCGTTTTTTTCCACCACTATCCCAACTCTAAAAATGTCAATGTCAATGTCGCAGAGATCAAGCTATCTTTTATGCAGTATAAGTAATTTGGCATGAGCCAAATTAATAACAGAAACGGTCGTTACTGTGAAAGTATATACCTACGTCATAATAATGAGAAATACACAGAGAAAGTAAAGCTTTTATCTGTTTAATTGTTATCATTCTGATACTATACGCAAAGTCTCTGATAAAGCTCAGCGCGTAGCTATGACGTATCTCCTATCGTCCTATCTATCAAATCTTCATCTGGCATCAATCCTGTTAGCACTGCAGCGTCCTTCAGCTAGTTGGGAATAGAAGGATTGCTTATGTATTTAGGGGACGGCAGCTTTACGTGCCTGGAAATTCAAGGATGGCATAATGCGATAAACGTATTCGTGAGATAAGACAGGAAGGACATTCTATGCGGAGAAGAATATGTTTGAGCTCTTGAGAAGGTTTGTAGAATTTTTTGATAAAATAAGGCCTAGAAGGTTGTTCTATGAATTGAAAATAATGTTTTTCTATTCTGAAAGAAAAGGTTTTACTTATAGTTTTTTTAGTCTTTGAAATTGATATTATATCACTGAAATATAGCAAAACATAAGTATAGCGCAGAGAAATCACGGACTTAGAACTTATTGTTTCCATAGGATAAGTTTACATAATAATGTTTTAGAATTTATTGTTTACATAAAATGTAACGTTTTAATATTTAAACTCAGAGCAAATAAAAAAAAATCAAGAGGGAACGTCGTTGAACAGTCAAGTGAGGCCGGTTTTTATACATATGTGAGTGCGTCACTGCCGCGCCGCCATAGTTAGACTGTCAAGCTAAGGCGTAGTTTTGTTGTACGGGATATGTGTGTGTAATTGTCTGTACACGGCGAGGCGTAGTTTTGGTTGGCTTCACTTCTTTGTTCACAACATTATCTCTTGATTTTTTTATTTGCTCTGAGTATTCACAAAGCATTTTATTATAGACAGAAACTCTAGGAAGGGGTATTTCATATAATCATTACGAACAACTTTTAGCATGGGGCCAGCCTGAAATTTCAAAAAAGAATGAAAACCGTTTAATCTATACTAAATTGCAACGCGGAATGTACAAAATGTATGAAATGCTTGTTATTTTTCTGTCCTTTTCCGGGTTGGACATAATACAGTAATGGTCCTTTTTGGCTTAACCCAGTAAGTTTTACAAGTGACCTTGTAAAACCACCGGCAACCTCGCAGGACTAGATAGCTAAAATCACAAACGACAAGGTTTGTACTAAGTCTTTTGGTAATTTGTTTCATTTTACTATACGTAAATTAATATTAATCTTAATTTTCTGTTTAAATCATCGACTTGGCATTTTTTCTATAGTCTAAATGGTCTTTTAGGGGAAGAGACGTGAAAGAACGACCATCACTCATTTGATAACCAGATGAGATATACTTTTTAAGGAATGTTATTTATATTTTTATGCCGTGGTGGTCTAGAGGTAGTGACACCCGCCTTACAATCGTGAGGTCGTGGGTTCAAATCCCCGGTCCCGTACCAATGAGTTCTTTGGAATTTATGTACGGAATTTCACACCACTGGCTTTTCGGTGAAGGAAAACATCGTGAGGCAACCTGCATATGTCCGTAGAAGAAATTCGATGGCGTATGTGAATCCACCAACCCGCACTGGGCCAGCGTGGTGGATATGACCCAAACACCCTTCGTGGGTGGCCTACCCACGAAGGGTGTTTGGGTCATGTCCTGCAGTGGACTATTAAAAAGGCTGTTACAAAAAGCAAAAAGTTATTTATATACAAATAGGCCTATGATAACTTGCCTATCGAAAATTGGTTATGACTATATCTAATAAGTAATTTTTTTGGAAATAGTTTTTCACTCTTTTGATATCCGGTTTTCTTATATTTTTAACTATATAGTTTTTAATGAAGAGCATATACTTTGGTATGTTTACCTACTTAATTTTGTTTATTTTACTTGGTAATAAACTATGAACAAATACGTCAATATACGTACAAATCCGATATGACAATTTAGTCAAAATTGGTATCTTAAGAAATTTAATTTAATTACAACATTATTGTATCGGAATGACATTGGTGCCATGGAAAATGGGACGACCTTTAGTGTGGGATGCGACTTGTGTCGACACACTGGCGTCGTCTCACCTTTCTGTCACAACAATTGAGGCTGGCGCTGCCGCAGTTAAAGCCGAAAACCTCAAACGGCACAAATATGAGTCGTTGGACAGAATATACCTCTATGTGCCGTTTGGGGTTGAGACTTTAGGTCCATGGGGGCCGAACGCCCTTTCACTCTACAAAGACTTGGCCAGGCGGTTAGTAGAGGTGACGCGTGACCAGAATGCTGGCGTCTACTTTGGTCAAAAGCTCAGCATCGCCATTCAGCGAGGCAATGCTGCCAGCATTCTGGCCACGTTTCCTTCTACAAAGGGGCTTTTAGATTAAGTTTAATATGTTATAAATTTAGTTTTGTATATATATTAGTTTTAGTGATTTTAATAAATACGTTAAGATTACAACATTAATCATATAGGCTTGTCTTAAAAAATCGTTCATAAAAAATATTAAAATTAATAAAAAAAATAGCCATGTACAGTTTTCGATAGGCAAGTTATCATAGGCATGTTTGTAAATAAATAATTATTGATAAAAAAAAATACGTCTCACCTGGTTATCACATCAGTGAAGGTTCCTAGACCATTAACTCTACGCGCGCCGCATGCGAATTTACAAACAATTATGAGTAACTTATCTATTTTCCATTGAATTAGCCAGTAATGACGGAAGGCTCATAAGCTACAACGTAGCGTTAAACAGTATACTAAAAATTAATACAGCTCTGCACTTGCAATCACCCGCACAGCTGTTGCTGCCCGAATTCACATAATACCCTTACTGGTCTCAGATGGCAACTCACTTTTATGTGCACTTTGATCTAAGGACACTCGGACTTTTTATTGAGCTTGTGAAAACGAATTTTATTGAATGAACTGAGACAATAAATGCGAGTAGGTACGTAGAGTCTAGACGATCTAGTTTTTAAAATAGAAGCCAGTATACCCCAAATTCATTGATTTGGCATATTGCTGCCCAATTTTCAAACGACAATAGATGTTTTTCAGTTTGTGAAAATGAAATAAGCTGTTTAAAATAAATTTGTTTTTTACCCGGTATTGCCCATCATTTAATTTTGAAGTAGGTACATGTGACACACTAGGATAATTATTTTTATCACCGAGAAGGAAACAACACAACAATACAATGCAATACAATACAATACAAAAACCATTTACTGACACCACAAGTAGTAAAACATAACAGAAAAAGAAATAACGACAGAAGAATGGTACAAAAAGCGGTCTTATCGCTATAAGCGTAAATTTCCAGACAACCACTACTGTGTGGAAACATGTAATTGACACGGACGGTGGTGTAAACATAAATGAATAAAGTAAAGCTATAAATATCCTAAAACAATAAAATACACTACATAATAATATATAACGTTATCACCATCGAAAGTGTGTCGAGCAGGGTTGTATATCTAATACTCAGAATATCCAAGAGGTATTCGCTGAAGGTCATTCAGGTATACGCACCGACCTCGTCACACCCAGATGACGAAGTGGAGACTATGTATGAAGACGTAAGTCAGGCCATACATACGTCTAAGACCCACTTTACTGTTGTTATGGGGGACTTCAACGCAAAGTTGGGCAAAAGAAGCGATGATGAGCTGAGAGTGGGGCAATTTGGATATGGACAACGGAACCCCAGGGGCCAGAGGCTGGCTGACTTTCTGGAGAGAGAGGAACTCTTCATGATGAACTCTTTCTTCCAGAAGCCGCCTCACAGGAAGTGGACCTGGATGAGCCCCGATGGTTCCACCAAAAATGAGATAGACTTCATCATGACCACTGAGAAACGGATATTTAATGATGTCTCCGTGATCCACAGAGTGAAAACCGGTAGTGATCACAGAATCGTAAGAGGCACATTGGATATTAACGTTAAACTCGAAAGGTCACGCCTGATGAAGTCTACGCTCCGGCCTACTCGTGCCCATATCCAGAACCCCGAGAGCTTTCAGCTCGAGCTCTCAAATCGCTTTGCTTGCCTGGAGAACTTTGCGTCGGTGGACGAGATTAACAACGGGCTCGTAGAAACTGTCCAGGCGGTGGGTGCTAAATTCTTTAGACCCCGTCGTACAAATAGACCTCAAAAATTTTCCGATCAAACTCTAAATCTTATGGCTGAACGACGCTTACAGAGACTGCAGTCTTCCGATGATGCAAAGTCATATAGGCAGCTCAATAGACAAATTTCAAAATCCGTGCGGCGCGACATTCGTCTCTTTAATACTAAACATATTAAAGAGACAATAGAGCAGAACAAAGGCTCCAAAGTGTTCGCGAGGAATTCGTCTATTGGGCAAAGCCAGTTGACAAAGCTGAAGAGAGAAGATGGCAGTGTAGCGTCGACCAAGGCAGAGGTATTGGAGGAGATCGAAAGGTTCTATGGACAGCTATACGCTTCGGTCGCTAAGCCTGTTAGCAGCGCGGCCAAAGATCCAAGAGCCAAGCTGACCCGACACTTCACCGAAGATATCCCGGACATCAGCCTGTACGAGATTAGAATGGCCCTGAATCAGCTTAAAAACAACAAGGCGCCGGGTGATGACGGTATCACATCAGAGCTGCTGAGAGCGGGTGGAACACCGGTACTAAAAGTCCTCCAGAAGCTTTTCAACACCGTCGTCCTCGAGGGCATCACGCCAGAAGCATGGAACAGAAGCGTGGTGGTGTTGTTTTTCAAGAAAGGTGACAGCACCTTATTGAAGAACTACAGACCCATCTCACTTCTGAGCCATGTTTATAAGCTGTTTTCAAGGGTCATTACGAACCGTCTCGAGCGCAGGCTTGATGACTTTCAGCCTTGCGAACAAGCCGGTTTCCGAAAAGGCTTTAGCACCATGGACCACATTCATACGTTGCGGCAGGTTATACAGAAGACCGAAGAGTATAATCTGCCACTTTGCTTAGCGTTTGTGGACTATGAAAAAGCCTTTGATTCGGTCGAGACATGGGCTGTGCTTGAATCTCTCCAACGATGCCGTATTGACTATCGGTACATCGAAGTGTTGAAGTGCTTGTATAATAACGCCACTATGTCAGTCCGAGTACAGGAAGAGAGCTCCAAGGCGATCCCTTTAAAAAGAGGCGTAAGACAGGGAGACGTAATTTCTCCGAAACTGTTTACGACTACTTTGGAGAACGCCTTCAAGCTCCTGGAATGGAAAGGATTCGGCATCAATATCAATGGCGAATACCTCACTCACCTTCGGTTTGCCGACGATATAGTAGTTATGGCAAAATCGATGGAAGAGCTCAGCACGATGCTCGAAGGCCTCAATCGGGTTTCTCAACAGGTGGGTCTTAAGATGAACATGGACAAGACGAAAGTCATGTCTAATTCCCATGTTTTACCCACCCCGATTTCTGTTGGAAACTCGGTTCTTGAAGTCGTTGACTCGTACGTCTACCTAGGACAAGTAGTCCAGTTAGGTAGGTCCGACTTCAACAAAGAGGCCAATCGCCGAATCCAACTCGGCTGGGCAGCGTTCGGAAAATTGCGTAGTGTCTTCTCGTCCGACATACCTCAGTGCCTCAAGTCGAAAGTTTTCGACCAGTGTGTGTTGCCAGTGATGACTTATGGCACAGAAACGTGGTCTCTCACTATGGGCCTTATTAGTAAGCTCCAAGTAGTCCAACGAGCTATGGAGAGGGCTATGCTCGGAGTCTCTCTGCGTGATCGAATCAGAAATGAGGAGATCCGTAGAAGAACCAAAGTTACCGACATAGCCCAACGGATTAGCAGGTTGAAATGGCAATGGGCAGGGCACATAGCGCGGAGGACTGATGACCGGTGGAGTCGAAAAGTTCTCGAGTGGAGACCACGTACCGGCAAGCGCAGCGTAGGACGTCCACCCACAAGGTGGACAGATGACCTCATTAAGGCTGCAGGATCGCGCTGGATGCAAGCCGCTATCAACCGGTCTTATTGGAGATCCATAGGGGAGGCCTATGTCCAGCAGTGGACGTCTTTTGGCTGATGGATGGATGGATGGACATAATAATAGGCATACACAAATACTTCTTATAATGCATACAATATGTATGTAAGTAGGTTTATTTTTATGAACCTACTTACATACATAAATAAATACAGATAGTTAAAACGTAAGCGATAAGTTATATCATTTTTTAAAACTGCTTAGCAAAATAGTACCTATTCCTTGACTTGAGTCTTGAAACAAGCGAAATAAACGTTTTTAACAATTCTTTAAACAGAATACCTTTCTTATTTTTAAACAACTAAATTAATTTTTTTTTTAATTAATCTCAGCTTTATACATTTCTTTTATGTACCAATTTTAATAAATACCATGCGGCTACCTCCCAATTTGAAACATCTACAAAATATTAGGATTGCCTAAAGGTAGTCTGTACCCAACTGGCACTGAACACAAAATATACAATTCCAACCTCGTCTTATTAGAAACACTGAAGCAATTACAACATTTTATCGCCCGGAATGAAACGGCACAAAACATCGGTTTCAATTTCAGTTTCACAGATGTCAAATATGGATGGCTATGAGAGAAATAATAAACGATTTCAGCTCTCCTAAATAAAAGGTCTGGTCGTAAACATTACGCGAGGGGTCAAATAAAATCTCTCGCTTGAATTTCTGTTTCAAAAAGGCCCTTTGAAATTAGATTTTGGAAGACCCTGGTCACTTGGATGGCCGGAAATTGGGCCATCCATCATAGAACATTTAGTTTTCTCGCATGCCTATTTTATTAGTGGACCCAGGCTAAAATAGGATTTAATAATGTGAAATGTTACTCACATATAAATCTAGCCGATAGGGTCTGGTGGAGACCACGTACGCGCAGCGTAAGAGGTCCAATACGTACATATACAAGGTGAACGTGTGACTTCATTAAGACCGCAGGATCGCGCTGGATGCAAGCCGGTTCCAACCGGTCTTATTGGAGATCTTTAGAGGAGGCCTATGTTCAGCAGTATTCGTCCTATAACTGAAACGAACAAACAAACGATATAAACTTAACTACGATATCATGTGCCAGAATGTGCAGCGCAGACTTCTACTCACAAGTAGAGCTAACCTCTTAAAAAACCATACACAGTAAGCTGCATAAGAACAAGTGATGCGATGCTAGCATTGAATAGAGAAGACTAAAATTGGAAGATTGTGTCTACAAGATTATTTTTTGCAAAAATTTGCATGACCGACTTCACTTGTGTAAGAATTCGCGAATATTTTGCACGGATCGATGTAGCATTTTTGACATTATTGTTGATTTATCAAAAATGCCTCAGCCGATTGCGATAAAATTAAAACGGGACTAATTCCGAAGTACTTATACTCTTTCCAATAAAAAAAAATATTACTTAAACCGAACCACTATGAAAAAAGTTATGCGTGGTTATACATAAAAAAAAATTAAAAAAAATATATATGCGTCGTATTGTATACCTCCTCCGGTGGTTCGTCGGTCAAAAATTGGACGTGTTGGGTGTGGGCTGTGTAACAGCTGAAATGATGATGATATTTATTTTAAATTAATAAGTAAATTGGTGAATTTAGTTAAATTAATAACCTAATTTAACTGTAGGAATTGTTAATAACATTTTATCGCCCTGAATTGCTTTTATATAGTCTAGTAGTCTTAACTTGAGCATGTGATGTTTTAATTTAATTTTCATATTTCATTTTTAGGGTTCCGTACTCAAAAGGTAAAAACTAGACCCTATTACTAAGACTCCGCTGTCCGTCCCTCTGTCCGTCTGTCTGTCTGTCACCAGACTGTATCACATGATCCGTGATAGCTAGACAGTTGAAATTTTCACAGATGCTGTATTGCCGCTATAACAACAAATACTAAAAATGAAATAAAATAAATATTTCAGGGGAACCCCCATACAACAAGCCTGAATTTTTAGCCGTTTTTCGCTCGAAATTAATAACAGTAACAGGTAGACGCTTGAAATATTCACAAAATATTCAATTATATGTTTACTTAAATATCTAATTATTAAATTAAAATAAAATCAATATTTAAGGGGGGCTCCCATACAACAAACCTGATTTTTAGCCGTTTTTCGCTCGAGATTAATAACGGTAACCGGTAGATGCTTGAAATATTTATAGAATATTTAATTGAACGTTTACTTCAATAGTTAATTATTAAATTAAATAATATAAATATTTAAGGGTGCTCCCAAACAACAAACCTGATTTTTTAGCCATTTTTCGCTCGAAATTAATAACGGTAACATTAAGACGCTTCAAATATTCACAGAATATTTGATTGTACGTTTACTTCAATAGTTAATTATTAAATTAAAATAAAATAAATATTTAAGAGGGGCTCCAGTACAATACGGAACCCTTCATGCGCGAGTTCGATTCGCACTTGGCTGATTTTAATATTGATTTAAAAAAAATCACGTACATTTTTACTCCAAGAAAACACTTATTAGATAACCAATTTTGATGGATCAAAAATGTAGAAGTAATAAAAAAAGCTTTTATCGCATTGTTTTAGATAATTACTTTTCTGTGTTGTATATTTTTTTGGGGTCAGTGCTTTGATTTATGTATCTGTTACATAAAATAATCAAAAGGTCAGTAGATACTCGAATTACTTTTTGTGTACCTAATAGTAGCTAAAATATGCTTACATCAATACAGAAAAAACCAGTGTTGTCTATTAGGTCAAATAAAATCATAACTGCCTCGGTGGCTCAGTGGTTAGTGACCCTACTCGTAACTTCTGGATCAAAGAGGCGTGGGTTCGATCCCCACCCAGGGCAAATATTTATGTGATGAACATAAGTGTTTGCTCTGTGTCTGGGTGTTATTTAGTTAATATCTATATAAGCATGTATTTAAAAATAAGTATATGTAGTATATCAGTCTCTGGCAGCCATATCACAAGCTTTGCTTAGTTTGGGGTCAGAGGCCGTGTGTAAGATGTCCCAAAAATATTTTTTTATTTATTTAACTCTACCATACAATAACGTACCAAGCCATATAATTAAACAGTTTGTTTAAATGTGAATAGTGAACGATGTTTTCGAAAACAGCAGCTGATACAATAACCAGGGTTATTTTCCTGCGTTCCTATATAATGGTTATATTAAGTAGGTAAGTAAGTTTGTATAGGCTTAGGTTAGACCTGGTGTCAGAGTTTATAACACAGTATTTTTCTAAGTGTGCGTCGCGACCCCTGGAGGGGTCACGACGCAAAAAAAATGTTTACTGAGAAAACATTAATTGAAGCAGCGGGTCTGCGCAACATCGCATTTCTACATGAAAAAAAACATCTAAAAAATTCCGCACTTACTACGCTCTTGGTACAATGCTTCCTTTGCTTAGTTCTTCTCTTCTGTTTTCATCGGAAAATAACAAAAGAATACATAAAGTAGTGTAGTATTTACATTATTTCAAATTGAACATAATTAACCAGAAATACAGTTTATATGGTGAGTAAAGGGGTCGCACTATGAAAAAGATTGAAAAACACTGCTCTAACATGTCAAAACGGTTTAAAAAAACCGACCAAAAAAGACCGACAATTTAATGTGTTATTCGAGCCACGTTACCGCTCAATTGTAAAAGCCATCCGCGGTCACCCATCCGAAAACTGCCCAAGCCGAACGTTGCTTAACTTTGGTTAGCTAATAGAAACTCGTAAACCGTAAATGAGCATAGCAGCTCCTGCAAGACGTCAAGTCTTGAAGATATCAAAGAGATATTTGAAACTTGCATCGATTTTGCGTCTCAGAGCGTCAGCTGGGAATGGGAAGTTTCTTATGGTGTCTGAAGAATACAAAAACTTATATTTTGGAGTCACTTTACACTAATCAAACTAATTATTCCTTAGATTTATTAGTGTTTATTTGGCTCAACGTATAAGCATTGCTATTCAGCGTGGCAATGCAGCCAGCATGCTGGGGACGCTGCCAACTGGCAGTGGGCTTGAGCATTTGGATTATTTTTAGACCTTCAAGGGTCTGTGGACGATCCAATTGCTTTTATGTAGTTTGCTGTATGTAGTTTTAGCTATAAAGTAATACTGTATTTTGTTGTAATTAATTATTTAATTAAATGTAATTAATTATTAGATTTTTTTGTGAGCCTAAAGGCTCACAAAAAAAATTAACGGTTTAAATCCTGACATAAGCAATTTTTTTGTAAAATGATTAACATTGGACCATGCTAACTATACCTAAGCATGGCCAATAAGGTATAGTTATCATGGTCAAATTATTTATGAATATAATATTATTTATTAATCATGGAAGTTAACAAAATTTTTTTTATTAATAACCTCGTTTTTTCTGCAAATAAATTTTGTAGATTGATTTTATTAGTGAAGTGAAAATTAAATTTTATGAAGCCAATACATACTTTTCGATTGGCCTTTTTGAAGCCGTGAAATAAAAACGTATTTTGTTCATTTAACTTTTAACGTGTCTACTCAAATCAACGACTCTACTTTGGGAGTCGCGAGAAATCTTCACCCGAAGAAAACATGTAATTTGTTACACTTCCTAAATGACTTTGGGCGCCATTTCACTTATCCAAGCTTATTCCACAACCCTTATCAAATTAAGGAAAGTTAGAGAGAAATTATATTAAGAAGAAAGAGGTCGACAACGAGAATCGCTTTAACTTAATGACCGCTAGACATGTCCCAAGGCATCACTTAGCGACTACGAGCAGTGAAAGACAATTAAGATGTGATGCAATGAAAAGCATTTTTGGATAGCGAACAAATGGGATGTAATGTTTGGCGCGTACGACAAAAGTACCCACACATCATTTTAACACAAACACTTCGTAATAGTAAACATTTTAATAAAAAGTTTAGGTATATTTCATTTATCATAAATTCTGCAGTCATAGATGTATATGAATGCAGTTAAGTAAATTAAAAAAAAATCAACATTGTTATATCAGTTCATATTCAACATAAAAGGATTCAACATTTTAAAAATTCAACATTATGAGCCGAAAGGAATCTTAAGAACATATCCCAAAAAGTAAAAAAAAACCTTTAAACAGCAATACATGATTCAATTTGAAAAGATTGTGATAGTTAGTACTTGTGATCATTTCCGTGGACTCTACAAAACACGTCTGCCACTACAAACCTAAAATGCATGACGGAAAACTAGTTTTGAACCACGGATAACATTTTTCACATTTTATTGAGCACAAAGAAAATTAAATCAAGAACAAAGAACTCGCAAGAAGCGCTTAACTTAATGGTTTCGAGACATGCCCCCAGACGTCACTTAGCGGCCACGGATAGTAAAAGAAATTGTCCAGCTAATGCACTCGACACCCGGGACACAAACTTCACTTTCAATCGTTATACTCCAAGTGGGGTAAAAGATAAAGAATGAGACAAGTGATCGCAATAATTGGGAGTGACCGTAAATAAATGAAACTAACTTATGTGTTTGGACGTTTTGTTTTTAGGGTAGGACGGACCTTTAGATGGGACGTAAATGGGGCTGAGACAACGTCCTGACCCTTGTGCATTTTTATGCGGTGATTAAACTACGGGATTTGTTCAATGGGTTATTACAGATGTAGCAGTCTTCTCTACTCTATTTTTTTTACAATTTCATATTCTGTAAGATTTGTAAAATAGCTCATATAATAAGCAATTAAGTATTACATCAGCCCACATTAATAATACAGCGCAACATTTTTTTTCGCCTTAAAGATCATAAAACCAATCCCACGTGTATGAAAGCACTGCGCTTGTCACTCCCAAAGTTTTAAATAATAATTATTATACATACAATAATTATTTATCGCACATAAAGTACAATAATTATTGTACATAAATTATAATTTAAAAGGAAATTGCCAAATACAGTTTTTGGCGCAGTTTTAATCAACATTTGGAATAGCATCTACTAAACCGATACTCTACCGATGGTACACAAAATATTGCCCCATATGTGCACTGAAAAAAAATATGACCTTCAATTTGGGACTCAGTCATGTTTACACACTTTTATTAGAAACTGAAAACAGTTCAAGTTCAATAAACGGTTTGTAGACTTTGGCTATTGCAAACAGTATTGAAAGACTTTCAGCAAATGTAATGCGTAAATATAAATATCGCGGCGGTTTAGAATTGCTATCCAAACTTTTTGAACGTTGGCGAAAGTCAGCGCTCCTTCAAATTCTTCTTCTTTTATGTATCTTATTGTTAGGCTTTATCAAATAAGTTGTTGCGAAAACGACTATTTTAAGGCACTCGAGTGAAGATTATGACGCGACAGTTGTTATGAACAGCTGTTTACGGCCATAAAAAAGTTCAGAGATAGGTATAAATTTTCTCTTGCTTCTGGTACTAAAGTACTTGCAAGTTGTAAAAACTAAGCTCAGTTTTGTAAATAAAGCCAGTGAATTTGATTAATAAAGTTATAAAGTAAGTTACTAAGTAATGCAGCAGATAAAGCTGCTTCTCAGGTCAAAGAAAAGAGTTTCATTTAAGTTGTCTTCAATGTAAAGCTGGCTTGTTATTTCGTTTTTTGTTTGATGCATTTATTTTATCAATAGCACATTAATTATTATTTAAGTAATAAAAATATCTTAGAATTTGTCAAATCTTTATAAATATCTAACAAAAATAAATTAAATTTCATGTCAGATGGAATGGACACAGATCTTTATTTATAAGAAATTCGTCGGTGTTTCCTTCTGATGATACTAGTTTGTCATATCAGTACGACCACGAGGATATACATGTCCTCGTGGTCATACTGTCTCGTTTCAGACAGTCCAACCAACTAAGGGCGTTTCGTCCATTGTCAGTATCTACTGTCAATGGTTTCGTTTGTTGACCACAAACAATCACAAATCACAATCCACCACAAATGTTGTAGGATATGGAGTAGGTACATGTTCTCGTTTATGCGAATTGTTGCCGTGATGCAGAAAATGTTTAATCTTGGTCTGATTAGGGTAGACTTTTGTAGAGCCCAAGGTGTCTAACAATTATTCTTAAAATCATAAGATCAGTTTTGTTTTATACTCTTTGTTGCAACGCTTCAGTTCAACGAATTCAAATGTAAAACGGATATCTCGTGGTGTTTGCTATGAGCTCACCAATCGACTATACGCTCAATCCACGACGGTAGCTGTCCAAATTCGAGCACATTATTCTCCGAGGGACTCCATCCAACGGACAGTAACATCTGTCAATGAATATTCATAGTCCCAGCAGATTACAAAACACTTCCTATTGCAAATACACAAATTGTCAATGTTTTTAGGATTCAGTGAAAGTGCTATGCAACAGGAAATAGTACTATAAAGTAGCGGTATTTTCTGTTGCATTTTTGTTTACTTGTTGATGTTTCTGTTAAAAAACTGCACAATGTGTTAAAGTATACATTGGGTACAAAAATATTGAGTACAAGATAGAGGTAACTCACAGTTTTATCCCAAATTCATTATTATCTATAACATGCAACACGATTTGTCATGAGCAGATGTAGCAGATTTCGTAAAAAAAAATGCAATGATAGTGCACTTAGTGATCTCCAAAAATGTATTTTATTCAAGAGTGCAAAGTTGCTTTTTAACCGCGTGCTCTATTTTGATGACCGAGCAAGCGAAGAATTCTAGCGTAGGATAATTTGAATCCTTTGCGTTAGCGAGGGAA
Organism: Hypomecis punctinalis; assembly: GCA_949316475.1. Taxonomy (NCBI): domain Eukaryota; kingdom Metazoa; phylum Arthropoda; class Insecta; order Lepidoptera; family Geometridae; genus Hypomecis; species Hypomecis punctinalis. The sequence continues at coordinate 16,132,894 of OX438801.1, read as the reverse complement.
TCCAAAGAGCACAAGCTGAAAAATCTTAGCACTAGAATGCAACGCGTAACTTTTCATCCCACCTCAGCGAGTTCCAAAATATTTATTTATTTATTTAATTTTGTTGGCGTCAAATAAACTTCCGCGTCACTAGAATCACTAATTTCAGATTTTTTACTTGTTTTCAAGTTTCTTGTTTTTAACATAAGGTTTTAACACGATTTTAACAACATGACGTGAAAAGAAAATGGCGCGCGCAAAGCAAATAAAAAAGTAGGTACACCAAGAATGTTCCGAAGGTAGTTTGTGAATAATTCACAATTAGTTTGTGGATTCAAAACATCATTAAACCTACTTACTTCTAACTCCATGGTGCCTAATTTATCATACAAGCTTTTTTAATTTGTTATAAACTCAGAGTCGGGAACTTCTTACCTACCACTCACCTTGCACTCAGAATTCGAAGAGCAAAAAACTCTTTACGAGATGGGGGGATGAAAAAAAAATGTTATCAAATAACCATAGTAAAAGTAACAGAAAAGTGAAAAAGCTTTTGAATATTAAAGCCTAATAATATGTTTGAACCAAAAGCTAACCATAGTTTGTCATAAATTTACTTTACAGTGATGCAGTCTACTTAGCGCCGAAAACAGCGAGTGAAGGTAGTGATTTGATTGCTGTAAACACTGCACTACGATTTCCTGTAATTGTTTCATGGGATAACCTATACTCTATAAAATTTAACTTGATCTCTGCAACATCTGTCAGAAAAATCACACATATGAAGTCCTGAATTTCTTAATAGTACATACAGTACCTGTCAATGTCATACTTTATGGGCATGCCGATTAGTGATGGGTGACGAATGATCGTGACCACAGAGTTTTAGATAGAGTTTTAATTGAAATATCGATAGTTTACACTATCTAAAAAGTCGATAAATACTATCGTTACATTATTATGAGTATTTAATTAATATCATAACATTATTTACATGTGTACATACTTGATCTTAAATAATAGTAAGTAAATAAAATCCAATTTCTCACCTACAACTACTCATTCGATTTAATTACAACATTGTTTGAAAATCGATTTTTTCCACCACTATCACAACTCTAAAAATGTCAATCTGCTATGTCAATGTCACTGTCGCAGAGATCAAGTTAAATTTTATAGAGTAATATAGTGACATTCTTGTACAGATTGTAAAAATATTTACCAATGAAACGATTGAGAACAATATGAGATAAAATCTTAATATAATTAATTTACAGTCGAATAGAGAAACTCCTTCTTTTTGAAAGTCGCCTAAAAAAACAAATCACCGTAGTCGGCGTCTATTTATATTAGTGTAGATTTGTCTCGAGAATTTGAGTGCAGTTTGCGCGGTATGGCACCGAAACAAGGCTACCACTTAATTTCACGTGTACGGAGTCCCGGCAGGCCACTATGAAATATGAGCCGCTAGCTAAAGCTGCTCCGGGATAGACACACGACTTTATAGGATCAAGATACATGACAGTTTGTTACATGAGCTGTGAAGCAGTGCTGGATCTCGTCAATTAGATTGCAATTATTGTATGGTATTTTGTTTTTGGAACGATTTTAGAGATGGTTTTTTTCGATAAAGTTATGTGTATTTGACACATAGATATATCGAAAAAAAGATTTTTGTAGTGTATTTTCGTAAGTGTAGCTTATTATTGTTACGAGATGTGTTCTTGGATAATCAGTTAAAACGCCGATTATTCACTTTGCACTTTATTGCACAAAATCACAATACACACGACACAACTGGTTCGCACAAACACTTTACACTGGCACTGATATTCATAGTAGTTTGACTAGGTGTTTGTCAGCGATCACCGAAATTAAGCAACGTTCCGCACGGTCATTATTTGGATGGGTGACCGCGGGTGGCATTTTCCAACTGAGCGCTACCGTGGCTCGGATGACACGTTAAATTGTAGGTCCCGGTTGTTTCAACCGTTTAGCCATGTCAGAGGCCTTCAGGCGGCCTAACAACTCTGACACCAGGGCTAGCCACCCGGCCTATACGAACTTACTTACTTTACTGATATTCATACAAACTAGTCACTTCACAATCGCACTGGAACACGAGATGTTTTTGCTTCGACAGTAAACGAAAAACTGAGTCCCCAAGGGTCAGCCAGCGTATTTATATCCATCATTACAATCTCGAATTTACTAGACGAGTCGCGACATTACTCGATCTAATAAACGCTATTGTTAGTAGCAGGTTGAAAAGTTCTGGAAATATCGGTGCCATTGTGTTTGACAAAGTAAACAAGATGAAAGTTCGAGACTTTCCTATTATTCTCAAATACACACAAACAAAACCATAAAACCGAATACAAAAGGCCGGGAAACAAAAGGCACCAAAAAAACGCGAAACAATAGAGCTCACCCCAATCGTGATCACGTAAACATCGCAGATTACATCATAGTTACTACAGTTCCTACATAGTTCCTGCATACCTACAACGGGTGTGCGCCTAATGCGTTACATTATTTCTCAAGGTTTTACTCATCCAAAATGAACAGCATTTAAAGAATAAACAAAGAACACTTTTCAGACCTCTTACACATGGTCTCTGGCCCCAAACTAAGCAAAATTAGTAATATTGCTGCCAGAGATTGGCTACTTGGGAACAGAAAAATAAAATGGACTATACATTACATATATATTGAATTCATACTTATATTGCTAACAACATCCAGACACAGATCAAACACCTTCGTTCATCATAAAAAAGATTGCCCTATTGTGGGAATCGAGCCCACGCCTCAGGAGTCAGGGTTACTGACCACTGGGCCAAGTACTTAGTCAATGTTCGCCGTATTTAAAAATGAGCTGACTAAATCAGATTTTCGAGTTGCTCGAGCTTAGCCTCCTATGCTACGTACATACTCTTTGATGTGGGAGGTCGAGTAAGTCAATATACGAATGCACGACACGATATGCAAACTCAGTTTGTCCGGTTTGTTTACGGGTTTTAGGTAATCTCTATCAGGTCTGGAGCATGTAGTTCAAAGGAAGGCAATCAATTTACGTGGGCATGCAGATGGAATTTCACATTCGCTTTAAAAGACAGATTTTCTCTTGTAACTTTGCAAATATTAATTTCCACAAAGTGCTGAACAAATTCAAAAACTTAAAATAGAATAATGTAGCCCATAAGGTAGATGGATGATCCATTCAAGACCTCAGGAGATCGCGCTGGATGTAAGCCTCTGCCAACTGGTCTTATTGAAGATCTATTGATGAGGTCTATGTCCAGCAGTGGACGTACTATTATTGTACGTACTTTTGGACGTACTGGTATTGTTAATCACAGTTGACCTTATTTTTGACACGTAACTCAAGTTATGAATAAAAAATTGTATTGTAACTATATCTGAAACGACGTCAAACGACGACGAACTCTTAAGACCCCGACTCTACCAATACGAAAAACACAAAGCCCTGTAGTAGTAATACGTAAAACTATACATAGCTACACTTGAGACTGTTTTGTTACTCGTTAATGTAATGTGGTCTTTATTCAATCGACGTACGGACCACAACGCGCCGTCCAGCACCCTTTTACTTTAGTAAAGTCTAGGCCTAAAAATAAACGTTTAAAGAAGTAAAGGTTGTAGGTTTTGTGAGCCTATTAGAAGAAATAAAGTCACAGCTTATTTTTAACTGATTTCAAAAGGAGGTTCTCAAATCGACTGTATGTTTTTAGGGTACCGTACCTCAAACGGAAAAAACGGAACCCTTATAGGATCACTTTGTTGTCCGTCTGTCCGTCTGTGTATGTCAAGACTCTTTATCTCGAGAACGCGTAAAGATATCGAGTTAAAATTTGAACTGTATAAGTATATCTATGGTTTCTTGCAGTTCTGTAAAATAAAAACTTCTCAGTTATTGTTTAAAAATGTTAGAGCTGTTTATGTCGTAAAAAACTGCATATTTCGACACTCACAAAAATCAAAACCTACAGGGTACTTCCCGTTGATATAGAACTATGAAATTTGACGAGAATCATTGCCTTAGAGTACACATATAGGAACAAATCTGAAAACTACATTTTTATTTGAATCACAAAAAATAGGGCCTCAAAATTCATATACAATGGGATCAAAATTAAAAGTGAGTAAATCGTATCATGTAAGGTGTCATATAAAAGAACTGCAATAGCACATGCTAAAACAGGTTTTTAATTATTTTAACAATGTTTAATTTTCGATGTATGACGAGAAAAGTGAAAAAAAAAAACTTTTTTGTCGATGGTTATAGTATAGATATTTTAACAACTTACTTCCCAATTTTGTGAAATTTTCTGGATGTGTACCCTTGATGAGCGAGCCTGACTCGCATTTGTTCGGTTTTTTTGTATCTATGTTACTCCGCCAATTATGAACCACATATCCAATTGTGATCACAATCAAATATTATCGAAACCGACTGAGGCGTAGATATCTGAAAAATCAACAATAATGTAAAATTTACTACGTCGACGATCACACACCTACATCGCTTCGTACAAACTATTCAAACTCAGTACACGGTTGAAGTCGGTTGTGCCAAAAAAAGGTGGCGAAAAACAACTATTAAATAGGGTTGGTTGAAGAACGTCGTCGTAACTAAAACTAATTACCTAACGCAGGTGAGTACGAGTACAATGTTCCTTAGCGCGAGAATGAGGAGATTGTTTTGCAAGATATATTTCTTAGCTCTTAGCTTAGATTTAGTTCTGATTGAACCTCTCTCTGTAACGTGTGCTTGCTAGCTACAATGGCTTACCACAAAAGCAATCAACATAGTGCTGCAGTGGTTTCATCGAGATAAACAGAGATACGTTTATGAACTACTTAAAGTTATTAAATGATTCAATCCCTCAATATAGTCTGGTGTTTTTAATTAACATTACTGAAGTTTTACAGTTATACAGATTACTAAGTGGTCTGTCTTTTTATTGGTTAACCATGGTGACAATGGTCCTTGCGTACCGACGCATTCGGTCGAATGGCGTAATTAAATTGGTGAAAAAAGGAGATAACGCAAATATCATCACTGGTGTTTACAGACGCTGAAAAACAAAAATAAGTCTAAGCATATATTTAAAGCATTTTTCTTAATAAATTAATCAGATATTTAGTTACTTTATTAATTAGATTGCTGTAGTTTTCGTCTCGCTCTCTCAACTGCAGAAAAATCAAAGCTAGTCAACAATCCAAATCAAGCTCGCGCTGAGAGCTCTTGGTAGAATACATGCTTTGTTTCCAGAAATTTCTTTACATGAGCTGTTTATATGACCATAATGAACTACTACTGTGAAACATTTTCCAAAGATTCTAGCCAAACTACGAACCCTGCCAAGTCCAACATTGTAATGTGGAAATCGGGAACCGAACTTTTTATAGAGAACATTAAAGAACCGATATAAATGACGATAACGTCGTTTAAGAAAGAAATATAACTCAGGTGAACTAAGTCTAGCCATAGTCTAGCTTACATTCGTAATAGCATTGCATTGGAAGATAGAATACGTGACTTTAAAAGATTTATGGGTCTCTACAGGACGGCGTTAATTCTGGTATCCTGCGGACGTTTCGGGATATTAATGCATTCCAGATCTATAGATTGGTCGTGTTCTACTGCGTTTGGCGTAGAGTGAAGTATGTTCTGCCAGAAAAAAGATTTAGGGTGATGAGATTCGTTTCGGTGATTGGATTTCTGATATTCAGTTCTAGAATAAACTATTTCTTAAATAGTTGTTACAAAAACCATTAGTTAGTATGAAATTGATATTAACATACTCCGAATATTTATTTATTGTTCGCACCAGATTGAAACATTTCCATTACAAAAATTGTAATGGAAATGTAAGACATGTTTCTAACAATTATCTTTTTTAATTAGCTTTTTCTCGATCTGACTTTTCAATGAGATAACCTCGAATCAGCGGGTATAACTTATAACATATTAGGTTTGAGAGCAAAAATTACATTATCCAAGTCATTAATCCGAACTATTTTAAGCTAGCAGAATTGGTTTAAAAATGCACACTCAACTCCATTACATCAGTATGCTGAGTGTGAGTTTTGTCGTAAACATGTCACGCTCGCCGCGAGCGCGTAAGCATGTAATTTGTATGAAGAAATGTACAGCGCCACTAGCGGCGCGTTTTTAAAACGTTTTGTGCGAGAGCAAGTTCATAAAAATTACATGCTAACGCGCTCGCGGCGAGCGCGTCATGTTTACGACAAAACTCACACTCAGCATACAGATATGTTATTTTTGTTAGATTAGCAACCAAAAAATGCACAAGTATCGCGAAATGTTGCTAATCAAGCTGCTTCCTGACCAATTTCGCCTCGATGTCTCATAAATTCAGCAGTTTATTACACAAATAACAGGTAATTTGCAAGTAATGCTTCAATTAACTGTTTCATTGAAACCCCTCTTTCAATAACGTAATACTTAGACAGACTAAAATGAAAAGACGTAAAAAGAGGCTAGTGAGTGTTGTAATTAGATTTTGCTCTAGACTTCATTGATTTTTAGTGAACGTCGAAAACTAGGTTACGTAATCAACTAAAAGGTAACGGTATTAAGAAACCAACCATTACTTTCTACATTTTCTACGTTGAACAAAACTTGAGCTCATAGCTATTTTTTTACTCTCCGAAACTATCTGCACAATGAAAATCTTATTATAGTAAACGAACTTTTATTTGGAATCAACTTAGTTTTCTTGCCTTTTGAGTGAACTCTAGACTGAATACTTCGAAAGGCATTGACTATTATAATGTCCGCTGGGAATAAGTTATCGCGGGTATAAATTAAGTTTGCACGTAATAAAAAGTTTCCCTCTCCTTTATTGTTTAACTAGATACTTTTATTGAAGGTTTCTTAAAGAAATTCATCTAAATGAAAATCTACCGCGCATCTAAAAAGCTTTCATAGCACAAGTGTTTATGCGCTCTAGCGAAAAGCTACATGAATAAGAAATGAGGAGAGGCAAACGGATTTATTAAAAATCTCGTGACATTGGATAGGTCAACGTTTAATATAAATAGCCATAGAAATGAATGGGCAGCGTAATATTTATATCCAAAAATAGGGTTACATTTACAAGCCTTCCATTTATCAGTCTGTTCTGTATTAATATCGCAAAGTATCCCGATAAATAGACCGTAGACACATTCAAGTAAACATTTTCATCTCGAATTCCTATTACAAATAGTTTCTCTGCACACGAAATAAATGGTAATTGGTATTCGTTGCAAAAAAATCGCTCTCATGAGTAAAAAAAGTTTCATAATCTTACTTTCATTCACCTTGGTCTTGGTTATATTCTTATTTAGCCCTACTTTCGAAGTAACATCTGAAAGCCCTTCAATCATATTTTGGAGTTCGTTTAGATTTCAAAGATCACTAAGTCATCTGCAAACCTAAGGTAAGAAAGGTGTACACCGTCGATGTTAGTTTCAAGAAAACCCCTGTGAAAACATTTTTGACCGACGAACCACCGGAGGAGGTATACAATTCGACGCGTATATTTTTTTTTTATGTTTAACCACGCATAACTTTTTTCGTAATATTCCGATTTCAATAATTCTTTTTTTATTGAAATGAGTATACTTCGAAATTGGTCCCGTTTAAATTTATCGAAACTGGCTGAGCCATTTTTGATAAATCAACAATAATGTTAAAAATGTGTTACATCGATCCGTCCATAATATTTGCGTTCTAGCGATGCGCCCCTACTTCGCACAGGTGTATTATACGTATAAACATTTATCTTGAATTACTCTATCTATTCAAACAAACAGCATCAAAATCCGTTGCGTAGATTTAAAGATATATATATATATATATATATATATACATGGGGCGGAAAGCTACTTTGTGTTATACATATATATATATATATATATATATATAATGATTCTGTTCACGGGTGAAGTCGGTCATGCTGTTTTTTGCAAAAATAATTATATGACGTCATATTAAACAGCTGTAAAAAGCTGTAAATGAAGGTGAGATAGTATCACTCTGTCTGTATTAATATCGCAAAGTATCCCGATAAATAGAGACGTCCGTAGACAAATTCAAGTAAACATTTTCATCTCGAGTTCGTATTACAAATAGCCTCTCTGCACACTAATTGGTGACTGGTAATTGGTAGTCGCTGCAGAAAAATCGCTTTCATCAGTGACGAAGAGTTTCATAATGACGGCAATTATGGGCGTCGCGAGCGCTTTGTTCGGTCAGGACGTGTCGGGTTTACAAACACGCTGTTTTTATGTTTTACTTGGCTTCAAGTCGTTTTGGACATGTGGGTACTCATTTGTTATAGTAATGTCTCTATCACATTTGACGTATGTTTGGGATGGATGTTACGACGCTGTAATATCATAATATTATTTGTTTTATGTTTAGCGATGTATTTGTAGGTGGTGAAAAATTCACTGAAAAAATATCATTGGAAAACCGGCTAGGGAGAAGGTAAGTTTGATGGCCAAAAAATCGAAATCAAATAAATAAATATTGTGGGACATCTTACACACGGTCTCTGACCCCAAACTAAGCAATGCTTGTGATATGGCTGCCAGAGACTGATATACTACATATACATACTTATAATACCTAAATAACACCCAGACACAGAGCAATAACCTATGTTCATCATATAAATGATTGCCCTGGGTGGGGATCTAACCCACGTCTCTGTGATCCAGAAGTCAGGTTCACTAACCACTGAGCCAACGAGGCAGTCAATTTATCAGTAGAGTCACTGTTCTCTAACTAGCTCAAAAGTTCAAAATGGAAATATTATTAGATCTGCTGTCTTAGAGTGAGGCTTAACGATTAGTGAGTCATAAAAATACTAACAGGATAACACTATGCAGTAAAGCGTAGCAATTTGCTACGGGCTACGTAGCACGCTACGACGTTGCGTAGCAAGGATGGGCGTGTCTTGACATTGAACTAATAATAGCTGTGCTTTTTACCGAGTTAGACGTTTTATAAAAAAAAATATTTAATTGGATATTTACTGCTAATATACAACGTGTAACGGAAAGGCTGTATACATAAAAAGTGGGTTGATACTATACCTTATATAGATGCTGTATTCGAAAATCCGAGCCAAAATAACAACATTCACTTTTAAAAAAAAATTAAATATGACTGACTAGAAAAAAAAAGGACAGCAGTTCAAGGAGGTGTGGTCTGAATTTGATGGGCAAGGTCGTGTTATTGACCTCATAGCTGTTTAGTGTGATAATGCTGTGCAAATGTGAATTAGTCATAAAAATGGCTAGTTTTTCAAAAAAAGATTAAAAATCAGCAAACGAACTTACACGGCTAAACATGCCATCTAGTTTGTTACCGTTATCTGATTTGGTACTTTCAGTGTGTATACAGTCTTTCCGTTACACGTTGTATATGTGCTTCGACAAATAGTTATTGGGATGAAAAAATCAAACCTAGTTGTGCTATTTTTTTAACGTATATGAGTCCGCGCTCTATCGCACTCTGGACTTACTACGACTTTAGACTTGCTCATTTGCTCTGTTTTTGAAAAGCTTTGAATTATATCTCTGAGAGAATAAGAAAACCGGATATTGAATTACATATTGGAGAAAAATCAACGCAGAAAAGAAGTGTTCTTGTGTAATGTTTTGTTAACATAAAATTATTTTAAATGCTACATCACCAGTAAAGTTCGTGTATTATTATTATTTTCGTGGTAGTAGTACATAATATGCACCATCAAGTCAAGCTGCAGAAAGTTTTGCGATGCTACGTCATAGGTACTATAGAATCTCCTACGTAGCTAGCATGCTACGGTATACTTTTTAACTCTTAGTCTAAATCATATTTTAGTTTGACGCAAGTACATATTGCTGAATTGCCATTTAGCGTGGCAATGCTGCCAGCATGCTGGGCACGCTGCCAACTGGCAGTGGGCTTGAGCATTTGGATTATCGTTAGGCCGGCAAAGGTCTGTGGATGATCCAATTGTTTTTTTAATATAGTAGTAGTGTATGTAGTATTAGCATATAAAGTAGTATTGTATTTTGTTGTAGATATATAAAGGCACTTTTGCCGATTAAAAAAGTATACTTCGTGATAAAAACTGTTGGTACATTTTCATTTTGTTTGTTTTGTTTTGTTCATATCATTCCAATTTCACAGAATTGCATATTTATTCTATGCATACATATGTACATAGAACGCGCCGTCCGTGAAAAACCTAGCCTTATCTGACTGTTCCAAAAACATTTTTCTTTCCTACCTCGTGCCTGGAATGAGTGTGTCAACACAAATGATTAGTGAGCCGAGAAAATGTAGATATCAGGAAAAATAAGTACCTATGCCTTCTGAAGAAGATCATGTCGACTTTTCGAATAAGAGTACGTACTCAGCTGGCGTGGGTTCTCGGGTCGTGCAAACACTTTAGTGTAGTAGATGAGATGCTTCTTTCGTTCAAGTTGTACCTTTTGTTGCCATTAATGCGATAGGAAGAAATGTTACTATATTTGAAATATTTTGGTGACAGAGTTACATTACGATTTGTTTATTCAGACTTTGTCCATCTAATTATTTAATAGTAGGTAGTATGTACGTCATGATCATTTTTGTAAAAATATATGTTTTCCGTTTCTACTTATTTTAAGTACCTACCTAGTCCCTGGTAAGGTTATAGTACTTAAGTACTCATTAGTTCAAGTGGGAAGCTGGGCACGCTGGCAGTTGGCAGCGTGCCCAGCATGCTGGCAGCTTTGTAACGCTGAATGGCAATGCTTATATGTTGAGCAAAATAAACACCAGCATTTTGGTCACAAGTTACCTCCACCAGACACTCCGAAAGACTTTTGAAAACAAGATGAACTCCCGGCCTCCACGGGCTCAATGTCACGGACCCTTACCAACCTACTCAATACTCATAATACCGATTCCCATGAATTCTAGGTTCCGTAGAGATCTAGAGTCTTGATGATGTCTTGAAGTTGCCTTCTCCATACACTGCGGGCAAGACAACTTATGACAAAACTGTATTAACCGAAAAGAGGAGATCCAGATCACCCTTATGAACAACTTTTACTATGGACCTTCGAGAACAAAAATCATGAATGCCATATTTATTTAGTGAGAAGAAAATCACACTTGTGAGTGAAGCGGAGTTTTTGTTTTGGTAGCGTTGCTGATATGACAACGTTTTGTCGAACTCCACACATCTCCACGTTGTTGGAATATTCTAGTTATTTAGGTATTTAACGTTATGTCGTAACCATTGCTTTTCATATTTATTTATATCGGTCAACATAAATAAAATATTTTTCACTTTTCGTTTTTAGTTCATTGGTAGGTATATCATCTCAGAATGCAAATAACATTTTTTATGCAACTAGTTTATTACACAACATTCTGTGATCTTGTTTAAGTAGGTTTGCGATGTATCCAAAAATTGAAGTCATTTATAATTGAATCTATCATTCATGAACTCATCTTCTCTTAAAGACCATTTCACTGTTTCACGATATCTACCTTGTATAAGCAAATAGATAACAATGGAATATTAAATGTAAAGCAAAAGATAATAGCGAGGTGAAATAGCTCTGTATTCTCCAGTAAATTCTAAGTTTGCTAGCCGCAGTGGTGCGCTGTAATGAAAAGTTATATTGAACCGACATAATATATGTATTGGTCATACTAATATACTAAAATGAACTATTTAGAATTTATTTTTTTACGAAGCTGTTGCTTTTAATTACGCAATTGCGTGGCAATTACCGACATAGCCCAGTGGATTATCAAGATGAAATGGTAGTGGGCAGGGCACATAGAAATCGGATTGCCGGTGGGGCAGTAAAGTTTCGTTCGTAGAACGTCCACCGACCAGGTGGACTGATGATATATTCAAGATCGCAGGAATGCGCTGGATGCAGGCCGCTTCCAACCGGCCTTATTGGAAATTCATTGGGGAGGGTTATGTCCAGCAGTGCACGTCTTACGGCGGATGGAAGGCTGAGAGCACATAGTAGCACGAAGATAGCCGATGGGGCCGTAAAGTTCCTTAATGGAGACCACGTAGGTACTCGCAGAACCAGCGCAGGACGTCCACCGACTAGGTGGTTCTAGCAATCTTCTTGTATCAACTCCATCTCACAATACTGTCTTTTACGATTCTTCTTTCTGTGTCCGAGCTGCGGCTCTCTGGAATGACCTTCCAGTGACCATCAGGCGTGTGCAGAGCATTGAATCTTTCAAGACTCAAGTCAAGGAATACTATCTTGCTAAGCAGTTTTAAAAACTGATATTACTTATCGCTTACGTTTTAACTATCTGTATTTATTTATGTATGTAAGTAGGTTTATCTTTATTGTATGTATTATAAGAAGTATTTGTGTATGCCTATTATTATGTAGTGTATTTTATTGTTTTTGGATATTTATAGCTTTACTTTATTCATTTATGTTTACACCACCGTCCACGTCAATTACATGTTTCCACACAGTAGAGGTTGTCTGGAAGAAATCGTTTTTAGCGATAAGACCGCCTTTTGTACCATTCTTCTATCGTTATTTCTTTTTCTGTTATGTTTTACTACTTGTGGTGTCAATAAAGTGTTTTTGTATTGTATTGTGGACTGACGATATAATTAAGACCGCAGGATCGCGCTAGATGCAATTCACTGCTGTCAACCGGGTTTATTGAAAATACATACGCCTACGTCCAGCAGTAGACCTACGATTAATAATGACTATGATGATTTTGCTCAAGCACCTAGATAGAATTGAAATTTTACATTTTAGCTATGCCATTCTGTAATGTATACCTCAATGTAAATAGATCAAAGAGACGGACTGCACGGATAGTTCGTGAATGAATGGCCACAAGTTTCATTTGTAAGTATGCGTGCAGCTAATAGCTAATGTCAACGGCTCAGATCACAAAATGCCAAATAACTAATTGGAAGCGCCTTGCATCCAGCGTAATGCTGCAGTTTAAAGGACAACAGTCCACCTCATTAGACCTAACCCACGTTTTTCAGTACGTGATTTCCACTCGAGAACTTTACCAGAGTCTTTAGGCAGTCTAAAAACTATGCAACCTAGGTTAAGCCTCTTAGTATATACAAACTTATACTAGACAGAATATTAAGCGTGAAGCAAAAGATAATGCTGAGGTGAAATAGCTCGCTATTCTGCTATAAATTCTAAGTTTGCGAGACATGGCGGTGTGGAGTAATGAAAAGTTACATTGGTCTAACGTAGGTATAAGGTACTGGTATATGCTGGCACATGCAGCGTTGTATCTCCGATTAAATCTACGGCAACTCGCTTCGCATGAAAATTATTTTGTAAGCTACTGAAAGGATTTTGAATTTATGTATGAACAATAGTTAAGCTGAATTGTATTTTTATTCACATAGTTTACCTATATAATTTTATGTTCTGCTTATTTTTAGAGATAAAGATATAGACAGGGTCAGTAGTTTATAAATTAAACCCAAACTTTCAATTATAAACAACTGACCCTCAGAACTTATATTAACGGTAGGTAGCTATTGATGGTAAAGGGTTGCCAATTTGTTGTATTGTTATTTCGCACTTGACTGAATTTGGCCAAATTTCTCTATTGTTATCCTTGCCTTCATATTAATAATAATTAGCTAACTTATTATCTGACTAGAGCCAGCCAGACGCAGTTACAAACTGTTGAGATAGCTGGCTGCAAAGCGGTTACATGCGCCCGTTAGCTCCAACTATAGTCCGTCCTAAGCGGTGCAAATGGCATTCCGATACCCTAATACAAGTACAGCTTGTATAATATATCTACTCAACCTGCATTGTTTGCAGGGCTTCTCCCGTTTACCTTGACAATATGAATGATTCAACATCATCTATTCCACGTATATAACCCCACCTTCGCTCCTATTAAGGTAACGGTGAAGAAAACCATCATGAAATATGTAGAAGCATGGTGAATAATAAATAACTGGTACGTATATTGGATCCAGTAAACTGTCGTCATCTAGAGCTTGAGCACAAAAGGACGGGCCTACCGTAATGGATTTTAGAGCCTTATTCCTATTCCCCTTTCAGTGATCGATTGCTTTGGACCCTTTTGTAACTTTCTCGGGCGCTGTAAGTTGATTTTTAATCGGGGTGAAGTTCGCGGGTGAGTTGTGGGTCCGTTTATTAATTTTGGGTTGCTAACTCTACTCTTACATAACTAACTAGCTTAAAACCCGCGGCTTCGCCCGCGTTGTTTTAGTACATAGGTACTTACTTTAAATGAAAATAGCCCGCGGTTTGATCTACGTTGTCTTTGTACATGCTTATAATAATATATAATTGTCTACGATTTGGCCCGCGTTGTCTTAATACTTGCTTAAAATTACTTGCAAGGATAATGCCCACGGTTTGGTCAAAATTGTAACAGTATTTGCCTATAATGATAACAGGTCACGGTTTGGCCCGCGTATTGTTAGTACTTGCTTAAGATGGTTATTTATAGCACGCAGCATGGACTGCGATGTCTTAGTACTTGCTTAAAATTATAAAAGCTTGCCGTTTGGCCAGCATTGTCGTATTACTTACAATGATAATAGCCCATGGTCTGGCCCGTATTGTCTTAGTACTTGCTCAAAATGATAAAAGCCCGCGGTTTAGCTCGCGTTGTGTTAATAATTAGGTACTTACAATGATAATAACCCACAGTTTGGCCCACGTTGTTTTAATACTTAATTAAAATAACAGCCCGCGGTTTGACCCGCGTTATCTTGGCATTTGCTTATAATAATATCTAATAGTTCGCGGTCTGGCCCGTGTTGTCTTAATAAATCCTTAAAATTATAATAGCATGCCGTTAGCCTGCGTTTTTGTATAACTTGTAGGTAATGATATTAGCCCACGGTCTGGCCCGCGTTATTTTTGTAACTGCTTAAAATGATAAAAACCCACAGTTAGGCCCGCGTTTTCTTGGCACTTACTTAAAATAATAGTAGCTCGTGGTTAAGTCCGCATTAGGCTCGATTATGAAAGCGCCATCGTAATTATAATAGCTAATTATCATAATATATCATCATAATAATATCTGTTTTATTTTCACTTTAAGCATTCGGTAGAGAGAACACTTTTTATGTTGTTATTATATTTACTATGGCGTCTTCATAACTGAGCATATTATTGTATTACTTGCAAAATAATGCCTACGGTTTAGCCTGAATTGTCTCAGTATTTGGTTATTTAATTTACTTGTGTCTAAAGCTTATTACGGAGTACGTGAATTTTTGGATGATAAATTGCCGAATTTCTGAAATTAACTCAATAATAAATAAATATATAAAATAAATATTGGGGGACATCTCACACACGGTCTCTGATCCCAAACTAAGCAAAGTTTGTGATTTGGCTGGCAGATACTGATATACTACATATACATGTAGGTTGACTGGCAGATAATGCTGTTTAGCGTTAAGTCCTCCTTTTGTACAAATAGAGTGCAAGAAATTGTTAAATAAATAAATAAAAATACATTAATAACACCCAGACACAGAGCAAACACATATGAATGAGCCAATAATAATAATTGTATGAGTAACTATGTAAGAAATTTCGCTTTTCATTGCTGGAAAACATTGAGGCAACCTGTACGAACGTAGAAAAAATCAATGTCGTATGTGAATTCAGCAACCCGTCCTCGGCCGGCGTGATGGATATGACCCAATTACCCTTCGCGGATAGGCCTATTTTCAGTCATCCATCAGCCGCAGGACGTCCATTGCTGGACATGGGCCTCCCCTAAGGATCTCCAATAAGACCGGTTGGAAGCGGCTTGCATCCAGCGCGATCCTATATGAGGTCATCCGTCCACCTTGTGGGTGAACGTCCTACGCTGCGCTTGCCGGTACATGGTCTCCACTCGAGAACTTTTCGACCCCAACGGTCATCAACACTCCGCGCTATGTGCCCTGCCCATTGCCATTTCAACTTGCCAATCCGTTGGGCTATGTCGGTAACTTTGATGCTTCTACGGATCGCCTCATTAATGATTCGATCTCGCAGAGAGACTCCAAGTATAGGCCTCTCCATAGCTCGTTGGGCTACTTGGAGCTTACTAATAAGGCCCATAGTGATAGACCACGTTTCTGTGTCATAATTCATCACTGGCAACACACACTGGTCGAAAACTTTCGACTTGAGGCACTGAGGTATATCGGACGAGAAGACACTACGCACTTTTCCGAACGCTGCCCAGCCGAGTTGAACTCGGCGATTGGCCTCTTTGTTGAAGTCGGACCTACCTAACTGGACTACTTGTCCTATGTAGACGTACGAGTCAACGACTTCAAGAACCGAGTTTCTAACAGAAGTCGGGGTAGGTAAAACATGGGAATTACACATGACTTTCGTCTTGTCCATGTTCATCTTAAGACCTACCTGTTTCTATTATCCGTAGTGCTATCCGTAGTACCTATTTTCAGTAGTGCACTATTAATTAAGGCCGGTACAGGTATTCGACATGTTTCATTAAGTCATTAGAAATTTAATATTCCAGGCAAATGAAAAAATGGCACACAAGTCGTAATTCTAGTCAAGCATGTTCTAGGATGCTATTATACTCTATAATTTGATTAACTTTTACAATGGTACCAATCCCAAAAGCACGTCAGCAATCAATAAAATCAGCTGTTCAACACAAAAAGTTCATCGACCCGCGACAAAATGTATGGAAAATGTAGGTAAATTTTCGCTTGTCAGGGTTGATCCCATAGTAAAATACCTATATTGATCTATATGTGCGCTTAGCTTAAGACTATTGGCTCACAAAATAAAAAAAAATCGTAAACTTTTGGGGACCCATTTTGCCCCATTTAAAGATAAACTATCATTATCATAATCCTATTCTAGATACTACATTATTTAAAAAAGCGCATTGAAGTTTTGGGACGTATCTGACCACTAAGGATTTTTTTAAGGAAAATTCAGAAAAACAGGTACAGCCATATTTTTTATTTAGTCTCAAAAGCATCTATACAAAGTTTCATGTCAATCGGTACAGGGAATAAGAAGTTACATGCAAACAAAAAGGGCCCGTTTTACCCCGTAAGTTAGAGTTGGGTACTTTTTTCATCCTTAGTGCTTCATTATGTCGTACGATGTACGTATATTCCAAATTTCAAGCTCATATCTTCAGCGGTTTGGGCTGTAGCCTAAACTTATTAATTTTGCGTATCCCTAAGGAACCTTATAGATTTTCCTGGATTTTATTAGTTCCTGTATTAAAACATGCTGTTTGCCTCCTTCATACCAATTTTCAACCATAACCGTTCAGCTGGTTCGATGTAATTGACGCTTTTTTCACCAACTTTGGGACCTTATTTGACCCCTTAGATGAAGAAAATTCGGAAAAACAGGAAAAAACGTAACTTTTATTTTGTTTGAAAAGCATGTATACAAAGTTTCAAGTCAATCGGTACAGGGAATAAAAAGTTACATACAAACGAAAAGGACCCGTTTTACCCCTTTAGAGGTCGAATGTTCAAAATTTTCGTCCTTAGTGCTCCATTACGTCGTTCAATGTATCTATATTCCAAATTTCAAGCTCATATCTTAAGCGGTTTGGGCTGTAGGCTGTCTGTCAGTCAGTCACTCAGGGAAGCCTTTTATATAATAGATAACCTACAAAAAGTTACAATAGATCGAAAAACACTTGCTTCTAATAAAAAGGTCCTTAAACCAACACCCAGGTACGAACATCTTTTCAAGTTCCGTGCATGTTGTTTTCATTGCCAGTGGATCCTAAAATTTATTATATTATACTTTGTAAAAAATCTACATATTTGAGAGCTCTCGTGTTTTTAAAGATACCTAGCTATATAGCTAGCCAACCCGATTTGATTAGCGTGAAAGACCATGCCCTAATACTTCTCGGTATAGGTAAGAGAGTTCTGAAATAGGACACAGAACACCACACACTCGCTCTTCCTCATAAGCACGTACTTATCTAGATTTACTTAGCCGGTTTTTCTCAAAATACGGAGGATTAAAAAACCGAGCTACAGTTAATGTCAGCTAGTTTAAAGATTCATTTTACGTTCGTACAGCAGCCACCAATGCGTAATGGCTGCACCCTAAGCCTAGAGCTAGCGGGCTGGCGGAAACACGAAAAAATAATCTCAGCAAAGCTTTTACACATTTTCCCAGTTTGGAACATTCCCGAGCCATTCCCATATACCTACTGGCGATGGCGAGGGAAGGCAAATGGATTAGCGGGCTTAACCCACAACCAGACTGACAAACCGAAACCGCAGCGGCCAAATGCTGATATGAATATTGTTTTTGCAGATGTTTTTCTGAAAAATGTGGGAATTTTATGAATTGAATTAATAAATAATAAATAAATATTTTTGGGACATCTCACACACGGCCTCTGGCCCTAAGCAAAGCTTGTGATACTACATATACATATTTTTAAATACATACTTATATATATATATATAGTAACTAAATAACACCCAGACACAGAGCAAACACTAATGTTCATCACATAAATATTAGCCCTGGGTGGGGATCGAACCCACGCCTCTTTGATCCAGAAGTTAGGGTCACTAACCACTGAGCCATCGAGGCATTCTACATTAATACTGACTAGTGGTGTACCTCTAAGCCGTGGTGGCTTAGAGGTAGTGACACCCGCCTTAAAATCGTGAGGTCGTGGGTTCAAATCCCGGTCCCGTACCAAAGAGTTCTTTGAAATTTATGTACTGAATTTCACGCCACTGGCTTTTCGGTGAAGGAAAACATCGGAGGCAACCTGCATACGTGCGTAGAAGAAATTCTATGGCGTATGTGAATCCACCAACCCGCACTGGGCCAGCGTGGTAGATATGGCCCAATCACCCTTCGTGGGTAGGCCTACGTCCTGCAGTGGACTATTAAAAAGGCTGATACAGTACAGTACAGTACTGACTAGTGACGTCTTTTTATTTATTTTTAAATTCAAACAGGTATAACTCTTTATTAGGCACAACTATGAAGGCGCTATCGTAGGCATTCGATAGAGAGAACACTTTTTACGTTGCTATTAAATTTACGATGGCGCCTTCACAATTGGGCCTATTGTGTGCATTAATATTTAACTAAATCAGTAGACACAAAGTATACCAGCTTAAATTAGTAAGTAAGATAGATTAGACGTCTTAATATATGTAAAGATTTCACGAGGTTACGTTACTACTTCTTTTTAGGTAATAATATTTTTTTCAGCGCATTATATTGACAGTACTTTACTGGCCTATACTCTATAAAATTTAACATGATCTCTGCGACAGTGACATTGACATAGACGATTGACATTTTTAGAGTTGAGATAGTGGTGGAAAAAATCGATTTTCAAACAATGTTGTAATGAAATCGAATGAGTGGTTGAAGGTGAGAAATTGGATTTTATTTACTTACTATTATTTAAGATCAAGTATGTACACATGTAAATAATGCTATGATATTAATTAAATACTCATAATAATGTAACGATAGTATATATCGACGTTTTTCACTATTATCGATGCTAATGTAACATATAATTGGGTTTAATTTAATTACACATGTAAAAAATGTTATGATAATAAAATATACAATAAAATAATGATAAATTAAGTTTTATTTAAAATATCGTTAATAAAAACGATCGATATTTTAAATAAAACTCTATCTAAAACTCTGTGGTCACGATCATTCGTCGCCCATCACTAATCGGCATGCCCATAAAGTATGACATTGACAGGTACTGTCTGTACTATTAAGACATTTAGGACTTCATAGGCGTGATTTTTCTGACAGCTGTCGCAGAGATCAAATTAATTTTTTTATAGAGTCAGTGTGCCAAAAAAAAATTAGGTACAATACGTGCTTCCTGATAGTTGGCCGTCTTAATAACTGAAATGTTTCTATGATATTTTTAGACCAGTACCTAAAATGTTCTGAAAGAAGGCGATTTTATCAATATTTCCCCATAAGCAAAAGTACCATTAGCATAGTAGACAATTACAAAATGAAAAATCCTTTGTTCGCATCGCATACGAATTTTTCAAGTATAATGTTCTCGGTCACAACAGCGAAAATCCGTAAAAAAATAGGAAATACCCCGAAAAGCGAGTCAGCTTTTGTTACGGGAATCCTGACAGGCGCGGCGGTCCACTGTACAAACCTAAAACTAATGTAAAAATGCCAAACCTTCAGCTGCCTACCGCCTTTACGAGAAAATAAATTCCAGGAATGAAACCTACGTTTCTCATTTCCAAGGGAATTTTTGGAGCTATAATTTTCAGCTTTAGTTACTCAAGGTCAAATGTTATTATCAAAGTTTGGAACAAAATTTATGTTATAACAATATCGGTACGCTCGAAACTTTTGAGCATCATGTACCTAAGTTTCTAACTTATTACTAAAATCAATATTCGAGATGACTACAGACTTTTGCTCGTACGGAATAATGGTCATTGTTTCACAAATATTACATACGAGTTTTTTTACGAGGCACAAAGACAAAGTTTTAAACTCTAGTAAAACTTGAAATTGAAACAAAGGAAACTTATTCCTAAACCCCACTTCCTCAAAGTTTTTTCTATCTTTTCTCATGAAATTCAGATTGCTTTCAAGAATTTTAATAAACTCTGCCGTTTCTGCTTCTACGTATTCATTCAAAGCAGAGCTAGAGTCATCTGACGCTTTGTTTTGTTTAGAAACTACTTGAAGTGCGCTGTAATTTCGCATCGTCGCGAGTGGTATACCATCCATCTACAGTATTTATATCTAGTGTCTGCAATCAGTCTAGAAGCGTGGCACACCGCCACAATTTGCGTGACTGCGGGTGCATAAAAGCCACTCCGCAGCACCCCTTCTGAAGGCGACGCAGACAAGTTTCCTCGAACAGCTAACTAGCCCCGCCAGTAACTGTGGATAATGTACTCAATTCGTCTTGTATTCAAACCCAACTCAGCAAAGCCTCGGTTTAATGCTTTAAATAAACTAGAGATTTAAGCCCATTGTTTATTTACACTTCAATTGTTCGCTGAGATAAGTACGTGGTACTAATGTATCGCACTTACTTAATCTTGCGATTACCAGGGGCGAAGAACTATCAGGGATCAGCGAAACAAAGAGAAGATTGAAGTAGGACGGGAGCTGGTGTCATTACGTTGAGTAAGCGGAGCCGTCGGAGCCAAAGCCAACTCGAGGTGGGCCCTCGTAACATTCATCGATGGATATTATTTTCTCTTTTCTCCGACTGCCGGTGTAAAGACCCAGTGACTGTGGAGTACACCGTTCCGTGAGCAAACTGAATTAGGAACGTTTTTCTCCATTTTATCTCTCACCCTCTAAGGAGCGACGAAGTGTTGAATTATTGGACTTACTTTATTTTACGAAACGATTTCGCTTCAGAGAGATTTTTGTTTACTTTTCTTCGAAACGTTTTTGCGATTCCTTTTCATATTCTATTGATACAAATTGATCGATAGTAAGTCAATTCTCAGTCGAAGCTTTTACATTAATTTTATTCAGTGAATACCTATTTTGACGATAGCGTTATTATAATATCTTAGACGGCGTCATTTTACTAAAGCTTTTGTAACATTCGATATTGGAAGTAATAAATAAATATATTTGAAAGCAGTAACAAAATACCTACCTATTTAAATATTCCGTTGCAGCTTGTTGGAATGTTTTAGATATAGCACGATTAACTAGATCGTGATTTAGATGTTTTACGCGATATAGGTAGCGCACACTGTATTGATATGATTTAGTATATAAGCTGTTGTTATTCCTTAATAAATTAGACATAGAGAGAGATACATTCTGAGACAGACTCTAGTGTCTTATTGTAATCCTTTTGCCACCCCGGCAAATATTCAATCTAGGAAAATAGCAATGAGGACGAAGCTCTACCCATCACCTATCATAATTATTTTGATTTAGAATTAGAATTTCCAAATTATGCTCATTCTTAAATATCGAGTAAAAATACCTACCTATATCAGAAAATAGTTTTAAATTTTGTAATATCGATGTATTTTGGTACCTATGTAATGGTTTAAAATAGTGTTTTTTTTTTCTACATTAGGTAAGTACGAGTATGAGTACATACGGTTTAAATGTCTCTATGAAGCTACCTAGAGTTGACTTATCGTCATGATCGTTGCTCCTGTTCAATGCAAAATAAAATAAAAATCAATTTATAAGCACATTATTTGCACGAGCGCTACGCCCACCTTCTGATAAAACCATGCATAATACAAACAGCCAAGCGAAATGAGCGACAGGCGTCAAGGCAGGCGTAACCGCACACCGCGCGTCGCAGCCTCATAATTTGTAAACCCCTTTGATCTTCACATACAAAGCTCTCTTTGGTATTTTTATAAGATAAAATAATGAAACTCCTAAACCCTTCTTCGAGGAAATGCCCTTAAGGAAACTGGTATGTAGAAATATAAATTTATACACGAATTTGTGACTCGCAATATCTGTCATTCTCATCACACCGCAAAATTTAATTATGTAGGTAGTACGCCACTAACTAATAGGCTTAGTGTCTGCGTCTTAGAGACAAGATGATTAGCCAGTTGGTTTGTTAATTGTAGCCTAGCCCAGGCTGTAGCATGGAATAATAAGCAGCTAGCAACATCTGCCAAGTTGAGGTGAAAGCCACAGTAAGCCTAAGACATCTGCCCCACCATGTACAAGTGGTTAGCTATAAAACTAAAGATATACCTATAATACCTATATAGATGTACTAGCTGACCCGGCCACGCGTTGCTGTGGCTAAATAAATTAAAATTGCGACTAAAATTTGAGATTTAAACTATCCTATCTCTCAAGTTGGATCGAACTGCACATGGTGTGCGAATTTCATTATAATCGGTTAAGTGGATTAGGAGTCCATTAAGGACAAACATTGTGACACGAGATTTATATAATATATTAAGATATATGACGGCCTTCTTATTATTCTTACACTGTGGAACTGATAGCGCTCTAAAAATGCGAGATAAAATTAAATAAATTTCTGTTCTCTAGAGGATTTTTTAATTTATACCTACCTATTGCGTAAAATATATTGTGACGATTAATAGAGAAAAATTACATGGAAATATTAGCGTTTTACCGACAAAACACTTGCTCTTAGAAATGCTGTGCATGAAATGATCGGTGGCTAAACTTTACTGCCTTTCACACGATCTCTATTGTGTAGTTTGCTGCGACAACGAAAACCTTCAAAAAGCTTTAAAGAAACTGACAGACTCCATAAAACGGTGGAAGTAATCCCAACTATACACACTTGCAACTCGTCTACTCGTAATTGTTGTTAGTTCATCTTTCGCTAGCTTATATCTTGTAGACGAAAGTGGAACAGGTAGCTAATCCTAAAACAGCCTACATCTGCCGACCCCACATTTCCAGCCAGTTACTGCTCGCCTTTCAAAGCGTCTTAGAAGATTTTTTCTAACGTATGTCGGGTGGTAATTCAGCTGGTGTTTCCTTTTCATTAAGTTTCCACGCACAATATTGCAGACGGATCGTAAAGTCGGACCAAGGTGGTCGTTTACACCAGGACGCGGGCGCCCGCTCTAGCCCGAACGAAGTAATGAGACTTCAGGAAAAATTATAGACATGTTTAATGAAATGAGAGGACTTCACTTTCATTTAGTTGGGAACGTATAGGGAAACCAAATTGGATGGCTACATATTCGAGCTGCCTTCTGTTAATTTGATTGTCTTCTACTTGTGCGTAGAATAGTAAGACTATCTGATTACTTACTAACTACTTACATGCAGGAAAGTAGGAAATTGAGTAACGTAGACATTTTTATTCTGGAAACTAACGAGTGCTAAGCGAAATCAGTCTACGTGCTTGTGCTCGCTCCAAAAATACCGTTTGCAGTTGAAACTTAAGGGGATCGTGTAACGACCAGTGATTTCGCGTTTTCTTTAGAACATCAAGAAAATTTTCGATAAAATTTACGTTAAAAATCACTCAAATTGCATAAAATTTAGAGTCAAGTTGACGCCTCACG
Organism: Hypomecis punctinalis; assembly: GCA_949316475.1. Lineage (NCBI taxonomy): Eukaryota > Metazoa > Arthropoda > Insecta > Lepidoptera > Geometridae > Hypomecis > Hypomecis punctinalis. Next base: position 16,108,802 of record OX438801.1, on the reverse strand, counting down.
ATTACCTTAAAACGCTACGCGAGTTATATACAAATAGTTTTTACCCGCGGCTTCACCCGCATTATATTTTGATTTTTGAAGCAATATCATTATAATTTATAGCCTATGTGTTATTCTGATATATAAGCTATATTATTGCAAAGTTTCATCTCAATCCGTTCAGTAGTTTTTGCGTGAAAGAGTAACAAACATCCAACCATCCATCCATCCATCCTCACAAACTTTCGCGTTTATAATATTAGTAGGATACACATGCTAAGAATCTTTTTGGGAAACTATGATATATCTAATACCTACCTACTTGTATTCTTGGACTTTATAAACGCCTGAATTCTGCACAACAGCACAACCCGTGTATAAAAACTAAATCCTACTTCCTACTAATATTATAAACGCGAAAGTTTGTGAGGATGGATGAATGGATGGATGGATGTATGGATGTTTGTTACTCTTTCACGCAAAAACTACTGAACGGATTGAGATGAAACTTTGCAATAATATAGATTATATATTAGAATAACACATAGGCTATAAATTATAATGATATTGCGTCAAAAATCGAAATATCATGCGGGCAAAGCCGCGGGTAAAAACTAGTAAAAAATAATATTTCGATACCTATCCGACCTATGCGATACCACGAATGCAATTCTTATTTAACTTCTTGCAATAAATTCAGCCAAAAGGCTCTCCAAAAACTACGAGTAAAGTAGGTAAGTGTGTCGGAAGCTCCTAGCATAAAGACTTACAGAGTAGCAATCATCTCCCATTGTTCCGAAATTCCACACTTTAGTCGTAGTGGCAAAGTAAAAAAACACACCAAACGAGCAAACAAGAGCTCCACGTCTCTATCAAAATGAGAGCCAGCTCGTTCCGCATAACCCCTGCGAAATTACTCTTTACACCCCATAGCGATGGGCGCAATGAGGGTGGGGCGTATGGGCATAGAATAATAAATAATTCTGGATATACCTATTGTTGACAGTACTTTGGTCCAATACTTATGTTATTTTTGCTGTAAGGGTATGTATGCATACCTACTAATGTACACTTAGAGATAATTCTACACTGTATTGGAATACTACAATAATTAAGTAGGTACCTACACACAAAAACGTACGTAGGCTGCTGTTTTGTAAAGTACAAGGAATTTAAGAGGGCAAAGGAGAATAATTATTTTTTGCAAAAAATAATTTCACAAAAAAATAATTTAATAAATTTCAATAAATAATTTCACCCGCGTACAGAATCATTACATAGTATAAAACAAAGTCGCTTTCCGCTGTCTGTTCCCATGTATGCTTATATTTTTAAAACTACGCAACGTACGTAATGTTACGATGTTACTTATTTGATGTTTATATGTACCTAAATACACCTGTGCAAAGCCGAGACGCATCGCTAGAACACAAATACTATGCACGGATCGATGTAACATTTTTCATATTATTGTTGATTTATCAAAAAGGCTCAGTCAATTACAATAAAATTAAAATAGGACCAATTTTGAAGTATCTATACTCTTTCCAATAAAAAAAGAATTATTGAAATCGGACTACTATGAAAAAAGTTATGCGTGGTTATACATAATACCCGTCGAATTGTATACCTCCTCCGGTGGTTCGTCGGTCAAAAAGGTGAGGTTATATAGTTATAATCATAATGGTAGGTGATTTCGGTACTTAGTGTCATAGTAAAAATTGTTCATAATGATTATTGTATACCTAGATTTACGAAAGTTCCTGCATTTTGCAAAAAAACATTTTGTCTCCTCAAAAACTTACACCGTATACAAAATCATTTATTGAAATAAAAACTTCAGTCTTGTTGAAAATATTGAAGAGAGAAGGATCCAACTTATTGTACCTACTAGAATAATTAAGCATGGAATACATTCAAACAGGGTTTCTGGCCTAAAAGTGGTGGCAAAGAAGTTTGTACACTTCTTAATAATTAATTATTAACGTAATTTAAGCGTATGAGGGTTGTTACATAAAAGGTTTAAGCTCAAAGATGTATATTTTCTACAAGTTCAAGGCCGCTCACGGATAGTTCAATCCATGATGGCTATCTCGATACTCTCTAATCTAGGATAACAGAGCCATAAACCCCAGGGACCTCGCTCTAGTGAGCTTGCGATTATCTCGGTCACTGTCTGACTAGTTAGAAATGTCACAAGAGTGATATTGACGGAGATAAACCTGAATATTATAGTTACCAGGAACTGCACACCTGCTCTTGCGTTTAGTTAGATTGCTGGATGATCCGACTTCGATGATTGAATAAGCTAATATCTAACTAAAGCGTCAAAGGACGACTACGTGACGCTATAGTAACTCAGTTTCTATACTGCATAAAAGATAGCTTGATCTCTGCGACAGTGACATTGACATAGAAGATTGACATTTTTAGAGTTGGGATAGCGGTGGAAAGAATCGATTATCAAACAATGTTGTAATGAAATCGAATGAGTAGTTGTAGGTGAGAAATTGGATTTTATTTACTTACTATTATTTAAGGTCAAGTATGTACACATGTAAATAATATTATGATGTTAATTATACTACTACTGATATTAATTAAATAAATTCACTATTATCGATGTTAATGTAACATATAATAAATTCGGTTTAATTTAATTGGCGGCGTGCCTTTTTTTAGTTGATGGCCTGGTAACACGGCCTTTGAGCCAAATGTTACATGAGTAGGTGAGAATTTTGATTCAATATACTCACTATTATTTGAGATCAAGTATATACACATGTAAATAATGTTATGATATTAAAATATACCATAAAATTAATGATAAAATAAGTTTTATTTAAAATATCGTTAGTTTAAACTATCGATATTTTAAATAAAACTCTGTGGTCACGATCATTCGTCGCCCATCACTAATCGGCATGCCCATAAAGTATGACATTGACAGGTACTGTCTGTACTATTAAGAAATTCAGGACTTCATAGGCGTGATTTTTCTGACAGCTGTCGCAGAGATCAAGCAATATTTTATAGAGTATACATTGTCGGATATTCCTATAATGACTTTCAATGACTATCATCCATAAAAGCGCTGATCCACGGAAAAATGTTGGCCACATATGTTGACAACATGTTTGCAGAAACCCTCACAGTTACTTAGCGTGTATTTATATGTTGTTTGTTTGTCTGCGCCGTGAAAAACATTAGAAATTTTGTACTCAACAAACACAACCACGGTGGGCCTCAGTTGGCCTCCACCTCTGGTGGAATCACGCCGCGGCCTCGGGGCAGCGAGCGGTGAGAGGTAAAGAACCAATGTATTAAAATGTTTAAATGACGCCACGACATCGACACGACGACAGCCCGCTCTGAGCTCTTGCTGCAAAAGCCCGAACTCGTGGCCGAGCGGTAAAACTTCTCTGTGAAGACTCTATCTATACAGGGTGCAGACATATCATAGATATTAAACGCAAAACCTTTTAAGGGCGGGTCTAGTACATCTAAACAAACAACTTTTGTAATACAACTTTTGAAAATTCGCAAAAAAAAATTCGCTTCTCCATTGTTTCTCCATACATTTTGCCGCGCGTTGATGAATTTTGTTTAAGTCATAAGTTATTTATTGATAAAATGTCAATTTATACATGTCATATTATAATTATATTATTATGTATACATTAACATTTAATACAATGATGTAATAAATTAAAATTACATTAATTATTAGAAAAAGCTTCAATAAAAATTGAAAATTAAATAATAATAAAGCAAACAATGAAAAAGCTGATTTATTTTTCGTGATTTTCCAAAAGTACCTACTGGAACAAAAGTTGTTTGTCTATATATAGATGTACTGGACCCGCCCTTAAAAGGTTTTGCGTTTAATACCTATGACCCTGTATACCTATGGCTGGCTGTTAAGTATTTCGTTTGGGGTCATTTTTGTAATGTTTTTTTAGCATCGATGGCAAAAAGAGCTGCTGATGAGATGTTACTGCGCATTTTCGCGCAGGTCTTTAATTTTTCTATTACATATATCAAAACATTTATTATATTGTAGATGTACCTACCACTATTATTCTTTGTCAATTTTTGAGTCGATATACCTAGTTATATGTACCTACGTAAGTAAAGTAACTAACTTAGGTAAATCTATAGTCCATGACCGTCAACCAGAAACTTTACATCAGTTCTCTAAACGCAGAATTTGAATTTCCTAACACTCCAACCGTTAGGTATTACAGAGATAAAATGTCCAAGTTTCCCCCAAGGATAAGCCCTGGCTACGCTCATAATACCCATATCTCAGTTTTATTTTGCAGTTGAGCGCAATGGCAATGTTTTAGCGCATTTTTATACGAATATAAGAGGAATAACGAAGCCGCGCTCGGGTGGCGAGTGAATTAAAACTAATGGAACGGTTAATTTCTCATGAGGATAACGCTCTGCTGCGAACTCTGCCCTGCTGACTCTGTTGTTCACAGTTTGCTGTTTTTCGAAATGCGCTTTAGAGTGGTCTCGTAACTTTAACTTGTTTCGTGATTTGTTATTTATAGGTTTATAATTTTGTTTAGGATTCTATGTCTAAATTGCTATAGTGGGTATAGCGGGTGGCACCACCAAAGCTGTTAGTTGGTAAAACATTAACACTGTAACTAATTTGACATGAGTGTCAGAGTGTGGCCTAGCTTAGTTGGAAAAGAATTGGAACGGAAGCCCGGCGTCAGTACATTACCTATGTAGGTTCAAATCATGCCGTCACGACACATTTTTGGCCGACGAAACGGAGGAGGTGTAAACAATTCGACACGTAATATTTTTTTTTTGTATATACCTATAAACACGCATAACTTTTTACATAGTAATCCGATTTCGTGTTCGTCCGATGAGGTGTGGGTTCAGACCAGTCCTGTATCAATAAGTTTTTTGAAAATCATGTAAATAGGTAACATCAAGCACTTGCTCAATGATAGGAAAGCATTTACACACCACTGGCTTTACGGTGAAGGAAAAAAATCCGAAACAACCTGCACACTTCCGTAGGAGAAATTCCATAGCGTGTGTGAATTCGCACTGGGCCATCCTGGTGGATAATGGATTTGTTACAGTCAAAGTGATTAATCAAGTTATTACAATAGTCCTTCGTGGATAGGCCTATGTTCAGCAGTGGAAAAAACTAGTACATTAGCTCTCTTATCCTCTCTACTACAATCATTGGAGAAGCAATATATGGTCAAACACATAATGCCCTTATGGGGCTTATTTGAAGCGGATGCAATAACTTACCTACTAAGCTATCATAATTATACCTATCTAATATAATTATAAGAACATAATTGTTAAACCAATCAGTATTATACAAACAGCATTTTACTTAATAAATATTAAATCAAATTAACTGGTTCCCAATATAATAGATATTGCTTTTTGATTAAATAATACCTAATAGTTAATATGTTTACTGCCAGTCTGGCATAAGAGCCGAAATTAATATTGTGAAATAATTTGATTCCAAACGAGCGTAGTTGGTGGTTTCACTGTTGCCGCGGTATAATCCATTGAGTGATTAAATACCTCATTGAAGCGAGTATCAGAGTGTGCAATTAGCTTAATCGTGTAGGTGTCTACGTCAAACCGCGCCTAGATGAACATCTGCAGAATATTCTCAATCAATCAATAACACTTTATAGACAACCACATTAAGTACATAATAATTATTTTTTGCAAAAAATAGCATGACCGACTTCACGCGTGTACAGAATTCGCGAATATTTCACACGGGTCGATGTAGTTATTTCACATTATTGTTGATTTATCAAAAAGGGCTCAACCGATTTACATAAAATTTAAAATTTCGAAGTATACTCTTTCCAATAAAAAGAGAATTATTGAAATTGGACAACTATAAAAAAGGTTATGCGTGGTTAACTGGTTATACCTACTTTAAAAAAACCTATATAACGGGTCTTCCAATAGGCACGTCCGAACTTTGACAGTTGGTAGCGGCCATCTTGTTGAAGCTACATCTGTCAAATTGGTTGTCATTTATTCATTCTGTTTTGCCGTGGTTTTGCCAAATCATCATGGATAGCTATAGCATTCAACAACACGTGCAAATGATAAAATTGTGTTATCAAAATGAGTGTTGTGTTCGGGCAACGCACCGCGCGCTTCGCCCATTTTACGGTCGCCATAATCGTCCTACTGAGAGGACTATTCGTCGTGTGGTGGATAAATTTGAGTCCACTGGTTCGGTAAATGATCGACCAACACCCGTACGTCAACTAAACGCAAGGTCTGCCGATAACATCGCCGCTGTCCGTGAGACTGCGCAGGAGAATCCGAGGCAGTCGATTTCGCGTCGCTCACAAGAACTCGGTCTTTCACAGACCACAGACACAGACAGACCTTTTTTGGCATGAACTGGATCCTCTGAACACCGACGTCATATGGTTTCAACAAGACGGCGCTACGTGCCACACAGCTGATGCCATATTGAATAATTATTCTGCATGTGAGATTTGAGGGCATGGTCATCTCACGTGGAGCTGATGTGAACTGGCCACTGAGATCTTGTGACTTAACCCCGCTAGACTTTTTCTTGTGGGGTTTTCTTAAGTCGCAGGTCTATGCGAATAAACCACAACTACAGCGGCCCTCAAAGTCAACATAACCTATGCCATAGGTCAAATTCAGCCTGATTTATGCGCAAAAGTCATGGAAAATTGGATATCTCGCATGCGCTCCACCCAGAGAAGCCGTGGCGGACATTTGAATAATGTCATATTCCACACATAATGGCATCACTACATCTTTCAAATAAATAAGTAATTTTGATAATATCTCACGCACACTTTGTTTTATCTAAATTTAAAAATAGGACACGCTTAATGAAAAATATATAAAATCGTGATTCACTGACTCACCTATCACGAAATCTCAACAACGTGCTGGGAGTCTCAAATTTTACATGGGGGATTATTTTAGGATATAGTTGCTCACTAAGAACAGATTTTGCGAAATTCAAGCCTTAAGTGGGTGAAATTGCGTGGCAAAGTTTGTATGGGAGAGCGCGATTCCTTGGACCTGACTGACTGACTGACTTGAAATTTGGCATAGACATTCTTAAACAAAATTGACTAAATACGTCTTTCGTATTTTTTCGAATTGTATCGCCTATCTGGGTTAAAAAGGGAAAAAAAGTTATTTTCGGAACAAATGATTTCGACGGCGGATTGATGAATCAAAATTTTAATAAAATAATTAGGTATTTTGTCAAAATGACATGTTAACATGATTTAAATCCAGATTTATTAAATTAATGACTTAAGAAAATAGAGGAGGTGACCACAGTTTTTTTGTTACTTTTCCGCTCTCACTTTCTTTATTATATGTTCCCATATTTATTTAGTAAATTAATACTTATAACGTACTTACTGCGAAAATAATTGGTTTAATAGTGAGCATTTATTTACTTAAGAAAGTGCGTAAATTACATTGTCATCATGCATGAGTGCATGATGCATACCAATGCTTTTTAACTGACTTCAAAAAAGAAGTTTTTTAATTCAGCGGTATGTTTTTTGTATATGTAAGTAACGCTCTTATTTGGACAATTATGAACCGATTTTGTTGATTTTTTTTTTGAATGCTACATCATAAGTATGTTTCATTTGACGAGCATTTTTTTAGAAATCAAGAATAAACAAATTACATACCTAAATAATGTTGTGGTTTATGGTTGCAATCAGTTCATCAGTCGTTTTTGAAAGATCATCATTATCAAAAAATGGTACACATCGATTTGAGCGAACTATTTGAATTTTGTACCCTTTTTGTACCTATGATTGAAATCGGGTGTGCCATATTTGATGAAAAATAAACTATGTATAGGTAGGTAATGGTTTTCTTTCAAATACACTTTATTTGCTTTAAAAATTACCATTCAGTTAGGAAATCTAGGAAATGTAACCTGTCTGTTCCTTAATTATGTAGACAGACCTAAAATCAAAGAATCTGTTGATCAGGTGCTGGATACAATTCTAAAGGCCGCCCTATAGAGCTTTTACATAATACCTTAAGGTAAGAGCACCAAAAATGCTGCTGCGCAACCTTCAACCTGCTTTAATTGTCTTTCCACATTTCGTGGTTACAGATGAAAATAGCTTCAAAGTAACATAAGAAAAATTGATATTTAATTATAGTTACCAACTGTACCAGCCTTTTTTTAATAGTCCATTGCATGACGTAGGCCTACCCATCAAGGGTGATACCTACACCAAAGATTATTAAAAATTAAAAATACAAGTAGATTGGCGAACGCAGAACAATTGAGCGTACGTCGCAAAAAGCTCGAAAATACGTATTGTTTGTAGATGGCGCTACTAAATAGCCGATGAATATGTATTTTGATACAGAGCACCGATTAAAATAGATTACTATGATGCAATTTGTGTCTTAAAGTCCTAAAGTATTTTTTAGATCTGTAAAGTTAGTCTTAAATCTATTTTATTTTATTTATAGCAAATTTAAAATGTTACCACGTTATCCCAATGTATTGAGAGATGGCGTTGCGGTCGAATGAAAGAAGATTCGAATTGTCGCGTCCTTATTTCGTTAGATGGCGCTGAACATAAATATTTTACTTTGTCCTTGGCTTGGATTGGCAGGTTAACGGATTAGCAAGTTGAAATGGCAGTGGGCACGGCACAAAGCACTGAGGCCTGATGACCAATGAAATCGAAAAGTTCTCTGGTGGAAACAACGCACCGGCAAGTGCAGTGTAGGACGTTCCCTCACAAGGCTTCCAACCTGTCTTATTGGAGATCCTTAAGGGAGGCCTATGCCAAGCATTGGACGTCTTATGGCTGATGGATGTATTGGCGGAAACTGTAAGTTATTACGGTGAAGTAAAGTGATAAAGGCAGGGTGATACAGTGAAACAAGAAGACAACAATAGTACATTCGTTATTTATTTTTTAAATCCATAATTTTGGATGGCTTGTTTTACTATAGGTTACAATAAAAGTGGATTCTACCAAAATTATCTGATTAATAATGTACTCTAAATGCTACTTGCAACTTATATTTAATAATTCCGGAACTTCACACCTCAAGCAGTCTAATATTGTTCACCTGCCTGTTTTTTGGGTCAAATTTAATTTATATTTAACCCGCTTTCCTTTAATTTCGATGAAAATACAATTTTATGTATTTCATTACAATACAGTTTCATATAATTTTATGGAATTTTAGATATTTATCCTACTTAAATATCTACTCATTCTTATCAGTCAGATAAGCAATAAATAGTACCTCTTTATTCTGCGTCCGATTTCTTAAAGACCGCTAAGTAACATTTTTGCGATTTTGAGTTTTATACACTACTAAAATCAGAACTTTATCCTGTATTTTCTAGTTTGGGTTTTATTTTTTCTTTTTATTAGTTTCTGAGTTACGGACACCACGTGCACAGTTAACTACGTATTTTTTGGTGTTTTACCATTCTTAAACACAGTTTTCCCATTTTACAACACTAAAATACTATTAAGTGCGCATACATGTGGTTTGAAGCTTTAAATTTATTCTGGATTGCACTTTTAGAAAACGTCTAAGTATCTTTGCGTTACTATTTAACCGTTACACGACTTAACAGTGTTTTTTTACCATTCTATAAAACAGCTTACTCTACGTAACCGAATAATCGTTGATAAACCATTATGAACATTTATAATTTACAATTCTAAAAGACGGTGACTGTTCTTCAGCTGCGATTGGCTCCTAAAGCAGGCCGGTAAAAACAATGTTAGATAACGGTCAAGTGACATTTCCACGCTAAAAAGCGTTTAAGTGAGAAGACTCCCACGCAGCTGCACGGCCCGATTGCGCACCCGTAATTCCTCGCCAGGACGCCGCAAGAGGAAAACGAGCGTGTGTGGAAGTTCCCGCTAAAATGGACGCGGGATCGGAGTAATGTATTTTATTCAATAAAGTATATTGCCTATATTTTACTAAGGCATAATTTTAAAACAAACAATTTAAACAATTTAAACAATTTTTATTTCGGTTCACAATAAACTTTTAAATTACAGTATAATGAGAATTCCTTTTAGGCAAAGGTTTGCCTGTATCAGAAATCCCCGCTCTTCCAAAATATAGAACATCGAAATAATTAATTTAGTGCATGTATGCGTGTGTGAGTGTATATATATATGTGTGTATATATCTATATATATATATGTGTATGTGTGTGTGTAGTGTGTGTGTATGTATGTGTATGTGTGTGTGCGTATGTGTGTATGTGTACGTGTGTGTGCGTGTTGAGTGTGTTTGTTCATGCGTGTGCTCATTTATTGGATCTGCAAAAGCCTTTCTACTTCACTATAGCTAAGTGGAGTTACCCACTTGCTGATACACATCTTACAATCGAAGAACAATTTAGGATATATATCTAAGTCTTTGTTAATTTTATTATATAAAGTAGCCGAACGAGCGTTACACTGCTTACAAGCAAATTCAGTTTTGTATTTAGGTGTCTCTGCTACTGACATCTTCCTTCTTTTTGTTGGGTTCTGTATGCTAGCATCATATGGTAATGTTTTATGCTTCTTGAGAATTAAGTTGATGAGGTAAAGTTTTCTAACTGAGTGTAAGCCACTAATTGAATAGATGGCTTCAGTGGAGTATCTAATCTTTTTAAAGTACATAACCTTAATCAGTGCGCGCTGAGCCCGCTCAACCGATATAAATTTAGTTTTTGACGCTCCTCCCCAAATTGGAATACAATACAGCAAAATTGATTGCGCCAAAGACACATAAATGTCGTTTAATAAGTTTCGTGGTGAGTCATATGTGTTTTTAGGTATCACATGCCTAAGTGATTTAAATATCCATATCAATTTTCTGATTCTGTTAGCCACTTGTTCCAGATGATCATACCAAGTCAGTCTATAATCTATTACCACACCCAGATATTTAGTTTTTGATATTTTATCGATCGTAGGACATCTACAGTCTGTCATGTTGATACCGTCACAGTCATGAACTCTAAGATTAAATTGATCAGGAGGTTGAGTACGATTATTGATACTGAAACATATATAATTCGTTTTAGAAGTATTTAACGTTAAGAGATTACATTTAAGCCAACCTGCTATTTGAGCCATACCTGCCTCGGCATAGTTTTTTACAGTATTCCAGGATTTTGCCGAGAAAATAATGGCAGTATCATCTGCATAGGAAAACAGGCTGGCATTTTTTATTGTTAAGTTATACAAGTCATTTATGTATATTAAAAATAATGTAGGACCCAAAACACTACCTTGAGGAACACCATACATTACTTCTACATCATCACTAATGGTTTGACCTACTTTAACCCGCTGCTTCCTGTTAGTCAAATAATCAATGAAGAGTTTTAAGGGTACTCCTCTGATTCCCATGCTTTCTAATTTCTTCACAAGGATTGGGACAGAAACCGTATCAAAAGCTTTTTTTAAATCAAGAAATATCGCTAGACAGTTGTTTCCCTTATCAATTTGATCGATTACAAGAGAGGTTAAAGCAGTTATAGCATCTTCTGTCGATTTACCTTTCCTAAACCCGAATTGGTTGGTCGATAAGATATGAAAGGAATTTAAATAATTAATTAGCCGACAATTTAATAATTTTTCTAGTATCTTCGAAATTGCTGGTAAAACAGATATAGGTCTATAGTTGTTGATATCACTTCCGTCCCCACCCTTGTGAATCGGGATTATTATAGACTGCTTCATGGAATTTGGGAAGATCCCTTGTTGGAAACATAGATTAGCGAGATGAGTTATTATAGGGACCACTTCACTCCTAACATATTTTAAGAACTCGGTCGAAATATTATCCCAGCCAGGTGAACTATCAGATTTCAAGTTCATCAGAATACTATACACTTCATTTACACATGTATCTGTAAGAACAAAAGAGTTTAGTTGTTGATGTATTGTATTTGTGGTTTTAGTGGGTTTAATTTGTAGAGCTAGCGATTTACCAATACTTGAAAAGTAGTCATTAATGAAATTCACTGATTCTTTAGGAGAAGATTTCATGTGCAGTAAATCAGTATTTTGAGTTATATTTTTGTTTGTGTAGGTAATACTTTTAATATTTTTCCAAAGTAATTTGTTGTTTTTAACCGATTTCTCTAATAATTCTCGTTCATAGTTTCTTTTTAATTTTTTTATTAAATTGTTACAAAAATTCCTATATCTAGTATAAGTTATTTTTAGAGTCGTGTTATAAGGATCGGCTCGAAGATTCTTTTGCATTTTATTTCTGTTATTTATACAACGTAAAATTCCAGTTGTGATCCACGGTTTTATAATTCTTTTTTTCTTAGGAATTTTTGTAACAGAAGTACAATTGTTTATTGAGTCCGTCAATTTATCTATAAGTAAGTTAATTAGTGCATTAGGATCGTCACAAAACAAGAGATCAGACAGTTTTTTATCTTTTAAATACTTCAAAGCAAGTTCATAGTCTATTGTTTTTTTGGTCTTTTGTCGAACTGGTAAATGTTTAATTTTAGATAAGCATAATAGTATGGTAAAGTGATCGGTTATTGTAGTATGTAGTACAGCTATGGACGCAGAGAATTTTAATTTATTAATTTTTAGCATAAAGTGATCTAGACAATTTTTCTCTCTGGTGGGTAATATATGTCCAGGTAATATACCATATGTAGAAAGCATATTTAGGTAGTTGGTTCTATTTTTATACTCGTTTGACGTTTCTGTTGTTTTTAATTTAATATTAATATTAATGTCTCCTGTTATTAATAGATTATTATGTGATTTAAGTGATGCCAGATGAATGCTAAGACTATTTATAAAAGATTCAGCATTTGAATTAGCTGGTGATCGATAAATACATAGGATAGTATTATTTAGTATATCAATCTGTAGACATGAAGCTTGTACTAGTTTAATTTCTTTTACTTTGTGTTTTAATGTCTCCTTTATGTACAGAGTAACACCATCATTTTGATTTTGTTTGTTTTTAGAGAAATAAGAAACGTAATTATTTAACTGCGGAATTGGTTTACTACTATTTAATCTGCATTCCGTTAGGACAATGATATCTGTATCCAGGTTCAGGGATGTGAGATTTAACACAAAATCATCGAAATTACAGTATATGCTCCTTATGTTTTGTGTTATAACCGTCAAGTCGCGTTTGTCTACTTTTAATTTTTTGGATAAATCCCCAGTGTTGCATTCAAAAGAGTGAGCTATTTCTACCTTGTCTATTTCATTCAAGGTATCTAAAGTGTCATCCATCATAAAAAAGGGCGTGGGAGAAAATTTCGTTAGAGAAAGAGTGACACTTTTTAATATTCGTGGTTGAGAAGATAGTAAATATGTTAAGTGATAAGTTATTGTTTTTGGCTACGTTTGTATCAGTTTGTAATAGTTCTTGTTGTTGAATTTTTGGCTTATAATATGCGTGTGTGATAGTCTTGTATCCTTTTGATGAATGAGTGTTGTTGTAAATAATGGTTAATCTTCGTACGAAATGTGTTGTTGTTGAGTGGGTTTGCGTGAGAGAATGAGCGTTAGGAGTATTTGTACACTTTAGTAGAAACAAAAAACATGTTTCCAGCAAAATCCTTGTTAACATTGTAGAATCCATGTATAGTCATGTGTCTGCCTGTAGTAGTTGATGAACTTGCGCTTCGTGCCTCACTTGTATGATCGGCGCCGTTTCATTTAGTCTGACGTAGACCCGACCGAATGATGTCCAACAAAACATATATTGCTTTGATTTTTTTAGATCTCTTGCTAGGAAATATAGTCTTGCCGCTTTAGGGGTTAACTGCTCCGACACAAAGATGGGATCATGTTCGTTAGAAGTGTAACCTAGGTGTTTGGCTTGAAGTTTGTTTTGACTATTTCTTATATTGTACGATTTACACATTTTCAGAAGGTCAGATTTCAGCATGGTTGAGCCCATCTCAATAATTAGGGAAGTGTTCTTTTCTGCGTTCTTCTTTCCATTTATTCTGTAAATATCTTTTATGTCTGTCCCCTCAATTTTACAACTTACTGATTTAGATAAACTGAGTACCATATTTATTAGATCTTCTTTGTTTTCATTCTTCTTCTTCGGTACATTTTTGATCTCGACATTAGTTTTTCTGCTCTCTCTCTGTATGTCTTCAACCTTATCTTCTAGCATGGTAATTCTTTCGTCTTTTCTTTTAAGTTCACCTTCCAGTTGTTCAATTTTTTTTCTATATTCTTCATTTTGACTGGTCAGTATGCCGATAGACTGCTGAATGTCCTTTAGGTTACTATTAACATTCTCCAATTCATTATTTTTAGAGGTCATAAAAGATGTAAACATGGACCTCACTTCTTCCTTGAAACTGCAGAAACCTGTTGATAGGTCCTCGTCATCTCGCCTTCTCTTCAGTCGCTGAGTGATATTTTTTTCAGAGCTACTCATTTCACTCAGTTTTGAATCTGAGAGAGATCTGTCCAGGCTCTGCGGCCCCAGCAACAGCGTTCTGGCAGATGCATTTGGGTTAGCACCCTTATTCTTTGGTGGAGTGTGCTTGAGAGACATATTCCTCTGTTAGTACACCCACGTCTAACCAGTGAAACTATACCCGTCACAAGGTGCCTACGCTAAATAACTTAGCAGCGAGGGGTCAAGTTACCTGGCCGGTGATCGACGATCTTCATATAAATGTGCCTTCCGTCAATTTTACAAAGACCCCTGTGACAAATGCAGTCACAAAGTTAGATCTTTCCGTTACTCACAGGTAAGCAGTGCTGATACCGAGCGTTATTGGTAATGGCTCAAGGTAGGTTTTTGCGTGTAGTAAAATCACGGCCAACTTTATGCGCACTTTTTTAACTTTGTACTTTTAATATAGAAACAACGCGGAGACACAGCCAAAACACGACCGAACACTTCGGCTGCCCGGAGGGAAGAGGATAATGATTTCATAATATTGTTAGCCACAACATCACACCAATAATAACAACGACGCCTATAATTCATTGTGTATGCTTACTCGCGTGAATTTCGCAAAAACGTTGCATTACGCGGACTAATGACGCACCCAACTCTACACACAGTTGCCACAACCGCGCTTGGCCGCAGATTTTTCTGCCATTAGTACAGAATGCTGAAAAGTATTTGTTAGTCCAGTCTTCTAAAAATGTCATGTATAAATACATTTAAATGTCTCATTATCACCCTAAATGCGAAAATTTGTGTCGTAAGTATGATCGTTTTTTTTTCAAGCTGGAACGGTTGAACAGAATTATGTTTAAAATACGAAATAATGGTTGATTATACCTTAGGTTGATACATGGTTAAGAAGATGGCACTACAGCGTTGATTGAGATATTAGAGCAGATCAAAAGGTTTTATGGACAGCTTTACGCTTCAGTCGCTAAGCCTGTTAGTAGCGCGGCCAAAAATCTAAGAGCGAAGTTGACCCGACACTTCACCGAAGACATCCCGGACATCGGCTTTTGTGAGATTAGAATGACCCTGAATCAGCTTATGAACAACTAGGCACCGGGCGAAGACGGTGCCACATAAGAGCTTCTGAAAGCGGATGGAACACTGATACTAAAAATCTTTCAGAAGCTTTTCAACACCGTCGTCCTTGAGGGAATAAGAGCGCTAGAAGCATGGAACAGTGGTTTGGTGGTGCTGTTCTTCAAAAAAATGTGATAACGCTTAATTGAAGAATTACAAACCCATTTTACTAACCCATGTTTATAAGTTGTTTTCAAGGGTCATTTCAAACCATCACGAGTGCAGGTTCGATGACTTCCAAGCTTCTGAACAAGCCGGGTTTCAAAAAAGGCTATAGCACCGTAGACTACATTCATACCCTGCGGTAAGTTATACAGAAGACCGAAGTGTATAACTGGCCTCTTTGCTTAGCGTTTGTGGACTATGAGAGAGGCATTGATTCGGTCTAGACTTGGGCTGTGCTTGAGTCTCTCCAGTAATGCCTTATTAAATATCGATCTATCGATGTCAGCCCAAGTACACGAAGAGAGCTCCGAGAAGATGCCTTTAAAAAGAAGTAATATCACCGAAACTTTTTACTGCCACATTGGAAAACGCCTTCAAGCTTCTAGAATGAAAATGATTTGGCATCAATATTATTGCTGAATACATCACTCTTCTTTAGTTTGCCGTCGATATTGTCATGCAAAATCGATGGAAGAACTCAACACGATGCTCGAAGGCCTCAATCGGTTCTCTAAACATATGGGTATTAAAGTAAATATAGACAATATGAAGGTCAAATAGTGTAATTTATAATTTCCATGTTGCACCCATCCAAATTTTAGTTAAGAACTTGGATCTTGAAGTCCTTGACTCGTCTATTTAAGATACATAAGTAGTCCAGTTAGGTAGGTCCAAATTTAAGAAAGGGGTAAATCGCCAAATTCAACTCGGCTGGGCAGCGTCCGGAAAATTGCGTAACGTCTTCTCGTCTGACACACCTCAGTGCCATAAAGTACATTTAAGACATCAGTCTAAAGTTCTCGACCAGTGCGTGTAGTCAGTGTTGACTTATGGCACAGAACATGGATGCAAACAGCTTCAGATTGGTCTTATTGGAAATCCATAGAAGAGGCATATGTACAGCAGTGGACGTCATATGTCTGATGGATAGATGGATGACACACATGCCAAGATTCATCATGATCGACATTTTGCTGAAAGGCAAGATGCTGCTAGTAAGAAGAAAAAAAAGTACACATGACAATGACAATGATGAAAAAGTACGCTAATGTGATATTATAATAATATGATCGGGATTAATATTTACTACACTAGAAAACAGTTATCGAAAATCCTTTCTCCAAAACTGTGTTAAAAGTTAAGACATAATGACAAATCTTAATTTAATATGTATTTAAATAAGCCGTTAAAAACACTCAACATTTATTGATAGAGTAGTGCATTTTAAATAGCTTAGTATTTACAGCATACAAAGGCGGCTAAGTGACATAACTGTTATTTAGTTTGGCATTTTTTATAACTCTAGCTTCCATCCAAATCATCACACAGTTACAATGTGTTACAACTCTATAAAACGGTTGCATTTCAGCCAACCGTTTTTTAGTGGAGCAAATGTAAACAGATTTGATTGGGATAACTTAACTAAAATACAAAAAATGCAATTTATAAGCAAGACTAATTCCTAGAAGCCTTCTATACTCATACAAAAACCAAATAATAAAAGAAAAATAATGGTCAAGAAAAATAGCGATATGTCTTGTCAATTTGTAGAAATATCATTTCCCACCTTATTGTCCATATCTCAAAATTTGGTAAAATCACTTAGCCGCTTTTTAGAAATCAGACGGCAGTATTCCCTTGGAAATGGTGCAATGCATGGATTTATCATATAAACAGGATTGAGTACTGGCAAAGAAAAACGTGCCGACAAGGATACCACATCAGATGATTGTGTATCTTTTCCAAGTAGGATGACCAAAACATCTCGATCATCTGGGGATATAATATTTCTTTGGAATGTTACTGTACGTAGGAATCGCAGTTATCTTATCCCTAACTCGTCATCCTTCGTCATCGTCGTCGTTTTAGCAATAGGACGCCTACTGCTGGGCATAGGCCTTCCTTGAAGATCTCTATAAAACCAATCCCCGTAAAAACAATGGTCTAGAATTAAATATATATATACGGATATAATTCAGTTTCTAGTTTGACAGCTGTTATCGGAAAGGTAGATCTTGAAGAGTTAATTCACTTTTGTTAAGACAGCAATGGTCTAGAATTGATAATGACGGAGATAAATCACTTTTAAGTTTGACAGCTGTCTTTGGAAATGTAGATCTTGATGACTTCCTTCACTTTTGTGATGACAGTAATGGTCTGGAATCTATATTTACGGTGTTAAACAACGTTTAAGTTTCATAGATGTAATCTTGACACATATCACGCAATCCGTGTCAGTACTTAACCACAAAAACTTTTTCACGAAAACATTTTCACGAACGACTTTTTCACGAAAATACCTTAGCACGAAAAGACTTTGTCATGAAAAATCTTAATAGACTTTATTACGAAAAGTCACAATCATTTTTAAGCTTCCGTAGTAAACAAGGCATCCATTTTAAAATATAAATGGCGGACTCACTTTTTTGAAAAAAGTAGTCATGGGTGTAGTTTTCGAGGTTTTTGGGGGTGTATATTACAAAATTGGCATCTATTTTGAAATTAAAGATGGCGGACGCCACTTTTTTTAAAAAGGCCGATTTGGGTGTTGTTTTTCATTTTTTTGGATTGTAGATTTCAAAAATGGCATATATTTTTAAATTAAATATGGCAGACGTCAGTATATCAAAAAGTGTCGTTTTCTAGGTTTTTGGGGGTGTAGATTTCAAAAGTGGCATCCACTTTGAAGTAATGTTCCCCATCTTTAATTCCAAAATGAATGACAATTTTGAAATATACATCCCCAAATTCTCAAAAACGACACTCATAACGACTTTTTCAAAAATGTTACATGCACCATCTTTAATTCCAAAATGGATGCTAGTTTTGAAATTTACACCCCCAAAAACCTATTAAACGATATCTATGATGACTTTTTGCAAAAAGTGACATCCGCCATCCTTAAGTTTGAAATGAATGCCATTTTTGAAATCTACACACCCAAAAACCTCGAAAATAACACCCATGACGATTTTTTCAAAAAAGTGACATCCGCCCTTTTTTAATTTCAAAATCGATGCCATTTTTGAAATCTACAACCCAAAAAAATGAAAAACCACACCCACCCACCCACTATACACCTATTGTACACCCAGCATGTTTAAGAAATATGTCCAGCATAGTCACCCTACTATACTTCTTTGTATACACCATAGTACGCCATTTGCAATCGACGGTGATACTCTAGTCAAAAATAAAAAACCACCACCATTATTCATAAAGACGTAGGTATATTCCTACAAAATAAATATCAAACTATGTTTTATTAGCATCTATTCGCAATTTTAACTAAAATCTTATCAAACTACATTATTATAAAAACTAAGAAATGGTTAAAACAGTCGCGGCTTTACAGGTATAATAATTCTACCATAAATAAGTGTCGTTTCGAAATGGCAATAGTACGAGCGGGACACCCTCATCACTTTGGGAAGTATCACTCGGCACAGCGTCTCTCTTATGCCATTTCAAAGGAATGTATGTTTTGTTGCAACGCATTAAGGTTGAATTTTCCTAAGCTAACTTTGAGCCAAATTTTGTCTGTGCGCAATCCAGATAGTATACAAAATTCTTGGTGCAATGACATTACTTTGACATGAAATAGTTTAAAAACCGAAATTATAAACATATAGGCTTCTCTGTCAAATGTATATATTAAAAATAGGCCAGCATTATACACGACAGTTTCGATATTTTGGAAAAAAAATTCGTGACGTCACGCGCGTGCCGGGTCCACCATATTGTCGGGCGACAATAGTGATGTTCTTGTTATATAAAAATAAATATCGATATTTTGGTTAGTTGTTATTCGTGATATTGGAAAATTATTTTTCTAAAGTTTTGAATTTTCATTTCATTTATCATGTAAAACTGTCATTCTAGAATTAATGCTTGAATGGCATGACAGGTGTCAAAGGGATAGCTGTCATTTTATAGAATCCATACTACAAAATCACGACAGGTGTGAAAGTAACAGCTGTCAAACTTAAAAGTATATTATCTTCGTAACTATCGAAGTTAGACTATTGCTGTCTCCACAAAAGTGATAGAGCTCAATAATATCTACAAATCGTATGACAGCTGTCAAACTTAAAATTGAATTATCTCCGTAACTGTTGAAGTTAGACTACTACTGACTCCACAAAAGTGATAGAGCGCAATGAGGTCTATATTTCAAATAACAGCTGTCAAACATAAAATTAGATATCTCCGTAACTATTGAAGTTATACTGCTGCCGGTTGAGATGCACAAACATGGAGTGCAACAATGTGAAACGAAAATTTTGACTACAAAAAATATGGTACTTGATGTGCGTGGGTCATTACGCGTATGTTAATGTCTCGCGTATAAAGCTATATTTTACAAGGCATAAGTATGGATTCTAGATTATTATTATTTTTGTTTTATTTTTGTCTCAATTCGAATGTAATGTAATGTTTATTAATTCTTTATTTCTACTGTAACCTTATTATGATTTTTTGACACAAGTATACATATAATTGTATCTATGTTGAGAAATAAATGAAATGAAATGAGAATATGACAGCTGTCACTTTGACATCTGCCATCTTTGAAACTAAAAGTTTGCCATTTAGTTTGATTTTGTCTATATTAATTTGTGTCGATAGTTTTGTCGATAGGTACAGTGAAATCAAAAGTATAATGAGGTAGTAACAACACGTATCCTCCACCTTATGTTCGGTGGGTATGCAGGTTTTTTTCGTAATTAAGGCATTTCCATTAGTTTCATAATTCAAATTCTGACATTTCTGACAACTTGGCAAAACATCAAAATTTTCTCGGATATGCAACTGCAAAAGCTATGAAGATTAAATTTTAAATGGTTTCTTTTAAACAGGACATTGGAAGTGCTTGTAAAAATGAGATGGCCTTAACTGAGCATCGCGTGCAAATCAACACGCCTCCTCTTGTCGACCGACCAGCTCTCAAACGCTTCTGCTATCACTGGGGTCTCCTGCAGTGACCTTTACAGTTCCTGTGGTATCTACTGCTACAGGGTGGGATCCGGCGGCTCTCCTGTGATGGACGGACCATCTCTTCGAGACATCACTGGGACCTTCTGTAGTGCCTATCCCAATTCCCTGTGGTATCAACTGCTCTCCTGTGACCGACGGGCCGTGGCACCTGCTACGGGATTTATTTCAATGGTCCTTCCAAAGATATCGGTCGTGAACTTTCTTATTAGAGTAGCTCGCTGAGTGCGTACGTGTAGGTTTGATGAAATTTACACTACTGTTCGGATTACATTTTTTTTTAAATAAAATAATAATGTACCGCCGATTTTTGTTGGTTTAAATAATTTACCCTTAAACCAGGCAACGAATCCCAACCTATGGGTTGCTACTCAACACACATATTATGCTATTCGGCACGAGTGGCACTACCAGGCGGTAAAATTTGTGAAGATGAGTCATGTGGTCCGGCAAGAGTCAGAAGTGCCGGGCGGGATTTCGCGACGCTGTGCGGCCGCGAGATAGACTTTCATAATTTACGTTTGGACCTTCGTAATTCAGAAAGGTTTTCCGTCTAGACGCCCGCCCAAAACCGCTATCAGTCAAATATATTCTTCAGTTTCTCATGTCGATTTTTATCGCAGTCTTGGGTTTGTGTAAAAAAGATTTTCATGAAACATGATGATGTGTCTTTAGTTATTTATCATAACGCCATCTAGTACAATTTGACACGGTACTGTAATGAGGCTTAGGTAGCTGAGATGTAAGGGTTAACCAACCAGCACCAAAATAATTATTAAACACCCTTTTTGTGACGTCAATAATTTTGGAATTGCTTCCATTCGATGCACATAGTGAATGTAACTAATTAGCGACGTACGCTCAATTGTACTGCGAATGCCGGTCTTCTTGAGGTACTTTTTAGTCTATGCCTACACTATTCAATAATATGATGCGTCTTATCAGTGTGAGATATTATATAACTGTTTTGTACTGTATCAACCTTTTCATAGTCCACTGCAAGACGTAGGCCTACCCGCGAAGGGTGATTGGGCCATATCCACTACGCTGGCTCAGTGCGAGTTGGTGGATTCACATACGCCATCGAATTTCTTCTACTAACATATGCAGGTTGCCTCACGATGTTTTCTTCACCGAAAAGCCAGTGGTGTGATATTCCGCATATAAATTCCAAAAAACTCATTGATACGGGACCGGGATTTGAACCCACGACCTCACGAATGATATCACATAGAAACCGTGGTCAATGTGGCTAGATTTTTTTTTAATTGTATTTTTGCATTTTTTTATTTTTAGGCCCGTGATGAAGCTACTATTAGATTGGGTGCCTTACGGGGAGCACTGCAACTGAGGCGGCCTGCAGTGTTGTATGGGAGGCACTGCAGCTGAGCATTGGAGGCCGGCGAGAGAGAACTACTGGTGTTGTCACCTGTATAGCCACCTTCCGTACCTATCGCTGCCTCGATCGCCACCGTTAGGCGGCGGACGCAGTGAGGCTGCGGGGAATAACAGTGTCGGTATAGCGACGCGCCGCTCTCCCTCCCATTGCACTGGAACTAAATCATTCGGATACAGGTGCTGTGTGACGCCCAGTTGCTGTTTTGGTCCCGAGTGGAGGATGATCATGTGCCCGGTGTTCCGACACATCATGTGAGTGGAGCGCAAGCTCCGAGGTAGAGCCTGACTGGAGCTGGCGCTGTTGGGGCCGCTGATGAGTGCGGAAGCCTGCCCGTAGCGCCTGAACATATCAAGGTTTTTAGTGGATAGGTATATCACAGAACAGAAGAAGTTTCTTTCTCTCTTCTGTGGAGTACATTGTCTAGTCAGCGCCTGAACCGAACCGCCTAACGCCTTCTCCCGAGGCGCGGTGGTAAGTACCTAGGTATCCTTAAAAAGGACTTTCCAAGCATTTTCGTCTCGCATTAATTTGTTTTTTCGAAATTCATGTAACTACATTGAGTCTAATAATGATATACAGGGTTATTTGTAATTAATTAGCATCCTTTTAGGGGCTTATTCGGTACATTAAAACTAACAACTTTTGTTTTGCGACTTTTGTCAAAAATCAAAAAAATCGTCTTTTCATAGAAAAATGTCGTTCACCCGCGACAAAATGACGTATGGAACAGCAGAATTTTTTTCGAGTTTTGACAAAAGTCGCAGAACAAAAGTTGTTAGTTTTAATGTACCGAATAAGCCCCTAAAAGGATGCTAATTAATTAGAAATAACCCTGTATATGAAACTTGCTATTTAGATGAGATTTAGATACAGCTGTTCTTAATATCTAAGTTTATCGATATACCTAACTATAGGCAGTGTTGTAGGTAGGTACTGAAGGCGCGAATGATGTGGAAGCCATGGTGAAAAAACGCTTACAATCGTGAGTAAGTTCGTAGGTGCTTATACGCTGGGGTGCGTTTCCGCACTCCAGAGTATTTAACCTGGTTAAGTCTATGTCACCCGTTTAGGGCATCCGTCAGGCGAAAAATTGTTCCGACTTAACTCAAAAAAAATATTATCGTTCGTTAGAATAAAAAAAAAAGTATCGTTCACCCGTGACAAAAAATTGTTAGTTTTGATGTACCGAATAAGCCCCTAAAATGATGCTAATTTCTTTTTTTTTTTTAATAAATTACAATTTTGCTAATAAACATAAAATATATAGAATTTAACATTTATAACTTAAATGAACTTATTTATTAGCTACTATATTTGTGAGCTATGGATTGCCGAACTAAGCTTTAAGCTTGTGTCTCGGAAAATCCGTGCCCCCCTTATAAAGTTGGCTTTACATTATTATAATCGATTTACGTCATTGTGAGAAAAGGAAATTACCTAATTTACTATAAACATAATGTGCTAAAAAATTATTTTAAATATCAGAAGTCATCGTTTAAAACTTAATATAATAATAATAATAGCCTTTAATTCCGAAATTTTACAATTATTCGTTTTACTATTTAATCACTAGTGCATCGATCATAATAAGTCCCTAATTTCGGTGTGCCTTACGGCATAGGCCTCCTCCAACGTCTTCCACTGTTTTCTATCGGTTGCAATTCTTAGCCAAAGGGGACCCAGAGTCAACTTCAGATCATCTTCCCATCTTCTCGCTTTGCGACCTCGGCTTCTTGACCCGTCTCTTGGATACCATATTGTTACATGCTTGCTCCATTTTTCATGCTTACAACGGAGCATATGCCCTGTCCATCTCCATTTTAGTTGGTCAATATGTGTGAGGATGTCTGTGAGTTTAGTTTTGCGTCTAATATCCACACTCCTGACTCTATCCTTTAACTTTAGCCCCAATATGCTCCTTTCCATGGCTCGTTGACATTTCGCAAGCTTTTCCCTTTGGTTTTTTGTCAAAGCCCAGGTTTCACAGCCGTATGTGATGCAAGGAAGAATGCATGTATCAAAAGTTTTTTTCTTGATCTTAATGCTGAGTTCCTTGCTTTTCATTATTTCTTTCAAGGCCCAAAACTTTTTCCACCCCGTAGCGATTCTTTTGTCAATTTCTTTGGACATTTGGTTGCTTGTAGAAATGATCTGACCCAGATATACATATTCCTCGACATATTCAAGTTTTTGTCCGTTAACAATTATGTCTGCTGCTGTTGCGTTTGTCATCATTTTTGTTTTGCTCGAGTTCATTTCCAAACCCACTTCACGACTTCTGTCTGCTAGGGTTTGTACCATGGATTCCAGTAATTTTGGATTCTCCTCCAATATGACCAGATCATCAGCAAATCTTAGATGGTTCAGTCGCGATCCGTTTATGTTTAGCCCTAGATGCTTCCAATCCAATTTTCGAAACATTTGTTCCAGTACTGCTGAAAATAACTTTGGTGCGAGAGGGTCACCTTGCCTGACTCCCCTGCCAATTGGAAAAGTATCCCCCAGAGATTCCAACTTGATGCTAGCTTTACTCTCACTGTAGATATTTTTAATGACGTTTACGTAAGTATTCTGTACTCCCTGCTCTATAAGACTTTGCCATATAAACCTATGTTCAAGACTGTCGAAGGCTTTTGCATAATCTATGAAGGCCAGATAGATAGGTTTGTTGTACTCGTTATATTTTTGTAGAAGCTGTTTGATGGTGTGTATATGGTCGATTGTGCTAAAGTTTTTCCTGAACCCTGCTTGTTCCACGGGTTGGTTTTCGTCAAGAGTCTTCGATATTCTGTTCAGAATCACTTTTGCGAAAACCTTATACACATTTGAGATGAGAGATATGGGTCTATAATTTCCAATATCATCCCTTGAACCTTTCTTATATATTAGTATAATGTGAGATTCTGCCCATTGGCTTGGGATGTTGCCAGTAAATATTATCTCGTTGAACACCTCTGTTAGTATCGGACTTAGTTCGTCAACTGTTCCTCGTATCAGCTCATTTGGGATTCTATCAGGTCCAGGAGATTTTTCCATCTTTTGACTATTTATGGCTTTTACTACTTCTGATTTTAGTATTTGTGGTACTTCTTCGGTATTTTTTATTGCGTTTTCCAGACTAGGTTCTTTGTTGGGTGATTCTATATATGGCTGAATGGAATATAACCTGCGATAGTAGTCCGTTGCAATATTTAGAATCGTACTGCGCGTACTGGTTATTCGATCTTTGTCTTTTAACTTTGGTATCCATTCTTTTCCCTTTTCCCTGAGTTCTTTGAGAGCTTTTCGTGTGCCTCCCGTTCTGATAATGTGGTTTTCTAGGGTTTTGATTCTCCTATTTTTCCTGTCTCTCCTCATGTTTACACGAATGCATTTGCTTAAGTGCGAAATATATTTAATATTTTCCTTCTTCTTATTTTTAGCTATTAAGTTTCTTCTATCTTCAATTAGTTTTAGGGTTTCCTGGCTTAGATGCGATTCTTTGTTGTTACCTGTTTTTGATTTTATCTGTTCTTGGAGCTTGATTTCTACTCTGGCATATTTTTCGTTTAGTTTCTTGTTGGAAGTAATAATTTCCATCAGCTCTTCTATGGAATCTTTTTGAACCTTCTCATTGCTGAACGATTGTATGTGGTTAGTTTGAAATGCTTTCGGTCTAGGTTTTTTTGAAGACTGCTCAGAAAGACAACATCGTATCATACGATGGTTAGTATTAAAGTTCAGGTGTTGTATTACGCTTGTATCACTGAACAGTCTTGCTTTGTTAGACAAAATGTAGTCTATCTCGTTTCTAACCTTTCCATCTGGAGATATCCAAGTCCATTTAGATTTGTGTTTTTTGCGGAATGTGGAGTTTAGTAGCGTTAAGTTATGTTCAAGCAGGAACTCAACCAGTTTTTCACCATTGTTGCTTCGTTTGCCTCTTCCAAATTTTCCTATTACATGTTCTTCTCCAGGTGCACCTACTTGAGCATTAAAATCTCCCATGATTACTATATTATTATCCAAGTATTTTTCAGTAATTTCGCTAAGACTGTTATAAAACCTTTCTATATCTGTAGCAGTGGCTTGTTCCATCGGTGAATAAACTTGAATAATAGTCCACTGCTTTGTGTAGTTCGATAAGTTCATGTGAACTATTGCTATTCGGTCTGATATACCTTCGAACCCAATAATTTGTTTTTTGAGTTTTGACTTTACCATGAAGCCTACACCTCTGTGTCCAGCCTCTTCACCCTTGTAGAACATAACATAATGACTCCTTTCTTCTATTCCTTCACCCACTCTCCGCATCTCACTTACACCCAGGACATCCCATTTCATATTTTCGACTGCCAGCTCTAGCTCCTGTAAACTTTCTGGTGTTCTCAGCGTTCTTGTGTTCAACGTACATAAATATATATTATGTGCTTTTCGTTTCTGTTTTATTTCATTTATTGGAGGGTAGCGGTCTTCTTCCCCCACGGTGACCAGCCGGCTTGGGGTGTGTTTTTCCGTTGTTGGTTTATTTAAAGTTGTGGTTTGTGTTTTGTTTTGATTTCGGGTGCCGGTGGTCACTACAAGTTTTTTAGAGTGTCAGACAAAGATGATGTTCTGCCTCGTGCAACATAGTTTAGGATATTGGGTTTTATAATTTCCTTTGAAGTTCCCTTGGTAGTTTGTGATGTTTGGATATCCTTACTATTAGTTTTTTTTTTTCTGAGTTGACGAGTTGGGTGAGCTTGACTCTTCCCTTTTTCTTTTGTCCCTGGATTTGTCTGTTGGCTTTTTCACAATTATTTTATCGTATTTTAGATAAGCTACATTTCCCTTTTTCTTTTCTTCTATGACTTGAGTTTGAAGCTGCTTCCTCTTTTCAAGAATTTCTTTGGGGAAATCTTCTTTTACGTTAATTCCTGGTGGAAATCCTCTCTTGTTCTTTAGTATGATATGTTTTTTCCACATGGATGTAATAGACACTATAACAGGCCGATTCTCGTTGGTATCTTTCTTGCCAATTCTATATATGTTACTGATTTCTTGGCTGTCAAGGTGTGTTCCTGTACCTGTTACTATTTCTTTAATGTAGTCTACCAGCTCTGCTTCTGATTTAAAACTTACTTAATGCAAATAACAATAATCATAAAAATCATAAAATCTCTTCAAAACAATTTTTTTCAATTATTCAGTAAATAACAATTTTAACTATAACAACAAGGATATAAAATACCTACCATATACTATGCGTGTGCGTGTGTGTGTGTGTGTGTGTTTATCAGATAGTTCGATTACCTCAATACCGAGAGCAAGCTTTCAGTTTCGTTGTAGGAGAGTTTTTGAAGAATGTCTGTCACTGTCTTTTTAAGACAAAATGTATTAAGTTGTTTTAACTCTACTTCTGTTGACAGTTTGTTATAAATGTAACCTCCCAGGAAACAGGAAAATCTGTTTATGAAAAATGTTTTGGCGCTAGGCATACTGAACACCTTGTCTGTGCGGCGTTTGGTATGAGTTTGGCTGTCTGTGGTCAGTGGACATAGCTTGTGCTGTTTTAGAATGATTCTCAACAAAAAAAGTTGTCTAACTGTGAGCACAGCAGTGTCACGGTAAAGGTCGGAAGTAGGGTACCTAAAGGGAAGAAAATTGCTCACCTTAAGGATAGATCTTTGAGCTTTTTCTAGAGCCGACAAATGTGTTTTCGCAGCTCCGCCCCATGCTTCAATACAGTAAATTATCAGCGATTGACATAGAGCGAAGTAAGTAGTTCGCAAAATATTTTTATCAGCAACGTGCCTAATATTCCTGAACACCGCGACCAACTTCCTAACTCTACCGGTTAAGGTTTTTATATGGTTTGCAAAGTTCAGGTGACGTTCGATGACAACACCAAGGTATCGAATTTTGACTTCTCTTTCCAGAGGCTTACAAGAGCAGCTACGTTCCTGAGACTGATCGTTATCGGAGCAAGTGTGAGCAATTACATTTAAGTTAGGGTGGGTAGAAGGTTGAGTTCTTTTTAGGATAGAGAATGGTATTATTTTAGTTTTTTCAGTGTTAAGGCTTAGTAAATTTTGGGTTAACCAGGCATTGACCTTATTGAAGCCTTTCTGAGCGTAATCAAAAGCTTCTTCCCAGGTTTTCCCAC
Source organism: Hypomecis punctinalis (assembly GCA_949316475.1). Classification (NCBI taxonomy): domain Eukaryota; kingdom Metazoa; phylum Arthropoda; class Insecta; order Lepidoptera; family Geometridae; genus Hypomecis; species Hypomecis punctinalis. The sequence continues at coordinate 16,080,546 of OX438801.1, read as the reverse complement.
GGAAAATGAGGGCTGTGTCATCTGCAAAAGTAATTATTTTGCCATTTTCCAGAGCCAGGTTACACAGTCCGTTAATATACCCCAAAAAATATGTTGGGCCCATAATGCTGCCCTGTGGGACACCGTAATTAACGGTTTCGGTGTCGCTGATTACATCACCAAGTTTGACACATTGTTTCCTACCTGTCAGGCAGTCAGTGAACAAATTGAGCTGAAGACCACGGACTCCGAACTCTTCCATCTGTTTTATTAGCAAAGGAATTGAAACGGTATCAAACGCCTTTGCAATATCGAGAAATATTGCAAGGCATTTCCCACCAGAATCTAACACTTCAGCCACGTGATTCGTGAGTTCACTAACTGCATCCGAAGTCGACCTGTTCTTTCGGAAGCCAAATTGATGATCAGAGAGAAAGTGCCGGTCTTCTAGGTAATTCATCAACCTATTATTCATGACCCGCTCTAGTATTTTAGAAAAAGCTGGCAGGATTGAAATAGGCCGATAGTTGCCAATTATATCCTTTTGACCATTCTTGTGTATCGGAATAATGATAGCTGTTTTGAAAGCCTCCGGAAAGTGACCCGTATTAATGGAAAGATTGCAAATATGAGTCAGTGGTCCAGCCAAAACAAATTTGTTCTCCTTTATAATTCTAGTAGAGATATTGTCTATACCAGCAGTATTACTATTTTTAAGAGAATTGATAATAGTTACTATTTCTGTGAGGTCTGTTTCCGCCAGCGAAAACGAATGTACCGGTCGATTTGGTTCAGTAGAAAATGACACTGTAGACTGGACGGTTTGAGAAGAGTTCACAATATTTAGAGCCAATGCTTCGCCCACGCCAGCGAAATATTTATTAACTTTGTTTGCTGCTGCCTTCGGATTACATGCAATGGACATAAGATCATTTGAATTAGATTTACGAGGGTTGAGGTTGGCAATTTTATTTATCGCTTTCCACATCTCTTTAGAATTTTTTGCTTTTTCGATCTCAGAGCGTTCGTACTGAGTTTTTATTTTTCGAAGAAGACAGGTCAAGAAATTTCGGTATCTTTTGTAAGTGGTTTCGGCAGTGAGATTATTCGGCTCCTCTTTATATTTTTTGTGTAATTTATCCCGGTTTTTCATGCAACGTATTAAGCCTGAAGTAATCCATGGCTTAATAGGAGCTCTACGTCGAGATATTTTCACCACACTAGTATTTGAAGTGATTATATTTGACACTGTGGATAACAATATATTCGCCGCGGTGTCCGCATCATTAGCTTTTAGAACTGAAGTAAAATCTGTTGATATCTGTTGATTAGAAATAGCCCTATAAGGTAGATAAATTATCTGGAGTGCGTAAACGCACCCCTGGAAAGCTATATTATTATTAGGTATGTATAACCATATGAAAAAATATTAGGTAATGTACCTAGGCACCTATGTAATAAATCAAAGGTACAATGTAGGTACCTAATTATCTGCCATCCCGCTTAATATATATATTTTTGGATACTTGAACCGATTTTATTTCAAAAATAAAACATCGAATTACTTCTGACAATTATAATTCAACAAAAATAATCAAAAGTTAAACAATCGGACAGCGATTCGACACAATTTTAACGAAAGAGAAATGAAATGTCGGACGATGTTTCCACGACGGTGGCTCGAGGCAAAGTGACGGCGCGGCGTTTGCGCACCGCCTTTTATATCATTCGCCGGCTGTTACTCTTCTACCTTCCAACACGGCCTTTCTTGATAAATGAGACCGTCCTCGGTCTCCCTTAGCTCTGCAGGCCAGTCTCAAGCATTGGCATCGAAGCTTAGATGGTGCTCAGGCTCGGAGGGTTCATATTCCACGCTTGAGTAGAAGTCTCTTGGTAGTTCTATGCAACCCAGACGTGCAGGCCCAGACGGAACCTGTTCATTTTCTTTTCACAGCCCTGGTACCGGAAACAGCTAGACTTCAATTTGTGGCTGTAGCTCAGCCGCAGCCGAAGTAGTTTCTTCCTTTTCTAGGTCCGCATCTGTACAGAACGTGAAAACGATTTGCATATGTACGAAATCATAGAAAAGGCTTGAAGGCAAGCCAAAAACTATCCAGACATGAAGTTTTTCTTGCTCAAAAAGATTCAATCATTAAACATGAAACTGAACCGAAAAAAAAATTGAAGTCTACAAGTATCGCCTTGCAAAGTCTGTCAAGAAACATTTCTTGTAATGGTCACGGATAAATCTCAGTTCAGATTCGTCAAATCTTATTAAAATTCACTCTTAGAGTATCCGGGTGATCAGGGCAGCAAAGCAAAATTTCATCAAAGGCACTTTGTAACCATGACTATGATTACGACTAAATAACCAAGAAAGAAATACGTTTGAAGTGTATCCTGTGTTATGACTAAAAAGAAACAAACAATCGTTACTTAGCCAAAAACAGCAAAAATGTCAAGAGGCGTATACTTAACTAGTGAGCTACGGCGCGGCGGCGTGAAATCTATCTATCCCGAGCAAGTAAGCAGCACGATTGGATGCTTTACTCGCTCACAGAGACAGATGCTTGGCGCAGAGCCTGTCCCGAGCAAGTAAAAGCACGAATGAATGCTTTACTCGCTCATAGAGACAGATGACGGCGCAGAGCATGTCCCGAGCAAGCAAGAAGCAAGACTTCATGCTTTACTTGCTCCCAAGGACAGAAGCACGGTGTGAAGCCTGTCTCGACCAAGCAAGAAGCACGACTTGATGCTTTACTCGCTCTCAGGGGCAGAAACACGGAGTGAAGCAGTATCTGAGTAAGAAGCACGACGTGAGACAATACTCGTTTCCCAGGGACAGAGGCACTACGTGAAACAGTAAGAGGCACGACGTGAGGCATTACTCGTTTCCCAGGGACAGAGGCACTACGTGAAACAGTAAGAGGCACGACGTGAGGCATTACTCGTTTCCCAGGGACAGAGGCACTACGTGAAACAGTAAGAGGCACGACGTGAGGCATTACTCGTTTCCCAGGGACAGAGGCACTACGTGAAGCAGTATCCCGCACAGAGTAAGAGGCACGGCGTGAGGCATTACTCGTTTCCCAGGGACAGAGGCACTGCGTGAAGCCGTATCCCGATCGATCTGAGACAAACCAGAGAAAACACAATTAGAACTATGAAACGTAAAACATCACCACTGAGCCGCTGCTAGGGTCATAAAACGTGTCAATAACAAGGTCTCTCAATAATCATCTAACTCAGAAACAAATGCAAAGCTTTTACGTTAATCGTTCGGGGGCACATTTCCCTTCAAATAGATGAACATCACCCTTAAATCAACCTTCGTGGGTATGCCCGTCATCCTGCAGTGGACCGTCAAAAGGCTAACACAGTGCAGATGAAAATAATAAGGATCAGATGTATCTTTTTACAAAAAGTAAACATTTCACATAGCAACACATTGTTAAACGTAGGTACTTCTATAGACAGACAGAGACGTAACAAAACACTTGGCAGGTTACGTTCATACTCTTCAATTGATCGGGCACAAACTTGATCATTATTTGATCATTACAAGTTTATCAGTGTACAGTACTCCCTACAAATTGTACCAGTAAATTAATATTGCACGAACAGTAGATCATATTAAAATTAGAAATCTTTATTTGCATCTGTAAGTTATCGCTTATCGGGTGTTAGCAGTGGGCGACTGGGCGTTACGTATCGTAGCAACTTTATAAAACTGTTTCTAGCTACATAGCCGAAAAATTGCTCTTTGCAATGTCGAAAAACTGCTACACATAATAACCTAGCTACGCCGTGTCGCGCTCGTGTCGTGGCTTTTCTGGTTACTAAAAACCAAACTGTTTCGTTGCAACTCACGCGACACCGACGGCTACGCGGCGACGGTCCAGAACTAATCACGGCTACATACACAGTTAGTGAAGAATCAACTTTAGTTTTCTTTAGAGAAGGTTAAATTTAGCTTGCTCTTAGAAAACCAGTTTTTTCTCTGGTTATGGCGCCATGATAATTAAATTTCACCGTTATTTCGACACAGTTAAGATTTATTTTTGCCTGGCAAGAAGAATGTAACCGGTTATTTTGAAAATGTAGTGTTGCGATCGGGTTTTCAAAACTCGGAAATCTAGCTACTACCCATGTCTATCAGGTGTAGTCCTGACAAGTTATCAACAACACCACTTGTCACCAAAACTTTCACGACTGCCGGGCGATGGTGTAAAACGTTCAAGGCTACGACTTATTATAGTCGACAGGTCACCAAACATTTTACCTTTTCCAGTGCAAAATCAAACATTTAAGCACTCACAACTGGGCCACCACATTCCTTCACATTCAGTGACCTCGATGAGACGCACTCCCGCGGTTTATCGGAAACGCTGCATCGTCACAACTACAAACAGAGAAGAAGCGTTTAAAAAGAGTTGAGCTTACTCTCTCTTTCTGCTTTGTCATGGCAACTACATAGATAACACTTTTGATAAAAACAACCCTAAGTACATACTTTCAAATAAAACCCATCAGAACGCACAAACTGCAGCTGCAAAGCTGCCGGCTTTAATGATTGCCTTACTTGCCTGCTACTTTTGTCTTCGACTACATGTGAAATATTACATAAGTAGAACTTAGATCTTATCAGAGCTCGGTCACACCTGACCTTGACTTTTATTCTAAAAGGCTCAGTTTCTTTCACTAGAAAATAATCATTGCGAAATCACACAAAGTAGAATTTACAGTTCCCCAACAAACATTTGACGGGGCTAACCCCGTACCTATCTCAAGTCATATTCAAAATCTAAAAACAATCTATCGAAACCGGCTTTTTCTTTACTAAAACAATTCACAAGTTTTCTTATTTCACAAGACTACGAAATTCCAAAACCACTTCAAAGGCATTGCGACGCTGATCATTTTGCATTGAAATTCAACGTTGCTTATGCTACGCGTTATCTTTTTTCACCAAAACAATTTTTACATTAGAATCCCGGCTATAAGCACGTTTAGGATTTAAATGAGTGTTAAATAATGTCAGTTGACTTTCGCAGAAAGGCGGACAAATTCACCACGAAAAAACAATGCCTGCCTTATGAGTTGAACTTCACAACATCTATTTAAAGGCACATGGCTTCCATTATTATTTTTCACAAAATGTTTAATGCGTAACCTACACAGCAAAAAAAATGACAAGTAGGGTAGTTTTGTTCGAGTTGTGTTCCTGACTCTTGAACAAAACAATCGCGATGTCTAGCTACAGATAAAATAGCTCGTGTTCGCAATAAAATAACCCCATGTACGATCACTCACCCGTCATAAATGTTTACACAAGGGCCTGAATCATAATTAAAGAAAACCCGATTCGTAAAAAGTCGGTAGTCTAGTACTTAGCACAGTCTATTTTGCCATTGGTAAACATGGGCATAAACGTAAAATGTAAAAGTAATGGATAGCTCTCACCAACATTCTGAAGAAGTGTACTGCATCAACAATGCAATCTGGTACCGTGAACTTGTACCTGACCGTTGTCTGCCACAAACAGTTTACCAGCCTCTCTTGGTGCTTAGTGCTGCTGAGCGCGATGAGGCTTGCTGATGACAGTGATTCCCGCTGAGCAGCCGACATCGCAAAGGTGGCAGGTAGCAATGCCCACCGAACAGGTGCGAAGCCTGCTGAGGGCGGCATGCCCACCGGTCAGGCGGCGAGGCCTGCGAGTTGCGGGAACTGACGAACCCTGTGAGCTATCAAGCACTGCTCCAACACTTCACTTCACTATTAACTCGCGCCTAGTTTCGCTCTTAGGCAACTACCTTTACGAAGATTTGGCGCAAACTACTATTTCGATGGCCATTACATTGTCCGACATTTCTTTGCAACATAATGTGGGCAGAGTAGTGAGATAGAACAACGCGTGAAACGTAGATTCTATCCCACTTCTGATTTTGGATACTTGAACCGATTTTATTTCAAAAATAAAACATCGAATTACTTCTGACAATTATAATTCAACAAAAATAATCAAAAGTTAAACAATCGGACAGCGATTCGACACAATTTTAACGAAAGAGAAATGAAATGTCGGACGATGTTTCCACGACGGTGGCTCGAGGCAAAGTGACGGCGCGGCGTTTGCGCACCGCCTTTTATATCATTCGCCGGCTGTTACTCTTCTACCTTCCAACAATATTATATATATTTAACTGAACTCTGCAGTGGCTCGGATGACACGTTAAATTGTATAATATATGTAATGGTTTAATATACATTTATATATATGTATAAATATATATTAAACCATAAATTTTTAAAGCTTTCCTAAATCCCAATCGGCCTCGTGACCATTTTCGTACATATACGTTCAGCCGTTCGAATTTACTGCTTTTCTGGTGTCAGACCAGACTGAAGGCCTCTGACATGGCTAAACTATTAAAACAACCGTGACCTACAATTTGACGTGTCATCCGAGCCACTGTAGAGCTCACATAAAAATGCCACCGGGGAGGTTACCCATCCGAAGACTGTCTATGGCGGTCGCTGTGAGTACACAGCGACAAACAAAAGTAAAACTACGCCATGAGAATTTTAAATCCTGATCCTGTCACCAAGAAAAATGCAACCAAATTAACCACGGCACTAACTGACAGCAGCAGCTCTGATTCTGATGATGGTTCCAGCACAGATTTCCCAGATATCTGTGGGTATCATTCCAGCATGAGTAACATTTCAGTTTCTAAATTATTAATTTCTACTCTTTTGTGTCGCACTGTAGATATCACAGAACAGCAGTCTTTCTCTCTTCTGTGGTAGATATAACTAAAAAGTATTATTTTGTGCTGTGTGGCACAATGAGTAAATATGTTAAGCTTGGGAATTAAAAAAAACAACAAAATGACACAGAGTTGACAGCAAACCTATACACCAGCTGTCAAAGCTGTCAAAATTATAATTCAGTGCTACCACACTAAGAAATTTTACCTAGCTTTGAGGTAAAGTAGTTTTCTTATTATAGAAAATAAATATTTTGGTATAACCAGAATCAAACTTAATGTGACTGCTTGGTAAAAAAAATCAGAAATAAAATAACCTGATGCAAGCCATTTAAGTATTCTGACACAACACTGTTTCCATTTTATAGGTAAGGTGATTGATAGATGTCAATGTTAATTAATTATTAGAATTGATTTGATATCGCAATAAATTAAAAAGCAGACTAACTAAAGTTCTGGGCAACTTGGTCTACGATACAAATTCTTAAATGACAAGTAGTGTATTTGTTTATCCAAGAGTAACGGCAAATTCAAATGCTTTAATAGCAACACAAAATAAAATCTGCAAATGCAAACAAACATCGCTAAAATTGTAAACGCCAGTCCGTAGCTCAAAGCGATTAAAATTCGTTCGACCTTGTGCCTACAAATCAGTTTAAATAATTAATGGTTGTGTTTTGCAGAAAGCCTGTGTGACATTTTATATTATTAGCACATATTTGGTTGCAGGAGAATCTCAGCTGTAGGTAAGTTAAATCTCTGCAACCTTACCAACTTTAAAGTAGTTGTGATTAATTTTGGAATGTATTATGACCTAATACAGGAAAATATTGAATCCTTGTATTGTGCTTAGTGCTTCCTCTCAATTTAGTAGGTACAGTTCTTTATGTTTTTTGTGTATGTTTCATAAAACTAAAATCTGTGACCCAGGTGTTCTGATTTAATCAATGTAAGTAATAAGTTAAGTTTTAACTACTTGCAGAAAGAAATTTTCTATTCGATAACTGTGATTCACCTCCTACACAGACTAAGTCACTTCCTAACTTGGTATTTTGTTAGATAATTGAACTTCGGACCAAGTAGACCTTCTTAATCAATCAATTGATTCCATCTATGTACATAGATTCCAATCAGTGAAAGTTAGGTATACATATTTACTACTACTGCATGCTACTTATTGCTGGGTTCTATGTAAAATAAAAAAAAAAACTAATTTGAACAATGACATCCTGAACTTTTTTTTTTATTGCATATATGTTTGCGTTTGACTACATACTGCGTGATGTTGAGCAGATATGCGGTCTAGGGTTTAGCATGCTTACCTAGAAGATACCTATTTACTGGGGATTTGAAGACACCCACATTGTACTTAAGTGGGAAGACAGACTTAGACCTAATTTATCTTTCTAAATATTTTATTCTATTAAAATTATTTAATGATATCTAAGCATTGAAAACTTCAGAATTAGGTGTACAGTTTGTTATTTTAGTCATATAGAATGATGAACTGTTTGTTTATAAGGTTTTTATTACCTCCACATGTAGGATATTTATAGAACAACATTTCCAATAAAATACAACAAAGTTATGGTAAATGTGCTATACTGACATCATCCTTATTAAGGCCTGATGCGTACTTAAGATCAGAAAGAGATAAAGTACAATACTCCCTACACGGAAGAGTGTGAGCATAACTGATAGTTGTCTTTCAGCAAAGTACAGCTTTCTAAATTCTGTGAGTGACTGGACTGGTGTGACTGGGCCAGTGTAGACATTGGAGCAAATGTAGTACTACACTCAGTGTTTGGCCACTGAGGCCAATGCACACTGAGTAACCTAATGGAAGCCTCCCTTTTTTGGGCGACAGTCACTAACCGCTGCCACTGCACTGGGCAAAGCCTTGATATTAGCTACAAGCTGTGTAAAACCCAATCCTGACTGAAACTCACTTAACCCCTGTGCGAGGATTGGGTTTAACAGCTTGTAGCTAAATCTCATGAATCAACCTGTAGTTAACGCTCATCTTCACTAGAACCATCAACACAAATAAGGGGCCGTTCAAGTATTATGTAAGCAGATTTATTACAATTATTTACCCCTCCTCCCCCCTTGTCAGCAAAAGTAAGCAAAGCCCCTCCCATTCTAACGTAATCATTGGTACCTCTACCTATGTGCATTTTGCTTTTTTATTGATTCATAAACAGGAAATAAATAACTATTGCTGACGTAATCACCATATAGACCCCCCCACCCTCCTTGTCATCAAAAATAAGCAATGGATAGACCCCTCTACCCCTCTATCTTGCTTACATAATACTTGAACAGTCCCTAAAAAGAAGTTTTTACAAAGTGTTTTTATAATACTAATAGTTTTAGTTTTATAAAAATGCTTTGTAAAAAGTTCTCATTTATGCTGATGGTTCTAGTGGAAAACCAATCTAAACATTCAGATACCTATACCTATCAGAGTTGCAAATCCACAGTGCATGCCTACTCAGGTCTTGGGATATCACAAGGGCAATCATGGTAGATTTATTTTTATCTGCGGATGATACAATTTTCTCAAGTGCACAATTGATATGTCCTGCTATTTTCTGCACGGCGTCTGCGAGGTCAGACATTATATTTGAGAATTAAAGATATGTTTTCTGATTATTTGAAGACACCTGTTCCAATTTGGAAAGTTCTTTTTTTGTTTAAAAAGGTATAAAAAACAACAATTACAGCTCCCCAAAAATCTTATTTTAAGATTGGATCAAAACATTTTACCTACAACCCTTGTTATTTTTAGCCCTAGCTGGAAACTTTGATATTATTATTATTATTATGTAGTAATGAACAACGTTCCTCTCCTGCAACAGGAGGTTACTAAGCACGGGCCATGGCCAAGTGCATTATTATTATTATTTTTTTTTAATTATTTTTTTTTTATTATTATTATTAACATATTCATTTATTTTCTTAAATCTAAGTTTTTTTACAATATTTATATAAAAGAACAAAATACTATAAAAAAACCTAAACCTAGAGTGCCGCCGGCAGCGGGGCGGGGCTCAAGCTACCGGTGGTTGGGCCTACAGAGAGAGGAACCTTCTGACAATGCGCGCCGTGTCCAGAACGACCGCCTTCTGTATCTGACCCTTGACCCAACCATCTAGCGAGAGCCTCTTAAGGTGGTGGTCGAGACTCTTCGCTATTAAGCCGTTTACCGAAACGACTATCGGGACAATGATCGTCGAGTCCACATCCCACATGGCGGTAACCTCGTGAGCCAAGTCAAGGTACTTGCTGAGCTTGTCCTTCTCGGCCTTCACGAGGTTCTCGTCATGTGGAATGGTGACGTCGACGAGCACTGCCCGGCGTTGGGACCGGTCGATCACCACGATATCAGGCCTATTGGCGACAATAGTCCTGTCAGTGATGATAGAGCGGTCCCAATAGAGCAACGCACGACCATTTTCGAGAACTGGCGCCGGTGCGTACTTGTAGTACGGCACCTCAGACTCGACAAGGCCGTATCGAAGAGCAAGTTGCTGATGGATAATCCTGGCTACTTGGTTATGTCTGTGCAAGTACTCGCCGTTGGCAAGATGAGAACAACCGGAAGTAATGTGCCTGAGTGACTCTCCGGGACGGTGGCATGCCCGACAAATGTCGACCGTACCGTCCTTCAGGATATACTTCCGGTAGTTGTTCGTCATGACAACTTCGTCCGCAATTGCACAGGCAAAACCTTCGGTTTCCCCAAAGAGGTCACCGAAGCGCAGCCAGGCCACCGACGCAAGCAGGTCCACATCGGGTCCTGTTAGGGCCCGATAGAACCGCCCGTGCAGCTCCTTGCTCTTCCATATCGCCTTGCGATCATCGGTGCTGAGCACCGATGGCCTGCGCCAGTTCTCCTTCGCCAGGGAGAGCGGGGTGAGGCCTCTGTCAACTGCCACCACATCGCAATGCATTCCACGCTCACTGTTTCGGAAATAATCCCGGAGACTGTATACTTCGCGGTTGTGGAGGTCCTTGGCATTTAAAAAGCCTCGGCCACCACACTTCCGCGGAATGTACAGTCTCATGACAGACGAGCGCGGGTGTAGCATGCGATGCAATGTGAGCAGTCGACGGACCCTCCTATCCAGGGCGTCCAGCTCAGTCTGAGTCCACCCCAGTATGCCAAAGGAGTACATCAGCAGCGGCAACACCCAACCGTTGAAGGCGCGCACCTTGTTGCCGCCGGACAAAAGACTATTAAGTACTTTTGTCAGGCGACAAAAAAAGCGCTCCTTCACCGATTTCTTGATGTCCACTGCCGATATACCCAACGACTCTGACATACCGAGGTACTTGTAGGTCTCGGCTTCGGAGAGAGACCTGATAGTCATCGTCTCAGAAAGTTGTAGATTCGGAGAATCCATAACTTTCCCTCGCTGTACATGCATGACCGCACACTTATCTACACCGAACTCCATTCTGATGGCGCTGCTAAAAACTTCAGTGGTCTTTAGCAACTTCACCAGGTCTTGGTATTTTGGTGCAAACAGCTTGAGATCATCCATGTACAGCAGGTGAGAGATAACTTCACCCTGTCTGCGAAGGCGATAGCCTAGCCCTGAATTCCTCAGCAAAGTGCTGAGAGGATTCAGAGCCAGGCAGAACCACAATGGACTAAGACTGTCACCCTGGAATATTCCCCGCTCAATCCTTATCAAGTCTTCCGGACCAACGGAGCCGTCTCCACCACCCGGTTGACGAAGGACTGTGGCCCATTGCCCCATGCATGACACTAAGAATGATTTTAAAGTTGTATCAATTTTGTACAACTCTAAAATCCTCTCGAGCCACGAATGAGGCACTGAGTCATAGGCCTTCTTATAGTCAATCCAGGCGGCAGAGAGGGCTCCCTTGTTCCGCCGGACTTGCTGGCTTATGGTCATGTCTATGAGGAGGAGCTCCTTAGTGCCACGGGACCCAACCCTACATCCATTCTGAGCATAGGCCAAAACGTTTTGTGCAACGACGTGCGCATTAATTTTGATAGTCAGAATGGATGTAAGGAGCTTGTAGATGGTAGGCAAGCAGGTGATGGGTCGATAGTTCTTTGCTTCCGTGGTACTACCGGACTTATGGAGCAGGAAGGTGACACCGGTGGTGAAAAAGCTAGGTAGAGAACCAACCTCGAGAGCTTCCTGGAATTGCGTTGCTAGGCGGTCATGCGAGCATCGAAACCATTTTATCCAGAAGTTGTGCAGCCCGTCCGGCCCAGGACTTTTCCAGTTCTGAGCCGTCCGGATTGCACAACTAACGTCTACGGGATCTATTAAAATAGATCCCATGGCTTCAATGGAATCGCATTTCCGCTCAACAACACGCATCCATTCACCCTCCGTGTGCTCGACGGGCACCGACCAGATGCCACGCCAGAAGTCGTTCATGGCGCTAGCATCCGGTAGCCGCTCTTCGCTCACACGTTGGTCACTTCTCTCCCAGCCTCGGTACACCTTCCTTTGGTCACTTTGGAAGAGGCGATTTAGCCAATATCGGTCCACACGCTCTCTGTAGCGACGAATGCGGTTTGCCCACGCATAGACTTTTTGTTTCAGATAGTCTATGCGTTCCGTGACACTGGCCAAATAGTGCTGGGGTCTGATACCAGTCCCGGCAAAGGCTTGTGTCACGAAACGCATGACTCGGGGGCGGTTATTCCCCCGGCTGAAACAGATTAGCTTTGCTATGAGAGTCCTAAACGAGTCGATACGCCGCTGGATCCGCACTTGCCACGCGGGCACACCCCCGGCGGGTCGCGGTGCACGGTTAGTGTCCGGAAACTTAACACGTGCAACGCGACACGCCGCGATGGCGCCGTAGTACAAGATCGAGTGGGTATCGACTAGGCCTTCACTAGCCCGCAAATACGAGGCTAGCAAAGAGTTCAGGGCTGCCATTAGCGCCAAATTACGTCTATGGGTGGGCAAACGTGGCAATCGCGGCCTAGAGTCGGGTGCGAACCGATACTGGGAAATCGCGTCCTCCAAAGCCCTCCTCAGTTGCTCACTCACCTGGCTAGATACACTCATACTCACGCCATCTCCCTCGTCGACTGCAGGATCAGCCAGTGTCGCAGATGTCGCCGCCGACATCGGCACTGAAGCCATTGTCGGGGCTGACGACGCGACAGGCACGGGCAGGTCCCGCGTCGAGGAAGTAGTAGGGCGAGTAGGCAGCGACTCCAGGCGGAGCCGATCAATTACGGACTGATCCAGCAGCTTGCACCGGTGGATAGCCCGCACTTGATCCGACAGTCGTTGGGCAGTCACGGCCACGGTCGGTTCAAGGGCCTGAAACAAAGGCAGCATTCTAGCACAGTACGCTGTCAAGTTAGTTCCCCCCTCTGTAGCCCCAAAGTACGCGCGCATGCAATTCTCGTTAATAGATTGAGTCCATCGCATGCGACGCACCACCGGTAGCGGGAGCGGATGGCGGGGCAGGATGCCCCACAGGCCCCAAGCGTGCCGGCAGCGGTGGACGGCCTCGTCGTCGCGCTGGTGGTCGTGGCGGCGGCGGCGTCCGTGGCCCGCTCGTGTCGCTCGACGAGCCGCTCGTCTCGCGGGTGGTGTGGAAATCATCACCCGACGATGCGCTCGGAGCTGACGACGAGGCGGGCGATGGTGGTGGTCGTGCGCCTGTTGTATCCGCTGTTATTTTTGTCTTAGACCTTGTAAACATTGTTCTGATTTGATTCTGTTATTTTCTTGACGTGTCATGTTGAATGTCAAATAGGTATTGGTGTCTGAGTTTTCTATTTATTTTTCAAAGTTCCATTGTAAAATATATCTGACTGAATGGAAATATAATTTAGTTATTGTTATTTTTGAAATACTGCAGAAAAATGCTAGAAAAAGTAATAAAATACAATTTTTACAAAATTTGATCTTTATAGACGTCTGGTCTGACAGCGGTATTTTTTTTATTATTATTATTATTATTTATTTATTATTATTATTATTATAGCCTTTTTTGCTGATTGTTTAATTTTTTGTTTTGTTTTTTTTTTTTTTTTTTTTTTTTTTTTTATCATGCGATGTCAAGTTTTTGTCATTTATTATCATTATAAAATTCAATCATGCTGTCATGTTTAATTATTATTATGTATGTAATTTTTTTTTTTTTTGTTTTTTTTCGTCTTTTATGTTTTGTTATTATTTTCCATTTACTTATTAATATTCTATGACATCAATAACACTAATTGTTACTCCTTATTTTCAACTTTCAGCTTGCCTTCTGGCATAGGCCTCTTCCTGGGACTTCCATTTTCTTCGATCTTGTGTCATTTGTTTCCAATTAGAACCACCAACTTTCCTGAGATCATCTTCCCACCTGAGTTGTTGTCTCCCCTTTTTTCTTTTTCCATCTCTAGGGTACCATTCTACTACATCTCTATTCCACTTTCCTTTCCTGTCCCTCATCATATGGCCTGCCCAGCGCCATTTTTGACATTTTATTACATAACTAATGTTTTGCGTTTTTGTCTTCTCTTTGATTTTTTCCAGCCTCACTTTATCAATCAGTTTTACATTCAGTATACTTCTTTCCATGTTGTTTTGGCACACTTGCAGTTTACTAGAATGATGTTTTGTCAGAGACCATGTGGGGCAACCATATGACAGAATTGGGAAGATGCAACTGTTGAATACTCTTGCTTTGTTATGGAGAGGTATTGACTTATCTTTTAATATATCTTTTAGTGACCAAAATCTATTCCACGAGTTTCCAATTCTCTCTTCTATTTCCTTGTCCATCTGTTTCTCATTAGATATTACCTGACCTAAATATTTATATTCTTCTACATAATCAATTTTGTGGTTATCAATCCCGATTGTCTTCCTTATTCTGTTGGTCATTAACTTAGTCTTTTCCAGGTTCATGCTTAGTCCCACTTCCTTGCTCGCTTTGGCTAGATCTTGTAGCATTATTTGTAGTGAATCTGGATCTTGTGCCAAGAGTATGATGTCGTCTGCAAATCGCAGGTGACTAAGCATAGACCCATTTATATTGATGCCCAATTTCTTCCAGTTCAGTTTTCTGAATATACTCTCCAAAACAGCTGAAAATATCTTTGGGGACATTGGGTCTTTTGGGAAACTTTGATATAAAATAGTTCTAAAATATTTAAGCAACAAACAGGATAAATTCAGTGTTGTATTACACTTCATTCAATTAAATGAACGTTGAAAATGAGGAAAGACCTCATTGCCTGGGCATTGTCATAATGTTGAGGTCATAGTGTGCAAAAACAAGTTCTACTGCAGACAGAGTAGAATATTGCTCTTGATTGTTACCTCTTTGTATTAATTTATGGAAAACTTGTTATTCCCCATTACACATAGTTTTCTTGTTATTGGTTCTTTTAGGTCATTGACTTGTTTTTAACAATATGATGTGTAATGCTATAAATATAATAAAATTATTTGTGGTAAAATATAATGTCTTACAATAATGTCATTGCTAAAGGGTGAAATTATAGATTTGACAAAATACCAGTATTAGCTATTTTTTTTTAAAGGACCTTTAAGAATATATATGCCTTTTATTCTGTTGTTGTCATTCTCGATTATGCCATGTTACGAGTAGGTCCCAGTTTAACACTGTTTTTGTCCCTCACAGATATCATGGTTCCCCGAACAGATTTCCTAAAATTAGTTCTATTTCTGTGTTCGATCATATTGCCATCTTATTTATTAATGTGTCATGCACCTGATTCAATGAAGGGTAAAAACTCTACATAGAATACCCTACATATAATTATGTACATGACGCATTAATCAGTATCAGTATCAAAAAATATAAATAAAAAGCATTCTTAAAGATGGACACTTTCTACGCCATTTGAATGTTTTTGGGCAAAATAGGTTGATGCTACAAGTACTGTACAGTGCTGTACCAACCTTTTTGATAGTCTTCTACTGAACAGGACCACCTTGTAGGGTGGACCCAACTGGACCTACACCCCTATTTTTATAGAGGTGTGGGGTCCAGTTAAATCTCACAAGATCTCACCAGAGGTAGAGGTGGTGTCCAAAAATTTGCCAAAATTACCTCTCGTATAATAGACGCCCCCTGCATTAGCAAAAAAGGAACTTGTGCTAGACTTAAGTCCTCCAGTACCTAACCATTGTAACAATGAAATGTTGTGGCTGCATGGACGGCTTGATGATAATGACAACAATAATCATATAGTTAAAGGCACACATACAAAACCCGCATGAATGATGTTAGTGCTATGATTTACAGCTGAAAATCCGGTCGCAATTTTCATCGTATCTTGTTCATGCGATGATTTATTCAGGCCCATAAACAGATCCGTTTCGTTGAGGGAACACTTCCTCTAGACTGGGCCCACTGGCTCACAACTACAATTATGGCTCAATGCCAACGCCATCCACCTAATATTTGACAATATCAGTACAGAGTCGTGCGCTTATAAGTCACGTTTTGCACGGAAATGTCCAAAATCCGGTACGTACCTAATCGCGGACAGTAGCGTAACTTTGACCATGTTGGTATTGTCTATTACCCGGCTTCAGCTATAGGTACTTGCTTAAGTTTACTAAATTAATATTTATGTAGGTACCTACGAGTAAATGAAGCTTTACGATGATGATGCCCCCTACCTGATTTTTGCCACAGTGCAGTTACTTTGCTTCTATTTTGAAAATTAATATTAATGGAAATAAGCATCGTTCTTGCACTGATCTGGTAGATAAAGTTAATGTTGCACTCTTATGTGACTTAAATAGCATATTTTTGCTACTATAACTTTATCCATTATTGAAAGAATGGTTGGCAAAAGTATCTGCACATCACACAACTACGTTTTAATGGAAGTGTGGTGAAGGAAGTAGACTGATACTAAAATCTATTATTAGAGTGTAGTAATGGAATTTAATTCTCAGATTCTATGTTTGCGTTAAGATTTCTTGGTAGATAACCGTGAAAATGAATTTACACGCTTGCTTTGAATCTTTGTTATAATCGTTTTTCACGATTCAGTGACGAGACGAGTAATACGTTTACGGCTTGCATCCAGCGCGATCCTGCGGTTTTTATGAGGTCATCCGTCCACCTTGTGGGTGGACGTCCTACACTGCGCTTGCCGGTACGTGGTCTCCACTCGAGAACATATCGACACCATCGGTCATCAGTCCTCCGCGCTATGTGCCCTGCCCATAGCCACTTCAACCTGCCAATCCGCTGGGCTATGTCGGTAACCTTGGTTCTTCTACGGATCTCCTCATTTCTGATTCGATCTCGCACAGAAACTCCGAGCATAGCCCTCTCCATGGCTCGTTGGGCTACTTGGAGCTTACTAATAAGGCCCATAGTGAGAGACCACGTTTCTTTGCCATAAGTCATCACTGGCAACACACACTAGTCGAAAACTTTCGACTTGAGGCACTGAGGTATGTCGGACGAGAAGACGTTACGCAATTTTCCGAACGCTGTCCAGCCGAGTTGGATTCGGCGATTGGCCTCTTTCTTGAAGTGGGATCTACCTGACTGGACTACTTGTCCTAGGTAGACCTACGACTCAGCGACTTCAATCGACTCGATTGAGGCTTTCGAGCATCGTGCTAGGTTCTTCCATCGACTTTGCCATGACCACGATATCGTCGGCAAATCGAAGGTGAGTGATGTATTCGCCATTGATGTTGATGCCGAATCCTTTCCATTCCAAGAGCTTAAGGTGACGCATTGATAAACTATAGTTTCAAAATCGAGTACCGCGCCCCTTCACTCGGACAAAATTTTACGCGGTCTCACTTGACAGGATCACGCCAGAGCGGCGGGCGGCAACGCTGGGCTAGCGTACGTGGCGCTGCTAACGGCGCGGCGGCGGCACGCGTCAACTCAATTTGCCTAGAGCATAGATAATCATGGAGTCGCCTTGTCCTTAATCAACAATTTAAAAAAAAGGCAAAAATTATTTTGATCTTTTTAATGTTTTTTTTTTTCATACAATACAGGGTTATTTCAACTGCTGTTTTTAAACTTTCGCGATTTGAACACATTATTATTATATACTACGGGACTTATCGCGCTCTGAAATTACGAGATAAATAAATAACTCATCATCCCGACGTTTCGTCCGAGTTGCATCAACCGTGGTCAAGGGTAGACACTCCGTAGAATAGTGAGTCTACCCGTGACCCGCAACAAAATGTATGGAACAGCTTTTTTTTTTTAATTTTGAGAAATGTTGCAGAACAAAAGTTGTTAGTTTTGAGAAATGTTGCAGAACAAAAGTTGTTAGTTTTGATGTACATATACAGAATAAACCTCTAAAAGGATGCTAATTGATTAGAAATAACCCTGTATACAAATTAATGTTGATTATGTACAGGTATCATAATCAATGAACTTATTTTTATCGTGCTTCACACACTTAGAAAAGGGTTTGGATGCCAGAAATAAAATATTTAGTTAATCGGTTTAAAATATAAATCATTTATTTACCGATATTTGGTAGGATAGGTGCGAGTGCGGTCTAGCACAGCTCTATAAGAACAGTGGTGAGGAATTCATAATAAGCATTAAAGTTGTAGAACAAAGGGGTATTTTACTATAATGTAAACGTCGTGAAGGAAAGAGAAACACTCACATACATTACATGTTAGAGTGAGATAGATTAGTTTTTGTATCATATTCCAACACGCCCCCTCAAAAATTAATCTATTTAAAAATCAATTCCTATTTTGATAACGAAATTTTATACAATTAAAATAACACAACACACCTTCCTACCTTGTCTGGGGATACATTCAAATTGGTTCAACATTTGTTGCGCAGGATTGGGGAAAACCCAGAAAAACCCAATCAAACCAATTATTCATCTTAAATATACTGTTTCAGTAACTCTACAATTTAAATATCAAAATGTTATTTATTTATGCATACAGTGAGTTACATAGGCTTCAGTAATTGAAACTACCTTTTCAATAAGGTATAGTATTGTACTCTGATTCATATTGTTCAAAGAATTCAAACAAATAGTGTGCTTTGATGATTGTTCTAATACACTACCACTATAAATATCATAACAACATTACTTCTCGTGACATAAATATTTGGCTCAGTTCTCAAATGTCCTTTTTAAATTAAATCTGTGGTCCCTTTCAACTCTTTCAAGTATCGTACGAGTAGGTCCCTTTTTAAAATGTATCAAATGATTGTTATTGTTATCAAATCTGCTGGATGTTTACAACATTATGTCGGTTGATTCTACAACGGGCTTTTGTATTATCGTTAGAACTTCTATACTATCTATTCTACTATCGTTATCGCTAGATCGTAACGATCTACCAGATAAGAGCTAATTGTCTCTCATCTATTTCCTGGTTCTATAGAGTTCACTCTATTGACCACTGGCTTTATAAACCTTTCGTTTACCACATCTCACACCTTGTATTAATTCGGTTCATACTAATTTAGTGAACTTACTTACAATATCTCTTGACTTCAATAAATTAATAAAAATAAATTCATTAAACTTAATAAATTAGTAATTTAAACAAAAAAAAATAGTCTTCAATAGAATAGAAGTCAAGATTAAAGTACATTATTTTATGATTACATTTTTTTTTTTGTGTATACCTGGTTACATATACCAATAAAGTCATTGTATCATTGCACCACTAATAAAATTAGCATCAACAATAACAACAACGAAATCGATACCAATAAACCATAGAATAACACCAATAAAGTCTATGTACCATTGCACCACTAATAAAATTAGCATCAACAGTAACGACAATATTGTTAACAATAAATCAAAGTAATCGGCCAAGATAACTTTCACTGATTTTTCATCAAACTTGGTTCCATCGTTAAAATTTTAATTTTGAACCGAATAATACTGCCGCCAGATGCGACTAAATTTATAATTTATTGGTGTGTTAGCGACGCACAAAATGCGTTATTCAGTGCTTTGTAGGGCTCAACATCTTAGGTTTCAGAAGCAGTTGTCACTGACTTCACCTAGATTATTTTCCGAGACCTTACTTCTGAACGTTTCATACAATACGTTCTTTATTCTCCGTACGTAATACGTACTATTTATCATACCATTTATTTGTCAATATGATGCACTGTTTAGTGGTAGCCAAATACCCGCTATAATATTGCAAACAGAACTCATTATCATTATCAATTATTCATTTGACAAACTCAACACCATTATTTACACCATTGACAATTTTTAACTTTAAATTATATTGAGCTTAGCAAAATAATTTCGGAAATATCGGAAGGACTATAGATCACATAACTGTATGCACGTCAAATAAAGGGTGTTTTATATTAAACCTCTTTGATCGGTTACATTATTAATTCACCATTAATACGTATATACTTTGCAAAGTTTATCATTCTGTCGAATTTATCGTATTCGCTCTCAATCAGTGAACATTACTTTGCTTTTTAACATATAATTTGCTTTGCCAATGTGGATTAATATCCAACAATTTGGCCATTTTTTTTTATTTACGCCTCTATTTAATGAGCTATCAAAGAATAAAAGCAAATATCTCAACTGAGTTATGCCTGATCAAAATCTTTGTGATAAAGCAGGGAGAATAATTTTAATTTCGTTTATTTAAAAGAAGAAAAAATAATAACCCTATCGACAACTTCCTCTTTTTTGAAGTCGGTAAAAGACAATATTATAACCGTGATAATTTAAAAAAAGTGTTTAAATTTACCGTTTCCTCTGAATCCCCAGATGTCGGCAACACGTTGTGTAACTCTGCGTATGTTGGTGATATTTCTGGGTGGCTACAAAATAAAATGATGTAATTATATAATTATTAAAAAGTTAAAGCTAACACAATTATTTAGGTGATAGAACATCACCTAATAAATATCATTATTTTAGATAGGTTTCTAAAATATCAAGAGACGACTCCATAGCTTTTTGTTCTGATATTTGTTTCCTACAGTATGGTTAGTTTGTACAGACAAATCTTAGTAGGTACACACTTGAAAATAAAGAATAGACGGAGTATTATTACTAGATACTTTAAATTGATTGCTGACATGATAGATAGGTACTTGGCATGGACTCACTCTCTATCTACTGGCCCTGTTGAGGATGTGGATTGACAATCGTCAGGTTGCAGTTTCCGTTTTTTTGACCTAAAAAAATTGTAAATATAGGTAAATGCAGAAAAATTGAAGTACCTAGGTAGTAAGAATGTGATAATCCATAATCTGTAGACGAATGTGTATTTGCCAAATATAGACTTTATTATTAGGGCATTAGAGTGCAACTATTTATTGCAAGTTTATTATATATGTAATTCGACTTACCCAAACATTCCGTCATTTTTTTTAGGTTTTCTTTTTCGTTTTTGTAAAAACAATTCTTTCCGCTTATTTTTCCTCCCCATTTTCTATGCACACTTGTTCACTACTATTTACACACTACCAAATAAAAATACTAAGTACCTAACTTACTACCTACTATAATAATGTTCTAAAGCTACAATATAATATAGTACACTAAAGTCTAACTTATAATTTTGAAAATAATTCTGAAGTAAATTACTCGGTTGTCGTCGCACAGAGTACCTAGAAGACAATAACCAAAAACAAACAGCACGCATCTCGCGCCGTCCGTACTTTGCGGCGTTGCCAGCCCGACGCTGAGCGAATCATGCGCTCGTCGGAGTCGCAACGTCGCACCGGTACGGCGGCGGCGGCCCAGATAGTGCCGGATCAAATATTCTGAGCAAACACTGTAGAGTAAAAGCTAAACTAGAGTAGGCGCGAAGAGATTTGATTGAGTTTTTAATTAATTACTCATAATATACAATTTAAAAAAAAAAAATTCTCGGTTTATAATAAAGAAAAGGGATCTGGCTATTTTATTCGTAAAAAATAATGGGGTGTTGTCGCTGATAATTCTGAGCATTCGAATTACTAAAATTTTTTTGGTGAGCAATTTGTTTTATTTTTTTTTTAATAAAGCCGGTTACTTTTCAAAATTTTGTCCGGTTCATTCAATTTATTAAGATTTTCCCTTATCTATGACATTTTTTAAATTTGAATCGATATCATTCATCCTCTCACATCGCGCATTCAAAAGTACTCGTTTTTGCCGTTTTCGTGTTTCTCGGCCCGGTGCCTCGTCTTAAAGGCGTTCTCCAGAGTAGCAGTAAAAAAATCGGAGATATTACGTCTCCCTGTCTTACTCCTCTCTTCAAAGGGATCGCCTTGGAGCTCTCTTCCTTGACTCTAACCGACATAGATGGTATTCACCGAAAAAGATACTATGAGAGCTAGGATTCTGTTCTATCAGGTCGAGATCTGAATAAAATAAACTTCAATTACTGTTCAACACAGTAGCAATATTCTTGAATGTGTCCGCGAACGATGGCAGCGGGACGTCTCGGGCGGAAGTTATACTTTACAGCCCGAACGTTGGATCGAGTGTCGAGCACGTGACACCGCTCCGCGCCGGCCTGCTTGGAAATTCTACGAGTAACAAGACCTAGGGGCTTACCGCAATCTTGAAATATTACTGTTCTGTTCAGTCTGTTTTCGGTGAAGGAAAACTGTGAAAGTTGTGAGGCAACGTGCATATGTCCGTCGAAGAAATTCGGTGACGTATGTGAATCCACAAACCCGCATTGGGCCAGCGTGGTGGATTTGGCCCAATCACCCTCTGTGTGGATAGGCCTACGACCTGCTGTGGACAAGAAAAACGGCTGGTATATTACGCTTTATGATAATTCAACCTCTTTGATAAAGCATAGCTGAGCAGCCGCAAGCCTTTACGATGTATTGGACTCTAACAACTTTTAATACGACCTCAATCCTCGGTTGTTGTGCAAATGAAATGATTTATAAAACAGTCGATTGCTATAGTTTCGCATCTAATAGGTGACAAACAGGACTCGATGCATGGACTAACGCACCACTGTCCATCACAGAACCGCACTGAGCAAAGCTAACTATAGCTGCTCAGCTATGCTTTATCAAAAAGGTCAAATTATCATAAAGCGTAGTATACCAGCCGTTTTTCTAGTCCACAGCAGGTCGTAGACCTATCCACGAAGGGTGATTGGGCCAAATCCACCACGCTGGCCTAATGCGGGTTGGTGGATTCACATACGTCACCGAATTTCTTCGACGGACGTATGCAGGTTGCCTCACAATGTTTTCCTTCACCGAAAAGCCAGTGGTGTGAAATCCCGTACATAATTTTATTCATTTAATTTTTTTCAACGTAGATACAATTGTGTATACTTCTAAATGTCCAACAAAATACATTAAAAATTACAATTGAAATAAAACGCCACCCGCTGTCACCCATCCAAATACTGACCGTGCGGAACGTTGCTTAATTTCGGTGATCGCTACCAAACACCTAGTCAAACTACGCTACGAGCGCTACCAATGTACCTGGTACATTGGTAGCGCTCGTAGCGTAGTTTGACTAGGTGTTTGGTAGCGCTCAGTTGGAAAATGCCACCCGCTGTCACCCATCCAAATACTGACCGTGCGGAACGTTGCCACCTAGTCAAACTACGCTACGAGCGCTACCAATGTACCTGGTACATTGGTAGCGCTCGTAGCGTAGTTTGACTAGGTGTTTGTCAGCGATCACCGAAATTAAGCAACGTTCCGCACGGTCAGTATTTGGATGGGTGACAGCGGGTGGCATTTTCCAACTGAGCGCTACCGTGGCTCGGATAACACGTTAAATTGTAGGTCCCGGTTGTTTTAACCGTTTAGCCATGTCAGAGGCCTTCAGGCGGCCTAAAAACTCTGACACCAGGGCTAGCCACCCGGCCTATACGAACTTACTTACTTATTGGTACGGGACCGGGATTTGAACCCACGACCTCACGATTGTAAGGCGGGTGTCACCACTAGACCACCACGTTTTAAAAGCGTAACGTAAGTTAATACGGTTTCTATGATAAGAAATAGTAACAAAACAAAAGGAGAAGCCCATTTAAAAACTCCCCTTTCGTGTTATACAATATACGAACAGTTGAGAGGCCGAGAGAAAACACAGTATTTACCTATAAAAAGCGTGAAATAAGGCTGAAAAAGAGGCCCCTTGCATTACTAATTACGTACGCTGAACAACTGTGTTATTGTTTACAGATCGCTCTACGTTCGTGGAATTAGACAATTTAGGGTTACCACCAACGTTGAGTTGTAACACGAAAATATGTACTCACAAAATTATAAAACAACTTTCACAGTGACGCTAACCCTGAAAACGGTGGAAATATCAGTTCAATATTCCATTTAAAAATGACATTCACAGTCACTGAAATGATATTTAGGTACAAGATTAGGTACTGTTATTTTTAGCGTTATTATTATTAACCGATGTCTAAAAGGAAAAAGATTAAAATTCTGGTATTTTCTTTAAATGGCTTAGCTCGAGACTGAAAGTTGTCTATAAAATCCATTTTATTTGAAACATAATATTATCATGTGTTTCCATATCCAAACTCTATATAGTTTATTTATATTATAGTTTGTTTATTTGTTGACTTATAAAGACTATGTTTATGAATAAAACTTAGATGTATCGAGCGAAAACTCTTTGCTCCTCTTAAATTGTAACAAAATTTTATGTTTTAGTATCAATCGCTTGAGTAAGAAATATTTCACAAGATTGCACGCTCATATCTTTTTTTTTTCAGAAAAAAATCTGTACTTTTCAGCCAAGTTTTTGCGTTAAAATATGGTAGATAACAAATAGCTTGTATGGCCAAGTTCGCGGTTCACACTCAACTTAACGTCTGCTTAATATCACGCAGAATGTGGTCAAACGGTATACAAAATAAATAAAAAACACTTAAACTTAAAAAAAAATATTTCAAGTACGCATAAATGTTTATTGGCAGAGGTGGAAATACCTAATCGAAATCAGATTAATAGGGAATTGCTATTGAACTAAATTAGAAGCTTGACCTTTCGTAAACCTCTTATCAACTTATTTCAAGCTAATCATTAATAAAGCAAACTTCCAGAACGTTTCTTGGTAGAATTACAAACTTGTTTCGTACATTTTTTTATTAGAATACGTCGAAGTATTTTATGTTGTTTTTTTAGTATCAACTGGTATTTTATATTTTTATTAGTTGACTTACATGTTTAACTACTTGGTAACTATTTAGTAGAACATACTGTTGCTTCCTTTTTGGGAAATAAAACTTTTTATTTTAATTCTGGTTCTTATACTTAGTAAAGAAAATCCCCTGGTTATATTATATTGGTTTCTTTATTTATTAATTTTTAAACGACTAAGGAGAGCTCTTGTGAAGATGATTTAGTTACGAATGAACGAAATGTTAGCGAAACCTTTTTAATTTTAGGAAAATTAATATGAATTAACCTGAAGATGTTGTGCATTTGCGTTGCATGGGATAGAAAATTAACACCTTGTATATTATTTATAATCTCCATCATCTTTTAGTACTCTATTGATCTACTCGCCAACTCAACCACTCTTTACCATAAATATCTATTCTTTTCGGTTATTTCCATGCCTTTCTATCCATCCACGTTCTAATGACGTTTTCATACCGCCAGAACGTCTCATTATGCAAAGTAAAAAAATATTATTAACCGCACGTTTTATACAAATCATCAATCATAATTTAACCATACATTCATCACTATCTGAAGTCATAGCAGTGTTTTATCTGCACCTCTAGCATGACCGCCGTCAAGGATGTTGACTACATCATCAATAATACGCAAACGACCGGTTTTTCTCACGCTACAGGAAAATCACGTATGAACCAATTAAAACTATAAATATACGCGGCATAGGATTTACGATATCAACTTTGCTATATTGGGTGTTTCTCTACACGACGGATATAATCTAGGTATTCTGGGTCCTATAATACGAGTATGCGATAGCTCTAGGATATTATTGTACCCATCGCTTAACCAACTTTTGTTTTGGAACTAACTCCGTTTTGTTCTTATTTGACACTAGGTTTTTGGAATATTTTGGTGTTTTTGTGCTATCCCATCGGAACCTTCTATTTTTAACACGCTTTTATTAGTTTCACCTGTATG
The DNA here is from genome assembly GCA_949316475.1 of Hypomecis punctinalis. Classification (NCBI taxonomy): domain Eukaryota; kingdom Metazoa; phylum Arthropoda; class Insecta; order Lepidoptera; family Geometridae; genus Hypomecis; species Hypomecis punctinalis. Next base: position 16,054,690 of record OX438801.1, on the reverse strand, counting down.
TTTGTTTGCTTGCTTGTAACCAACCCCTTTGAGCTCGATTTTGACCTACTTTGAGTGATCAGATTTTCTTCAAACTTTGCACACGTATCAAAGACCAATGACAACGCATTTATGAAATAAATAAAAATATGACACCTAAGCGTGTTTTTTAGTTTTTGTTAAACCATAATTTATATTATTTCGTGATAAGTAGTCCATGAAACTCTCCAAACCTTTTAACCATATCCATGCAAAAATTCAAGTCGATCCCTCTCTGTTGCTGTGTGAAAGAATAACAAACAAACCAACAATCACGCACTTTCTGATTTATAATATTAGTGAGAATACCATGTTTTTGATGGAATAGAATTTACGATACCTATCAATTTTGCTATACATATTGCGTTTCTGTAGATGCCGTGTCTTATCTTACTTTTAGAAATCGCCCACATCGCGTCACAGGTCAAATTAAGTATAATTTATCTGTAATTAAATGAATGACTATTATCTTTTGTTGACGTTGTTTTATCATCTCTAGGATTAGAACAACCGTTTGCATTCAGATAGTCGTTCAATATTAATTTCCTACGATAATTTTATAGTTCCTATTTGTTTGCAAAACTAATATTGCGAAAGTCGTCTCCATGTCGTGTCATAGTTTGCCATCACGATAACAAAACCATATCCCAGTTAATAAATAAATGTAGAGATATTTTGGTAGTAATTAACCGTCTTTTGTCTTTTACAAGCAGTGCCGTAAATAGGGCGGTGCCACCGGCGACAGGGCGTAAACCCTGGAGGGCGCAAGAATGGCCAGACCTAAGGCCTTATTGCGCAAAACAAGGGCGCAGTTATAAAAGCTTGCACAGGGCGCAGAAAAGGTTATTTACGGCACTGTTTACAAGTGCATTAAAATATTAAAAAAAAAACACTGGCTAACTTACATATTATACACTCTACTCCAAAGTAACAGTGTATCAATAAAGCGGATAATATATAAACAAGACAATAATTTCGGAGAATTCGTACATACGATAATTACTGGACGTTTTATCAGTTTCGAGAGAGAAACGGGTACCTATCATAATAATATATGATTCTGCGTAATTTTGACGTGCACTTCCAAAACGAATTTCTGTTCGTTTTCATCCACTTCCTCGTCGTAAATCTTTCCTTGACTGCGTAATCAGTAGACACTGATTTAACCTGGATAAGAGCAGCTTATTGTGGATTACACCAGTAAACCCAAGAGATAAATATCGCTTGTCTCAATTTCTCTGCGTAGCTTGGTTTTTGCTTTTGATTAGTAATGTTATTTCATTTCAGTGATCTGAAGTTCAATGTCGACGTAAGACGCGTTTGAGGCTATTGATTTGTTTTTTCTCTGTATATAATCCGTAGTTCTACAGGATGATTCTACATACTTTAAGTACCCAGAGAGAAATTCGATTTTTTGACCGACGAAACGAAGGTACTCAATTCGATGCATATATTTTTAGGGTCCCGTACCTCAAACGAAAAAAACGGAACCCTTATATGATCACTTTGTTGTCCGCCTGTCCGTCTGTGTGTATGTCAAGACTCTTTATCTCGGGAACGCGTAAAGATATCGAGTTGAATTTTAAACTGTATACGTATATCTATGGTCTCTTGCAGTCGGGTAAAAGAAAACCTTCTCAGTTGTCGTTTAAAAAAGTTAGAGCCGTTTATGTCGTAATAAACCGCATATTTCGACACTCACAAAAATCAAAACCTACAGGGTACTTCCCGTTGATATAGAACTATGAAATTTGGCGAGAAGCATTGTCTCAAAGTACACATACAGGAATAAATCTGAAAACTATACATTTTTATTTAAATCACAAAAAATAGGGCCTCAAAATTCACAAAATATGGGTTCAAAATTTAAAGTGAGTAAATCGTATCATGTAAGGTATAGAGATTTTAACAACTTACTTCCCAATTTTGTGAAATTTTCTGGAATTGTACGGAATCCTCGTAGTGCGAGCCTGACTTGTCCGGTTTTTTTAATGTACAACCACGCATAACTTTTTACATATTAGTCCGATTTCGATAATTCTTTTTTATTGGTAAGAGTATAATACTTCGGAATTGTTCCCATTTCAATTTTATCGAAATCGGCTGAGCCACTTTTGATAAATCAACAATAATGTAAAAATGCTACATCGATCCGTCCGAAATATTGCCGAATTATGTAATTTGAAATTGGTCATGCCATTTTTTGTGAAAAATAATTATAAGAACTAAACTGTTTATTTTTAAAAATAGAACTGAACTGTTTATTTTTAAAAATAGAATTGAACTGTTTATTTTTTTACTAAAAGTAGTTATCACATTTATGATTAATGATACTGTTTGATTGTTTCCAAATTATTTTATTGTATTGTAATGTGATTGATTTTGTATTTTTAATTCTCGAATGTTGAGTCTTTGTTACCAGAACAATTGATATTTTTATTTTATTTAAAAATCCGCGAAATCATATTCGCGGATCACATTACGTGATAGTTATTTTTGTAGAGTGTTTTGATAGAGAAAAGGGCTCGAATAGCGACGCGTTGTATATGATTGTCGCCACATTAGATTCGAGGCCCAATGATAGCGTTGGCATTCATCCAACCAATAGAATGTTTGCTGCCACATCCAAGGATTCTTTATACCTTTACACTCTTCTGAATTCTCTCGTGTATCTCTCTCCGGGCTCATGATTTATGTTGATTCCTCTCACGCCCGCCGCCGGCTAAATTCTACAACTCCGGCATTAACTTCGATAATTTCACCTTGTTTATCGAGTATCCGCTCGTTTGGAACATGACTAAATGGACAAAGTTTTGACAGTAATCGCCATAATTCTAACTAATAACCTAATAAACATAAATAGGAATCAATACCAAGCCTACGCGCTAGGTACAAAAGAAGTTACTTTAAGACGTAGACGCGATATGGTACATTTTATAATCAGTTGTACGCTGAAGTTGTTTGTGATAGGTATATGATGTACCCAGTAAGGAGTATGATCTCATTAAAAATTACCCAACCTTATCATGTATATTTCGCTCTACGTATAGACAATACGTTGAGTCTGCCTCAGTTGCTACTTGTTTATCAATGAAATTAGTGCGCAGTGTTATTGTGGCATACTAATTCAAATTAATATTATTTACTAATTTGTTATTTATACTATATACGTCATTGCTTCAAAAAACAATTGGTGAAAACAGGACGTGTAGAGCCGCAAGCCGCAAATGACTCGGTAAATTTTCGTTTTAAACGTGTTACTCATAAAGAGAAGCTTATCTAGCAAATGCACTTGAGCTTTAAATTCAGACTGCGACGGCACGCGTTGCATAAGTCGATTTGTCGCGCACCAGCTTAGTCGGGAGCGAAAATCCGCGCAAAACCGTACACCACTCCAGCAGAACATTTTCACATGGTGTCGGCGTCGTCGCGAGTTGTGAACAGCGAGCACACCGGAGATTTCCGCCGATATAAATCCGGGTAGGCGACACCCCTTTATCCCGCTGCATCCTAGAATTTGTGGAGTGGAAGCCTCCGCTCTCGATGCATCGCGACCTGAATTCGAACGTGCCAAATCTCAACCAATAAGCGACAGTTCTTTACTCACGTGCATGTTTATAGCGTTTATACTACACCTGCTCGGAAAGTACCTTGATACTTTATCAAATTTACGGTAGAAAGTACGTCATTGCATATCGAACAAATATGCGGCGAGAAAACGCATCTGAGCGGGAGAGAAAAGTGTATGAAAATCCATTTCATACGTGGTTTTTCTTTTTTAATTTTGGGTAAGACTATGCGCTGGTAACCTAAATATCAAAAGCCAAAAAGTTTTTACAGTGAGTTTTTATCTCCAAGTTCGCAAAATGACACTGGCCACTAGCTGTGTGTTGGATGGTGGCAAACAATTTGAAAAAAGAACATATTGTGAAAATTGCAGACGCCATTGTTTGAGGATTCAGTTTAGGATTCAGTTTTTCTTCAATTAGTAAAGATTTAGTTTTTTATTTTCCTCGTAGGTGTAGTATAAAGCACTATGTATCACTCGAGAGAAAGTGCGATTCCCGATCTCGGGTGTTTTAAAGTCCTCGCCTACGGCTCGGGCTTCAAACGACACCCTCGACGGTAATCGGTCACTTTCTCCTCTCGGTGAACAATGTACTATTGACACCTCACGTTGTCATATTACCTTGTCTGGGAACATGTTCCGTTGCTTTTCTTATTCGGTAACACAAATGAAGAGGAACAAGACATACGGTCTTGTTCCTCTACATTTGTGTGAAATGACAGATAATTTGCATGGTGTATTAATTCTTTTTGTAAAATATCGCAAATCGGCCCCGAGGATTTTAAATTCGGTTTATGATATAGAAATTGAGGAGTGATTTTTCAAATGGCCTTATTTCCATGATAAGCAAAATTGTGTTCACAAACTGCACTTTTAAATTTTTTATTCTTTTCTGTTGATTACGTATATATTATGTAGACCTGTAATGGTGTTTGGATATGACATATAATTAAATATTACTTGCCATATTACTTAATACGATCTGCATAAAGGTGACGTCCACAAGTGGTATATTATTCAGAGAAAAATCGAACCAAGAAAATATATACATAATTTGAAAGCTTGATGTATGGGCTTCTCAAAAATATTTAATTTTGATTTTTTTATCCCTCCATTTTTTTTAAATGTGAAAAAAAATTGTATGAAAAATAAAAATACAGCTTTGTATTTTTTCTAGTTTAGCAATAATAAAGTGCTTCTATCCTTATTTTACTTGCATTCGTAATTGATTCTTCCACATTCATCTCTTAATTTGCTAATATTAAAAATTTTAACCTACCAGTGACCAGTTAGTAGGTACAATGTGACAAAAAACACTTAAAAACTGTGTCTAATTTGTAATAATTCTTCAATTTAACAATAATAGAGGTTACTTTACCAGGGTTGCTAGAGATAAACTACCTATTGAGCCAAATATATTTATTTATCCTAATAGATTCAAAATTAATTTAAAAAAAATGAGTGCTCTTTTGGTTTTAACTAATGTAATGTAACTCAGAAAAATATGAACTTTCTCGAAATGTAACGAGTGTTATGGTTAGAATTTTTGATTATTATTATACCAGCCTCCATACATTTTGTGGACATCTCCTTTACTATTTGAAGCTTTTATTGGCTTATGTAATGTACAAACTAGGTAGTAGTAAAATAAATAAGTAAAGTGTAACATGAAAAAAGAGTCTGAAAATGGAAATGCTAAGTGATAGCAATGGCATCGCGGTCGTATCTAAAGCCAGAACATATCGGAGATCTATCTAAACGACGGCTCTCATAAGATAGATTATAGAGTCATTTAGCAGACAGCTGGAGGCTCGTCGGGCGCTGACGGCGCGAGGTGACAGTGGGGCCGTTAACGCGGCCGTTACAGCCCACAGTGATATATGGGCTGCGAAGTGGCTCCGTGCCGCTGTCACTTCGCGTTCGTCGCCGCGCCACCCCGCAAAAAGATAAAAAGGATTCCGAAATACGATTCACAAGTGGCCTGCCGGAAATGGGTAGAAAGTTACCCAGCCCGGCTTTATGTCTGGCAATATATCTCTCGTATCGCTATCCAATTTCTGCTCTATGGCATGTAATGCCCCCAGGGATCCTTTTAATTTGGACTCTTTTTAATCAGCGCCATTAATTCCTTACATGATTACAGCGGCCGGGGACGCTGTGATAACTTGTTTCGCACTATCTCTGCATCAGGATTTATGGGTATTATGCGCTCCTTTATTATGTACCTAACTCAGTAGATCAGGGTGTGTAATTCATGTTCCGGTAATTCCGGTCGTTCGTTCCTTGTTTAACCATTAAGCAAGTTCCTAAAATGGATCGAACAACACTGTTAACGAATCATTAATCCCTGTAGGCGTACAAAGTGTTCTTCACAGGCAGTAAGGTTAAGCGCCCTCCAGTTGCGTGACTGACCCGACCTCCCGCACTCGACCTTCATTGACCTGCGACACCGGCGGCACCCTCCAACTATCACTCCACTCACTGATTTAACTTCATTTCCACGAGTTCTTTTAGTGGAAAACCACTTCGTACTGCCTTTTCTATTTCGATTTTTCAATTTTCGAGCTTTGTGATTTGGTTTCGTTTTGATCCGGCGCAGTTATTTACCTTTATATGTGCTTGTGTCGGCGTGGTACTTATCCAGTTTTCGTATCGAGTTGACGTCAAACCCGCAATGGCGATGAATGGGTATGTGCTCAACGTCCTGCAAAGATCTAAACCATTTGATTGCGCAGCATTATACTATTGTGAGTGTATTGCCTTCCGCGTCCATTCGTCGTATGTATATAGTATAATTGTGTACCTATCGGACTCCTATACAGAAAATTGACCGTCCGTGAACACCGTCTGTATTTTTAGTCTCTCGTGGCTCCAAGTGTAGTATATCGTCTTTGTTATCAGAACCGTGTAAGCTATTTTCAACGTGAGTAGGAAATATTCTTTTGTAATATTGTCAGTAAAAGTTATTTCAGCAAAGCTAAGGCTTGTTAAGCATCATTTTACAGTACAGTATTATGAAGTTTTTGTAGATAATTCTGTTATAATTTACGTGGACTACAGAAGCGAGATTGTAATTTAAAAAGTTTTAATAGAACGTTGGCTCGTTGAGAGTGCTGCCAAATATCATTATTTGTGTATGAAATTTTGTCTAGTTTTGGGGGTAATAACCACTCGCAATGGTGTTTTATGCATAAACAAATCTATCAATAAAAGAAATGTAATAAATAAAAGCATAATATTTATCCAAAACTTCAATTTGTGTGACAAACAAAAGATGCGTCTGCAAAATTCTATTAGCTCTATAATAACTACTTGAAATGATATCTGATGCATAAAAAAATATGTCAATAAAATAAATCTCAACACATATCTGAAAACTTTAATCTGTATCCACAAAAGTCGCGTCCGCAAAATTAAACAAAGCGTATTTTCGTCCGCAGTAAAATAGCGAAAAACAAACTTTCTGTAAATACCTTCGGGCATTGTGGACTTCTAAGCAATGTTGCAAACGTAATAATCAAATTGGACACCGACGAAAACCACACAGCGTCTCCCGTTTTCAATAAAGCGAAACAAGTTTTGTCATACCCGCAGAACGTTTACTTACATAGAGGGAGCACAGTAGCTGGTAACGAGGTTATACGAAACAGTTTCGGGTGAAATTGCTCGGGGAATGTAGCTAGGTGTCATAAACTTTGAGCAGAGCTGGCGGCTGGCGGACAGACGTGCGGAACACACGGCGACCTAAACATTTCATCCGATGCACTTGCGAACTTTGTTAGTCTTTACAGTTTACACGTTGTTACGTACCTACCCTGGCTCAGCCGGGTCTTCAGGGAGCTATGTTAGCTCCTCTAAAGGCACTCGGTTGTTCGGTATTGCCTGCTTTGAATAACTTGAGCGTGTACGTATCTTTTTACCGGGTTTAGTCGACAATTTTAGTTTCCTGTTTTCTGAAATTCTTTTACAATAGCACAGCTTATATATTTGCGTTTACTTTTTTATCACAATTGAAATTAGTCTGCATTTGACCGCCAGCTCGTCTGTTATACGTAGTTTTATGTGCGGAAATATTTCGTAATTAAATCTTTTTCTGGCAATACTGCGGTTTAACACGTCATTTCCTAATAATATATTCTATCGCTGCTAATGATTATAAAGATGTGTGGTAGCATCCCTATTCATTTCTACTTTATTACCTAGCTTACGATCCAATACCAAAATATGTTTTTGTAGGGCCCGGTTGCTAACTCAAAACTTCTGTCCCATAAAAATTTTACTAGTCAAAATATGTATTACTTCTGTGCTAACTTCGCCGAAGTATTTAGATTTCAAACCGCTTAAAATCTTTGATAACAAGGTTACGTAGACAAAGGCTACTAATTTTCTTTTAGCACTTCAGACTAACTTCTAGTTAAAATGACTCTTAATTAAGAGTTGTCTCGAAAGCGGAATGCGTTAAGCATTAGCATCTCGTTTGCTAGATTTTCCGTTTTATAAGTTTCACTTCATACGATATTGAAAACATTGTATAGAATAGCATCTACTTAGATATAACCAACAAGTACACAACTTTTCTTAGCAAACTATTTTATTCATTTACTACACGAGCTCGTGACGGTGAATAATCTTGTCTAGCTAAAATGAACTAGTCTATAACAGAATGTGATTGAAAGCAATTGCTGTCAGCTCCTTGTTCTCATATAACCACACTTCGGAAACTTTGTGACTTGACGGATTTTCATTACGGACGTACCTACTACATCAGCTTCGTACAGCTGGTCATATGGCAACGTTGTAAAATTCGGTCTTGGGACTTTATAGTTTCATAGAACCACTGATGTTGTGGAAAATGCTGCTCTAGGAGAGATTGCTTTCGTAACAAGATGAAATGTGAAAAGCTGCCTCGGACGCTACATGAACTTGGCTTGTAGTCGTTAGGAAAATTATAGTTCAGTTCTTTATATGAGAAATATCTTATATATTTTGTACAATATAATATACTCTAGAAATATCTTGTATCGAGGAAAATCTTTTTCTTTTCGTTTTCGGTTCAGTATTGAACTGTGTCCTATTATTGAGACTTTTTTTTGACATTAGGATCAGGTTTCGGCTATTTTCCAAGACGCTGGCCAAATCCGGGTTGCTAGGCTTAAGATATCGTCTAAAACGTGACGATTGATGCTCTTAGATATGCAAACCTTGATGTTTTCCTCCTTGGCTTGAAGTTTGCGGCGATTGACAATTAGCTCTTCTAAAAAGGCAAATCGAATTGTGGCTCTGAGACCGCCCCGACTTTAAAGAAAAATAGAGAGTAAATTGTTGACAAAAAATATAAATTCTGTCCCCTCTAGCATTTTCGTAAATAACTTTCACGCAGATGTTACTGCATATAAAATGTATCCTGCATATATTTGGATTTTAATTGTAAATTGTTTTGTTCATTTCAGATTCATCATGGACTGGAGCACGGCCTTGTTAGTGCTCGCTCTGGCTTTCTGTGCCGATGGATTTTCAAGTAAGTTACGATAGATTTTGGGTCTATTTTTCAATAAAATAAACTTATAGAAAATTGGTCAGTGTTATATAATCAAGTATTACTGACTTACTCTGGATTCATTTTCCGAAGAAAAACTATTGTAGTTGTAACAACTGCTCACCAGGGTTGACGGCTAGTAAATACGAGAATAGGTACTTCCTAAAACTTTAAATTTGTTTTAGGAACGAAATCCAAGTTTTGAGTAAGTTCTTTAGCAAAGCTTGTCGACCCATAATCTCTGTTGGGAACTTTAAAACTATTAACGGTAATGTCTGTGTGCTAACTGCTAAGTATCCGATGCTGCCTTATCTTGCAATAGCAGAGAATTTCTACTTCCATCGAAAATCGGGCAGACGATCTATTAAAAAAAAAATCCGGGTACTTACTCTGAGTACACTTCCAACTAATCTTTTTGGAAAAAGATAGAGAAAGCTTTTTTGTTCAAGTGCGGAAGCCGTATAGCATGCAATATTTACGATGGTACTACTGATCCTAAATAAATGTCACTAGTACCATTAATGGTACTAAGGATACAAAGTTTGACACAACTTTGTATCCTTAGTACCATTAATGGAACAAATCAATGGTACTACTGACACTAAGGCGAAAATACCACGAAAAATAAAATCAGTTTTTTCCATACAAAAATTCATTCACTCTTAATGAAACGTAGCAGACGTTTCTGGCTGGCTATAAAATAAAATATATTCATAATTACAATGTTAAAATATATCGCGATGTGTCAGCGTAATTTCTGTGAACGTACTCGTAACGTATATAAACAAATGTAAGTAAGTAAGCGGTGCAATATTTACGTGCGTTTCCTACACATCCTGAATGATGTTTTACCTAGTATATGAATCATGTTTACGTAGTAAGGCAGTTGCGTCGCCGTTGGGGGCACGTTCCTCGCCCACAAATTGCCAAGAGATATGGCGTGAATCCATTACCTAATGCCCGCATAAAACGAACATCTCACCGCCGACGGCGCCGCAACAAAACAAAGAGTTATGATCCGACTTTATATTTATATTGTGATGCGTTTTTTATTTGTTTTTATAGCCACTAAAATTGCGTTCTCGGATTCCTTTGTCGCCGAAGAATTCGCTCCTTTACTGGCGTCTCTTACAGCCTCGAGTGTCCTCGGTTTATATTTCTACTATTGTGGTACAGATTTTATTGCTTCACGATCCTATGTGAATGTAGGCATTCACGATCGATTGCTTTTCTCGGCTGTGTGCTAAATGGCAAAGATGTTGCGTTTATGATCGGAACACGATGTTATTAGGTAATTTTCGGTGTGTGCTTATATTTTTAGACTGCAGCAAGTCATAAATAAACACATCAGTCGAATTGGGATAACAATCTTCTCTCGATCGCTCTGTTTTGTGACATGCCATCGATCGACTGCGCGCAGTGTCGCTCGAGCCACTGTTTTTTGTCAGCTTGTGGCCGCAGTGTTCCCCTGAATACACAGTTTTCCCATTCACTGTAATCCTCCAAACTACCAGAGCGACACAGTAGAGATTTTACTAATAGGCATAACAACTTTGACCTTTCAAACAGTGCGGCAAACCTACGTCGGTATCGAGTAAAAAAACTAGAGCTTATTTTTTAACACATGTAAAAATCAAACGCTCACGTCAAAAGACTCGCATCAAATTCTATTTATTCTCTTATAAACGTAATTCCCTAAAGCATTTCTAAATTTCCCTTTAATTTCCCAAAGCCTCAATATAAACTCGTGTATTGTGCCGCTCGATTTATTGGCTTGTCTCGTGGGCACCGCCGCCCCTGAATGTATTGTAATAACAATTGTTCCCTGAAATATTAAGACGTAAAGTGCTGAATGCTGGCTTTACAACAACCGTTTAAATACATCATTATTTCACCGCCAGATAGGTTTATTGCCCCAGCACAGCTTTCAGTTCGCTTTCACGAACGCGTAGATAGATGGCCTGGATTTTGAATTCATTTTGCTTAAAGTTTAGCTGTGTAAGGAATTCAGGAATAAACGAATTTGGAGACTTGTGTTCTAAAAATGCACATAGAAAACAACCACCTTAAGTCCAATCAAATGTATGCGAATAAGCTACATAATACATAAACCAAAAACTTCAAGCTTTTAGTAAAAGGACCGTACCATACATATTATTATGTGTTTGCGTCAGAACCACCGAGCAAAACGAATGCTCAGTCACGCGTTCAATTCAACGAATTTCTCTCAAATATCTTCCAGAATGGAAAAGTTACACACAGCTTCGCCAATAAAATAACAAGAAACTTATACCTGTACACGAAGAGCTTACAAAAGGGTATAATGATAGATAAGCGCACGAGCTCTATGTAGTGGAAAACAATTCCGTGGCGAAAAGTTTTTCGCTTCGGTAGGCCTTTATTACGTGTGATATTGACTCTCGAGCGAGACCCGCCGCGGGAATCCCAATCTAAGTATATAATCTTGTATATGCAAATGATCCCTATTCCCTTACAACCGAATTCTTCCCGGTCACGGTATTCCGGTTATAAAAAGGGCAAAATTCTCGTAGACACAGCGGAATAAATTCATACGGATATTATGACTTTTTTTCATTTTCGAACAGGGTTTAGCTACTGAAATCTCTTTGGCCGCGGAGCGAGAAGCGATTGTTGCGCTCGTGGCGTGTGCAGATAATACCTCTATCTAAGTATCCGCAAATGATTTATACGGTTCCTAAATTGTGCCTCTTCCGCTTCGGGAATTTCAATGGGGAGAGCGAATATTCGATTCTCAACCTTTTCTCGTGTTATTTAAGACTTCCAGTAATAGAATGTTCCGCAATATATTTTGCCTTTCTTTTTTTATAAGAAGTGACAAACTGGAACCTGAGTCACTTGAGAGGAAGCGGTTTCCCATATCAAACGTATTCGAAAAATGCTGCAATATTTTCCTTTATACGCTTCCCATATTCCAGATAGGCTTCATGCAACAGAACATTCTTAATATAAGGTGGTCCACCAAAAATGCCGGCATAAATTGAACAGTATTTTTTGTTTGTTTTCAATAGACTTCAGTGAACACAAATTGCGTTCTCTCATCCAATTTATCTCTTTACAGTTGTTGAGAATTACATTTTATCGAATTGTAGCAATTACCGCTTGAAACGTTGAATTAAACAAGCACCTACGTCGTTGTTACAATAGTTTTTACTAACGTTTAATGTCGTGACTCGTGATCAATAAAGAGCTATATTCGATTTGAGATGGAATTAAGGATTAATAAGATCCATGGTGAACCAAAGTTACCAACAAACATAGACACAAGTGGATGAATAAATCAAAGTGGCAGTAAACAGCTATGTGGCACTAATGGTCGATAGGATAGTAAAGTTCTAACGTAATGGAATGAAACTGCAAACTGGCATTAAAAGCATACGATTTCTTATCGATAGACGATCCAATCAAGACCTTAGGAACGCAGGAGACGCAACCTGCTTCCAATCCGCTTTTCTCATATTGGCTTCGCTACGCGTTCTCGCAGAGACCATATAAATCTAAACTCTGATGGTAAAATTAAATTCGTATAACTAGGTGGCAAGCCCTAATATCAGACCTGAAGACCGCTGACCGTGCTTAACTGGTAAAACAACCCACAATTTAACATGTCATCACTCACCACTATATCCAAAGACTGATCGTTCGTGCCAAACGCTGTTTGTTTAACTTTAGCGATTGATAAAAAAACACCCCATCAAACTACATTATTCATAGTGCTATCGCTTGGAGCAAGTATCTAACCAGAGAAGCTAGCGTATAGGGTGTTAGAAAAATCATATTCAGACTCTAGATAATACTTAGTAAAAATCTGCATAATACTAATAGTGATAGAAAATGGATAATAGTTCATAAATATGTTGATTTACTTAAGTATCTCATCAAAAATTCAACAGTAGTTTTTTTGTCTGACTACAACGCGTAGTAGTCAGACAAAAAAAACGTATACGCAAATAGAGACAAAAGATATTACTTTCGTCCTGTTCACTCATTATACTTGCACATCTCGCCTTCTCTTACTTTTGTTTTTATTATTATTTAGCGCCCTGTCTAGTTATACTTCACTATGTGCCATCGCTATCGCTACTCAATTCAATGTCTCAACCTAAGAGCGTAGCTAAACGTCCATATTGTTCGTTTTCAGAATACGGTCGAACTTGCAAAGACATCGGTTGCTTGAGCAGTCAGGTGTGCGTGTTGGCAGAAGACCCCTGCTCGTTCGGACACACGCGCGACTGCGGCACCTACCCAACATGCAAGAAGAAGTCGGAAGTCGAAGGTAAAACATAATTTTATTTTACAAAGACATCGGTTGCTTGCGCAGTCTGGTGTGCGTGTTGGCAGAAGACCCCTGCTCGTTCGGACACACGCGCGACTGCGGCACCTACCCAACATGCAAGAAGAAGTCGGAAGTCGAAGGTAAAACATAATTTTATTTTACAAAGACATCGGTTGCTTGCGCAGTCTGGTGTGCGTGTTGGCAGAAGACCCCTGCTCGTTCGGACACACGCGCGACTGCGGCACCTACCCAACATGCAAGAAGAAGTCGGAAGTCGAAGGTAAAACATAATTTTGTTTTACAAAGACATCGGTTGCTTTAGCAGTCAGGTGTGCGTGTTGGCAGAAGACCCCTGCTCGTTCGGACACACGCGCGACTGCGGCACCTACCCAACATGCAAGAAGAAGTCGGAAGTCGAAGGTAAAACATAATTTTATTTTACAAAGACATCGGTTGAATGTATGAACACTTTATTGTTAACAGTAAAATACAATACAGAAAAATACACAGAAAGGAAAAAAGCGACATAAACTAGTGCAACAAAGGGCGGCCTTATTGCTTATAGCAACCTCTTGCAGTCTCGGTTGACTGTGCAGTCAGGTGTGCGTGCTTGCAGAAGAAAGAGTAACAAACCAACAAACACGTTTTCGGATTTATAATATAAGTATGGATAGTAAAACGGTTTTTCACTCACGAATACGCGCCATACACGAATATTGGGGAATACGGATTACTCCGAAACCGGTCGGGAAGCGGCTCAATTAGAAAAAGACATAAAAGATAATCTGGATTCGGTGGATACGACCAGATTTTACACCTAGGAACGTCTTTCAATTCATTTTTGACAATTTTGATAGTTGTAGGTCGAAAATTCCATACATTTTAGTGGTGCTGGCGCTAGGCTATAATTTTTATTCTTTGTTCATAGTGGATGCACGTATGATTATTAATGATTACTGAAGTTTTATCACTTGTTTTTTTTTTCAGGTGGATCTCACGCGCAGCCGGCGGCTCCCAGACCCGTGGTGACGCCAGCGCCGAAGCCTCCCAGTGACGACCGCCCGCCCAGCTACAACCCGCCGGCGCCGCCCTCTGGCGGGAACCCTTACGGAGGCTCTCCTTATGGAGGCAGCTCTAACACTGGCGGACACTCCCCCTACGGCGGCAGCTCGTCTTATGGTGGCCAGTCGCCCTACGGTGGCCAGTCACCCTACGGTGGAAGTTCTTCCGGCGGTGGATCTCCTTACGGTGGCAGTTCGTCCAATGGAGGTGGATCTCCTTACGGTGGCCAGTCACCCTACGGTGGAAGTTCTTCCGGCGGTGGATCTCCTTACGGTGGCAGTTCGTCCAATGGAGGTGGATCTCCTTACGGTGGAAGTTCGTCTGGCGGTGGCTCTAATCCCTATGGCGGTAATTCGCCGTACGGAGGCAACTCGCCGTATGGTGGTAATTCACCGTACGGAGGCAATTCTCCATACGGTGGCACGGGAGGAACCCACGGAGGCTCGTCTTATGGAGGAACCGCTACCAAGAGCCCTCTGGACTCCATATTCAACACCATCAGCAAATACGCTAACGGCGGCGGCGGCTCTAACCAGCCAGGACAATCAGGCACCGGGGGATTGGGCAACATCCTGGGGAATATTCTAGGGAACCTCGGCAGCGGAGGCGCGGGAGGCATAGGCAGTGGATTCAACACCCGACCCATCCAGGAAAACCCCAACTACTCCTCATACAGCTCCAACTCCAAGAGTTCTAACCCTCAATCCTACCCATCAGGATACCAGAGCAATCCAACCAGTCAAACCCAGAACAAGAACTACGGACAGAGCCATAGCTCCGCCTCGCGCCGGCCGTACCAGAACTACGGGTGGAACGTTAGGTAACTTCACCTACCGTACTCTTCTATCCTGCACCGACTTTCTACCGCTTTGTCGACGCTCATTTTCTTTGCCTTATCTTATTTTAAGATTAATTTATGTTATTATGCTTTTATTGAAGACGTAACAGCACTAAAATGCAACGATTGTTTTTTGGAAAATACTCAGTGAATTAAATTTAAAGTTCCTTTCTTTGAACATAATTACTAACTCTAACATCTGATGTAAAATAATGTATAGTCACAAAATATTTAATACTCATGGTGATGGGTACGAGAATGATTAACCTGTTGCAAGATTTCCAGATCTTTCTAGAATCTCCGATGCATGCCTATCAACTCAAAATGTACAGAGCTTTTAAGGTAAAGGATTTAATTTACCCTGTATTAATACTCCGAGAGGCTGTAACGATTTTCATATTGTTTACTGTAAACATTAACTTTTTATTTATTAATATAAGTTTCGCTTTTAAAAGAATCATTTTATTTTTAAGTTTCCTTTTGCTGTTAATGCCACCACAGTGATATTGTACATTTATTCCGATTTCCGTGAGCTCATTCAATAATGCAATAATAATAAATTGATTGCAGTAACCATTTCATTATTCATTTCAATTTAAAATGGAGTCTATGATGGTTTTATCATTGCTTTATGCGCTTTATTGCGCTTTAGATCATCAATTATCATGTGCATGATATTTAAACAATACTATCAATAAAGGCGAAACGAAACGTAACGCATCTCAAAATAAACAGTTAAATTACACAAAATACACTAATAAAATCTGAATAGATTCTGATTTTTTGACAAAACTCAATAAAACAGGGTTCAGTAAAAAACTGGACAAGTGTGAGTCAAGCTCGCACATCGAGGATTCCGTACAAACACATTGTTAAAATAATTAAAAACCTGTTGCATGTGCTAATGAAGTTCTTTTATCACCTTACATGATACGATTTACTCACTTTGAATTTTGAACCCATATTTTGTGAACTTTGAGGCCCTATTTTTATGTGATGTTAATAAAAATGTACAATTTTCAGATTTATTCCTGTATGTGTACTCTAAGATAATGCTTTTCGCCAAATTTCATAGTTCTATGTCAACGGGAAGTACCCTGTAGGTTTTGATTTTTGTGAGTGTCGAAATATGCGGTTTTTTACGACATAAACGACAACTGAGAAGTTTGTCTTTTCCACAACAGCAAGAGGTCATCGATATACGTATACAGTAAATTTCAACTCGATATCTTTACGCGTTCTCGAGATAGAGTCTTGACATACACACAGACGGACAACAAAGTGATCCTATAAGGGTTCAGTTTTTTCCTTTTGAGGTACGGAACCCTTAAAATTAGACCAATCTGCTGCGTTTGACTTTTTATATTTATTTTCGGCTTCTAATCTAGAAGTTTCACTACGTTTGGCTCTTGTTTAATAGCATTGCGAAGCTAGAACTCAAACATTTTATTTCTTTGACTTAAAATTATGACGCATTTAACATTAGTCATTTCATTTTAAAATAGAGTGCCATACATTTATTAATGCCGTTATTATTATATTTCTATTTCAGTGTGACAGTGGTTTTCACGTACCTGATGCATCAATATATCAAGAATGTGATAAATATATAGTTTATATAAATTATAACTTATATTTTAAGTTCGCTTGTACCAGTACTAACAACAATGGTTACCAGTAAAAAGAAATTGTTGCTAAAAGCAATTGTTTTTGTATAATTTTGAACGATTAGTAGTTATAAGGGATTGAAATAAATTTTAGATGTTAAGATGATATTTTTATTTGTCAAACTCGGTAAATAAATAAGATTTTTAGACTAGTAAGTGGATATAAAAATCATAAGAATAACGCTCGAAATAATATACCTAAACCCATTTAAAAATAGTTCTAGAATAGAGATGTTGGACGCCTAGGATAACATAAAATTGAGCAATAATACAATTTATCCTAATCATTCAAATAATACATGTAATGATAGTTACAAATCTCATTTAAAAAGGAGATGTCCACAAAATGTAAGGAAGCTGGTATAATAATAATCAAAAATTCTAACCACAACACTCGTTACATTTCGAGAAAGTTCATATTTTTCTGAAACTAAAATAGAACGATTTTTAATGAAACTGAAACTATTACATCAGTAAAAAGAGCCCTCCGTTTTTTTTTAAATTAATTTTGAATCTATTAGGATAAATAAATATATTTGGCTCGATAGGTAGTTTATCTCTAGCAACCCTGGTTAAGTAACCTCCATTATTGTTAAATAGAGGCATTTTTACCAATTAGACACAGTTGTTAAGTGTTTTTTGTCACATTGTACCTACTACCTGGTCACACTGGTAGGTTATAATTTTTAATTTTAGCAAATTAAGAGATGTGGAAGAATCAGCTACGAATGCAAGTAAAATAACGATACAAGCACTTTATTATTGCTAAACTAGAAAAAATACAAAGCTGTATTATTTTTCACATTGAAAAAAATGGAGGGATGAAAAAAATCAAAATTAAATATTTTTGAGAAGCCCATAAATCAAGCTTTCAAATGATGTATATATCATCTTGGTTCGATTTTTCTCTGAATAATATACCACTTGTGGACGTCACCTTTGTTTTTTTTTATCAATAACGATAATATGTATAATAAATACACTGACAAAAGAATGTAAATTTTTAACACAATATAATATACCTATACATATTATATCAACACGAGCTCTCTTTCAAAGTTAATCGGACTTAGGAGATGATATATGGCCCATATTATGTACCCCTTACTGGCAACTGTGAACGAGGCGAGTGGTTGCGCAGTAGCAATTTATTCATATGTCAGCGGCGCAAGGAGTGGAGACTTGCGCAGCTTGTGACTAACTTCACAGACGCCTTTTGAATCTTATCGTAAATAAATCAAATCAAGTCGCTATATAGGAGAGAGCTTGCATTATGTATAGGCCGAATCACACGACTTGGCGGCTGTGATGTTAGATACAAGCTACGGATAAACCAATTCTATTTGAAACTCACGCGCTCAACTGCGCGGGTTCTATACTGAGCGCCACACAAATCGGCGGATGAGAAGTTAGCCGCAGATGACACTTCGCCGTGATTCGCTAACTATTGCGCATGTGCGAGGTTGGCGGGCGGGTGTGCTCCGGCGTCTCGTCTCTCTGGTTCCCGCGCATAGCTATATTTCGGCTTTTGCGGAACGTTCTGGTCTCTTACAATGTGCCTTATTAGTAAGCTCCAAGTAGCCCAATGAGCTATGGAGAGGGCTGTGCTCGGAGTCTCTGCGGGATCGAATCAGGAATGAGGAGATCCGTAGAAGAACCAAGGTTACCGACATAGCCCAACGGATTAGGAAGTTGAATTGGCAATAGGCAGGGCACATAGCGCGGAGGACTGATGACCGGTGGAGTCGAAAAGTTCTCGAGTGGAGACCACGTACCGGCAAGCGCAGCGAAGGACGTCCACCCACAAGGTGGACAGATGACCTCATAATGACCGCAGGATCGCGCTGGATGCAAGCCGCTATCAACCGGTCTTATAGGAGATCCATAGGGGAGGCCTATGTCCAGCAGTGGACGTCCTTTGGCTGATGGATGGAACGTTCTGCGCATAGCTTCCCATCCGTCAAATTGTGTGGCGCTTAGTTTAGCTAACATCACAGCCGGCAAGTTGTATGTTTCGCCTTATACTTACTTTAGTGCCCCAAATTAAAATATAAGAATATAATCTCAATCACATGGTGCTTATTTATATTTTTTAATACGAGAAAATTCCTCATTTGTACTACAGTGGAGTTTCACTAGTCTTTCTATGAGCAAATATTAAACTTTTCATACATGCGTTTATAAAATCTACACAACAAACTTACAATCTCAATTTTATCTAATACAAAAATATATTATGCTATAAATCATCTATACAGGGTTATTTCTAATCAATTAGCATCATTTTAGGGGCTCATAATACATCATTTAAAAATATCATTTACCCGCGACCAAATGTATGGAACAGCTGTTGTTTTTTTTTAGTTTTGACAAAAGTCGCAGAACAAAAGTTGTTAGTTTTGATGTACAAAATAAGCCCCTAACTAAAAGGAGGCTAATTGATTAGAAATAACCCTTTATTAACTGGAATGTATGTGGTCATTATTCTACAGGCCGAATCATACAAGTAGGCGGATGTGAAGTTAGCCACAAGCTACGCAATATCCAATCCTGGCTGAAGATCACATAAAGCTACGCGTTGATTGAACATTGTGCAGCTTGTAGCTAACTTCACATCCGCCGACTTGTATAATTCGACCTATATGCAAAAATCTTCTGAAACATTTTACGTCAAAATTCTAAGTCTTTTCACACAATAACTTATTAAGATTCTACTATCACCAGTCTAAGATAGATCCATCTAAATGAATACGCTAATAACTACATCGCTAAATTAATTTACAGCTCGCGCAAAGTAACTAAACCAAGATGGCGCATTCTGCGCGTCTGTAGTACAATCGCGGACAGCGAAAAGCGTGCGCAGTCGCTATTGCGCAGTGTATTAGGGTCCCTACTAACTTTGCGTCCGAATGAATGTGGTCAATATTGCCAATTTAGTATAGACAATTTAAGTTTTGTCTGTATATTTTATGATGATTATGACACAGTAATTGTTTGATCATATAGGTACCTACCTAAGGTACCTATATGATCAAACAATTACTGTGTCATCACAGTATATTTCTTTGTGTTGATTATTAATACCATACATGAATAGTAGAAATGGGCAGTGCACCTATCCCTGCCAGAGGAGACAGCTCGGTAAGGATAAGTGCACTACACAAATGGTCAATGCACCTATCCCTACTGGTAGAACTAAATCTACAAAAAGTGCACTTATCCCTACCAGGAGGGATAGCTTGGTAGGGATAAGTGTACCAGCCAAATTTAATCACATATGCTAAACTATTCTTGTCGCTAAAACAAAGAAAAGTCATATTTTCGCCTCTCTGGCCCAGTGGATAGTGACCCTGACTTCTGGGCCTAAGAAGCGCGGGTTCGATTCCCAACCATGGCAAGTATTTATGTGATAAACATAGGTGTTTGCTCTGTGTCCGGATGTTATTATCCTATTTAAGTATTTAAAAATATGTATATGAAATATATAAGGCTCTGGCAGCCATATCACAAGCTTTGCTTAGTTTGGGGCCCGTGGAGACCATGTGTTAGAAGTCCCTTATCAGCCGTTCAGAAGCATCGTCAGTCGGTACCCGTGATAAAATAATCAACCTTTACCGCTGCACCTAACACCTTTCGCGTAAGTTTTACATAAGTGGCGCGACCTCTTCGAGCAAATATCTATAGTCACAATCGTGCAAACAAGTGTCTGAGCCAAAACCCTGCCCAAACTACGTAGTGGGCAGGCTTTTTAGTTAGTCTTAAGGCGATTCCAAGCCGACTACAACGCCGCGCGATGCCAAAGTGCTCGGTTACAAGTACTAATTAGGTGACATAACGGCAAGATTCGAGAGAACAGGTTATTGTGAATTATTTAATGTAAATATCTAAGTCGGTATGTATGACGGTGCTCGGACATTTTTTTACTACTTTCATTTAGAGACTGTGGCTCTGTAGTATTTTGCTCGAAGCGTGACCTTCACAAATTAGTTACTTTTAACATGTCCAGTTTGACTTTCCGTCGCATCTTTCGGAATTTTCGGTTTGTTTTTTCTGTTGAGTTGGTTGAGAACCAACCCTACTAAAAGGAACGTGAGCCAGACTCCGTACCAATAGTGGTACACTGATGAGTAGTAGATCCAGATGCGGTCGAATGTTAGCAGGAGGAATGCCGCGGCTTGGTACGACTCAGAATGGGAACGGAGGAACCACATAACGAAGCCGATTATCTTCTTTTTCTGGAAACAATAAAAGTACTTTTATAATTACAACGTAGCAGGTTAAAGTTTAAGGTTACATTTTAAAGAGATGTGGTGCGTAAAATCTACAAATACATGAAATGAAAACTGACGCTTCACGGTACTATGATCGAATCTCAGTTTAAGGCCCTTACGAGAGCCTTTAATGTTGCAAAATGATTTATACTAACGTTGCGTACTACTTATCGGGGCAAATAATAGAAACCTATTGTGCGTAAACGCAAACGTGCGATTCGTCATCATCTTTCTTTATCTCGTAGCTGGCATAGAACTCTCCCTAATAGTACAAATGAAATAGAATAAATGAATCTCCCTAAAAGTACAAATGAAATAGAATAAATGAATCTCCCTAATAGTACAAATGGAATAAAATAAATGAATCTCCCTAAAAGTACAAATGATTTAGAATAAATGAATCTCCCTAATAGTACAAATGGAATAAAATAAATGAATCTCCCTAAAAGTACAAATGATTTAGAATAAATGAATCTCCCTAATAGTAAAAATTGAATAGAATAAATGAATCTCCGCAATAGTACAATTGAAATAAGTACATAGAATAAATGAATCTCCCTAATAGTACAAATGGAATATAATAAATGACTCTCTAATATGTAGTACAATTTTTTTAAATGAACGCCGATGTAAATTCCTTAAAATGTTACAATCTAGCCATTGGCTAATGAGTAATATAAATCTAACTTAAATTGCTAGGTAAGTATAATGACTAAGAATGTGTCCATCAACACTTTTCTTATTGTCTCTATTAAGGCGAAGACACTTCGTTATTGTGTTCTTTATACGCGGCACTAGCACTATAACACTATGACTACGAGTTTAACTTTTACACTAACTCGAACGGTTTTGTTCGTTTAAGTCTTCTCACTGTGTCCGTTTGGTCGAGAAGCTGGATTGCCTCAACATTCACGTGATAGTGAAGTCAATGGTCGTGAGCTTCTGCGTATCTTTGTACAATACTTTTTACAGATTCCACAGTATGTAAGTAGTAATAGTACAAATGAAATAGGGCGAATTAAACTTCTCAACTACAATCTGAAGATAACCCAATTCTAACTGAAGCTCACTAAACAGCTGCATGAGGGTTGGGTTTCGCGCACCTTCTAGTAAATTTCACGCCAAGTTTGATCCGTCCTATAACCATGCTTAACCCTTGTTTTACTTAACTATGGTCGAGTAAAGTAAAAATTATATATTTTCTCCCTTATCATCAAGCAGTAACGTGAAATTTGCCTTATTCTTAAAAGAGTAGGTATACTGACTCCTTTTGATATAATTATCTTTTTGCAAAAAATGGCATGACCATCTTCAACCGTGTACAAAATGCGAATATTTCGCACGAATCGATATAGCATTTTTCACATTATTGTTGGTTTATCGAAAATGGCTCAGCCGATTTCGATAAAATTTAAATGGGACCAATTTAGAAGTATACTCTTTCTAATAAACAAAGAATTATCGAAATCAGACCACTACGTAAAAAGTTATGCGTAGTTATACATAAACAAATATACGCGTTGAATTGAGTACCTCATCGGTTTTGTCGGTCAAACCGTAGTACAAAAGTGTATTTTGTCAGAGTATCGAATATATCCTTACCATTCCTGTGGCGTCTTTATAGTAGAGCTTGAAGTAGATATCCTCGGCCATGAGGTAGAACGGGCAGAAGTATATGCAGAAGAAGTAGCCGGCGTGGTAGCCGTGCCATATCACCGACACGAACAGCGCTGCGTGGACCCTGAAAAAATGCCACAAATTATTCAAAAACATGCCCAGAAAGGGGCCTTATCATTATCAGGTGTATCCGGGAAAATGACGTAGTTTACAGAACGTCGGCATTTTAAAACGTCTACACGGTGATAATGCCTTCAGTGGTAGAACTCATAAAATTAGAACTTAAGAGAAACCGTACTAAAATAGCAAGAGGTATACATCACTTTGTCCCACTTTAAATATGAAATTTAAAAGGCGTTAGAAAAAGATGCACATACACCCGAACTTACGTAATTTCGAAGGATTTCACAAACTAGTATTGAGCTATCTCGGCTGTCCAAATTCAAAAATGTAAAAAGTAGGAAGGTAAAATGATCAGAGATTTGAACCTTCTTACTGGAACTAGATGGTTAAAATTTCCGATCATATCGTAAAAGACAGTGGAACCAAATTTTAACCATTTTGACATTCCAACTTGTGATTTTGACGTATGCCGACAGACAATGCGTTTTTTTTGTTCCACTCACTCTTGCGTATGCTGTAAAACCAGACATGAATAACACAGCTGTCTGTAACATAGTTTTTATTTGAGCAGAATTTAGTAATTATTCTATTACTTTAGTACTAATTCTATGGTAGAACTAGACCCTCAGATCAATAACAGAACTACTTGCCAACTAGTACAACGCCCAACATTTTTTTCAATAAGATTATAACATAATTGGTTCCTCATTCTTACGTAGGATTTCTCTTCGGACTATTATGCTTTTCCTGTTTATGTGGATACTTTTTTTATTTAATACAAATTAGTATATGCACCACAAATTTTGGTGACTCATTACCCAGCATATACAAAGGAATTAAATTGGCCTTATCTATTTGTATTCGTTTAACTATCACATACCAGAATATTTTTCTCTTTGAATAGAACATGTGTCATGGAAATAGGCAATCATACAGTCAATTTGGTTGTTGTTGACGTTATGATATCATATCCGATCATTTTAGTCAATTATACATTTGTTACCATAGGAAAACTAGGTATGAATAGTAATAGATATCCATATGCGACTTCTTTCCTTTAGACCTTCCGAACTATAAATACTGTTACGAGATGGGTTCTTGCACAATCAGTTAAAACGCCGGTTATTCACTTTGCACTTTATTGCACAAAATAACAATTCACACGACACAACTGGTTCGCACAAACACTTCACGCTGGCACTGATATTCACACAAACTAGTCACTTCACAACCACTGGTACTGAACTTGAACACAAGATGTTTTCGCTCCGCTATAAAGCACGATAACTGAGTCCCCAAGGGTCGGCCAGCCTATTTATATCCGTTATTACAGTGTGGAATTCACTAGATAAGTCGCGACATTACCCGATCTAATAAACGCTATTGTGTTAACAGAGTAGCAGGTTGAGAGATCGAGGAGGTCTATTGATCTTCGATACAAAAAAACACCATAAAAACCGAACACAAATGACCGGGAGATAATAAGCACAAAAAAAAACACAAGACAATAGAGCATCAGATAAACAGATAAAGAAGAGTAAACACGTAAACATCGCAGATTACATCATAGTTATTACATGTGGAACTATCAGTCTGTTTGCTATATTACCTACATAATCCAATAAACAATCATCTACTACAGCTCAACAGAATTTGCTGCCTGCCCTGTCCCATATCGTCATTTCCTATTAATAGATAATCTATTCTTTCGATCAGAAATACAGTTATCTGAGTAATTCAAACTTGGTATTCTAAGCCGAAATGAAATCCAAACTTTCATTATAAACAACTTAACCATAACTTTTCCTGTAAATTCCTGAAAAATTAACTGTTTTATAGATTTCATGTTACAATTTTGAATGGGACAGATGCTTAAATAAAGAATTAAATTATTATTGGGACTTTTTGAATTCCGGGTTGGCGCCATAATAAATGTGTGGTTCATAATTAAATTCCGTAGATTTCAGTGGAATTAATTAATAATAACCCGATTTTCGCCCTGGGACCCCAGTGTGATTTTGGAGGACGGCGAGGTAGATCATAGGGGCGCCCTAGCACAAAAATAACGTATCATAGCTACGTCACAACATATCTCGGAAACATGGCGTCGATTTTGCCCCGCCCCCTTGAAGCGTTGCGCTAAATCAATACTTCGAAAATCGATTCGAAACTCGAATCGATAAAAATATCGATTTTTCCGAGAAATACCTGATTGCCCACAGATATGAGACCTTCTCTCTTCTGTGTGACTGCCGATGTACTAAACTTATAAAGCGTAGTTTTTAAGCTATACTAGGCCCAATTATGAAGGCGCTATCGTAAATTAAATAGCAAACTTAAAAAGTGTTCTCTATCGAATGCCTAAAGTGAAAAAGAAACAGAAATATGCTAATTAGCTATTATAATTACGATGGCGCCTTCATGATTGACACACGTTTTAAATTTACTATCATAAATATGTATAACTTTCCTCATTACTTCGCACTTTCTTAACCACTCAAAAAGTCGTAGAACAAAAGTTGTTAGTTTTGATATACAGAACAAGCCCCTAAAACAATGCTAATTGATTAGATATAACGCTGTTTAAAAGACATCATTCATTTTGGGCTATATCTGAAAGAGTGCCGACCAAAACAATTATTTAGGCAATAATATTCGTAGATACATAATATTATCCTGTACATTTTACCCCACATGACCAACCCTCTAGAATCACCTCCTGTGCAGTAGTTAGTTACCGAGTTTTGAAAACAATTATTTAAAAAAAAAGATTTTATCAACCAGCTATGAATGAAACTGAGACACTGTTTAATGTATCAACATACACTTAGGCCAGCGAACGAATATTTTGATATATTTGATAGTAGACCCTTTTGTGTTCTCTATTGAACTTAAAAACATTTATTTGAATGACAATCATCAAAATCACTGAAGCCGTTTCCGAGATCCAAAATCAATATTAGGTAGTTTAGAAAATACTAAAAAACACGCTTTCTTGGCATATCAAATAAAAAGAGTAAAATAAAAGAGTGTTTTTTAGGTTTTTTTTACCATATTTATTTTTCAATATAGATATAGATTTTTTTCTATTTTTTTAGTAAATATATTGTCATCCATCTTTGATAGGTGTGGAAATTTAAAGAAAATGTTATCGCTCAAAGTAGGTCAAAATCAAGCTCAAAGGGGTTGGTTACAAGCAAGCAAACATACAGGTTAAACTAATAAAACCATGTTAATAAAATAAATAAATGACAAGCCAACACATATTAACTACAGTAAAAAGCGTCTAATACTACTGAATATGCAATGAACGGTTCTAATAACTTATTAGAAATAAGCAGGTAAATTGGTGAATATTTTTGTTAATATATGAAAATAATTAATTTCAAAATTCGATAACTACGCAGGGAGTGATCATAGAGGGTTGGTCCCATGGTATAACATGTTGAGAATTATATGCATTAATACTATTTGGTCGGAATTATCAGGATTAGCCCAATATGAATGTTGTCTTTTACAAACCTAATAGTTAACCAAGATTCTACTTAAAAACATAGGTAGTCATTAATTGGTAGTCGGGTTAAAAGGAAGTTTGGCAAAAACGAGTACTATACAACCATAGATTTATTATGACTTCTACCGATTATGCACCGAGAGAAGTATCGAATAACATATTGCAATGCAATAAAATCGTAACTTTGTCCATCACTATTTGAAGTAATGTAAACATTCAATATATTTGCTTTTCTCAAAATTATCGTTTTATGCTGTGTTGTGAATTAAAATAGATAGTTTTAAACGTCATTTATAGTTCCTGCATTGAACACTTATTCATATTTCAAAAACATAGACGTGAAAATACAAAAACTACGACTAACCTAAAAATTATAAACATTCGCTTTTGTTCTTAGAACACGATTCGCAGCCCCAAACACAGCAGGTAACCATGGTTGTTTTTTATTGTTTGTGCCCTTATAATGTTATAAATTCTATTTATTTACACGTTTAATACAATATTTGTAGAAATCACAATCAGCTTTGCTATAGCCAAAACATAAATATGAAGATAATTTCTTATTGGTTGGATGGTCTCAGAATAATGACGGCTACAACTGTCAAAAGCCTTTTGGGGTATAGTGGATGGCGGGAGGCGAAGAATTTGATTACATATTTTTAATGCCATAATCTTAAGACATAGGGAAGCAAACAATAAAATTAAAGCAATGAGGTGATGTAATGAGAGTTGAAGGGCAAAAATCAGAATATAATCCACGCCCTTCGTTTCTACAGGACCTCAAATTAGCCGACCACTATAAGGTCTGAATCTTTGCGGGAGGACATAAGAATTTACTTCGTATCTATTCCCTCTATAATCTAAGAGGTAGATTCAGTAGAAATAAGATACGTCAGTAGATTTCAGTAGAAAAATTGGTCGTTTAGTAGTATACATGGTTTTGAAAACGATCACATTGATTCTGACTAATCCTGTATAGCCGAATCATTGACAAACAAGAGCGGAGAAGTTCCTTACTAACGATATCACTGCCAGTTTAAGATAATTGGCCCAATTATGAAGGCTCCATCGTAAATTTAATAGCCATAGACTCCATCGTAAATTGAAAAGTGTTCTCTCTATCGAATGCCTAAAGTGAAAAAGAAATATTCGAAATTGCTAATTTAACTACGATGGCGCATTCATAATAGGGATGTTTACTGGGTAAAAAATCATTATTATAATTAGTCCGTCAGTTACATTATTAAAAAATATTGGAGACGTATTTTTTATTTTGTCAATCCAACAATTACTGACAAAGATAAACCTTGCCAAAGTTTGAGAGTGGGGGCTCGTGACGGCACTAGCCGGCACATTTGATACCGGTTAGTGACGTCACGCGGAACTTTAACGCGCTATATCTTCATCATTTTTTGTTAAATTGAGAAAAGAAAAAATACGTGTCTAATATTTTTTGACAATCTATTTGACGGACTAATTATATTTTTTAGTAAACTTGCCAATTGGGCCTATTATACTGATAAAGAAAGAGGTACTAACTTGAGTGGTTTAATCGGGAACCGCTTATAAACGACCATGGCAACCCAGTACTGCACAGCCTTGTTCCAAACTTTCATGGAGTCTCGCAGAGTGACCACGGTCTCGCAACCCCACACGTCCATAGATTCTACGGTCTGGAAGTCGTATTGAGCATTGCGAGCTTCCTCATCACTCCTGAAAAAACAAAAACATATATGAAAATTCGTTATAATCATTATTTCAGCCTTAGTATGTCTACTGCTGAACACAGGGGTGTTAGTCTTCGAGCAAATATCTATAGAGTCACAATCGTGCAAAAAAAGTGTCCGAGACAAAACCTTGCCCAAGTAGTGGGCAGACTTTTTAGTTAGTCGTAAGGTAATTGCAAGCAGACTACAACGCCGCGCGATGCCATAATGTTCGGTTACAAGCACTAATTAGTTGACATAACGTGGAGATTCGCGAAAACGGGTCATTATGAATTACATATTTAATGTAAATATCTATGTCGCTATGTATGACGGCGCTCTCTTTATTTATGTCCCACCGACCGCCTCTGGTGGCCTCGTATCCAAGTGGTGGCCGCTCTATTGATGGCCGAAGTAAACCGACAACAAAAACACACACCGCAATTTTAGCACTCATAGCATACTTGGACTAGGTGTTCGTTAGCGATCATCGAAGTTGAGCAACGTTCAGCACGGTCTGCTTTGGATGGGTGACAGCGAGTGGCGTTTACAACTGAGCGCTGCCGTGGCTCAGATGACACGTGAAATTGTAGGTCCCGGTTGTTTTAACCGTTTAGCCATGTCAGAGGCCTTCAGCAGGTTTAAAACTCTGACAACTCGCCGTAATAATATTATTTTGCTCCCTTATGATACAATAATATCTACTATATTACCATCGAAAGTCCTACAGCTATGATTATGAAAGATTAGAAGCTTGCCTACCGACTGATACATATCAGGACCACAAGGTTACAAAAATCACTATTTTCAGCTCATTTGGAACTATTGCCATTGTATTCGAGTTAATGAGCATTTTTAAATCGTTACGTAAACTACGAGCTCAACAGCCTAGCCTCGATGACCTACAACATAACCGGTCTCGTATGAGCTCTTTCGTAATCACGAACAAATAGCTTGAAAACACTTGAGCAAATCAATATATATTATATTAATGAAATACAGACTTTTTTTAGGGCTCCGTACCTCAAACGGAAAAAAAACGGAACCCTTATAGGATCACTTTGTTGTCCATCTGTCCGTCTGTGTGTATGTCAAGACTCTTTATCTCGGGGACGCGTAAAGATATCGAGTTGAAATTTAAACTGTATACGTATGTACATCTATGGTCTCTTGCAGTTGTGTAAAAGAAAACCTTATCAGTTATCGTTTAAAAAAGTTAGAGCCGTTTATGTCGTAAAAAACCGCATATTTCGACACTCACAAAAATCAAAACCTACAGGGTATTTCCCGTTGACATAGAACTATGAAATTTGGTGAGAAGCATTGTCTCAGAGCACACATATAGGAATAAATCTGAAAACTGTACATTTTTATTTAAATCACAAAAAATAGGGCCTTAAAATTCACAAAATATTCAAAATTCAAAGTGAGTAAATCGTATCATGTAAGGTATCATATAAAATAGGTTCATTAGCACATGCTAAAATAGGTTTTTAATTATTTTAACAATGTGTAATTTTAGATGTATAACGAGAAAAGTGAAAAAAAAACTTTTTTGTCGATGATTATAGTATAGAGATTTTAACAACTTACTTTCTAATTTTGTGAAATTTTCTGGATTTGTACGGAACCCACGAGCCTGGCTCGCACTTGTCCGGTTTTTTTAATGTGTATCAAATATCTTGGTGTAACCTAATTGAACGCAAAATTGTCGATATATTTTTTGCTGATGTACGTTTATTTGTTCTTTATTCAACACATGCAAACCTAAACGGAAAATATTTACAGCAATAATAAAATTTTATAAAGTCGACAGATCCAACGTTCTTTATCCAACAGCCGCAGGACGTCCACCGTTGGACATAGGTCTCCCCTAGGGATTTCCAATAATACCGATTGGAAGTTGCTTGAACCCAGCATGTTCTAGCGGTCTTGTGAAATCTATAATTTAACCGATAAACGACACACGCTACTCTGGCATATACAACTTACAAATACTCTTTTAGAAAACCTTTTTTTTTTTAGGTCCTTTGCCATTTTTGACCGACGATCCAACCGGAGGAGGTACTCAATTCGACGCGTACCTATATATATATTTTTATGTATAACTATGCATAACTTTTTTCATAGTAGTCCGATTTAAATATTTTTTTTTTATTAGGAAGAGTATACTTCGAAATAGGTCCCATTTAAATTGTATCGAAATCGGCTGAGCCATTTTTGATTAATCAACAATAATGTGAAAAATGCTACATCGGTCTGTGCGAAATATTCGCGAATTCTGTACACGGGTGAAGTCGGTCATGCAATTTTTTGCAAAAAAATAATTATAACTAATCCATCGATCGATCATCATCATCGATCGTGGTCACGGGTAGACTGACCACGATCTACCCGTGACCACGATCGATGCAATTCGCTCGAAACGTCGGGATGATGAGGTATTTATTTATCTCGTAATTTTAGTGCGCGATTAGTCCCGTAGTATATAATAATATTGATTTTCTATTCAGATCAGAAGTAAGTAAGCTTTGCCTACTTTAGCAGAGGAAGTGTAGGTAGGTAACAGGCGTATTTAAATCGGCTCCTATACTTACATAGCTTTCAGCTTAGCATATCCAACCGTAGGTCCATGTCCAGATCTGTTCCTTCCCTCCACAGGGTACGCGCCAAAGCCCGCGGAAGTGCAAACGCTTTCTGCCATGGTCATGCCGGCGTAGATGCGCTGGCGGAAAGCCGCGAATATCGCCCATGGGTACAGCATTCGGTACACGAAGTGTCGGTTGTTGTGGTCTTCTGTTAAGATATACTGGAAAAATAAATGTAAGTTTTCTTTTAAATAAGCCAGGATTTGTTTAATAGCAGGGCCGGTGAAAACGCATATTACAACTGAAGACTGGGACGTCTGGCCAATCAATTAAGTGCATTGTCTCGCATCTCGGCTAAGATCAAAGTGTAAGTGCATCGTCTATGTTTTGTGATTTACCCAGTGGTTAGCAACCCTGACTCCTGGGCCAAAGACGCGTGGGTTTGATTTCTCACCGGTATATGATGAACATTGGTGTTTTCTCTCGAGTCTGGATATTAATTTATCTACATTCATTTAAGCGTGAATATTCTGCTTATAATATGATAGTAAGTTTGTATAAGCCGGATGGGGAGCCATGATGTTTAAGGCCTCCTGAATGCCTCAGACCTGACTAAACAGTTAAAACAACTAGGACCGACTGGGACGTGTCATCCGAACCATAATTGTAATGCACACAGTTGTAATGCCACCCATGGCGACCCATCCAGAGAATGACTGTGCCAAACATTGCATAGCTTCAGTGATCGCTGACAAACATCTACTAGTCAAACTACTGAGCACTGCACTAATATGATGATGATATTATACATTTTACCCAATCACATTGAAGTAAAGTTCATGGTACTCACATTTAAAGGCCAAATGTTGGAGAAAACCAAATACAGGGCAATGTACAAAGGCACCATTTTGAGTGTATTAATGGTGAAGGCCAGGCAATCCACATGTTTGTAGTATGACAGTTTGAAGTAATCATTGTACGTTCTGTAGCGGTAATATGGCCCTGAAACCAAATAAATTAACCTAAATGCTTGTTTAAAGTAAATGGCACTCATAATGCAAAGTGAAAGTGAGTTTATTCATTAAATACTTTATTTTTAATATGCTAGAGAGAAGTGAAGAGTTGATTGGCAAAAGTCAGAATGTGGAACACAGGGTTCCCTCCTCAGTATAGCAATAAATATTTGGAATCTGCAGATTGGCATGTTTAGGTGGCAATAAATAAAAATCAAACTCAAATCCAAATAATAAAAAAATAAATTAAGAGCAGTTATTTGAATAGCATTAAAAACAGTCAAAGTACAAAAAATTAAAAAAAAAATTAATAACTAAGCACTGTGTGATAGTGGCATTCTTATTTAAATAAATAAAATAAAAATAGTCTTTATTCACTAATATACAAATAACTTTTGAAAAAAAGAAACATTAATCTTACTTCTGTTTCTTAAATATTAGGTTGTCCACCCTGGACATAGGCCTCCTCTAGAATTTGCCAGAGCTCCCTGTCTCGGGCTTTCCTGCGCCACCCTGGCAGCAGGTCGTCGTCCCACCGTTTCTGAGGTCGTCCCCTGAGTCGCTTCCTGTCTCTTGGGTACCATTGCATGACCTCTTTGGTCCATTTATGTTTTTTGCTTCTTAGTACATGCCCAACCCAATGCCATTTTAATTTTTTTATTTTTTGGCTTACATCTGCTATGCCTGTGGCCTTTCGGATTTTTGTTAGTCTCCACCTATCTTTTAACTTTATATGGCATGCTTCTTTCCATCCCCTGTTGGCATACTTTAAATTTTTGAATGTGTGCCTTTGTCAGGCCCCAGGTTTGGCATCCATATGTTAGTATAGGTAGTAAGCACATATTGAATACCTTTCTTTTCGCAAACATTGGGGCTTCTTTGTTTTTAAAAATTTCTTTCAGAGACCAGTACCGAGCCCAAGTGTTGCTCACTCTCTTTTGCACTTCTTTTTCCATCATTTATCCCGGAGAGATAATTTATCTCTCCGGGCATTCTTATTTACATATCTTTTAATATAAGTACCTATGTAAATAATGTACAAGACATTTTCACTTACCTGTCAAAAGTCCTATGTAACAAAATGAGTAGTGAAAAAGATCAATTAAACCAGGATTCACAATCTCCGTAAATTCAAGATCTTTCTCTTTCTGTTCTTTTACATCCTTAGCTTTGCCTTCCTCTTTCTTTGCTTTAGAAAATGCTAACCAAGATCCATTAATCTCAAATGCTACTCCAACAACTCGGAGAACAATTATCATTTCTATCAAATTGGTTTGACCAGATGGCAGTGATAAACCAAACTTATCACCTAGTCGGAAGAAAAATAAGTAGCTGAACAATAAAAAAAATGTGACTATATGACAATATCTGAAAAGAAACAGTAATAAACCAATTAGAGACAAAAAAATATAAGAAAATTGGGTGTCGTTATTGTATAAGTTATGTTACAGGCCAAATTAAAATGATTGGTGGCTGTGTGTGATCTAAGCTACAAGCTGAGGGTAACTTAATCCTCACATACGAGTAGCTGTTGTGAACTTCATTCAAGATTGGGTTAAGTGTATAGTTTGATTCTGCCAATATATTTAAGATTAGAAATAGGTAGAGATCTTTTATGAATAGGACAAGGCAAATATCACCTACAACTGTTCAAAAACTTCTACTTTTTGAAGTGAATAGGTAGAAATGGGTCATATCATAGGTTATCAGACTGGGTACTCAAAAGAATAAAGAAACCTGAACTATGCTGAGTTCTTAATTTTTTTATCAGTTGTAACTGCATGTATATCAGTAAAGGGGAAACTAAAGGTAACTTTAACATAACCTTTTTAATTATGCAAATGCATAGTAAATATAATTGGAATATTATGATAACAAGATCACAGGGTTATCATTTGAGGTATTAATTTTATTGTTAATGGGCATCATTGTGTGCCAACTTTTACAAAGTCACAGAAGAAATAAAAAATATTATAACATATGAGAGAAAATTACCTTACTGTAGATGCCTTAATAGCGATAATTCCGATTAAAGCAGACAAAATCGGGTGGAAAGCACTGTACCCCGACACAATTAGTATAAGAAGGAGGCCTATGAACGAGCCCACCCATTTTTTCACATACACCTCTTTAATGTTTCTGTAATAAGGCCCAACCACTACACTAAATAGAAGAAGAGATAAATAAATAATATCATTTTTATTTTTTGTTAAAAACGATATCAACAAAGGTATCATTTTATGAGTGGCGGCCTAACTTAGCACTTGTGCACGTTTGTATTGCTTTAGTATATTTTTTTAACCCTAATTCAGTATAATATCAAATAAAGTAATAAACTGAGTTCGTAAGGGTATTATCAATCAATTAATTGTTTTTTTTTTAAACAATTTCAATTCAAAATAAATAATTCCACTTTTCACACTGTTTCCCACACACCAAAAGAAATATTTACTCCTAGCGGAGCCACACACAGTGTGACCAGATTATATTTTACGAAAATACCGCAGCACCTCAAAAAAATACTGAAATATACCAACTTGCACAGGGAAAATATACCAATAAAAATACTGATTTTCAAAATTTT
Organism: Hypomecis punctinalis; assembly: GCA_949316475.1. Lineage (NCBI taxonomy): Eukaryota > Metazoa > Arthropoda > Insecta > Lepidoptera > Geometridae > Hypomecis > Hypomecis punctinalis. Next base: position 16,020,270 of record OX438801.1, on the reverse strand, counting down.
AAAGTTTATTCAATCATCATCACAGTATATGTCAGAATTGTATTTTAACATTTTATTTGAAGGATTAAAATTAACACAACCGCCTTGATCTTTTACGCCTTGCTTTGTTTTAACAATTGCTGATACATTTTTGTTATTAAATTTGTTTCTTTGCACCGTTTTTATTAAATTTATCTGTGAAAAGATGCGCTCGCATGCAGAATTCGATACTGGTATACATAATAGAGATTTACTAAAAGAAGTTAAATTTTTGTACTTGAACGTGCCATCACTGTTAGAAATTTTCCCAACTTCTACCCAAAATTGTTCACAAGATAGGGGTGAGCCAGTGCTCGAAGATTGTAACAAATCACTTACTTCGCGATCAAATTTAAGAGTTCTATATTCTTCATCAATTAACTGCATTTGTTCTGGCTGTACTTCGTATGGGAAAGTTTCTATTACATTTTTTAAACTGCGAAATTCTTTATTCACGGCAGTGTGTGGGTCAAGAAATTTCAGTTCTCGGAAAATTTTATTTTCAAAAGGCAAACGTGATTTTAATTGTATGCTCAACTCAATTAAAAACGATTGGCACCTTCTGAAAAAATCTGCAATTTGTTCTTTCATGTTTATGTTTTCCCTGTGTTTGATTAATTCTTGACCCACTTGGATCCCTAAGTACATATCATTTAATGGCAAATAATTTATATTAGACTTTGGGTCTAACGTAAATACGTTGTCCGTGCTTTTGATATAATTAGTTTTCATGAAACAACCCAAAATTGACAAGTACATACTAGATGCATCATCGTATAATCTTGCAATGCACGGATAGTCGCCTTGAAAAATTATGTTAAATTTGTTTACAATCAGCAAAATGTAGTCTAAAAAGTAGAAGTATAATTTGTTTATATCACTGGTAAAAAAATGATATATCATTTCTGATGATAGAATGCGATCACTCAAGTATTGGTCTTGAAAGAACAACTGCAGTGCCCTCCATTGCTCAATTATTCTACTAACACAAGCATGAAGCGATAGCCATCTTATATCATAGTGACGTAATAGTCTATGGTTTTCAGTTTCAGTGAAATTTTGGAACTCAGCAAATTCTCTTTGACGCTTGCTGCTTTGAGAAAAATATCCATATACTTCTTTTACCATCTGTTCTAAATTTCTAGGCAGTATTTTACAAGCATGGCTAACACTTAATGCTGCAGAGTGACAAACACATTTTATAAAAAAGCACTTAGGGTTCACTTCTTTAATTTTTGCAACAATGCCAGAATGTTGACCAAACATCACATTTGTAGTATCAGCAGCGAATCCCATCACGTCTTTTATATCTAAACCTAATTCGGATAACTTTGATGACAGAGCATTAAATAAATGATCAGCGGTCTCTTAACTCTACCACTTAAATCAACTAAATCAAGGAATTTGGTTCGTACTGTACATTCGGTTTCAGAGAAGTATTTGATTACTATTGCCAATACTTTGATTGTGGTAACATCTGTACTTTCGTCGATTACAATTGAATAAACTGGTTTACCTGACGGAGATGCAGTACGAAGTATGTCTTCAATCATATCTTTTTCAAATTCGGGTCCTAAAACGTTATAAGTTATAGCGGCTGCTTTGGTCCTCTTGCAGGTAAATTCTTTCGCAATTTCGGAGTCGGGAAAACATTTCACTAGAATTTCACTAAGATGGTCCATAGCTCTAAAAGGAATGTTGTGTTCTGCAAGAAAACTGCAAAAACGGAGCTCAGCTTTCTTGACTTCGTCTTTCAGCGGTACATTTTTGAAAAATGTATCAACCTGAAAAGAAATAAAAATTTGTTAGACAATTTAGGCCATTCACTAAATAAAATATCTCCAGAACAACAACAACAGAACTTCTTGATTTTAGCTACCGTAATGCTATTTATATCAATGTATGCTTACCTTTGACTGTCCTTTATATTTTTTTAAGTTCGATTTATGCTTTTCAGTATTTGCATGTTGTTTTATAGATGCTAATCTACTTTGGAGTTTCGCACTGCATGCTTTGCAAAAGGCGGCGTACTCGTCATCTTTATAACGTGAAAGCCACGAAGAAAACTCCGGAATTTGTTCCCACTTAGCCAAATAACTTTGCTGAAAACTAGACATGCCGTTCCGGATAGATGCGTCAAGTAAAATAAAAACAAAAGGAAAGCGCTCTATTTATATGATGACAAAAACGTACTACAAATTTGGGGAAATTCCCGATTTATCGAAATAATAAATTCAAAGATTATGTTGAGTGCAGAACAGAAACTCCGTACTAGATGATTCGATAGGTACTAATAATAATTTTACTTCGGCGGACACCTGCCATGTCCTAATTGTCCTATCTGCAACTTACTGATCCTTTGCTCCTGAATGAAAAATGAAATATAGACGTCCGGGAATTCCCCTGGTATTCGCTACGGTGTTGCCATAACTTTTTATCCAAAATATACCCAAAAATACTGACTTCTGCCAATATACCTATAAAAATACTAATGCTTGGAAAAATCGATAAAATATACCGAAAAAGTATTAAAATACTGAATATGGTCACGCTGGGCCCACACACAACCAGCCGCCAGCTGCTGATATTAAGTATTGCCAACTTACTAATATAACCATCCACGTTTTAAGCTAAATATTTTAGAGTAAAAAAAACAGTTTTTAAAATTCAGAAATAACAGTTTAGATTCAGCTGATGCCACATTCAAAATGGGGGATCTGCGCCTACTAATCACGTCATTTGTAAGTACATGACTAGATTTATAATAAAAAATCATCGGGTTTTACTTATCCTATTGAACAGTCAAAGAATTAACTAGACAGGGCGCTAAATAAGACAGGGCTTATCAGAATACCAGCGTTGAGTGCTGGGAGGACCCAATACTCAACGCTGGTATTCTGATGAGTTTTCATGGGTAGGTGTAACTATAAAGCATATAATTACTAAACAGACAAAAATAACAAACCCGTGATCAAAAAAAAATTATACTCAAGAGCCCGTGACATAGCGATTAGATATCAAAAAACATCAATAGAAACTTTATATAAGCAAAAACAAAAAGATCTACGTATAGTTTCATTCTTGCTATACATATACACTTGAATCCGATTGTATTCAGTGGCGTATGCTTGGGATAATGGATCGAATAGGTAATCCTAGACTAGACGATCTAAGAGACGTGCTAAATTCAGCAAAACTGACAACATCTAAACAATGACCCTAAACTGACAACATCTTTTCTCTTAAAAAAATATTTGACAGTAAGTTTGACATACAAGTTTTTTTTCGTGACATAACATTTTGTAGCATAAAGCTTTCCGTAGACAGCCGCGAACGCTTGCACGGCCACGACCCTCTATAATCTAAGCCACGACCTCGTCATCCACCAAAACGTGCTTTGGTCGAATATCTTGGAAGAGTATAATAGACCATGTCGAATATTCAACCACTAACAGCCCGCCGCGCCGCGGAGCGCCACGAGTCGTGACAACTACCCGTTGCTGTCTGGGAGAATCTGAGGAATGGCTCTCTATAACTCTAACTCTTTAACCAAATATTTTGTGGCAAGCTTCTACCTGTCATCGTTATTAAAATAAAGCGAAAAACGAGTAAAAATCCGATTTATTGTATGGGAGCACCCCCTTAAAAAAATATTTTTAGTAGTATTTTAGTATTAGTAGGTTATAGCGGCAACAGAAATACGTCATTTGTGAATTTTAACGTTCTAGCTATCACGGTTTATGAGATACAGCTTGGTGACAGATAGACGGATAGCAGAGTCTTAGTAATAGGGTCCCGTTTTTACCCTATGGGTACGGAACCCTAAAAAGAAGATTCCAAAAAAAAAACAATGGTTGGTTTCGTAATGTCACTGTCGATTGACAGCCACTTGACAGCGTTGCATCCCCCCGCCACCTCGTTCCTCTGCCCCCTTCCTAAATTCAAATCAAAACATGGGAATGAGTTTTCTTTTTGAGAAAGATTTCGTCTTTTTTCTAAAATATTGAATCACTGTTGAAATGAATGCGTCAAAGTTAGATTCAGATACTAAAAAAACTATAGCCCAAGATATAAATCTGAGAATTGGTAATGACATCAATGTTCTATCCAATGCTTACGAATTGGAAACTGAGTTAGTACGAAGAAAAAACCATCTCCAGAGCTGTGTAAGTTTACTACTTCAGTTTTTAGCCGTAGAATAAATTATACGCAATGTTAAGCTTATGTGGAGTTGGGCAGGACACTTGGCTACATGTGATATACATAGGTGGTGTAAAGTTACTAAATGTTAAACGAGGATCGGACGTCGTTGCAGCGACATATCAGCAGCCCAATTGTAAAATGAACATTGCATGTCATGTGTAAAATAGCAATGAATGAGGTCCTCATAAAGTATAATTTGTTATTATTGTATACTACGGGACTATGAAGTTGAATTGGCGGTATCAGCTGTTTCACATTCCAGTCTACCCGTGGCCACAGTCGATGCAACTCGGCCAAAACGTGGAGATGATGAGGTATTTATTTATCTCGTAATTTTAGTGCGCGATTAGTCCCGTAGTATGTAATAATAATGTGTTCAAATCGCGACAGTTTAAAAACAACAAGTATAATTTGTTTATTGTATAGCAGTAGGATGTATTTTTTTATCAGATCCCATATAATCAATGTCAAGTATAATAAAGTATAATATTCCGGATATCCGCAACATATACACTTTGAAGGAAAATATGCGCGATAGCAGACGCCATACAATTCTCTTACAGCCTACACCATCACAAACCAACACTGCACACCACATCCTCTGCAATAGAGTTGTCTACAATTGGAACAGGTTGCCTGAGGATGTCATCTATTATATTTTAGTCTTTCGTTTCTACTTTCAGCTCAATATCGCCAATAATGAAGTTCCATCAAAAATATCTTCGGCCATCCAAAAAGCTGAAGAAAATTCGGGAGAGATAGACAGCCTCAAAACAAGGAGTGAAAATCTGAAGAGAAGAGTCGAAGCTTTTTTGGAAAAAACTGAGCCTTTGAGACTCGAACTAGAGAAAAGGTTCTCAGACATTAACAAATTAGATCAAGTGCTGGTCTACTTAAAATCTTTTGAGAAGATTGATGATCTTAGGTAAATGGAGTTTAATATAATCTCAGTTTTTAGGGTTCTTTAGCTGTCCCAGAAGAAGAAGTTAGATAAATTAAATAACTATAGGTAAAAGGTATCTATGATTAAAATGTCACGTGTGTTTGTTATTGATTTCCTCTGAAATGACTTGACCAATTGCTATGATTTTTTATGATAAGTAGATCTGAGAATAAGTTCCAGACTATTTTTCACATCCGTAGTTGATAAGAGTGGCCCTCTTCAGAATGCTTTAATATGGCAAAAGAACATTTTGCCAGGTTAAACAGTTAATTTATTTAGTTTTATTGTAAACTGCATGATGTATTTCAGCCGTCAAATGAAACAAAGCAGCGATGATGAACACCTTGTTTTTTTATATGGAGAACTCAAGGACATGTGCAAACTCTACCAGACTGGGCACCGAGGCAACTATGTTAAGGAATATGCTCATTATTGGCACAATGTGCTCAAGGATAAGCTTATGAAGTATGTATTGCTACAAAATATCAGTAAACAATTACACTGTAAAATTACTATTGCATACACTGCAAAGAGGTTTTGCATAGATAAACTTGAATAAAGTTGGCTGACATCAAAATAAATGTACTTAGGTGAAATTTTTGAAAGGTGCTATAAACTTAAAGAAAAATCCATGTATAGAAATATCTATATAGTGATAGTAGTTGTTGTCAATTTATGAAATAGCCGTATGGTTTTTAGTACTGGAGATTTGCTATCTTTGGAAATCTATATTTTGGAATTTTTACTTTCTAATTTTTTCCAAATCAAGATTATCAATAAAGTTATATGTATAGTTGTAGAGTGGTCTAAGCAGCTCTTTATTGCTTTTTGAATTTGTCTTCTTTTTCAGGCATTATGACGATGTATTAAAACAGCTGAAATGGCCATTTGTATCAGGGGCAGAACACTCGCCTCCACCAAAAGAAATTGTAATAAAATTCACAAATCTGACTAGGTACCTGTTTCTTATACAAGAGCCTGAAGATCTTATTACAACTGCCTCAGAAGATTTTGCGCCAGGTAAGACCTATGGATAAAATGTCCTTGAACCCATATAGGTAAACTGTAAAGCAAAGCAATGTTTCAGATACACAGTTTCTGAAACATTACATAGATGTTTCTAGGAACTGATTTGTTTCCATGTTCCTCACAGTAGTGTTTACAGAAACAAAATAATTGTCTCTGAAACATTATTTTTGTTTTGGAACTTTACAAACTTTTTTATAGTATTGTTCTTAGCATTCTGCTCACATGCATTGGGTTGATTATATAGCATAAACAGGATAAAGAAGATCTTGCAAAGTGGGCCCAGACTTTGTACAGTAACCCAAAAAAGCGTTAAAATGTAGTAAACAAATCTACAGAAAAAAACAACAGTATTTAATTAATGCATGATTGTCAAGGCCGCCATCATGCCGCCATGTTTTACTAGCAATGTCGAAAGATTATATGATCCAAAAACATTAAATTCATTTTAATGGAGATTGTTATTAAAGAATGAGAAAAATATTTTTTAATACAAATAAAGCAAAGAATAATACTGTACAAGGTGCCTAAGCTCAATATGATTTTGCATTATCTCTTTGGAGTCCAAAGCTGCCCTACATGTCGATAAAAAGTAAGTCAAAATTCAAATAACATAAAACATTTTTCAATTCACATGTAATGCTATGGTCTAATAGCTGTATAGGCCGAATCGTACATATGATGTGCAATATCCAATCCTGACTGAAGCTCACTTAAAGCTGCGCATTGATTGGATATTGCGCAGCTTGAAGCTAACTTCACATCCGACGACTTCTATGATCAGCCCATAGTATGTGTGTAAAGTCTATTTCAACTAGAGAGCGAAAAACGTACGTTCACGCCACGGTACCACGAGAGCACCGAAAACAAACGATGCGTAGGTATCGTTATCCATACATTTATGTATCGTTTCCCTGTCGCTTACGCATTTAGCGTGTTTCGTGGTACCGGGCGAGGCGAGCGACAAGGCCAATCAGATATTGCAAACATGTTTTGACATGTTTCGGTAAGATTCTCATCCTCATTAGACGAATTGGATAAAACTATGGATTCATTTATCATAAACGTAACAGGCGAAACATCAGACAGCAGCTCGTCAGACGATAGTAATTCTGATTCAGATTTAATATAATGTCATTTTTTAATTTGTTTGATTTTATTTTCTTAATCGTTTCCTTTAAATAGGTGATAATAATAATAAATAGTTTATTTGGCACACACTTAAATCTTAAACTAATTACACTGTCAATGTCAGATGATTAATTTACTAATGTTGTAGATAGTTACATGTAAAACTTGTTCTACAGTTTTAAGTTAAATAGTGATAATAGTAAAATAATGATAATTTTTAGGTAAAAACTGAAAACCTGAATTTTGATAGTGACAAAATAGTTGTTAAGTATTAAAATAATTTATTGATGCAAAGAAGGTTGGTCTTCCCTGCTCAACACTAAAAGGTCAATGTCCGTTTTTCGCTCTCTAGTTGAAATAGACTTTACACGAATTTTGTGCAAAATAATGCAATACACACATACTTTTTACTGTACATTATATGAAGAATTTTTTCTTTGACTTTTTCTTCCACAAGCAGGATGAAAGCTGCAATTTCTATCTTTAATTTCTCAGATCAAGAGCCTTGTCTGCCTGTGAAATTACTCCTCCGACCACTGAAGAAGCGTTTCGCGTTCCATTTCACGGGGTCTCGGCAAACGGCTCGCATCGACCGGCCGGAATGGTTCCTCACTCAGACTCTGACTTGGATCAAGGACCACCAGGGGTTCGTGAGAAACAATATACAGCCAGTGGCGGATAAACTTGACTTAAGGAATGTTAGAGCTGTGGTAAGAGATTGATTTTTTGTTATGGTATGGATATTAAAACGCGAAACAGTTAGTGGTCGCATCAACCGGGCGGAATGGTCTGAACTCAGACCCTGACTTGGATCAAGGACCACCAGGGGTTCGTAAGGAACAATATACAGCCAGTGGCGGATAAACTTGACTTAAGGAATGTTAGAGCTGTGGTAAGAGATTGATTTTTTGTTATGGTATGGATATTAAAACGCGAAACAGTTAGTGGTCGCATTAACTGGGCGGAATGGTCTGAACTCAGACCATGACTTGGATCAAGGACCACCAGGGGTTCGTGAGGAACAATATACAGCCAGTGGCGGATAAACTTGACTTGAGGAATGTTAGAGCTGTGGTAAGAGACTGTTTTTTATTATGGTATGGATATTAAAGAGCGAAACAGTTAGTGGTTGCATCGACCGGGCGGAATGGTCTGAACTCAGACCCTGACTTGGATCAAGGACCACCAGGGGTTCGTGAGGAACAATATACAGCAAGTGGCGGATAAACTTGACTTAAGGAATGTTAGAGCTGTGGTAAGAGACTGATTTTTTATTATGGTATAGGCCGAATCAAACTTCTTGGCGGCTGTGAAGTTAGCTACAAGCTGCTCAAAACCGAATCCTGCCTGAAGATCGCATAAAAGCTGCCCGAGGTTTGCGCCCCTCTAATTTCCCTTAAAAAGGGGGAAAATTTACTGTCATTATCTCGATATTATTTGGCGAGTCTGCTCAGTATCTAAATCCAAACAAGTTTGCGAGTATGAACTAAATCAGTCAAGAGCGCGTCGAGATATAGACTTATGAAGATTAAGTTAAAGAGATGTGTCACGAAGTCTACTGTTCGGAGAATTACAAATTGCTTTATAAATGCTTAACCAAATCTTTTGCAGGAAGAATTCAACGCTGGTCTAATAGCAGTAGCGGCGGAAAGGCTCCACACAGTGCTCGCCACCTACCACACGCAGGGCAGCAAGGGAGAGTTGCTCGACGTTGACGCGGCTTTCGCTCACGCCGTCGACGAAACGCTGGGCTTTAACAAGGAACTTGTGGAAGTTACGGGGAAGGAGTCCAATAGCGTGCTCTCGGTGTTGACTAAAGCAGAAACCGTGCTTAGATGGCTGGCTGTTGAGAAGAAATGTAAGTTGTGTGATAAAGACATTACAGCACAATCGTAGCCAGGGAGAGAGTTATATGATAGAGTTTAAAACTTGATGAACATAATGTTCACATTATCTTTAAATATTTTTTTTACTTTTTCTTATTATACTTACTGTCTCGGTGGTTCAGTTCAGTGGTTACTGACCTTGACTTATGAATCAAAATCGCGTGGGTTCGATTCCCACCCAGGGCAAGCATTTTAGTGATGAACATAGGTGCTTGCTCTGTGTCTGGGTAATATTTAGTTATCTATATAAGTATATATTTAAAATAAGTATATGTAGTATATCAGTAATAGTGCGAAATTGGAATATCAACAACTGGGCTGCAAAACTCACGCTCGCATCGCCTTATTAGCTCGCTTATAGCTTTATTGCTTTTGAGTATACTGAATGCGAATCGTAGTGCATTTCTAGTCCGGAAATAAACCGTCTCATGTTATTCCAGATGCTCTAGCCAAAATGGACGAGACGCTCGGCAGCGAGCAATGGGTAGAACCTGTGGCGGGCGGAGCAGGCGCGGCCACTGGAGCGCTGCTGTGGGTGCCGCGCGCCGCCGACTGGTTCATCACGCTGCTCAAAACTATCGAGGACAGATACACGGCGCTGCCGCAACCCGGACACAGGTGAACACTCACACACACACACACACACATACACACGCACGCGCACGCACACACACACACACACACACACACACACACACACACACAAACACACACACACCCCCACACACACATACACACGCACGCACGCACGCAAGCACGCACATTTAGGTAAAAACGCTTCGGGTAAAAAAAACGTTTGGGTAAAATCTATGTGTTTAACTGGAGTAATAACTAAAATCTGCCACAGCTTGAACATAGCTGTGAGATGAGATATCGCTTCAGGTCTTGCAGTCTCAATATCGGTTTATTATTCGCATCGCGTAATTATGTCAATATTTAATCAGATTTGTCTGTCATTTGATGTATCTTCGGGAATATTCTAAGATTGTTCTTATATTTACCAACTTATATTTTCCAGGTTACAGTTCCTAGAGCTACAGCTAGAGCTGATAGAGGAATGGCGCATCCGCCTGACTCAATTACTGAGCGCGGCCCTGGAGTCGCTTCAAGTGGACACGTTCCTAAGTGCCGGCGCCGCGCCGCACCCTCTCACCGCGGCCATTAACGCGGCGCATTACACGCAGACTGTGCTCCTGCAGTGGGCACACTCCCTTGTAAGTTTGAGTTTGACCAAATCTCGCTAGAACGTCAAGTGGACAAATTCCTAAGTGCTGGTGCCGTGCTACATCCTCTCACCGCGGCCATTAACGTGGCGCATCACACGCAGACTGTGTTACTTCAGTGAGCACACTCCCTTGTAAGTCATTTTTACCCACATCTCTACACTCCCCCGCGATAGGCGAAAATAGTAAATTTGACTGTAAAAAGTGTGTGCGTGTGTGTGTGTCTGTGTGTGCGCGCGCGCGTGTGTGTGTGTGTGTGTGAGGGTGTGTGTGTGTCTAAAATGTGCTTAAAATTGCGTTGTTATACATTTAGCTGCATTTGTCGTCATCGAATTTTATTGTACGTTAGTATGCAGGTTGCCACGATGTTTCGCTTCACTTAAAAGTAGAAATCCATTTATATATAATAGGATTGACAAAAAGAGTTGATTGGTTTGGGGTCTGTATTCAAACCCGTGATTATAAAGCGAGTGTTGCTATTATTAGGTAACTACAATATGAATTTTATTTCGTTGACTTTGACATTAAAGTCGCCAAGTTATCAACGAATATTATTTTCAGCACTATCTCCAACTGCACTACTATAAGCGTCAGTTCCAACACTACACTCAGCTGCAGCACCACGACGAAGAAACGGAAACTACCAGCTCCGCCACTTCGGAATCTGACGACAACAGTGGACAGAGTGAGTTATAGCCACTGAGCTAATGCAATTTTGACGTATCTTTTGACGACTTCTTTGCTAAATTCTGAATAGAATTAAAAAAGATTCATTCTCTGGCTCCATTTTTGAACCTATACGTACGAGCGGACATTAGAGATCTGTATTAGTGCAAACGGTATAGCGAATTATGCGATTCCTTTCTATCGGTTCAAAGTTTCAGCTACTGGCCTAATTTTGGCCTCAAATGTGCCTCTCCCAAAAGTTGCCACTCTAGGCTTTAACTTACTCAATTTATTGGGAATTCCACTATTGTACAATGTCTTCAGTATAATCTTACCAGTAGGTATGCTTAGCTAAAAAATTAACGTAATCAGTAATCGGTGCGTTGCAATAGCATACAAATGGCTAACCAATCATCGTCCATTTTAATATACAATGATTACTCTGTCTGTCTTTTGAGTCTAAAATGTTGTAGTAGTCATACTACTACTTTTAGTGATTTTGATTTATAAAATACTTTATTTAACAAAAGTAAATAATACAATGTATATTTAGCGTTACATGGCTTTAATAACATTTAACTTAGAATAATACATCGTCTTATAGGCTAGGGACGCTAGACGGGAAACTTTAAGCTAACAATAGTTAGAAAATAGGCGACTCATTAAAACATAAAATTGCGGGTACTTAGTAAATAAATTAGGTAAGTATAAACACTACATACTACTGGGCTACTTCGTATGAATTTTTTAACTTTTAGTAGTCATCATAATTATAATCTGTTATGACATAATTTTGACTTCATAGAATTTATCAGTAACTTTTTGTTTAACAGTATTTGAGCTGAGCGACGGTATGTCACTGAAAGAAGTAGAACTCCAGTCCAAGAAATTAGCGTTGACTGAATTATCAAGAAGGAGTTCCATGTTCTTCGATATTGTAAGTGCACATTTATCATACTCTCTCTAAAAATCATCGTACTCTCGGATTTATAACAACAACAAAACTTTATTGGCACCACAAAAAGGACCAAGTAACGAAGAAACAAAGTCTGCAGCGGAAAGGATTCACATCGGGATGTGAGGCCTGATTTTACAATTTTGCACGGCTTGGACGTATACGAAACTTGTATGGAGCATTCGCAACTTCCATAGACAATAAGAGTGTTTTCACATATGTCAAAGTTCCGTATACGTTTCCCAGGCGTTAGAAGTTGAAAAATAAGGCCCCTGGTCTGCTACTCTGTCGTCGTCCATTTCCTTCTTTTACTAAATGTTAAAATGTCAATATTTATTTTTCTGTATACATCAAATGATAACTTATGAGTATTTATTTGTACTGTACCAGCCTTTTTTAATAGTCCACTGCAGGACGTAGGCCTACCCACGAAGGGTGATTGGGCCATATCCACCACACTGGCCCAGTGCGGGTTGGTGGATTCACATACGCCATCGAATTTCTTCTACTGACGTATACAGGTTGCCTCACGATGTTTTCCTTCACCGAAAAGCCAATGATGTGAAATTCCGTTCCAAAGAAACTCATTGGTACGGGATCGGGATTTGAACCCACGACCTCACGATTGCAGGTCGGGTGTTACTACCGCTAGACCACCACGGCTTATATTTATTTGTACAGGCATCACCAATAGTGAATCTAGCCGTAACGGGCCCGTTGTCAGGCGAGGACGAAGCTGAAGAGGCGGGCGTTTTTGCTGACGCTCCGGCACTTCTGGCGCGTCTCAGAGACTCCGGCCTGGCTTCACTTGCTGACCATATCATACTCGAGTTCAAGGCTGGCTTGAAGGATTATAAGAGACAGAAGTAAGTAATATCGGCTTGAGGGAGGGAGATAACATCTGATTATGTCAGAGGAAACCCTGACGAACATACAAAAAAAAAACTACGAGATGAGTACGCGCTCTCAAACGATTCGAGCGCCGAGCCCTCCTTGATATTGGAGCGAGAGGGGCAGAGGGCGCTAGATCACCTGATTATAAAGTATTGTGGTATGTTGTAGGTGGCACGCGCTCCTGCACGTAGAAGAGATAGCACTAAGCGTCTCCCCTCCACTGTGCGCGCCGTTATCAGCACTATGCGCGCGACTGTCCGCGGCGGGCGCGCGCCTCGCCCCACCACTAGCCGCGCACCTGCGCTCGCAGCTCGCTGACATCCTCGACCGGTACATACTTGAGGCGAGTATATCATCCAGGAGTAATAGTCAAAGTCCAAACCCAAAGTCATAACACAAATTCAAAGTCTTATGACAAAGACCAAAGTCAAGGTCCAAAATACAAAGTCAAAGTACAAAGACAAAAGTCCAAAGTCAAAGTCCCAATCCAAAGTCAAAGTCGTCCAAAGTCAAAGTCCGAAGTTAAAATTCGAAGTCAAAATCCAAAGTCTAAGTCATAGGCCAAAGTCAAAGTCCAAAGTCAAACTCAAAAGTCAAACTTCAAAGTCAAAGTTCAAAGTTAAAGTCCAGAATCAAAGTCAAAGTATAAGTCAGTGACAATATCCAGTGCCCAAGATTAGTGTCAAAATTCAGATGTTTCTGTGAAAGAAAGATAAGAAATTTAAACAAGAACCTTTTTTGTCGACAGGAGGTATTGTTAGAGAACTGGTTCAACGCGGGCGGCACTATGCAGATCACGCATGACGTTAAACGGAACTTAATACCTGCGTTCGCGCCTCCCAACACGCTGGCGTCGCAAATCAACGTGCTGCCTAGGTAAGTCTCCCAACATTCAAGATACTATGACTATGCTCATCGCTATGACCAACGTTTCTAGGATATCATCTGAAGATTACAGGGAAAAACAAGGAATGTCAAAATTTCATCGATTTCAGGGTGATAATGTCATTAGCATCGCCATTAGCTTCGCATTCCTTGTTTTTCCCATCGTTTTAATTTTACTCTTCGTTATGTCCAAATTTTCCCGAAAACGCGAAACAAGCTTATTACAATGCTTCTATATTCTTAAAAACAATGTGATGTGTGATAGTGAAATTAAAGAATTTAAATTATTTATGTATAGGTACGAGTTTGTAACATCGCGCACAGTCGCGCCGTTGTATCGCCGCAAAGCGCGTACGTTCGCATGCTACGCCTTTCGGCATACGCACTACGCAAGCGGTCATTTTATTTTCTGCTGTACTAGCCAAGTACTCTAAAGTGGCTAACGAATCAATCACCCCCAGGTTACTGCAAGGCTGTAAGATCCTGAACTTAGAATACGAAGACGCGCGGCGCCTGCGCACGATGCTCAGCAAACACCCCGCGGCCGCCGAGGACTGTCTCTCCAACCACGACGTCACCGACATCTCTCCCGCGCAGGCCCTGCAGATACTCAGCCATAGGTATGTGTTGTGTAGTGAGCCAGGTCTAGGGTAAAAAGACGCGCGGCGCCTGCGCACGATGCTCAGCAAACACCCCGCGGCCGCCGAGGACTGTCTCTCCAACCACGACGTCACCGACATCTCTCCCGCGCAGGCCCTGCAGATACTCAGCCATAGGTATGTGTTGTGTAGTGAGCCAGGTCTAGGGTAAAAAGACGCGCGGCGCCTGCGCACGATGCTCAGCAAACACCCCGCGGCCGCCGAGGACTGTCTCTCCAACCACGACGTCACCGACATCTCTCCCGCGCAGGCCCTGCAGATACTCAGCCATAGGTATGTGTTGTGTAGTGAGCCAGGTCTAGGGTAAAAAGACGCGCGGCGCCTGCGCACGATGCTCAGCAAACACCCCGCGGCCGCCGAGGACTGTCTCTCCAACCACGACGTCACCGACATCTCTCCCGCGCAGGCCCTGCAGATACTCAGCCATAGGTATGTGTTGTGTAGTGAGCCAGGTCTAGGATAAACAGACGCGCGGCGCCTGCGCACGATGCTCAGCAAACACCAATTTTCTATCACGTGGCGTTGTCCGCACCGTTTGAAAAGTCAAGCACGATTGAGTATTGAACTACGATTATCTAGCCTATGCCTCGGCTTGATCAAGCTTAGTTCGATACTCAATCAATATATCATTTCGTCAAACTTTCAAACCACATTTTGGTACCATGACGACCGTAACAGCTGCCCTGGTCTTTATGGGTCGACAGCTAGAACTACTATTTCTGTACATAAATCTTATGCATTTGTATGCATCAAATCCGGCTCTCTTGCACAATTTCAAAATGTTGAAGATAGTTTTATGTTTGTCTTTCTTTCTATAAATAATTTTCTAATTTGAAATCATGGAAACTTCAAATCGAGTTATAATCCTGAATTCGTACCAATGACTCATACCACTTTTCTGTGAAAGAAAACATCATATTGACATCATACATCCAAAAGGATCTGTGAATGTACCAAGCTGCTACTGGGATATCCATCCACAAGCCACAGGACGTCCACTGCCGGATATAGGCCTCCCCCATATTTCTCCACTGTACCATACCGGTTGATAGCTTGCATCCAGCGATCTTACGGTCTTTATGAGGTCATTCATCCACCTTGTGGGTAGACGTTATACGGTATACTTGCCGGTACATGCTCTCAACTCGAAAACTTTTAGACCCCATCGGTCATCAGTCCTCCGTGCTATGTGCCCTGCCCAATGCATTTGCAACTTGCCTACCCGCTGGGCTATGTCGGTAATCTTGGCTACTATCTTGCTTACGGGGATAGCCTAGTAGATATGGCCTAATCGTCCTTAGTGAGTACCGTAGGCTACTGTTGACGGTACGATACGTACTCTATTTCACATCTCTAAAAATAAAATCCTTCCACAGGACCGACCTAAGTGACGCCAACACTCCGTCGTCAGTTCTGGAACTTTTCTAAGTCTTCAAGTGTATAAGTGCCAAGAGGGAGTCTTAACGCCTAACGCCGGAACCGGGTTAGTTGCATAATTAAATATTCTACCAAATTAATATAAGGCCGAATCAAATTTCTTGAAGGCTGTGAAGTTAGCAACAAGCTGCTGGTGACCCAATCCTTGCACAGCTGTTAATTTAGCAGGATTGGGTAATGGATGTGAAGTTAGCTACAAGCTGCGCAATATATATCTATAAATATGTATGTTTTTGTTGTTGTGTATAGTTTGAAATTGATTCCGAAAAGGATATGGAAAAGATGCGGTTTTTGAAATCTTGCAGAAACAAAACATATACCAATAGAAAGCTTATATAATTATCTTTTCAAACACATATTTTTTAGAATTTTTTTCATCGCCGTTTAATTTTCAAATGGGTTCTAAAAACATTAGAAAAATGAACTATGTGCTACACCAAATAACTGCATTAAGCCTAAATTGAAAAAAAAACCTGACAGTGACATTATGAAAGAGCAAAAGGAAATGACGTTGTCAATATTGAACAACCAATAGAGGGCTGGTCGCCATGTTTTAAAAAATAAATAAATGTCAAACTCTAAAATACCAGCCCGCTATTGGTTGTTTGAAGATTCCTGTCTGATACGTAGACTACGTAGACCTCCTCGTAGTATTACCAGTTCAGTCTAAATATTTTCTACTTAGTGAAATAAAAAAGAGATATTATAATAAAACGGCGATACACAAAAATATGTTTTTGCGTGAAATAATATTCTTAAATATGACACTAAACATTAATACAGCTCGCATCGCTGCCGGTTTTCAAGGACCGCCTCCCATATAAAAAGTTTACCAACTCCTTTCATAATCATATATTTGATGTCATAGCCCTGTGAAATGTACTCTCGTTAGTTCTTGTTTTTAAGTGTGTTCACTGCGCGTTAGTGACGTCACCGCTGGTCCCAACATAATATCAGTGCTGGTTGTATATAACCAGCAATATGCTGAGTTGGGATCAGTTTCGTGGTAAAGCATTGGGTATGAGTTGTTCTATTTTTAGTTGTTTTTCGTGTTTTGTTTCTGTGTACCTAATTGTTTTGTTTCGAATAAAATTTTATGTATTTCTGTATTTTAATATCCAATCCTGACAAGCTCACCTAGAGCCGCACGTTGATTGGCTATTGCGCAGCTTGTAGCTAACTTCACATCCGCCAACTTGTGTGGCGCGGTCTATAGTACTGACTGCTTCGATGGCTCAGTGGTTAGTGACCCTGACTTCTGACCTGTCAAAGAGCCGTGGGTTGGATTTCCACCCATAGCAAGCATTTATATGTTTGCTCTGTGTATGGATATTATTAGTTAATATCTATACAGGGTTATTTCTAATCAATTGACAACATTTCATAGGAGTTGTACCTGATTTACAAGGAACTCGGTATTAAAATTCTAACCAAGATAATTTAATTTTTCTAGGAATGTACTTAAATTTGAAAGCTCCATGGAGTAATAAAAAGTAATATATAGCCCTGCATTTTTTTTAAATTGTTATTTTATAAAAGTATATTGGAAATTCAAAATAATATTTTCTACGAAAATAAATAGGGCAAATAAGCGCTAGATAGCCCTTTCCGGGCTAAATCATTACACTAATGAATAAACAAATACAAATACAAGGGGTTCACCTACAGTAAACAGTGCTAGATCTAGCTCCAAAAGGGCTAAGGTGGCAACACTGATCGAAAATCAAATTAATATTCAATTTCCTTTGACATTGACATTTCTATTATACTTTTTTTTTAAATTGGCTTTGAGTTTTTTCAGATTAGCGTGTTTCTTAACGAGATATCCGTTCCGTTTCACGTTACATACCCCAAATATATATTATCGATTTTCTAAATATTGCAGGGCTTTAAAAATATGTTTTTATCAGATAATAATTACATTTTGAATGCTCTTTATAAAACAGCAATCATTGATCTGGTTAGAATTTTTATTTATTTTAATACCGGTAACGGAACAAATCCTTTTTAACATAGTTATATTTATTTATTATCTGAAAGAATATTGCAAAATAACATATACCTATTTTTTATTTTTCCAATACGACTTATATTTTCCGAAAAATGAATTTTTTTAAAATAGCTTATTCTAAAAGGTCGTAACTGCAAAATTTAGGACTCATAAACAATTTTACTGAAGCCACATTAGAAAAAAATAGGTGCTAGCGTGGCTGTCACTATCAATGCCAATCAATCCGTCACAATTCATTACAAATAGGCCGGGAGGTCAGCGCAAAAAGTCCACTATGTACCGCGGTATACTATGGGAAGAAAAATATAAAAAAAGTTTAACAACTGCCAATCACCTGAAATATATAACAGGATCTGCCATACAGGCTTTAAATTAGCACCACTTAAAAGAAGAAGAATAAGTAGTACTAGTTCCAAGATACTTATAAAATTCAAACGGATTCTTGCACCAAATGACTCCAGGGTAATGATGTACACCATTTTGATAACTTAATACCAATAATTCAGCTTTTGGAAAGTATTTTCATTTTTTGCGTTTACCTCTCGGGCTAAGGCAAAATAAGTAATTTGAAAATGACACTGACATTTTATTTTTAAACAACATTTTATGTGTCAACACTGTCAGTGTAAGCTGTCATTTTATATTGCTAGTATTTTTTTATCATTGGCAACTGAACTTTTAGTATAAATCCCGAAACGGCTTGGGTGAGAGTTTTTATCTAATATCTTAGCAGTTACTGCACTAAAAATTTTGAAAAAATAAGCATAATGATTAGCAAGCATCCCGATATGTCGAAATGGTTTTGGAATTTCATAGCCTTGTGAAATATGAAAACTTGTCAATTAGCATCCTTTTAGGGGCTTATTCTGTACATCAAAACTAACAACTTTTGTTCTACGACTTTCGTCAAAACTCAAAAAAAATTTTTGTTGTTCCATAGAAAAATATAGTTCACCTGTGACAAAATGTATGGAACAGATGATTTTTTTTTTGAGTTTTGACGTAAGTCGTAGAACAAAAGTTGTTAGTTTTGATGTACAGAATAAGCCCCTAGAAGGATGCTAATTGATTAGAAATAACCCTGTATAATTGTGTCTAAAATATATTTTATTTAGTATACAAAGGCGTGTCTCTGAAATCTGAGTGGATTTATGACTCAGTAAGTGCTGCATTCCTCTATTTTGGTAGTATACCTACCAGTGATTTATATAATTATGCAACTTATGAATAAGTTTTATTTATGAATATATTATTTTATTTCATATGATTATAAAGTCATAAAATTGATTGATTTCGATTGTGTTTTGCACACATAATAGCAATGTGCAGTTTCGCGTATACTACATCCGAAGACCGCGGAGCGGTCGTGGTTTGTAAAAGTTTCATACCTTTCTAGACTATTTAGATGATGATAGATATATTATTACGTTAAAATGTGTTAGGCGCAATCGAAGCCCCTCGAATTGGTTTAGAAGCATAAATAAAGGATTGCATAATGTAACGCTATGATATGGTTAAACCATAGATAGCAGATATAGAGGTATAGCAGATATATATAAATTATGGTAAAATTTTCTTCTCAATGTCTGTAGCTCAAAATTTTTATCCATTTATCTTGAGCAAATATCTACAGAGTCACAGTCCCTAAGCGAAAGAAGTAAAAATGTCCGAACGCCGTCGTATATACCTACTTAAAAATTTACATTAAATAATTCACAATGACCCGTTTTCTCGAATCTTGACGTTGTGTCACCTAATTAATGCTTGTAACCGAGCACTTTGGCATCGCGCAGTGTTGTTGTCGGCTTGCAATCGCTTTACGACTAACTAAAAAGCCTGCCCACTGCATAGGTTGGGCAGAGTTTTGGCTCGGACACTTTTTTGCACGATTGTGGCTTTATAGATATTTGCTCAAAGCCATATATCTATAGGTATAGAGAGTAGAGATAATCGTAGTGGTAGGTAGAACTAATATATATTTTTCAAAGTGTCGCATCTTTATCTGGTGTTTATTTGCCGAAAATAATTAAACATGTTCGAAAAGAATGACCCATAATTTTTCTTTATAATACATGATTTTTCGTTATGTTATATTTAGTTAAAACTAGTCTTATAGAGAACGCGTTTTCCCCCAGTAAGAACTAGTTTCTACAAAATGGAAAAACGCGTCTTGTCTAATATTGAACAGTTTTACTGATATTTAATTTAGAACATTACTTATTAGTAGTTTTATCAAAAGTAAAAACTAGTTCTAACTGGGACAAACGCGCTCTATCTGAAAACTAGTTTTAACTGTAGCATAAATCTTGTGCAGTACTGTACTGTACTGTACCTACAATCTGTACATACGTAATTCATACAATTAATTATCTAAGTTCCAATTAATATATTTTGTTATATTTTTATATACTTTGTTTATTACGAATGTAAATCAAACATGGATTGGTTACTTTTTAAAGATTTTTATACGATAAATCAAAGGCATAGATTTTTTTCAACAAAATTTATTTAACAAAAATTACAATGGTATTGTATAAAAACTACTTAGACATTCGAGATAACTTAATAGATCTAGTTTTGATTTGTATACAGATCTCAAATGGCACCGATCGCTCCTTGATGTCACATGTACCAAAATATAGCTAAATACAGTTTGTTCACAGCCTTTCTTGTTTAATTTTCTCAACAAATATTTGTGAACAAATAATAGAATACTGCATAAAAATATCAATAAACTAAGCGCCACACAAATTGGCGGATGGGAAGTTATTCGCAGAACGCTGCGCAAACGCACGCGCGGGAGCCAGAGAGACGAGACGCCGGGGCACACCCGCCCGCCAACCTCATGCCTCCCGCGCGCTCCCTACGCCCGTGCTCAACACTGCTCGAAGCGGCGTCGGCATTGTGCACACATGCGCAGTAATTAGCGAATCACGGCGAAGTGTCAACTGCGGCTAACTTCTCATCCCCCGAATTGTGTGGCATTTAGTATCCTAGCCGCCTTACCACAACAGAATTAAACAAGCACTAAAGTCTGTTTAGCCGTGCGATTTGTACTGTCAAACATTGTCTAAAGCGTGTGTAAAACTTTGTGGTAAGACGGTAAAGCGTTAAGTTTTCAGCGGCGAAGCGTATTAACGGCTTTTCTAATATCATACTAAAATAATGTAAATACTAAGTGCTATAGGGTACTTAAACTCGGTCTGTATTAGCCGAATCAAAATTTCTTGCAGATGTGATGTTGAGCTACAACCTGCAGATAACCAGCCTTTTACCTGATACACTTCGGAGAGTGTGCCCAGCGGTACGGCTAGACAGACGCGACCAAAGCGCCACCTTTTTATAGCGGAGGTTCCGCGCGTTAGAACCAAGCGTTTCGAATCCTCATTCCTCATTCGACCAGCCAGAATTTGGAACGCTTTGCCAGGGTCTGTCTTACCGCTAAATTACAACGTAGGTTAAATCCCGAGTAAATAGGTATCTTCTAGGTAAGCGTGCTACACCGTGGACCTCACATCTGCTCAACATCAGGCAGTATGTAGTCAAAGGCAAACCTATTCGAAAACAAACAATTTTCATGTAGCTGTTAAGCTAGCTTCAATCAGGATTGGGTTAAACGCAGCTTGTAACTGCCATTACAGGCGCCAAGAAGTTTCGTTTCGCCAAGATTGAAGTATGAGTTTGTACGGGTTTTTTACTTACTCGATAGAGTTAGCGTAAAGTTACATTTTATATAGGATTTATAGAGCGCCGTCTGGTAATCGTTGCAGTTATGGTGCTGTTTCATATCCATGCAAACTGTTGGTTACACTATCAAGTAAGTGAAAAAATTGTACGAACTCATATTAGGAGTACTACAAGGCTATAATTGAATCTTCGAACGGCTGAACGTATACGTAAATAGTCAATGGTCGTGGCCGAGTGGGAGCGGGAGCGAGCATTGAAAATCTATGGCCCTGCGAGCGAGAGAACGAATAGTTGTTCGTATACTGATTTTTTCTGACAAAAAAGTGAGTTTGTATGGACTGGGTGGCTAGTCCTGGTGTCAGAGTTTTCAAGGCGCCTGAAGGCCTCTGACATGGCTAGGCAGTTAAAACAACAAGTTTTTCTGATGATTCAATTATAGCGTTCGATATAAAATCAGCTTACCAACGATAAAGATAATAGATACAGTTTAGAGTTAAATATTTAGTAAAATAATTGTTTTAGGTTTCAAAAACATTTTACGCCGCGCCTCTAGTAGACAATTTACATAACATTGGCCGATACACTTACTAATACTTTGTATATGAGATGTCTTAATTCAGGATATCATACATAGCTACAATTAAATTATTGTCAAACATACGTACAAATTTTTCCAACTAGTTAATTACTGTTTTGTGATATTTTTGCATAAATAAGCCAAAACATACTACGTACGCAAAGTTATTATTTATTATCACAATACTGGCTAGAGATCACAGATTACCCCTTATAGACGGATTGCTTGTCCAAACGAGATCCATCAGGTATTCTTTAGTTCATTGATGTCTAGTCTTGAGGTGAAGCGCTTGAGGCAGCTCGCTAAATTCTATATTTTTAGGGGTTTTTTTACAATTTTTTACTTAACTAAACCTATTCACCTTGGATTTACAAAAACTGATTTTGCGGCAATAAATAAGTCGTCTTAACATGTTACACACACAAAAAAAAATAACAATATAACGTTGATTTTAATTTAAGGTTGATTTAGCCAAAATCATGATACAATTTATCCAGTTGACAGATTTCGCTGCTATAACGCAATTTAAGTCCCAAAAAAAAAAAAAAAATATAGAAGCTATTCTATTATTGACGCAAAAACCGTTTTCGTAAATTCAAGGTGAATAGTGCAGCAATAAATTGTTAAAAAAAAACAAAAGAAAATGGAATCCGCGCGCTGCCTAGCGCTTCACCAATACACAATCTTGGACTCTAATTTCTTATAGTGATAAATAATTTAAAACATTTGTCATGGCCGCAGGATTTGAACCTACATAACTGCTACGCTGTACGGATTTCTGTCCCGTCGATTTACCAATTAGCTAGGTAGGTTACAATAGCAAAAAAGTTGAAATGTTTTTAAAAAACCATCTATGCGCTTGAATTTTTTATACGACTCACTATAAAAAGTAGTTTTATACGCTCTTATTCATTGATTCCTTCAAACTTGGTTACTTTTGATCAAATTGAAAATTTTGAAATCCGGTATCTATAAGAGTAATCTGTGTCTTAGACAAACCAAAACATAAAAAACAGACAAATTTTACACATCTCTCTATTATGTTAGAGCTTTAAACTTATAATAGTACTTTTGTACTGTCCACTTGTTTCACATTAACATTTACTAATATTGTAATTATATTTTAATGTTCACTAAAGATAATAACAACCACTTTCCATTCCTAACAGGTTAAGTAATGAGGTAAAATAACAGGAGCTTTGTAAAGTTGCACAATCGCTTATGAATTCTTTTTACGTGATTTAGTCACTTTTGTTTCTAAATCACGATATACCGTTAGAATGTGTAAAAAAGCACATCAGTGACACTTCATCATGGCATTATTATTAACTTAACTGGACTAATATGCAGTCAAGCTTTCAAATAATCTTTATGAGTCTTTAGGAGTGCGATAAAATCTAAAATAACATTAATTAAAGTTTTTAAATATGTGATTTGTAGTATTTAGGGATTCGTATACGTGAACGAAAACTGCAGTAGTAAACGTGTGGCTCATACTTTTTTTGTTAAATGCCAGAAGAGTATTGTTAAATGTAATATCTTGTGAAAATATCTTACCTTTATCTAGCTAACAAAAATATATGGAACTACACGAAAACTATAATAGTTTTCGTTTCCTCTACGAACTCATACTAAGATCTCTGATCCGATTAAATTGGACAATTATAATAAATTCGTGTGGTTATTATTCGTTACGCGAAACTCATAACTTATGACCGTGAAATTAGTTAACTATATTACAATTATAACGTAACAGCAGTAGGTGCATAGTACCTACAACTTTAATACTAGTCAAAATATTTACAACATTTACAAAAAACGACAAGGAGGAAAATGCGCGTAGCCTCCTTCCAGTCGAAATTGGATTACTTCCTTCAAGAGATTAAGATCTCTTGACCGTGGCAGAGAGAACATTAGTTTAGCGCTATGAAATGTCTAGAGCATTGGTTCTCAAAGTTGTCTGGGGTACGACCCATAAAGTTTACAAACTCGGGACCCACTTCTAGGAAATATAACCGTTACCAATATAAGACTTTTCAACTCACTACATCAAAAAAGTTACTTTTATTAGGATGAAATTGTTTCCTATGTTTTGCCATTAAAGTTTTGACATCAACTTCAACTCTAGTTACTTCGCAGTGAGATAAACTAAATAGAAAAAAACCAAGACAGAATGTAGCGAAACAAACAAGTGAGGCCGGCAAAACTACGCCTCGCCCTGTACAAACTCAATCACACATAAAGACACATACAACGAAACTACGCCTTGGCTCGTTAGTCGAACTATGGCGGCGCAACACTGACGCACTCACCAAATGTATAAAAAACTGGCTCCATTTGTCTGTTCACGACGTTCTGTCTTGATTTTTTTATTTGGTCTGAGGCAGTGAGTTTGACAAGTCTAGTTCAGTATTTAGTTTTGATTTCCACTCAATATTCGCTCGCGACCTACCAGTGGGTCGCGACCCATAGTTCGAGAAACCCTGGTCTAGAGCTTGACCTCGGCATTGACAGAGCGGTTCGCTTCCACCTCTTGTTGCTTCCTGGGGTCTGTGGCCGAGTCTGGTGTGCTGCCGTGGTTCCACCACTGCTCGTCGCCTGATGCCCACGCGACAAACACCAGGTTTGTCACGATAAACACGGCTAGGGTTATCCAGAAGACGAGACGCCATTGTACTAGTGTGCTCTGAAAGTAGATGGAAAAAGGATGGTTAAACTTGGGTGCATTTAAGTCGCGAGTTTGCTATTTAAAAAAACGGAGAGTTTGGTATTTGTAGGTTGGTTAATTGGCAAGATAATAGTTACAAAACAGCCGCTTGTGTGAGTACGATTAAAAATGTTGATTGGTCAGATACAAACATAAGTGTAAATAAAAAATGAGAATCTGAGCCTTAAATCAGCTCCAGAGGCGAAACTGAACAGGAAATTTTATAAACCTTGTACGTATTTTTCAAATTCAATTTTTTTTTATTTCATGCAAAAATACCTACCTATATATTTAAATATTTTGCTTCGCAAAAGCTAGCAAGACACGGGTCCAGTTAAGGTTCATAACGTAAAAGCAAGTGATATTTGACAATTTCTAAAGCGGAAAAATGAATAAGGTTCAGTTCAGTTTCGTCCGATCTTATTAGAATTTGCCGCTTGGTAGCTTGTTGGTCAATAGGCCCAATTTTAAAGGCGCCATCGTAATCTTGATAGCAACGTAAATTAATGTTCTCTCTCTCAAATGCATAATATAGTTATAGTGAAAAAGAAACAGAAACATTCTAAATTGCTATAAAAATTACGATAGCGTCTTTAAAATTATGGCTTGATTTTTTAATATTTGTCCAAAAATATGCAGAGTATTCCATTTAAAATAATTGATTCCATTGAAGGCAGGGTTATTAGTTATACCTACTAGTGCAAATTTTGTCTAAATATTAGCATATTTCACAGGGTTTCAGTATAATTACTCCACGTTTCCATTTGCGAAAGATTAGAAAAAAGGATGCTTGTGTCCTTGCTGACGGCACCTCAAAAGTTCATTGTGTTAGTTGGTCGTGTAAATTTCTCTTTACTTATTTATGTATGCTCGTTACCGAATTTTTCTACTTTGTTCATATGCATTTCAAATTCAAATAGACTCGAGCGCCTTTATTATGCTTCTTTGTTGCTAATCTATGTTAAAATTAAGTAATAGCTATGTGGGGCAAGGTCACCGTGATTCTCGATATGTAATACGTTTCGACTGTATGAAATATCGAATGCTGATTTTTATGAAACAGGGATTATTTTTAGATAAATTTGCGATGAACTATATGCTGCCTTATCTTAAAAGCATCTGCTTAAGATAAGGCAGGAAATAGTCATAAGTAAGAGATCCGGTCTAGGGTGCAGCACGCTTTCTGAGAAGGTTCCTAAATGTTTATTATCTATAACCAGACCCACATACTACTAAAAGTAAGTAGCCGCTAGACTACATAAACGGAGACAGTCTCGCCATAAATGGATTTCGTAGGACTTGTGATTCAGATCTAAAATTCAGCTAAATCTACATACTCATGGTCACTAGGCTATTTTATACTTTGGCTTATTAAGTTATGACTTTCAAAACTTAGTTGGAATGTCATAGATACAACTAACTCGATTATAATTACACAATTACCTGTAATGGATAGTGAATCATTGACCTTCTAGACCAGCCCGTCTTTTCCCCCTTTCAAAAAAATGTTGCCTTTCCTATTTTGGGGGTAATTGCCATATTTTAAGCTCGTACAATCGCAATAAGCATTAGCTTGTATTGTATCTTATGCAGTTGTTTAGAAATGCAGTTATTGTGTTTGTATGTTTAGTGTAATTTTCGGAACCACGTACATATCTACTTGAAAAAATCTTTCACTAAGTGTAGGTGTCACATAGATTTTACCAGGATCAAACGTACATATTAGCAAACACAAAATTAAAATTTTGAAACTAGTGAAACGATTGGCGATTTTATAG
Source organism: Hypomecis punctinalis (assembly GCA_949316475.1). Classification (NCBI taxonomy): domain Eukaryota; kingdom Metazoa; phylum Arthropoda; class Insecta; order Lepidoptera; family Geometridae; genus Hypomecis; species Hypomecis punctinalis. Next base: position 15,993,584 of record OX438801.1, on the reverse strand, counting down.
CACACAGCGACCTTTTCCAGACCACCTTGGAATGAAGAGAAAAAGTTGTACAGAAAGAGGACGGAGACGGATCCCATGTCTGGGGTATAATATAGCCGCTTTCAGTAGGGCTTTTTTGAAATGTATAGGAGAGGCCTATTTTCTGCATTGAATTATCTACTGCTGATGATAATAATAGGCTATTATTAATCTAATATCCATTTAATTTTCGAATCCAGAAGAAGTCAGGGTGACCTGCTAGTCTAATACAACTTGATTCACAATTTCGCTTGCGTACTCGTCATGTGTCAAACGTGACCGGGTAACCCATTCTTTGTTAGATTTGCAAGCTGCAGCCTCGCCTGTCATCGTTGCCACATCGTGATGCGCTTGTTCCGGACATTACATCACGAGAAAATAGTGGTTCCCCTATTTAGCATGTTAGAAATAAGCAGTAAAGTACATAAATAATGTCGTTACATAATGTCTAATAGGTAAAAGACATTATGTTCGGCGGTAGTGATTTGATTGTGAACAATTGATTGGAAATAGTAGGTAGGTACAAGTAATATTATCACGTTTTAAGGGGAAATGTCTTCACTGAAATAGCTTGATGTTAAAAGATTTAAAATAACTCATGATTATAAGGGTAGCGTGGCGTCAGTCAGGGTTAAATTATTGAAGTTTGAATTCTGAGTGACACTACACATTTATAGAGTCGGGAGTCTCAATCTAGGGTCAGCTCTAGATATATACTAAGCTATACCTACCTACTAGGATGTGTTCCCTGATATTCGGCAATATTACTTTACTGTTATTTATTCTGTGGCAATCTTGGGGAATTTAAAGGGGTTCTCTCTTCAGTTCTTTAGTAAGCTTTCCCACCTTTATGACAGCTATGTCCACAAATTCCTTGTCGTTTCTCTTACTTGGCAGGATTTAATCAAAGCCCAATACACTCTAAAATATTGCCATTTAAAATGTTGGTGGGCCGAAGTTTTAATGAACACTGCTGGATGTAAGCCACTTCCAACTGAGCTTATCTAAATCAATAGGGCTGGCCTGAGTTCAGGAGTGGACATCCTACGACTGATATTAATGATGATCACTTCATTCAAAGTTGCTGTCGTATACGTGAGTAAAGGCGGATGTTTCAGTGTGATAATGATGATGACCATTTAAAATGTTCACTTACATCGGGAGTCAGCAGCCCGACCAAGAACGGCGCTATGATTCCAGTGATAGCCCCGATACCGTTGACGATAGCCATGATAGTTCCCGCGTAGTTGCTGCTGAGGTCCAAAGCGTTGACCTTCATCCCTGGGTAGAACGCTCCCATGAGACCCATGGACGCGGTGAACAGAATCACTACAGTTTGGGTGTCGCAGCCGGAGTATGATGCAAGGATCATGCAAATGCCGGGGCCGACGGATGCTGTGGAAAAATGTATAGTTTGATTCTCTGATCGCATTAACAAGTTATGCTAGCCTGGTATTTCAAGTCACGAAATTTCAATTAGTTGAGGCTTCAGTGAAGTAATAAAATATCACGAAGAAATCTGCGTATCTTAGGTTAATGATTGGTTCTAACTAGCTACATACATTCGAAAAAGTAAAGATGATTTTTAAAAACTGAAACAGTAAGATTAAATCTGTTGCCAAAAATATAGAGCAAATGGCTCGTGACAGTTGTGACGTGTGTGACCTATTCCTGAGAAAAATCTTCAAATGATGTTAACAGCTGTTCAAATATCGCAAGAACAAAATGATTAGGCTCCAATTACACACGTGGATCTGAACACGTGTCCATTAATAGGGTATTCCAGCTTTTAGGAATTTCTTAAATGTGCCAAAAAGTTGTAGAGCTAAATAATCCTTAGAAATTACAGTTAATTGTACAAAATACTTACCAACAGTCGTGAAAGTCTTCCTAGCATTAGTGACCGTCATCCAGTTCTTCTTTACAATCTTGTCGCACATCCATCCGAAGATGATCGAGCTGATCCACATCACGACATAGGGTAGAGCAGCCAACGTCCCGGTCTTGTGGATGTCGAACTTTAGCACTCCAGTCATGTACTTCGGAAGGTCGGTGACCATCGTGAAGTACCCATAGTCATGACCGATCTGCGGAATTAGAACACGTAAGTACCTTGGCAAATATTTTCGAATCTTGCTGTTTACTGGCCATTTGGGTTCTTTGAAAGTGTTATCGACGTGCGTGTTTTCCACTTTTAAACATAAATGTAAATATGATGTTTTCTGGGAATTGCTTTTATGTAAAATTGATTCTAGTAAAAGTGCTTATAGTGTTATCATCTCCCTATTAAGTCACAGACACTCACAGTTAAAGGCATCGTGATCGTGACTAAGATGTACAATAAAAGTACCTAACTGTGTCTTTAGCATAACATGTTGTGAACTTGTAACCGAAACTTGTGAATTGGCGCTAACAGCGACAAATAGCAAATCATGACATATTCATCACTGTATGTAATATGAATGGAAAATAGTCACAGAATCCGCTGTTTCCCGGAATGATAAATCCTGATGCTAATAACAAGTAGTAGGTAAATATGAAAAATGGTGTGATGTTTTTGACCACAATCCACATCCTGTATAATGTTAGCGGTGATGCGGTTTACGTTGGTGCACACTAATACTGTTGTCATATACCTAACCCGCTGCCTGCATCGTGGCGCCCATTGCTTATTGCCTTACCTACCTATGCTCAAATTAGTCTAGAAAATAATGTTCCATACCTAAATGAAAAGGGTCTTCCATCCATTAGCCACAAAACGGCCATTGCTGGCCTCCCCTATGGATATCCAATAAGGCCGACTGGAAGGGCTTGGATCCAGCATGATCCTCCGGAGTTGATGAGGTTACCCGTCCAATTGGTGAGAGCAAAGGATCTTAATACACATAAAATGCAACCAAATAATTACCTGTGCACAGACGAGCGCCCAAAGAGGAACTGACATGAAGATAGCCTTCCAAGGAATGGCAGACGGCTGACTCGTATGATGAGTGCCCAAAGCTTCTTCTAGGTACTTCTTCTCTTTGTCTGATATGTACGGGTGAGACTCAGGATCGTTGTAGCAAAGAAGTGCCTAAAACACAATCAGAAAGTTTATATGTTTTTTATATTTCAGAAAGACTTGAAGAAAAACGGTGATGGGATATAATTGACTTACCCAGAGGATAAACCATAAGATGCCAATAGCTCCGAAGAGATAAAACACAGACTCCCAGTCGCCAGTTTCCGTCATGACTAGTCCAGAAAGGTAAGTGCCAGCGATATTTCCTATTTGGGCACCACCAAATACTAGGGATCCCATCCGGCCCCTTTCTGATACTGGAGCCCATCGAGCCAACATCGCGTTTAGAGCCGGGAACGTCGTACCCTAAAATCAAACAAACAATTCAATCATGTTCTAAAATAATAATCGATGAAAAATATTTACTTTACGAATATGTACAATGTACATCTTATTATTTATTCGAAGTAAACGATAAAAACTGTGTGCAAAAGACAAATAGAGTCAATGACTTGTATATTCGTCTTTATCGAGGAAATTCTAGTGCAGTGAGTTGCTAAAGGTATGCAAACACTTCATGTGGAACTTGCATTTGTGTACCTACTCTTTGTGTTTTCATGAAATTATTACATGTTATTATAAACATGAGTAATGTATGTTATGTTGCGTAAGTTCTAAAGGGTGTAAATGCATGCTAATTTTCGCCTTGACTCAGTTTTTTTTATCAGAAATATTTGTAATATTATTATGTATTATTGAGTATTGTAGAGTTAAGAATTCAGATTCGGATATCGTCTCACTCGTCACCCTTACAACCTGAATTTTCCTACGTTAAAAGATAAGAAAGAAAAAGAATGTGTCTTGTGTGCATTTTGTATGTAAGCTGAGCATTAAGGTTTTCAATCCGGAATTCAGATTCAGATTCTGCAACCTAATCGGGACACCGAACGCATGCGGCCTTAATCATATAACACAATACATACCTCCCCAAGTCCTTCAAGAACTCTCAACACTATCAGGCCCGTTGCACCACCAACGCTGACTGTCCATGGAGTCAGCAACGTAAACACGGCTGTACTCAGAACTCCGAATCCAAGGGAGTATTTCCCTCCAAACCGTTCTGCTAACATCCCTCCAGGCAAATGCGTCACTATGTAGCCATAGTAGAAAGCACTTAGAATAATCCCTTGAGTTTCTTCGTCCCAATCGAAGCCGATTACCTCCTGAAAGGAAACAATGGCCATTAATTATGTAATGATCATTGCGATTAAGATCTTTATTTTCCTTACATAATTGTTATTTAGTATTGTTTACGTTTTAGCAAATTCGAAGCGAGTTTTGAAATGAATGTGATAAAAATTTTGAATTTTAATTTAATTTTAAGATTTAAGATATGAACCATAACGAAATAGTATGCGATTATTATATTTACTTTTTTAGTATAATATTTTTTTTGCAAAAAATAGCATAACCGACTTCACCCGTGTACAGAATCATTACATAGTATACAACAAAGTCGGTTTCCGCTGTCTGTCCCCATGTGTGCTTATATCTTTAAAACTACGCAACGGATTTTGATGCAGTTTGTTTTAATAGATAGAGTAATTCAAGAGAAATGTTTATATGTATAACACACCTGTGCGAAGCCGGGGCGCATCGCTAGAACGCAAATATTATGCACGGATCGATGTAACATTTTTCACATTATTGTTGATTTAACAAAAATGGCTCAGCCAATTTCGATAAAATTTAAATGGGACCAATTTCGAAGTATACTTTTTCCAATAAAAAAAGAATTATTGAAATCAGACTACTATAAAAAAGTTATGCGTGGTTATACATAAAAAAATATATATACGCGTCGAATTGTATACCTCCTCCGGTGGTTCGTCGGTCAAAAATAATACCTCACTAAATTGGAGACCACGCATCGGCAAGCGCAGCATACCTAGTTCGTCCACCGACAAAGCAGACAGACGATCCGATAAAGACCGCCGCGCGCCGGTATGTACTAAATACAAGCAGCTTCCAACCGGTCTTATTAGAAACCTTTTACAGCGACCGATGTCCAACCGTGGACATTCTACTTGATCATGATGAGATTATAAACACAATTTTCCATAATGTGAGAACTTACCTCAGCATCTGTAGCAATCTCCTCAACGTCTGGCGAGGGACATGAACCATCATCGATGCCAGGCGTGGTGGCGCGCCGCCTCACCATTTGTGTGATCGCTATGTTCAAGCAGACCCGCATCGTATATGCATTCGCCACGGCTAGGAACCCCATGATTGCCATCACCCATCTTTGAGGTATAACGAAAACTGAAACAAAAATATTCAATTTTAATTATATGCTCTATTGGTCATATTTTTTAGGGTTCCGTACCTCAGACGGAAAACGTTATCACTTTGTTGTCCGTCTGTCCGTCTGTGTGTATGTCAAAACTCTTTATCTCGGGAACGCGTAAAGATATCGAGTTGAAGTTTAAACTGTATACGTATATCTATGGTCTCTTGCAGTTGTGTAAAAGAAAAACTTCTCAGTTATCGTTTAAAAAAGTTAGAGCCGTTTATGTCGTAAAAAACCGCATATTTCGACACTCACAAAATTCAAAACCTACAGGGTACTTCCCGTTGACATAGAACTATGAAATTTGGCGAGAAGCATTGTCTCAGAATACACATATAGGAATAAATCTGAAAATTGTACATTTTTATTTAAATCACAAAAATAATTCGGCCTCAAAATTCACAAATTATGGGTTCGAAATTCAAAGAGAGTAAATAGTATCATGTAAGGTATCATATAAAAGAACTTCATTAGCACATGCTAAACAGGTTTTTAACTATTTTAACTATGTGTAATTTTTGATATATGACGAGAAAAGTGAAAAAAAAACTTGTTTGTCGATGGTTATAGTATAGAGATTTTAACAACTTACTTCCTTTTTCTAGACTTTACGGAACCCTCGATGTGCGAGGCTGACTGGCACTTGTCCGGTTTTTTTTAAATTGTTTGGTAAAGGATAGTATACTAAACCTGCCTATTCAGAGTTATCACAAACTAATGTTTCTCTGTATCTCTCAAGCTTAGCCTAGGCATATTCATATGAGACTTCATTATGATGTCGATGTTAACAGCGTGTCATCATTCTTATCAAGGGAATAGCTTTGGCCAGATAGGCGGAACAGACTAACAAGTAAATATAGCAACGTAGTTTGACAATGCACGTTTCTAAAAGTACTTACCTACCTTAGTACTATTTTTGCTTATAGTTTCACTCTGCCTTTCAGTATTGTTGGCATGCGTATACAAAGTGATTCGCTAAGCCATGGTATAATGTATTGCAATCGCGGAATAGTAATTAACCTTGACTTTGTCGCATAATACCAGTATGCGTGGAAAATCTCGGTCTCGTGTCTTGGACTTAGTCTTATGATTGTTGTGAAAGAATAGTTTTGTATGTTAGGAATGTCATGCATAATGGAAGTACTGCGAGACGAACGAGAATAACTGTAGGTATTTGGTTGAGTTATGCATGGGACTGTATCTATAAAATACGCAAGGCAGTGTTATGTACTGGACGTAGATCTTGAAAGGGTCCAGAAATGACCGGGGGTTTTGGGCCTTACATAGAGTTTTCGATGACCATAGTAGATCGCATAACTTCTATAACTTTAGGTGGACTTCGATAGTAATTAGGTATAGTGTTTAAAATCGATCCTATTTTACAAATGGATGTACCTCATGTATGTAAGTTAGGGTGGAATCTTTCAAGGTAAATTTCACCAACTTCCCGGTTTCTGATTGAGCTAAAATTGTGCACGCATATGTATTTCGTGTGACAATGCAATAATATGGTACCATAGAGCTGATCTAATGATGGAGTCGGAAGGTGGCCATAGGAACTCCTGTACTAAACAAGATAAATCCGTTGGTCTCGTTTTACTTGTTTTAGCTAGCACTCTGCTACTACATGATATTAAGAATCTCAGAAGCTTGTATTTAAAAAGTTATATTTTATTTTAGTAATAAATATTTGCACGTATTATGTAGAATGGTCTATTAATATAGAGCATGATACAAAAAATAGAGCAGACTAAAATTATTTCTATCCATATATTTGCGGACGTTATTTTTACTGTTACCTGAATTGTTTTTCCGAGAATCTGAGTCAAACCAGATGTTTGTAGACATAGTTTGGATTTTCATTGTCAATTGAATTCTAACGGAGAAACCAACCGTGACGAAAAGGATATGCCAAGCGTCGCTGACCCCAGTCAATCATGCGTACTTCATGAACATATTGAATAGGTACTTACACATCTACCTGTGTGTACCTCAATATTAGGGATATCCTATGCCAATAAGCTAAAAGTATATCCTCGTACTACTCATGCTCTAAAATGATTACATCTAGATTAGACTTTAAATGAACAACATAGACCTATGACAGAGTTTTATTGTGGCAATATACGAGTATCATCATTATTATCTTCACCCATCAGCCATTGGACGTCCACTGCTGGACATAGGCCTCTCCTATGGATCTCTAATAAGATCGGTTAGAAGCGGCTTGCATCCAGCGCGATCCTGCGATCTTAATGAGGTCATCCATCCACCTTGCGGGTGGACGTCCTATGCTGCGGTTCCGGTACGTGGTCTCCATTCGAGAACTTTTCGACCCCATCGGTCATCAGTCCTACGCGCTATGTGTCCTACCCACTACCATTTCATCTTGCCAATCCGTTGGGCTATGTCGGTAACTTCGGTTCTTCTACGGATCTCCTCATTTCTGATTCGATCTCGCAGAGAGACTCCGAGCATAGCCCTCTCCATAGCTTGTTGGGCTACTTGCAGCTTATTAATAAGGCCCATAGTAATATTATCATCTTAATCATACTGTAAGATATAGGACTCTCCCATAAGAAGTAAGGTCGATTGCAAGCGGTGTGTATTCAGCTCGTTTATGGGTTTTAATTAGATCGCCTGTCCAGCTTGTTGGTGGACATCCCACGCTACGCTTGCCGGTGTTTGGTCTCCAAAACTTTACGGTCCCACTGATCATTATAGAGGCATGCTAGCCATGCTTGTGGTTAATATATTCGAAATGGAATCAAAGCTAGAGATCTATAGATGAACAAAAGTTACTGACACACTTTATAAATCCACAATATCTAGAGTAATCTAGACTATCAAACGTCCTCTTCACCAGACAGTTGGCAACTGAAATTCGCGCGCTCTACCAAAGCAATTGAAATTTTAGCTCATTCCCATTGAACAGTCCGCGCTCCCTGATTCAGGTCACGCTCCACCGCACGTCCACAAACGTAACAAAAGAACTTTAAAAATAAATTATTAACCACCATATAAGTCAGTACTGCCAGTAAGTATGAGCACTAGGTCTAATGTGCCTCTATTGTCATAGCTCTGAATACAAGCAATTATTATATTTGACATCTGTTTCAAACAGAAAAGTTTATTGCCATTGTCGAGGGTACTAGGAACTAATTATGCCGTGCATCGTGATTTTTATTGTCATCGCGAAATTGCAGTTGTGAGCAATGGAATAAAAATAAATTGCTGCATACTACTTGATAGTACAGGTAGGAATATATAAATTCGCAATACTACGCCATTTTTTAAAAAAATATGCGAAAGTGGGACCAGATTGTGTACAGTACCTCGAAAAATTCATTAAATATGATTAAAATGAGCAGAGTAAGACAACCGCATTGAATGCTTAATTTGAATGGAATTTCATATTTTCTAATTTGAATTTTGTTCAAGGCGGCCATCACGCCGCCATATTTTACAAGCTTGATACAAAATTATGAAACACACAAAATTATGAATACAAAAATATGAAATTCCTTTAAATAAACATTTTAATGCAAGAAAATAATAGGAAAATCATTTTTCAACACAAATAATGCAAATAATTGAATACTGTATAGTGTACAAGGTAATGCCCCAAGCTCGATATATTTTTGCATTATCTCTTTTACAAACTTTGAAATAATCTGATCTGATTTTTAATATAGAATGCTTGGTCTATGATCGCAAGTCTTTTCTACCCTCCCATACATCGCCGCCCCCGGAGAACAAAATGGCAATCGCAAAATCACAACTTTCCAGGAAAAATAAAAAACCGTTTTTCGTTGATTGCTGATGATTCACTGAACAGTATTGTAAGTGAATGAGCTCAAATGAAAGATATTTTTTAAAATATTTTTTTTGTAAAAGTATTGTAATTAACAGTAGTATAATTAAATAGATATTAACAAAATAAGATATTGATAAAAATTAATCAACGTCATTTTTTTTCTATGTCCGTTGTCTTTTTATTCTCGGTTCATCTAAGTGAAAACAAATATTGCAATATTGTATAATAATTTTATTCAATGATTATTAACAGCTCAATTGTCGAAATTTAATATCACTTACCATTGTATTCTCGTTATAATTTTTCCATTTTTGTATGATAATAGAACTTTGGACTGTTGTTCTTGCCTTCAAAATGAAACAAATTATTGGTAAACATTGGTTGCTTTAATTTTATAGAAAATAAAATGACAACATCCATAGCACTATTTTTATAGACTCGTTTGCACGGGAATATTGTGGCTATCGATATTATCATTTTGATACTAGTTGAAAATGTTTACTATTGTTATCTGGCAATTTTATTCGCGAAACTATTTAGGTAATAAAAAACTTCGAATACTATTGCATTATTTTATAACTTCATGAGTAACGACAAAAAAAATATGAAAAAAATTGTATAGATGTATTAAGCTCCATTAAAGTCGAATATGGTATAACATTAAAATCAAGACAATAGCGATTGTCATTTTGTTCTCCGGGGGCGGCGACATCACTTCTCAGGTTTCTTCACCTTATTAGCTTTAAACGAACAATTGTATATTTTATGAATGTAGATCAAATTGTTCGTACTAAATTCGCGCATAAACGGCTCTAACAATTTTAACTAAATGTGGTATTTAAAATAGATAGACCTCACTCTTAAGTAGGTAATTAAGTTAAGAAAAAAACACTTCACGTGGCAACTTATATGTTCTTGTAGACATGAAAAGTACAACCTGCCTCTATTGCTTCATATTTCGATAATATTTTATCATTATCATTAGTTTTACGCTATGAGCAATTTGAAATGTTGCATTCGATCGACGTCAAACTTTTCTATCTACTCGCCACTTTCTGTACCTTATCACACATGCAAATAAAGCATTTAGGTATTATATGCTTGATCAAGGTACACGTGTGGGTTAGGCCCTAATCCAATTCTTTTCTTCAATCGAATCGATATAATAATTGTTTAGCTGCCCATCCCGGCTTCGCCCGGATATGAATGAATAACTATAAACTTTCCGAAAGAAATATTCTAAAAGATAGTGAAAAGTCGCATTGAAATCTGTTGTACTTATAGTTTGGAAGATATAAGCGAATACATAGACAGACACACTGAAATAACGGTCTGCTTTATACTATGTAGTGATGTTCACCTATTTTGTGAAGGATCTATTCTGTAGTGTGACAGCTTCAAAGCCCATTGTAACTATAACTTTTCTATAATAATTGCAAGTTTTGATAATTATGTACTTAGGTACCTGACATATTGGGCTACATAAGTGTGCTTCCTGGCTAGTTCCTCATGCATAGTCAAAATCTGTAGCAGCGAGTATTGTGGCGTTTCGCCCCGCAAGCGGTTGGGCCGCTCTTCGCTTCGCGGGGCGAATCGCCCAAGACTCTTTTTGAAGGTCCCCATTCGGCCCGCTCCAAACAATGCGGGGCGAATGGGGACCTTCAAAAAGAGTCTTGGGCGATTCGCCCCGCGGGCCCAACCGCTTGCGGGGCGAAACGCGGCAATACTCGTAACAGCTAGGTATGCTATATGGTCGTTAACTGTGTTATACGCACTTTTGTAAAGTTTTGAAGATATACTTGATGTTTCTCTAGACGACGCGGCGACGGACATATTCTAGGACATCATTGTAACCATTAACCTGCCCCGTGCTTACCATGGGACCTATTCTAATACATCAGCTGTTCCATACAAAAAGTTAATCGACTCTTGGTGTTTGGAACAGCTGATTTTTCTTTAGTCTATAAATTCGATTAATACGTCGCAAAATGTGAATGCGAATGTGTTGTATAAAAAGTTGCAATTTCTGGTCTCTTAGGAGATTGACTATTGCAGTGACGTCACTATTGAGGTCATTTCTTGAACTTATGTATAAACCAACACGTATAAGGCGGCAGAAAAGTTGAGGGAAAACCACAAATTTACAAATTTTACCTCAACACCGGCTGAATTATTTATCGCAATTTCAATAAATCTTCCATTTAACACTATCAATGAATGGTTAAGTGAATGACATTATTTGCTTGTGTTAACTAGTTAACTTGTGTTTCTATTGACACACTAATTGCGATTGCTGCTAAACGATGCCCATGCGTCTGGTGAGAACATGTAACTAAGTATTGACGTCAAAGATTTCGTGAGGTGGGATTTGTCGTCACGATGCGATGTAGAGGCTGGAAAAATACGCTCAAAATCGTCTGCTTAAAATCTCTACTACGCGTAACATCAATAAATAATTAGACATTTATTAGTTTATTACTCATAGAGAATATCTCTCTCTTCCTAGCAAAATATCACAATGGTGATGGGGTCATCCTTTATTAATTTTCTCCTGTACTTCGCTCGGTCGTCAAAATCATCTTCGAAGACATTGCACTCTTTTATGTCCCTTTGTAGTATATTCTTCACAACAACCTACTTCATACTCACAAAGCACAACAAATCACTTATTTGCATGCGCTCTCTCAACATGCATTCTGTAATACGTTTCGTATATATGCATTTTGCGATGCATGAGTATTTGCTACATGTAAGGTTTTCGCGACCTTGGTTAAGATAAGGCCTCTCTCTACATCTCTGAGGGTCGCCTACACTCCACAGGTGTGACATGCGCTTTCCAACTGATTACTAATCAGAGAAGACGGCTTCTTGGACGTGGTCTTTTAAACGTAAACAATGCATGCAAATACAGGAAAGTATCTAATTTTTAGGGTTTCGTAGGTACCTCAAAAGGAAAAAGGAACAGTTATAAAATTCGTCCCATGGTTTTCCGTCTATCTGACGAGACATTTTTCCAAAATATGCGACTAGATATCAACTGGAAATTAATATCGAGCACTCTCTCTTGCGGCCGTTCAATCCCATTCTGACTGTCTTGAGTCCTGACATCCTGGCTGAAGCTCACTTAACAGCTGCTGCGCGAGGATAGGGTTTCGTGCAGATTGAAGCTAACTTCACAGCCGCCAAGAAGTTTGGGCCTATACTAGCCTTAACTAGTTCTTATTGGTTTACATGGCGGCCAAAAACGAAACCCTATCCTCGCGCAGCAGCTGTTAAGTGAGCTTCAGCCAGGATGTCAGGACTCAAGACAGTCAGAATGGGATTGAACGGCCGCAAGAGAGAGTGCTCGATATTAATTTCCAGTTGATATCTAGTCGCATATTTTGGAAAAATGTCTCGTCAGATAGACGGAAAACCATGGAACAGTTATAAAATTCGTCCCATGGTTTTCCGTCTATCTGACGAGACATTTTTCCAAAATATGCGACTAGATATCAACTGGAAATTAATATCGAGCACTCTCTCTTGCGGCCGTTCAATCCCATTCTGACTGTCTTGAGTCCTGACATCCTGGCTGAAGCTCACTTAACAGCTGCTGCGCGAGGATAGGGTTTCGTGCAGATTGAAGCTAACTTCACAGCCGCCAAGAAGTTTGGGCCTATACTAGCCTTAACTAGTTCTTATTGGTTTACATGGCGGCCAAAAACGGCTCGCGTGTCAATGGTATCACTTTTATTGTATCCGGTCCTTCACCGCGGTCAGAATACCGATCGGAACCGTCCGTTATAATTCCCGTTCACGGCGGACAGACTTCCAACAGTAAAACATATTATTTGTTTACTCTCTATTAGTCTAGAATAACCTTTTAAGTAAGCTTGATACTCCTCGCTACAATAGTCTCTACTTAGGCTAAAAATTTTGTCCTTATTATAATAATAAAATAATAAAAAGCTTTATTTAAATTCCACAATGAATTGATTAGATTAGTTAGTTAGTTTAATTTTGATAATTACTAATTAATATTACTTTACTAACTCATGCAATTTCATCTCCTTCTAATGTGGACCCCCTCAGGGTAAAAGCCTCCTCCAAAGAATTCCATTTATCCTTATCTTTAGCAGTGCTTATCCAGTCTCTTCCTGCAACGGATACAATCTCGTCCTGCCACCGGGCTCCCGGGCGACCTATACTTCTCACGCCATGTGGTCCTTTCCATTTTGTGATGTTTATTGTCCATCTATTGTCACCGTATCTCCCAACATGACCAGCCCATCTCCATTTGAGACTTTGTCCTTATTATATACCAATTCTACTTAGGTACCTACTGTGCGCATAAGAAATTATTTTTAACAAAACGGTGCAACCTACTTCAAACAAGCGATCTCCTACCGAACCAAATAGCCGTAGCAAAAGTGGCGACTTGATAAGCGCTGCAATTTTCATCTTTCTGGAACCACTTCAAAACTACCAAGGTAAATTATTTTTTATGGTACTCGCTGAATCGCTAAATCTCTGAAGATTGTAAAATGAAGCACGAGAATCGACTCACAAATATCGGAAAAATGAGGTGACATCGAAAAAAATATACAGACTAATTGAACATCTTTTTTATGGAAGTCGGTTTCATCAACCTGTACAGGTATAGTGAGGTACTTTTCTACATAAATTCCTATAGCGTTTAACCCGATTAGTGTGTAGGGACCGCAGAAAAAGCCACTCGCAATGAAATTATAAGGTCCACATTTAGTTACGTAAACGTACTTTCTACGACTTATATTGAAGTAAATTAACAATAATTATGTACCTATCTACAGATAGGCATCCACGTCTTGCTAATTATCTACTCGTAACTAATCAAAGCTTCATTAGGCCTGTCTCTCATTACGATACCTACATTACTCAGGTCGTGGATACTAGTCGCTGCGGAGTACCTCACATAGGTTTTTTTTTTATTATACCTGTCAAAATTGTCAAACATGTATTGATATTTGACGTTCGTAGATGAAAAATCGGGCCTCATCCGCCGAAAAGAGATTATCTTTCATGTCTCTTAAAATATTATCTTAAGTATAATTGATATATGTAGCATCTCTTGCAGACTGATAATGATGATGATATCTTTCAAGCTGTCTCGATCAAACCTCATTATCTCTCTGGGATCTCCGAGCGCCGATATGTACGTGAGGTACTCTGCGGCGACTAGTCTCCGAGACTAAAAGTCGTGTGTGCGTATCGTAATGAGAGACCGATTATTCTGATGGCTGCCACGATCCCGACGGTTGCCAAACTTGGCATTGGTTTGAGAAACTCGTTAGAACCGCCAGTTTTTGCGTCGACCAGATTTCTACTATACTTGTTGCATTCCGGCGTCGCGCGATCCTCGTTGATCCAGTTCCGCACGGCAGACAGGCTGGCGGGGACTTGTCCAGCCATAAGGGACCTTTGGCGAACTAGCTCCGAGTACAATGAACGCCATACCCATACAAAACACTGGTGGTGGTTAAACGTAGATTTACTCGTGATAAATCATTTTGAATCGACTTCAAAAAGAAGGTCCTCATTTCAATTTTTTTTTTTTTCTATATATGTTACACGATTATTTCTCCAATTATGAATCGATTGTTACGATTCTTTTTTGTTTGTTAGATTATACTTTAGAAGTATCTACTCTAAAATATAAATTTTATGAAAATCGGTTGAGCGGTTTTTGATTTTGTAATAATCTAAAAGTTATAAGTATACATCGATGCGTACGAACCGAACGAACTAATCGAATTTAGTATATACATATACAAAATTCGTAGATTGCAATGATTGAAGTCGGTTGTGCCGAAAATTATTTAGTTACTTATTACTATTTTGTCACTTATGTTGCCATAAGGGATCAGTATGCTGAGTGTGAGTTTTGTCGTAAACATGACGCGCTCTTCGGCGAGCGCGTGAGCTCACAACAAGTTATACAAATTACATATATTTGTATGAACTTGTTGTGTTTCAAAAACGCGCCGCTAGTGGCGCTGTACATTTCTTCATACAAATTACATGCTTACTCACACTCAGCATACTGTAGTAAAGATCTTTTGCACGCAAAAGTATTATTCTGTGACGGTCAAACGCGTAATTATTTACGATACATTAAACCGTTTGGATATGCAGACGTTTTCAATAGGTAATCTAAGCTATTGAAATGTTTCGAAGAACTAATCAAGAAACAAATCGAATTGATTATTATATATTTTATGTAAATGCAATTGTTTTCGATCATGAATATTTTCATAAAATTTAACAGAAATATATCTAAACAATAACATATCTGGAATAACATAACAATGACTCATAGACTACCTATAATAATATAATTGGTACCTACTTTCTAAAACAAATTAAGTACAATTAGCGTATTATTTCTCTATGATAATTATCTATCCGGAAATTTCAATGGAATATTAACACAAATCAGTGACTTTACCGATAGTTGCCATTGCGACAAGCTTAAGTATGGCCTATTGTTTCAACCAGGAAAACGTAACTAATTTGAATAAGTTTTTCACGATGTTTTCAATTAGATGTACCTACCTATATTCCGAGTAGCCTGTCTCGTCCTACTACTACTACTATCTACTTGTACAATGTCCAACCAACGCGGCGACGTCCACAAACGAGGAGATTCTCAGATTACTTATAGAGTATAGGTAGGATTTGATTTCATAGATTTTGTTCATATTTTGTGTGCAAGTGGCGAAAGGAAATGTGCTATCTCGATCCCATAGTGAGATAAATACATTTTGTGTGCATATTGAATTATATCTCTACCAATCTTGAACCGATTTATGAAGCTTGCGTTTTTTCCGATTACCTTATATATAATAACAGTGTAAAATTTTGCCGATGCATTTTCACATGGCACAAATATTCGGATGTTGGTCTGTCTGAAAAATTCTAAAAGTATGTAATTTTTAGAAGAATATCATAGTGTGTAAGGATTTAGGACAATTATGTTTTGATATCTTTAAACGAGCAGTTTTTTTTTAAATTCTCTACTCATATAAAAACTTTCTTTTTGTGATAAACATTTCAAAAATTGACGCGTTCGCAGGATTTGAACCTGCATCTCTCTGGGATTCCGGCCCAGATGCTTTGTCCAATTAAGCTAGAAACGCTGTTTGAGAAGGCGTCGAATTAGTGAACGTGTTTATCATTTTTACCAACTACTACATTGTTAGAACTACTACATTTTTGAAATGTTCATCACAAAAAGAAACTTTCTATACACCTAGTGTGTGAAGTCTGTGAAGCACGATAAAAATCATTTCAACTCATATGTTAGATTGAGATACTGATCTTAATACTTTTTTTAAACCGTGTTTTGTGAGCAAAAGGTAAAAAAAGTATTTAGATACTCGTACTTACTTACTTATCCGGTTATCGATTTACAAACGACGAAGAGTTATTTTTGTTATCAACATTCCCAAAAATTGTCGCGAACGCAGGACTTGAACCTACGTCTTACGGATCAACGGAAGCTCTACCAACTCAGCTAGTTCGCCTCCTGACGCCCACGCCGTGAAGTTGTTTATCATTCTACCAACTCACTTTAACTTTTTATTAAAGTTTAGTGCTGAACGGAGTTATATCGTGCTCTAGATTCTAATAAACACTCCCAAAATAGAGAAAATGGGAAGTCTGCCCTTTGCAGTGTCACTACCATTTCATTTCCCGGTGTTGCAGTAAATTGCATCCAATTCGAACATGATGGTTCGATGTCAGTGTAATTGGCAGGTGTTAAGAGAGTAGTCGGACGGGCTCGCCGGGCCCTTTCACCGTAGTAATACCTATCCTAGGAAAAACTGCTGTCGAGTAGTTTGTCGCTTAGTGATCGATTATGGTAGACTAGCTTTTGCCCGAGAATTCGCCGGCATTTTTTTATTTATTTATTTGATAAATTACAATGATAGATAACTCGTTCATACATTGTCTTAAAACCTTAATTGATTTTATGTTATCCCACAGGTACCTTTTATTTTTCCGGGATTATATTTTTTTTAACGGGCAACTTTTTAAATACAAACTTTTGAGATCCTGGATATTAGCAGCAGAGTGCTAGCCAAGACAAGTAAAACGAGCCCAAACACGACGGGTTTATCATCTTTATTACAGGAGTTTATACGGCTACCTTCCGACTCCATCATCTTATCAGCTCCATGGTACCATATCATTACATTGTCACGCAATATACATATGCGTGCAAAATTTTAGTTCAATCCGAAACCGGGAAGTTGGTCAAATTTAACTTGCAAGATTCCACCTGAACTTATACATACAAAGGTACATCCATTGCAAGTTAAATAAAAGCTTGTAAAAGGTAGCCTTTGCATAAATTAAGGCTATCCGTTGCTCTGTTGTTGCGTGAAAGTGTAACAAACCAACAAACAAACACACTTATATGTGTATAATATTCGTAAGAATACCTTATAGGTACATATAATCGCACCGTGATCAAAGTTGCTGATATGCACTCTGTTTTTCTTTGGTTGCGGACTTGCGGTGGTTAGTTTTCGTCCTGTTTTTTATCAGTGATAAAGTTATGGTACTCAAATAAGTTATACAGGATGTACCAACCCGGAGATCGTGAAATAATATCATCGGATCTCTTTAACTTTTAACAGCTATTTTTGTCGTGGCTTTAGGGTTGGTCCTATAGTAAAAGATAGTCACACTGTTCATTAACATCGTTGACTACAATGATATATCCGTCGTCTATAGAATAACACCTAGTATTTTATAGTTCTATTTTCTCACATTTACAAACGATGAAATAGCTATCACACGGATGAATAACTAAATAATCTTTCTTGCCAACATTCAGAGTAAATATAACTAAATTTTAAAAATAGCTAGTCAAATGAGATGCCTGCCTTATTTAAATTAGATGAGTTTTAAATTCATGAACTCAATTAACCGCTGTGAAATTAGAATGATCGATGATAGGACGAATTCGCAAGACCTGCAAGTCAATTTAATGGTACAACAAAGTGTTGGTAATAATCACTTCATACCTGATTAATTTCGAGATTAAGTACCTCTTAATTTTGTTTTTATAGCAAGTTCAATGACAAATGCCTTACGAAAGACCTATCCATTCGGACACAGATAACTGTGCGTTTGGTCGACAAGAATGACGCGTCGTATAGGTAGGTATACTCGTATATCTCTATCCACATTATTTTTTAGTTAATCTTTATTTGGTATACGTTTGTTTATATCTATATTTGTTTTAAACCTCATTTTTGACCTACGAAACGGAGGAGGTTCTCAATTCGACGCGTATATATTTTTTGACCGACGAACCACCGGAGGAGGTATACAATTCGACGCGTATTTATGTATACTAGTTTTTACCCGCGGCTTCGCCCGCATGATATTTTGATTTTTGACGCAATATCATTATAATTTATAGCCTATGTGTTATTCTGATATATAAGCTATATTATTGCAAAGTTTCATCTCAATCCGTTCAGTAGTTTTTGCGTGAAAGAGTAACAAACATCCATCCATCCTCACAAACTTTCGCGTCTATAATATTAGTAGGAAAAATAATTTCTTTTTGTATAACCACGCATCACTTTTTTCCTAGTAGTCCGATTTAAATATTTTTTTTTTTGTTGGAAAGAGTGTACTTTGAAATTGGTCCCATTTAAATTTTATCTAAATCGGCTTAGCCATTTTTGATAAATCGACAATCATGTGAAAAATGCTAATATTCTTTAAATGAAATACTCGCGAATTCTGTACAAGGTTGAAGTCGGTCATGACATTTTTTGCAAAAAATAATTATTCAATTACAATTACTTGATAAAATGCTCCACATACTTACATTGTGTTTAAGTTTTTTTTGTCAAAAATAAACATGCAAATATCTTGCTTTTCTGACAGATTTGTGCTCTCCTGTTATATGAAAAAATATAATTTCCCTGGTCTCTGACAAGTTAGGTAAATGGTTGTAATCTGGTAACCTTATGCAGTAGGGTTAGTTAGTGCAATAGGTATATTAGGTCATTCGTTTGCTATGTACGATATTAAGACATAATTATATTTTAGCAAAAACTGGTAAAACCTACTTCCATCGGTGTACAAAATACACAAAACAAACACAAAATATACAAAATTATTGTTGTTTTTTTCGAAAATGGCCTCGGAAGTCGGAAGTATACCCTTCGAAACAAAAAATAATTGTTCAAATCGGTTCACAATCAATTAAAATATCGATGAACATAAACCTAAAAAAAAAAACACTTATAGACGAACATCCTCCTCCTTTTTGGATGTCGGTAAAAATGAAGAAATAGTGTTAATTATATTGAAACGCTTTACTATGTACCTATGCAATAAATTATACTGATCCTAATGCTAATCCTGAGGAAACTTAAATTAATTTATTGTTTATGCTGTTGGCTTATAAATACATATAATAATTAATAATTCAATCGTAGTTTTTTGCCAATCATTAGTATTAGTAGTACCAGTTTCGAAGCAGTTCCATAAAATTAGTGAACAAATTATATATTCTTTATTCCATACAACTGGGTAGGTATATCTCCAAAATTCCTTGTGATAAAGAAGTAAAAAAAATATCGTGTCTATAGGAGAGACATATGTCCAGCAATGGACGTCCTTTGGCTGATAATAATAATAATATATAATAATATAATAATAATATAATAATGATCCATCAAGCCAATTTTTTAATTATTTATCACAAAGAACACATAAATTGTATTTTTCCTGATTCCGCAACAATTCCTGCATAATTCCTGACATGTCAGGAAATTCCTGTATACTGGTAACCGTGTTCTCACGTTTGCCTCACGTGGAATGCCATTCCTCGAGCAACACGTGCTAGCGACGTCTCGATGGTTAATGGTCACCTATCCGATAGACAATTAAAACCATCATCTGTTGAATTGATACGTTTACAGTTCTGCGATAAACTTCATTCATTTGCATGCTTTTAACCCGTAAGTACCTAACATATAGGTTCGTCTCAAAGCCTCAGTCGAATTAACAATAGTCAAAATTTTTACGCTTGATTCTCCTATAACCCTGTTCGTTCCTGGAGCATCATTTTTGACTTTCGTACGGCTCTGACGTTTTGGGAACTTGTATAGAAACGGCTAGGACGTATTCGTATACGTCCTAGCCGTGCGTGTATGGAGAATTCGTATTCTCCATAAATCTGTCAAAGTTCCATAATATACGTCCAAGCCGTTCGAAGTTCAAAAATAGAGTACCTTTACTTCGCGTCCCTCACTACCGGTATTAATTGTTCTATGCTCACTACGCGTTAACCGCTCGGCGACACTGGAAGTGCACGCGTATGTCAACATCACATATGAGTAAAAAAACTATCGTTGTAGGTCTACCTAGACGTATGTTATGTAGGTAATTATGTGATTTTTTTTATTGTTATTTTGCAAAAATTAGCTAATATCTCCAAAAACAATACCGTAACAGAGAACTATTCTTATTAGTAATGACCAAGGATTATGGATATCATTTTCCAAATATCTTAGTTTCTAAGCCTAATTTAGAAAATATTTGTAATTAATAGAAATAAATTAAAACCGAATGTTCCATGTGTCTCTCCGGAATCTCCCAGATGTTACAAAAAGTTACTTGTGTGACAGAAACATGCGGTAGGTAATTAAGGGTTAAAACATGTGATTTGCTTACACGTTTTCTTAGTGACGACACGAGATTGCAGACGCTAATAAAATCAAAAGTACGGTTTATTGGTTTTACGTAGAGTACGAATACAATTACTCAGTGACAACCGACGCATTTGTGCAAATAACCAGTCCAATTTTATTGCTAAATTACTACTTATTGTACTGTGTATTAAATTTATAGTGAGAAGACGTAAGAACCGCGTCACGAATTTTTATTTGCCAAATCGAATAAACATTACACAATAAAGTACCTACTACTTTTATGAAAAAAAAAATTTGGCGAGGTTGCATGTTTTTTATTTGAACGGATGTCCATTTTTAGGGTTCCGTACCTCAAAAGGAAAAAACGGAACCCTTATAGGATCACTTTGTTGTCCGTCTGTCCGTCTGTCCGTCTGTATGTATGTCAAGACTCTTTATCTCGGGAACGCGTAAAGATATCGAGTTGAAATTTAAACTATATACGTTAACCTATGAACTCTTGCAGTTGTGTAAAAGAAAAGCTTCTCAGTTACCGTTTAAAAAAGTTAGAGTCGTTTATGTCGTAAAAAACGCATATTTCAACGCTCACAAAAATCAAAACCTACAGGGTACCTCCCGTTGACATAGAACTATGAAATTTGGCGAAGAGCATTGTCTCAGAGTACACACATAGGAATAAATCTTAAAACTGTACATTTTTTTTAATCACATAAAAATAAGGCCTCAAAATACACAAAATATGGGTTCAAAATTCAAAGTGAGTAAAGCATTTCATGTAAGGTATCATATAAAATAACTTCATTAGCACATGCTAAAACAGGTTTTTAATTATTTTAACAATAAATGTTTGTACGGAACCCTCGATCTGCGAGCCTGACTCGCACTTGTCCGGTTTTTTTGTATTCAGGAGGTACTGCTGTACTAATCGTAAATCGATTTACAATTTAATAAATTTTCTTCGACAAAAGGGACACGTTTCACATGTACTGATGTGAATAAATCGCGGCTAAGCATGATTTAGTATAGCGATTGTGTTTTCAGTTGTCTAGCCGGAAATCTATTTAAATTTTCCTAGTGAGATAGAGTGAAGTAAAGCAGGTAAATCAGTAAGTAGAGTTTATCAGCTCCGATAGTAATGGGGAAGATTGAATGTACTTTGTAGGGTACGATTGTTGATATCAATTGTCTCAATTTTGTCATTATTTTAAGCAACTTTTGTACAGGAATGATGTGGAAATCTGTCTGGGACTGTTTTCCTACCCTAGTACTAAGTATATAGGAGTGTTCAATTCGAAAGTAAACAGAGTCTTCAATGTGAGTATTGTAAGTCTTTTTTTACTATGGAAATTTACGTGGTTCTCACACATTTTATACTACATATATATAACGGGACGAAACTATAGTCGTTACAACTATCCCTACACGTGAGTTTAGTCCCGTTATATATAGTATAAAATGTATTGTAGGTCTCGGTAGTTTTAACCACTTAACCATGTCAGAGGCCTTTCATCTCTTTAAACAAATCTGACATCAGGGCTAGCCGGCTGGCTTATACTCGTAAGAATTTACTTAATGTGAGTATGCATTGTAAACGAAAACTTTTCGTCGTTTTCGTGAGGCCATACCTCATGTTTTTAGTTCTTCCTCGTGTCCGCTTGGGGTGATGTATGTATAAAAGTGCATAGATGCGTGATGGGTTTTTATAAAGACGAGACAGGACAGGAAGTTTTGGGAATAACGTTTCATACAAAATGTTTAAGATAGTGCACATAATGTTACGGAGACATGGACGAATGGGAACGTGGTAGTCACGGGGCGAGAAAAATATCGTCGCCTATGATGTTTAGCACATCCTCTCCGTGTTTCCGCTCAGATTGTACGCGAATATATGTAGAAAAAAAATGTAAACAAAGAAATCAATAGAAATAAATTATGTCGGTTGATACTTGTGGGTCGTAATTCAATAAATTAAAAGTAAATTGATTTCTAGACTTAGTCTGAAGGTTGGCAGAGAACGGCTTGCGGAATTGACTACAAGTCTTGTTTTGCTTTTTGCGGTGAGCGATCTGTATAATGATGTGTTTATTGCACCTTCCTACATTAACGTTTATAGACTTTAAATACTAACTTGCACGTAAACTGTTTATTTAATTTATATTCTGTTTAGTAGATACTACTTTTCTGGTATTACGTTGGTACTTACTCTACCAAATAATTAAGTATGTTCTGTCTGTGTTTAATCCTATTGGTTGTCTACGAAGTGAAAAAAAATTGGGTTATTGTGGAAAAAAACGAGATACTTATACAGGGTGTTGTACTCATCGTTATCAACAACTGTTACTACGGCGTCAACGGCGAAATTGCAAAAAAAAGAGGCGTTACATACATTTTGTCGGGAGTCGATGAACCTTTTTATACAGAGGGGTTAGTCCAGGTTTACACGGAAATTGAAACTACAGCTGTTTCCTTATGGCTCTATACATTTTGTACAGCGCCCCTGGCGTAAACGAGGAAGAACTAACCAAAAGGTATGGAGCCACACGCGAACTTGAAAGTTTAAGTAAACTACGCAAAACCTGTACTAAGGGCTTTGAAAAGTTGATTATTTTTCTCAATTTTGAGGGTAGTTATAATTGTAGTAAAAGATTGTCATGTCTAATGATAAGTAGGTACAATGATGTCCTAGGAGATAGAATATGACCGTCTAGAGATACGTCCTGTATATTTTCAAAGAATCACTCATAATGTTTTATTAATAAGATGAAAATTGACCTTTAAAATCTAATTAATTAATTAATTAATTTCAGTGTAAGCAAAAATCAATAAAGTTTCGGGACGTTTAAATTCGGAAAGAGTATCCACCTACGTATTTATATTATTGTAGATATCTAGTTTGTTAGTAGGTAACTATAGTAGAGTTAGTTTTATTTTATATTTTAGTTGTCTTCATATAATTTTATGTAATACGTTGCCCAAATTGTTTTAGTATGGAATAAATTTCAATTTATCTTACAAAGGTACTTATAGGGAAAAGATTTAGGATATGTGCTCAGAAAGTGTCAAGGAAAACGAACTCATTACACCAATAAGAATTTCGAGAGAAACATTTCAACATGTATCCATTCTTACTGCAAACATTTCATAATTGATTAAAATAGTTTTATGACGAAATACTCGAATTTGAATTAGTTAAAGAAATTAACAAACGTTTGGAAAGATTAAAATAAATTGTTTTAAAAAAGTGGACTTCCAAGCAAAGCAACAAAATATAATAAAATTATTCAAGCGAAATGACGTCATAAGAAGTCAATAACTTAATACAAATAATACAACAAACACAAAAACATAAAATATTGAAAATACAACTGTAGTTGGATGAAATCTCCGTAGATAGAATGTAATGTAAGCTTTATTGAAAATCTATAAACTAAGCCTAGTTTATAGATTTTCAATAAAGCACGTAAAAAGTATTACATGCACGTTTTTGGGACTACTGTGTTCTACGCAACTTTATACAGGGTAATCCAGAACTGCTGTACTAAGCCAAAAGGGGCGATTCAAGCAATTTTACGATTATGGGGCCAACCCGTAATTCGAGCGAAAAAAATAGCTGGTTCATAGGTATACATATTGTCGATTCCTAGTTGCAATTTTGAACGGAACAGCAGATTTTTCTTCTTGGATTCCGGGTTTACCCCATAGTAAAAGTTGTTCATAATGGTGGTCTGAATCACCCTCTTTTGACTTAGCACAGGGAATATCCTCTATATACAGGAACAATTACAGTATTGAACATTGAGCTTTATTGACTTTGGTCAGAAGTGAATAGCATAAGTTGAAAAAAAAAAACAGGTGAAATTAATTCAGACGATATAGTCAAAACATGACACGGCACAAGTATGCTTAAATCCGAACTATACACTAACTATACTAATATCACATAATTATTTTTTTGCAAAAAATACCATGACCGACTTCACCCGTGTACAGAATTCGCGAATATGTCGCACGGATCGATGTAGCATTTTTCACATTATTGTTGATTTATCAAATATGGCTTAGCCGATTTCGATTAAATTTAAATGGGACCAGTTTCGAAGTATACTCTTTCCAATAAAAAAATAATTATTGAAATCAGACTACTATGAAAAAAGTTATGCGTGGTTATACATAAAAAAATATATATACGCGTCGAATTGAGCAACTCCTCCGGTGGTTCGTCGGTCAAAAAGTAGAAGTAGAGCATTCTTCAACATCTTCTTACTTCATTATAGGTACTTACTTGAGACGCCAGAATGAGAAAGGAAATTGGCATGTTTATTGAGTATAAAAATCATTGTAGTAATAATTATTCCGTTAGTTACGAGTAGATTACTAAAAAATTTTGAACAAATACCTAATACAATTCATGGCAAAGATAAACCTTGTCAAAGTTTGAGAGCGGGGACTCGTGCCTTCACTAGCCGGTACATTTATAGTAGGTTAGTGACGTCACGCGTCAACTTTAACGGGCCTTCACCAATTTTTGTTAAATTGACAAAAAATATACGTGTCAAATATTTTTTGATAAATCTATTTGACGAACTAATATCTTTTTAGTAAACAAGCCTATTGGACAGGCATCTACAAGATAACTGCTTATTTTGTACTCATGACCTGTTTTGTTTTGGATGAAAATAAAACAAATGCAAGTAGGTACGTGCAGGTTTAAATATTTCGTTGCCGTTATAATTGAAATTTTATACTTCACGCACCACACAAATTTTTTTCCCATAAATTTCCGGCAATAAAACTTATATAGACTGATCTTTGTCTTCTTTGTGAGTAAATTAACCTAATAATCTTCTTTATTACTTACTTTATTAGGTACAAGTACTTAAGGAAGTATATACCTAACCAAATTAAGACAGGCTCTTGAAGCTTTGTTTGGTTTAGTTGATATTTAAATAAAGCTGTTTGTTATTCAAAAATGTTTTATGCTATACAATGAGCAATAAAACAAAAATAACGTTTCAATTTCTCGAATGAAAGCGTACCAAATCCCTCTAATAAAATTGTCTTGATTATGATTTTTAAAATTAAATAATAGCTACTTTAAAAGTACCTATTCTATCAAATTATTTTCCAATAAACTCGTATAAGTCGATTGGGAAATTTTAAGGAAAATCAGGCGAGATCAGTTTTTTATTAAGGATAAATAGCAACGATATCTGTATTCATTTGGTGGCGCTACCATGGATCGGATGATATTAGTTTAACCGTTATACCATATCAGGAGATTTTAGGCGACTTAAAAATTCTAACACCGGATTGCTTAGGTATTTTTTGTTCTTTGTTTAGCGAAATTAGAGTATGCAAAGGGGTTTGACCATTTGTGGCATATCCACCCGCCGCCATTATGTTTTTTATAATAAGTTTCCGCGCACGGTGAAAGTAGTATATATATGAGTAGGGGACAGTTATACACACAATAAATGTTTCGTAGTATGGGTAGTGGGTACCCTAAAGTGTCACGTTCTCGAGATATTTGGATGTAAATATCGCTGTACGAGAACTTTGCGAACTTTACATCAAAATATCTCGAGAACTTGACACTTTAGGGTATCATAGTACTGACATCTATTGTTTTTAGAAGTGTCCCCTACCCATATATACTACTTTCATAGTGCGCGGAAACTTATAAAAAAAAACATAATGTGCGGGTGGGATATGCCAGCTTCCACACAAAAATGTTCAAACCCCTTTGCAATTGAGTTAATCGATTTGAACTGCATGCGTAACAATTTTCTGGTAATAATTCTTACTTGATGAGTGCTGTTTAAATATTTAGGTATCTACTTCATAATTACTAATACGAGCAAATAAGATATCTTCTAGCTACAATTTCAAATCAACAACATTTTTAAGCTTCATCGTGATTTTCAGCCTGTAACTGCCCATCTGAGCATAGGCCTCTCATTTTGTTCACCACTCGTCTCGTTCCTATGAAGATTGGTATACCAATCTTCAAACGTATACGTTGACCCGCAACTTAAATCAAATTATATATTATTACATTACAGGTTATTAGGTAGAGCACATCTGGCGATCATAAATAAAGCTCGATTTCAATTAAAATAATTTAAACTTAAAAGCACTTATTATGTAAGAATTTACTCGTACTTACATTTCGACAGAATCAGCTGCCAACCGGTTAACATCTTGAATTAAACAGGTTCACCACAAAGTAATCACAAACTTACGAAATTTTCACAACAATCAAACCAAGAACACAATATTCACTTGAAATTTCAACGATAATTTATTTAGGGACATTTGTTGTACTGGGTCTGTAATAATATTTATTTTTTAGTTTTGAAGATCGCAACTTCGCGCCGTTTTGCTCCGTAGCGACGCGCGCAAGCTGTCATGCGTTTCGTTCCTTCGGCATACAGCCTGCAATAGGCGCTCGCGCAGATTCCCCGGCTCTATATACCACCGTGCCAAAGCGTCCCATACACGCAAAAAGAAATTAAACTATTTCCGGATTTATTAGCGCCACACCGAATCATTCCGAATTCAAAACTAGCCGTCATTATGTAATCGGTCAAGTTCAATGTGTATGCTAGTGGGCCAACGCCATTAACTTGTTACAAAATCGCAGATATAGATATCTAATGTTTCATGCGGGAATGGAATTCGCGTGCGAATTTTTTTAATTTTATTATACTTGGTTGCTTAATGTTTTTGGTAATTGCTATGAGACTCGTGCCTACAAAATTATAAATGATTTTTTTCTCTCTATTTTTCGGCAAACACTTGTGATTTAAAATGAATTTAGAAACGTCAAATACTCGTATATGAATTGTCTCTTCTCTATACCTTAGGTATTTATTTTATTTTGTAAGGGGAGCAAGGATTCGTTGAGACCCAGCTATAAGGATACAAGTCACAAGATATATAGTGATAGGTTTAAGTTGAGAAATCCGAAGCTCATGATATTTATATTAGCTAATCATCTCATGTTTTACTGTCATTTTTATTTTAACATAATTGTACCTTACAATGTAATGTATGTGGGTATTATTTTGCCAAAAAATGAATTTGTGTTGAATTGTAGAGATAGAAAGTCAGTTCGGGTTTATTTGTTCAAGTTTCATTAATTTCATTTCAATTATTTATCATACATAACACATATAAGTATAGATACCATAACTCACTCAACCTATTTTCATACACAATATAAAGATTCACAAACTTAAAGATGTGGTTACTTAGAAATGTTATCTTAAGGTAGGTTATGCATGATAAATATTGGCAATAAACATAATTAATAGTAATGCGAAATAGAAAGCTTTGCGAAGCAGCCCCCACTAGGAAAACCCGTGTCGAGGACTACTGCAGCCCCCTTATCCCGCCACATAGCCGATAATAATACAACAAGTACAATAATAATGTCAATTATTTTATATATAACTCTAAACTAGAGCGACTTTGTTTTATACTATGTAGTGATGATATGGGGTCATACTTAAATTATGTCACAAAGACTTCATCAACAAAAGTTCATAAGCCCTCGACAAAATGTTCGGAATAGTTGATATTTTAAGATTTTCATAATACCTTCTTTTGGCTCAGGCCTTCGATCAAGAATACATACATACTCGTACATTCCTGATAGAAGGCTCAGGCGCTTATTAGTGATCTAGAGCGACTCTTAACTAAAGATTGACATGCTGAAAATGTAGTCTCTTCAGTAAGCGGAAGATGTATGGATAGAACATTCAAGTTTATGTAGGTATACAGGGTGGAGAGATGACGCCGACATTATATGAAATCACATATTTGGCCTAAAGCCTTCTTCGTTTTTAATTTAGTAAATAAAGCTATTTAGTTAAGTACAATTTTCTAAAACATAATTTTGGAGCAACATCATACAGACGGAACTCATTATTGTGTGCACAAATATAAATAATTATAATAAAAGGCACAAAGTATACATCTCGAATTAGTGCCGCAAATGGCGGCCTTATCGCTTACAGCGATTTCTATCAGGCAACCACTGAACGGAAAAAGATCACAAACAAGAGTACAAATGGGAGGTACCAAACACAATCCTATATATATATATATATATTATAATATTATTAACCCGAAAGTTTGTATGCATAGATGTTTGTTACTCTTTCACGCAAAAACTACTGAACGGATTGAGATGAAACTTTCCAATAGTAATGCTTATACATCAGAACAGAAACACATATATATAATTTATAAAGATATTGCGTGAAACGAAGTTCGCCGGGTCAGCTAGTTAATAATAATATTAATATTAATGTAAATAAGAGAAGCGTATTTTTTTTTCAATTTAAGGATTTGTTTTTAAATGCGATAGGAGTGTTATCGTTTTTGTGTACTTTATGGTAGTGTAGATAAGTTATTACTTGTGGGTCAAATTAATGTCGGCGTCAGCTCTCCATCCTGTATAAATATGATGTATCACATAACATAAAATGTAATAATTAAGTTTTTGTGCCACCCACATGTTTGCGAGCTCAACTTGTGCGAAATTCATCGTCGTCATGAATTCACGTCATGGACAAAACAAAAGGCTTTTACATAAAGGAATAATTAAGACTCTTTTGTTCCTTTATTGTTTTACAATAAATATTTACTGTAACGTCTGAAAAACTAATCTATTTCTCGTTGTTTTAAAAATAAATCTTACGTGTATGGCCGTATACATAAGCCTTATTTACGAGCGTAATATGTCTAAATATAGTATTGTAAAATCTATTATTGTAACTTGAATGAGATTCAAAATATTAGTCATCAGAACGGCGTTAGTCATTTGAACCCATAAAAAAGAAGATCTTGCAAAGACGGCCCAGATTATGTACAGTGTTTTCTAATTTGATTTTTGTTCAAAGCCATCATCACGCTGCCATTTTTTACAAGCAATGCCCAAAAATAATAAGATCCAAAAATAGAAAATTTCTTTAAATTGCGATTCTTATTAAAGAAAAAAATAGGAAAATCGTTTTTACAAATAAAGCAAATAATTAAATACGGTAACAGGTAATGGCCCAAGCTCGATGTATTTATGCATTATCTCTTTTTTAGAAACATATTCGGATGTAGGTAGTAAAAAAATGTGAAGGTAACATACTGACAGATACCTATTATTGGATCAATTTATTAATAGATTTTTTCCCGAGATAGTAGCATAAAAAATGTAAGGCAGAAAATTCAACGAAAAATTAAGGAAATAATTACTTGATATTATTTTTTGTTATAAATAAATTGAGGACCTTGCAGCAAAAAGGGGGCAGATCCAAATTTTAGCCGTTACTCGATTTTTCACCTACAATTTGAACAAAAATTAGCGCTATCGTTTGATGCATGAACGAGGCAGATCCGACGAAAAACAAGCACGGTACAATAAAATTTGGATCTGCCACCCTACTCCGTTTGGTGCAAGAAGGAAGCAGGTCCGGACCTGCCTCCCTTTTGCAACAAATGAAATCATTGCATCATTCGTAACAAGTCAGTGCACGTTTTGAGCTCCGCCCAAAAAGACGTACGTTTATTAAATACCAACTATTGTTTTACGTCGAATACGTCAGATTGTGTGTAAAATGAGTGACTCTGAGCCGTTTAGTAGCGGATCGTCTGATTATTACCAGCCTCCTGACTACGACTTAAGTTCAACCAGTTCAAGTGATGATGGAAGGAATCTTCATTTGTCAACATCTCAAAACCAATCTAATGAGAATATCGATCAAGGTATGAATATTTCGGATGAATCTAATATAAATAATCCAAGCAATCGACGAGTGGCATAATCTCAAAAAAATTTTTAACAAATGCAGAGAAGATACGATTCAAGATATCTCAATATCGCATTTTTCAATACAGTAAAGACCACATCGAAACTATTGCAGTCAGTGTTACAACAGGAACGCCTGTATTTGATTATTTTCAGATAATGAGAAATGTTCAAGCCAACGTATCCGTCCTGCCTCAGAAACTGCTATATGACCATGCATTGCCGTTGAAAAAGGCTAAATACAAAAATGTTATGCAACTGGTAAAGAATTATGTTCCACCAAACAAACTGTTTTTCTACAGGGCCCTTAAAAGTGAAACTATTGGACCGTCAGATGACATTTCTAGCGAAGACGACGATGATCAAGCTGAAGTTGACCTTTAAATTTGTAATTTTTGTTAAACACTCGTTTGTTTTTCTCATTCTTTTGATTGTTTAATATGTTACGTGCAGATTAATAGTTCTTGAAATAAAAAAAAACCTATATTGATGTGTTTTATTGTCTAAAGTACAAAATAGGGTAGTAGTTTTTTTTAATTTTGGGGCAAAACGGAGGCAGATCCAAACTTCAAAAAATCGTAATAATTCTAAAACTTATCTATTTCCCTCAAAACTTTTGTAATATATGTAAATATGCTTATATCATACTATAACATATAAATTTAAGACATAAATGTAAGAAATTAAGTTTTAAACAGTTTTTTTTACATACCCGAAAGTTTTGAAACATGGACTTGCCTCTTTTTTGCTGCAAGGTCCTCAATTGGTCTATGTAGATAGTGCAGGGGCCATACAGTACTAATTTGAAGATAGCTCCAAATTGTCTGAATATGCCGTATAAACTGCTATAATTTGGTGTGATCAATGTGTTTTCATTATCATTTGTAGTACTAATACGTGCATAGCACGATATTATATATTATTATCACAATCACTATCGTATCAGCCGTAGAACGTCCTCCGTTAGACGTAAACCGCTCCAAAAGCAGAGAATAAACGAAAACAATTGTGTTATAAGGCCGCCCGCATGGCATAACCTTGCAATCATTATCTGAATTCCTGATTGTAGGACGTCCTCCCAATGTGTTCGTCCTACAATCAGACAGTTTGGCTATAGGGTGGAAAGCTGTTGGTGCTGCTATTTGGTTTTTAATCGAGAACTTAACAGCTCTTTCTCTGATGTAACCTATTTTACGTGCTATGTAACTTTGATTCTGAATTCTCCTCATTCCTGAATTGTCGCTCACAGAAAATATATATATTGTCCTCAGCAAGCTCAATGATTTTTTTTTACCTTAGCAATACGACACATTTTGATAGTTTTACACTTCAGTGCCATAGATCACTATACACATTAACAAGATTATTTTTTGCAAAAATTAGCATGACCGACTTAACCCGTGTACAGAATTCGCGAATATTTCGCACGGATCGATGTAGCATTTTTCACATTATTGTCGATTTATCAAAAATGGCTTAGCCGATTTCGATAAAATTTAAATGGGACCAATTTCAAAGTGTACTCTTTCCAATAAAAAAAGAATTATTGAAATCAGACTATTACGAAAAAAATATGCGTGGTTATAAATAAAATATATATATATACGCGTCGAATTGTATACCTCCTCCGGTGGTTCGTCGGTCAAAAATAAAAAATAAATAAATATTAGGGGACATTACACACGGTCTCTGACCCCAAATTAAGCAAAGCTTGTGATATGGCTGCCAGATACTGATTACTACTTATACATAGGTACATAGTACCTAAATAACACCCATACTCAGAGCAAACACCTATTAATTATAATATATGTTCATCACATAAATGCTTGCCCTGGGTGGGGACCACCAGCCTCTTTGATCCAGAAGTCAGGGTCACCAACCACTGAGCTACCGAGACAGTCAATTCAAGTCAATTGATCGAAAACTTTCGGCTTGAGGAACTAAGGTGTGTTAAACGAGGAAACGATTTGATATTTTTCCTACAAGTTGAACTCGGTAACTGAATTGATACTTGAACTTTGAGTTAACAATTTCGGGAACCGACTTCTCAATTGATATTGGGGAAGATACCACATGATGATTTCGAGTAGGTACTTTTGTCTTATTTGTGTTCATTTCGAGACCCATCTTGTGACAATTTTACTATAGCACGAGCATCCCACTTAATTTATCGTGCATGCTATTGCTGTCCTCAAACAAGGAGCTACTTGTTCCATACACTATGTTATTCAACTGTTTTGCACTAGATGTTATAAACTAACATGTATGATGCGACTCCATGCTTACCTATACGCTGACGATTGACTCAAATAAGACAAAACAAATAAGAGGTGGTTTATTCCATATAAACAGTAGCTGTTGACTTCTGCAAGGTGAATGGACAGTGATACGCTGAAGATTTCGCTCCACTTGGACAGTTTAAACAATAGATGGTGGTTACCGTAAAGACTCCAGGTGGGTGTTTCTGTATGAAAACAAGCAGGTAACGCGCTCTAACGTAATCTTTGTTTTTAAGAAATTCGGGAGAAAAAATGTTTTTCTTCAAATAACCAATCTTAAACTTGGTTTACAATTTATTTTAATGTAATTTTACATAAATCAAAAATTTCTCCAAACGAAATACACGAAAATAAAAAAAATACTTACCGCGTTACGTTACGTTTTGCCTATAGAGAATCAGGCCTCTGCTCTCCCTGAGGCTTGCGGGGTTGGGTGTAGAATGAACCGGGTAAGACAGAATATCGAATATTATCTATGTAAAACGTAACACACTTTACGGTACAATGCAGGAAAACATATGAAGTAAAAATCTGTTTTTGAATCAGAATTCAAATACTTGGAATGTACTAGCAGGCACTGACAGCATAGTGGGCATATAATCTATTATACAAAATATTGTTTATAATTAATATCCTGATTCACATTTCCTCTATTTTAATACTGATCGCTAGGCTCATAAGACAGGATATTAAACTCGCTTATAAAAGGACCGCGGTTAAATTAATCTTGTATAGAATTGTATCCTTGATTGCACTCTTAAAAGGAGTGACTTTATTTTTAGCAGTAAAGTGTAAAATTATTTAAAAATTCGAAATAAAGAAGGGCACCAAAATCTGAGAACTGAAGAATGAACCTAACATCATAAGCGGATAATTCTTCATAATAATTATAAAACAAAATGAACCAAAATCCTAACATAAAGCCAAATTCACGTGTATAATTTTCAAAAGATAAGATCACCAAATTACTCAACAAACAGGTACCATAAAAAACACACATAACCCGTACGAAATAATTTCCTTAGATTGAAATAATAATTAAAATGACCTATTAAATTGAGAACTTTAGAACAAATTAATTATGTATTTTGTTCTGACCACATTTCACTTAACGGTTTAACATCCTCGGTGTTTTATCAGGAGTAAATCAAACAATGAGCTCATTTATCTACAACTAGGTGGCTAGTTACCTATTTACTTTAAATGCTAAGTAAATAATAGAGCGCCATAAGTACCAATTCGCCACGTACCGATCGTTTTATATATTTACTTTGAAGTTGTTAGATGTTCCGAGAAATTCAAATATGATATGTAATATGTATTATGTAAGTAGATTTTCTATGTTAAAAATAGATTAGGATTTGACCACATCCTGTATGATGTTAATCTGTGATGCGATTGAAAATGTATTATATGAAAGATAATACAGTATCGCTTATACCAGATGTTGTTTTCCAAAGATGCTGAAGACTTTCAGAGGTTTATAGGTATAACCCCGTCTACCCGTGACCACGGTCGATGCAACTCGGCCGAAACGTCGGGATGAGGAGGTATTTATTTATCTCGTAATATTAGTGCGCGATTAGTCCCGTAGTATATAATAATAATGTGTCCAAATCGCGAAAGTTTAAAAACAACGTTTATAGGTATGTTTATTATTATGGGCAACGTTTAAGTCAAGTCATTCAAACAATACTACAGGAAATACAAACTTGAATTGGTGTAACACACGGCGGCCTTATCGCTGGAAACGATCTCTTCCATAAATTCATAAATCTGTAATAAATGCACCAGTTTATGCACGCCTTATGATATAAAATAATAAAAAATAAAAACTTGGTTAATTCTGAATTGTACCGATATTTTTGATAGTCCACTACTGAACCCACGAAAGGTGAACTCTACATGCATGCAAATTCGTTGGACCCTGGTTATTCATTCTCCACGTTTTTCATTTTGTTTGTGCAGTAATCCAAATAATTCTATGGTCCTATCTGAAAATGGCAACATGTCGTAGAGCCCATTAATCACTCGCCTATTGGCAGACCTTGCGCTTTGTACTTGTAATGGACGATCTTTGCTGCCATATACAGCGTGCGCCACAAATCAAGCGCTGGACACGTCAAGAAATCCAGCTTCTATATTTTCCTCTGGTGTTGCTACATCAGCACATTGTGAACTAAACCTAGCTCTATTCTCATAAATGTTCCACCAAATTTACAGTGTCGCACTTAATGTAACTATTTATGTTGATTTTAATTATATTGTTTTTGAAAAACTCCTAATGTGACTTTCAACAAGTTTGCGTTTTACACGTTTAACGCTACCATAGAGGGGGTAATGAAAGCACTGTTGCGTTAAACGTTCAACGCTCCTGGGGAGGGGGAATAGTTACGAAGTTTCACTTCTTCCGCGCGGAGGGACTCCACGCACTATTTTTATTTTATTATTTGGATCTTTACTGCCTGTATTAAGACCTACAACCTAACCACCTAATTTACTACGTGGTTCTGATGACTACCATAAAAAGAGGACTTTACACAGATCGATGAAGGTTTAGAAGTAATCCAAATGCTCAAACCCACTATCAGTTTTATTGAATTATAACTAGGTATTGTATCCACTCTATTTCAATGTTCAATACATTACCAGTTGCCAGCATGCTGGAGACGATGATTGGTCATGCAGATGCTCATTTTTTCTCAATTAAGTATATAGAGAAGAGAAAAGTGTCGTCGTGGTTTCCTTCATTTGTAGTCCTGCTAGTCCAGCATGAGACCACGAAAAGCCACGAAAAGAACTCTTTTTGACGTGTGAAAAAGTGACAGACATATACTTTGCCACCACGCTGTCTCGTTCTGACACGTCGAAAGAAATATTTCGTGGTGCGCATCCTAGCCCGGCTG
Organism: Hypomecis punctinalis; assembly: GCA_949316475.1. NCBI lineage: Eukaryota > Metazoa > Arthropoda > Insecta > Lepidoptera > Geometridae > Hypomecis > Hypomecis punctinalis. Next base: position 15,957,691 of record OX438801.1, on the reverse strand, counting down.
ACGTTTTTTTTTGTGTACGAAACCACAAATATTGACGGTGCGATTTAGCATTATTTTAGAAATCTGATAGAATAATTATATGGCGTGTCGTTTTGAAAACCACGGAAGAGTTTGAGGTGTTAGTATCAAGCTGTGCTTAGTGGAATAATGGCAACACTGCATCCATGTTTTCCTCAAGTTGAAGCAAATTCTAATATTAGACAGCACGAGGGCCGCTGCAACCTTGCTTGCTGAAAGGAAATCTGTAACAATCTACGCTGGCGAGCCATTGTTGTGACACAGTGGTTGCTAAATTATAATAAATCGCTCTTGAGATGCAAAAACCATCTGACTATATTTAGGCGTGGCCGTGATGATCTCATTTACTATAGGGGGCTATGAAACAGGAATTTGTAAAAATTTCCACAGTGTGGAGATACCTACTCTCTATTTCTATTTTAAATGAAGGAAAAGAGAATAATCGGCCAAGTGCGAGTCGGACTCGCGCACGAAGGGTTCCGTACAGTATAGTAGTATTAGAGACCTATTGTTTTGTTTTTGTCCTTATAATCTGTTTTTTTTTTGTGTAAAGTGGTTGTCTAATAAAGTGTTATTGTTTGTTTGTATGGAAGAGGTCCGTCCTCCCTTAATATATTTTATTTTAACTATTTATTTTTGAAGTGAATACACCAACTACTAAATATTTTGTGAATATTTCAAGCGTGTAAATGTTATCACTATTAATATCGAGCGAAAAACGGCAAAAAACCAGGTTTGTTGTATGAGAGCCCTTAAATATTTGTTTTCTGTTTTTTAGTATTTGTTGTTATAGCGGAAACAAAACTACTTCATCTGTGACAACGTTTTAGCTATCACGCTTCATGAGATACAGCCTGGTGCCAGACAGACGGATTTGCCCTTTGGGTACGGAACCCTAAAATGCTCTTTACTCAATATATCTTCTCAATTCTCCATCGCTCATACTAATAAATACCGAGTAAGATTGTTATCATCTCTGATGTACGATGTTCATGACTGGATGTTTAATTCTCTTTTGTATAGAAAATGGTGAAATAACTAGTCTTAATTGAAATAGACTTCGATATAAGCTACAAGCGGAAGTGATGTTTTCTAACGGCTGCACACAATAATTTGAGCTAAGATTACTAAAAAAACTTATTCATTGCTATCGATCAGATAAAGACTTTGAAACATTTTAAAATTATCCTCAGACCTATCAAGCCACTTCGAACCAAGTCAAGGAGCCCAAAGTCTGTGTCATTATTCAGTTCTGGAAACTGCAATGGCCGTTTCCGATCAATATAACTCATAAATCACGAGTTAGTTGCCTAGCTAACGTTATGAAAATTCCGTAACAGCCTACAGACAGTATTTCGTAACTGCGACGCGAACTTGAGTTTTTGTTCATAACTTACCTAAGTACCACGTATTGTTACCCTAGCTCTACTTTCGATACCATTTACAAAATTATGCAAGAAAACGACACTGATCTTAACGACAATAATTGTCTTTGGAATTATACTGAACTTGTGAGCTGCCCTGGCTTCGTTCGGTTGGCTGGAAAGGTTGATGCTTGACACATTGGATGGTTGATTTATCTTTTGTCGGACAGGTAACTTCATAATATGTTCTTAGGTACGACTCAAGAAAATCTGTAATTTTTTTTTTAAATATCAAGCTTGAGTCAGTTCAATGCTGTTGTGCTATGATAGCATAATTAATAAAGGTATATAGAGACTGCTGACGGGCTGTACTTAAGGACGGGTGTGATCTGGGTTATATCTCGAATCAAAATGCCTCATACATCAGTGCTTACCCACCGTCCACCTCCCGAGACCACCTGGGTGAACCGTGGAAAGTTTTTTTTTTACAACGGCTCTCCTCTCAGATAAAACTTGAAAAACCCTTATTTGATATTGGTGACGGTACACCTGAGAAATTTGGTGCTGGCCATCTATGGATGACAAATTGATAGTGTAACGTTTGATTCATAAAATATGTTCCTAAACCTATTTTATGTAATTAGCCATTCATCTCACTTTTCTTATTATTAATCACATGTGTTAATGTATAAATTATTTAGGTAATTTTGAAAAATAAAAGCTTATTTAACGCAATTTTGCTACAGTGTATCCCACGCTTTTTTATTATTTAGAAGTTGTAGTTGATAGAACATCATCATCATCATTTTTAATATTTATTTTCCTTCTTTTTTAGTTTTAAATTTCACTTTGGACTCTATTTCTTTAAATTTTACTAAAAGTCTCAATATCGAGGTTTTATGTCATATATTATAGATATCTTTTTTCAACTGTGAATGAAATATCTGTTACATTTTTGGTTCTGTGGCGCTTACCGAAAACGCTCAAAATATATAGCACTACTAAACTGAAGAGATTTCATAACCAGGTGGACCGTGGAAACTAAATATTTCCCAAGGAACACCCAGGTGGACAAAGGTGCGCCGTTGTAAAAAAAAACTTTCCACGGATCACCCTCTCAGGAGGTGGACGTTAGGAAAGAACTGTCATACATAAATGTGTGCGAAAACGCCAAATTTTCCGCTATTTTTCCTGAGTAGGTAGAGCTAGAGCACTATGCTGAACGCGCACAAGTCGTTGCGCACCGCAGAAACCTAATACAGTAAGAGAGGAATTAATCACTACGTACCTATAGGTACAGCATTTTCCTTGCCAGTAAAATTTTACGTTGCAAAGGGTTTCATAGTAAAGATGACTGCGTGGCGTTTGAACCGATTTTATTTATTTTACTTTGACGTAAGAGTGTTCAGCTCTAGAGATATCCAATATCTAATACTGGCACTTATTTATTCGTAGACAAGCACATAACCCATTCCAAAAGTCAACAACGCCCCTAGCAATAGCCTAACGGTCTTTGAAATATACCAGTGGAAAAATTTACATTTGCGTCATCCGTAATTTTATTTGCCAATGTAATTTACTCAAAGAATTCAGGAGCAGTACAAAGCCGGGTATTTTGAAGTGGATTAAAGTATTATCGTCAATAAGTTTGAGCGTTAGTAGTATTTCCGGCTGCTATTTTAGGAATACTCAGATTATTGTTAAGATACACAACAGGTTTGCGAAAGGTCACATAAATCACTTATATGACCACGCTCAGCTATCTATGTATTAAGTATTTTATCGCTAACTCGTAGAATTGGCGACATTAAATCAATTTACAATTTGTGTAACAAGTGTTAATTAATTATTCCTTATAATGATTCAAAGGAATTAAAAACCTGTTTGTAAAATTTGGCCTATCTATACCTAGGTGCTTACAATCTAAATGCTTAGATGTGATTAGGTAGTCGGGTTAAGTTTTCATTATTTAACATAGGTAATACGAGTATGTCTAAGTAAGAACTCTTTGTTAGACACATAATAACTCAGGTTTTTCTTTTGACAAAAATTAAATTAATTGTACGTTTTCGCAGGGTTTTCCACATTGCGTAGATTTGCAAAACTAGATTTCAGGCCAATAAATGACCATTTAAAACATGTCAGTCATACAAGGAAAGCTAGGCTAAGGATCGGAAGCGACTTCTAACGTGTAACTGCTAGAAGTTTTCGTTTTAGATTTTATTTTAAAAGTGTTATAAGTGATTTTTTTTCTCCTCTATCTATTTTACCCCCTTTGGTTGGTATAAGTGTTTATTCAAATAGTATGAAATTATTTATATTTTACCAATATAAGTACAATCAACGCCCCCATAACCCAGACCTAGTTAAAAGTAGGCAAACTTTCCTAAATATAAGTACTCAAGGGCTATTTATTATTCCGCAGACCGTTAGTCCTAATGTAAACGACCTTCTCAACAGATCAACAAAAAATGACAAATAGTATGAACAGCACGTAAATTTTTCCTTAATTCTATATCCTGGTTAGAAAAAAATTGTCAACGTTTCGCGGAATAATTCTAGTGTGAAGTGACCACGAATATGTTGTAGAATCAATATTGTGAGATTAAAGATGTTTTCGTATGTTTTATCGCAGCGAATACCTAAAATGTATTCAAATGACGATGATTCCGAATGAAATGCGTCCATTAAATAACCAATAGCCGCGTACCCACCTAGCGCACAGGCTCGCGCGGCAGCCTCGGTGTCCAGATCGCGAGCGATGGCTCCCGAGGCAGCCTGAGTAGTTTTGTTCAATTTACACGAGGCCGCCTCGCGAGGCAGGCTGAGCCATCATAAGTCCGCGAGTATTCGAAATGGACAGTCGTGTATTTTTAGCTGCAGCTATTTACCTAGCAGCTTATTGTTTAAAAAAACGAAAACAGTCACGTATCAAGAAAAAACCTAGACGCTTCTGGATTAGAAAAATTTATGAGCGTCTGCCCATGATATCAATATTATAGATAGAGACAAACACGGTAATAGACAAAACTTGAAGTAGATTTGCGCGCGAGCCAAAACATAACCGTTCCCACCTAACACACAGCGCTCACTGAGGCACCTTTGAGCGCGTCAAGTTTACCGACAACAGATGGCTCGGGGCCGAGCCGTGCTCAGCCGAGCTAACGCGCGCCCGAGGCAGCCCGAGGCACGTCCACACCAGCCGAGGCATTTGGCTCGCGAGGCTGCCGCGCGAGCCTGTGCGCTAGGTGGGTACGCGGCTAATTACAATTTAGTGAAGTCAAGAAACAAATACTAGTAGATTACATAGTACCTAGGTACGTTCTATTTTCCTGTCTATAGGACAGAGTTAGAGAGACCGACATATAAATATATCTATGATTGTCCATCACAAATCTTTAATTTGTACGGAATAAAAAATAGCCTATGATTACATATTCAAGCAAAATATTCGGTCGATCTGTTGCTTCGTAGCTGCGTGAAAGAGTAACAAAGAAACTGATAGTGCAACAAAACACTCTTTGGGATGACTGTATTATTTTTTTCACATGTCTAAGTCATCGGATATCCTACTAAAATTATAAACGCGAAAATTTGTGAGTTTGTGAGGATGGATGGATGCATGGATGTTGGTTACTCTTTCAAGCAAAAACTACTGAACGGATTGAAATGAAACTGCAATAATATAGCTTATATATCAGAATAACACATAGGCTATAAATTATAATGATATTGTGTAAATGTTCCATAATATAACGATAAGTGTTAAGTAGGAAGAAATGTGCAAGCTATTCTAGAGGGTATTGCGGCGTTTGGCCCCGCAAGCTGTTGGTCCCGCGGGGCGAATCGACCATGACTCTTTTTGAAGGCCCCCATTGGGCCCGCGGGGCGAAACGCCAATAACTATAAAAGAAGTGGTTGTTTGGGCCCACGTTGATAAAGATCAATTTCCCGTATCAGTATTACGCATTTCTTATGGTACAGCCACGCATAAAATTATATGACATAAAATAAAAATCCGACTACAAAAAATCAACAGATATGCAACGCTATAAAAAGATTTGTTTGTTTGTTTATGAGATTTTAATGTCCCATTGTTGGACAAAGGCTTCCTCTCGAGATTTCCAGTTTTGTCGGTCTTGTGTTGATTCCTGCCAATTTGGATCAAAGGTGTTCAGTTACAGACATGCCACACGGGCGGTGTCGCCGCGAAATCGCACCGCGGCGTCACCGCGGCGACCAGTGTTGCCGGTAGCGATTTAGACATTAGATCTAGAGTATTCGAGTATTCTATGAATATTTAGTGGGAAAAAAAGGTTTTGACGACAACCGTTCAATCTTAAAATGAAGATGAGAAAAATCCCTCGTACACGTTAGAAATCGGATCGTGTAATTTGTCACGACTAATGTCACAGTAACAGCTGTCCAAGTGACAGCTGTCAAACTTCAAAGTGATTTATCTCGGTCATTATCAATTCTAGACTACTGTTGTCTTCACAAAAGTGATAGAACTTGACGAGACCTACATTACTGTTGACAGCTGTCAAACTTAAAAGTGATTTATCTCGGTTATTATTGATTCTAGACCATTAATGTCTTCACAAAAGTGATAGATCTCAACCAGATCTACATTTCGGATGACAGCTGTCAAACTTAAAAGTAATTTATCTCTGTAATTATCGATTCTAGACTACTGCTGTCTTCACAAAAGTGACAAAGCTCAACAAGATCTACATTTAGGATGACAGCTGTCAAACTTAAAAGTGATTTATCTCTGTAATTATTGATTCTAGACTACTGCTCTCTTTACAAAAGTGATAGAGCTCATCGAGATCTACATTTCGGATGACAGCTGTCAAACTTCAACGTGATATATCTCGGTTATTATCGATTCTAGACTACTGCTGTCTTCACAAAAGTGACAAAGCTCAACAAGATCTACATTTAGGATGACAGCTGTCAAACCTAAAAGTGATTTATCTCTGTAATTATTGATTCTAGACTACTGCTCTCTTTACAAAAGTGATAGAGCTCATCGAGATCTATATTTCGGATGACAGCTGTCAAACTTCAACGTGATATATCTCGGTTATTATCGATTCTAGACTACGGCTGTCTTCACAAAAGTGATAGAACTTGACGAGATCTACATTTCGGATGACAGTTGTCAAACTTAAAAGTGATTTATCTCGGTTATTATTGATTCAACAATTGATTCAATTGATTTAAGTTTGACAATTGTCATCTGAAATGTAGATATCGTTAAGCTCTATCACTTTTGTGAAAACATCAATAGTCTAAAATTGACAGTTACAGAGATATACCTCTTTTAATTTTGACAGCTGTCATTTTTTATATGACAGGTAGCTGATGTTTTTAACTGACAGCTGTCATTTTATAATTTTTACAGCTGTCAAAGCAAAGTTCATGCAAACTGATTACTTTTGCACACAGAGCTTTTGCAGATAATAAGTAAAAGTAAAAAAATATATTAAAAGGAACTGGAAAAAAGTATCCTCTACATCCTTTTCCTAGTTCTAAGCTATCTCTTCACCAATTTCCAGCCAAATCGGTTCAGCTGTTCTTAAGTTATAAATTGTGTAACTAATACGACTTTCTTTTATAAATATAGATAGAAGATAAATGATTTTCAAAAAATTTTGTGAGATATAGTGTGACAGATTTACCATAAAAATCTATTTCTATCATGGCATCTGTGGGACACGGTTGGTAATCCCACAAACTTCTAAAGAGCCCCATGACAATTATATTTTTATTCTAGATAAAATTAAAAAGTATATTGTAGATAAAAAGACATGGAATGGTTCATTTGTTTGCTTCAAATGAAATATTTATGTTTACAAAACACGTGAAACCAATTTGGCACATTAGTTTCATGTAATGATCATTCAATCATCAATTACATCATTCAAACAAATGCATTTTTGTTCATACACTCCCATAGGACTCATAGAATGACGCCCTCAAAATAATGCAATTGTTTATTTTTTCCATTGACTACTTTTCTACTTAAATGTACAGATAAAAAAGTGAATCGCGGGGCGAATCGCCCAAGACTCTTTTTGAAGGTCCCCATTCGCCCCGCATTGTTTGGAGCGGGCCGAATGGGGACCTTCAAAAAGAGTCTTGGTCGATTCGCCCCGCGGGTCCAACAGCTTGCGGGGCGAAACGACGCAGGACTCATTCTAGAGTGCGCTTTAAGAAATGTCAAAAAAAAACAACTGTCGAATCGAACAACTGTCAAATCGTTCTTTTTTTATTTTCCACCTCCTTTATTAAGGGTGGTAACGTAGGGCCTCGGGTTTGAAAGACGCAAAGTGACTCTATTTTTTATGCCGGATAAATAAAGGGTTCCCATGGGATAGCACAAAAATCAAAATATCATGCGGGCGAAGCCGCGGGTATTATTTATTTATTTATTTGATAAATCACAATGATAGATAACTCGTTCATACATTGTCTTAAAACCTAGATTAGGTTTGTCTAGACAATCTAGTTCTCTTATAATAACAGTATATATTCTGTGCTACAAAATACATTTTCATGCATAAACAAATATATATACATATCAGTGCAGATAAACGTACAAAAAGATCATCAAATACATTTAAAAGATAACGAAGAACTAATTCGACATAGCAAACAACAAAAAAAAACTAGTATCAAATAAATGATTGGACCAACATAGTTTCTCCAACAGTAGGTAACAGGTAAGACGCTTCTTCCACAGTGAAAATATATTTTCGTATCGTCAACATGTATTTAAGGTTATCCTTATAGTTTTCAAACAAACAAAAAATACGTTATCTTGTTTAGAAAAACCCATCAAAGTTGTTTACTTTATTGAGATAATTATCTTGCTAAGGTATGTTGCGCAGTATATTCCCTGGGAATCCTTGATCCAGATTGGCGGGTAGTGGGAAATCCAAGTTGCGCGATTTAGTTTAAGTCTGTTTTCCTTCACAACCTTTCATAAAATCTACTCTATACGTAATAGCTAATGGTCAGTTATTATATGTATACGTAAATATTTGTCTTTTTGTGTTGTGTTAAGTATCTGTTATTTACATCATGATGTGAATTATTAATTTGCTTAGCGTTGTATTCACAGAAGAGAGAGAAGGATCTGCTGTTCTATGGTTGCATTGGTAACGTAACGTAACGCAGTTGCGTTTTTTTTAATTGCCTTAATTTTGCTATTAAACAGTATTTAGTATTACCGTAGCCTTTACTTACTTATTTTATTTATTGAATACTTTATTGTATAACTGTTTACATAAAGAGCACTAAAAGCTAAATAAAGTAGGTATTATATGCCAGTGAACCTTTAGAGAAGACACCTACTTATGGTAGATTTTTTTAATTTTCTTTTTTAACTGTTTGTCTTTGGTTTTATGTATTTTTTACAAATAAATGAAAACGCTTTCCTAATTGTGAAAAATATCCATTTTTTGCTATTTGTATTAATTTCAGCATGCTGCATCCCCTTGTCTACTAACCCGTAATTAAGTAGGTACGTAGGTACACTTTCTTTAAGAATTTTTATTTCATATATTTAATAAATAAACGTTGAAAGTTTTACGAATGCCGCTCTGCATTTACTACCTTAGTCTTTAGGCCAGCTTTCCTCTTAGCTATAACTGAAAAATATAGCACCTGTAAGACGGCAGGAGAAACTACATACCAGGAGCTATACTCGGCTATTACTTAGGTAGTTATTGGCAACATCGACCGCACACGTTATGGCAACCAGTGTGACCACATTTCAAATGACAGCTCTGAGCTACCGGCACAGTAATTACTTTAGGTGCGGCAGACAGCCTGGCTGCTCCGTTGCTCACATATTTTACCTCGCTCTTAAAGGTCCCCACTGACGATATCTCTAATGGATGACCACATTTTAAATGATGGCTCTGAGCTACCGGCACAGTAAAACTTCACGTGCGGCAGACAGCCTGGCTGCACCGCTGATCACATATTTTATCTCGTTCCTAAAGCTCCCCACTCACGAGACGTCCAAATGCCTCTACATTTTATACAATCCTTAACCGACTACCCTGAAGAATTAACAACTTAAAGTGGGCTGGGCACATATCTCGGAGAACTGATGAAGCCGCAAAGTTCTCAACTTCATGCACCGCAAGCGCAACGTATGTAAGTCGTCCAACTAGGTGGATACACGATCTCTAAGAATACGCTGCATGCAAGCTTTCTGATCTTATGGGGAATCTATAGGGGAGGCTTCCAGCAGAGCTCGTAGAGAGGGCTTGTTTCTATCCAGCTGTGGACGTCCCACGGCTAAAATTGCACAATCATCGGTTAAAGACAAAGGATACCAAAAACAGTGTAGATGAATCCACATAGTTATTACAATTTCAAGTATGCCAGTGAAGCCAATAAATTATTTTGTAGCCAAAACTTTAATTCGAGCACTAAGACTTGAAAAAGTCGTTATTTCGAGCGACAAAGTCGCTAAATTGGCCACACTGATGACAGCTATTTGTAGGTAGCTTCAGGCTATTACACTGCTTTTCCACCATGATGCGAGGATGATGACCTGTGCAACGTTTCGTAGCAGAGCTGTAAAGGTGTGGTGCTTGATTTTATTGTAGAATCTTTTTCTTACACCTTAGTTAGTTATCCACACAAGTACAAATAGGTTTAGGCAGGGGCGGACTAGTAGTCTGAGCCGCTCTAGGCCAGCTTATCTTGTCCCCCCCATTTCCGTCACAATTGCATTTAAAACGTTTTCAGCGATCAGGCGAATAAACTCTTCACATATGTTGAAGAAAGGTAGCTAGCATGTCCACTTCCTGGATTTCCATACCGTCCTAAGTGCTTAGCTAAAAGGGGATCAAATTCAGCAATAAGCTCCAACGACATCAAATAATTCCCATTGTGTAATGAGCCGATTTTTTCGTGTTTCCCTCTAAATGCTAATCCGCGTGACGCGAGCGCTTTACACACTCTATTTACTTTTTAATATGTTTTTTCCAATAATTAATTTCTTCATCGTACTGAATTGTTAATGTTTGGTCTATGCGACCTAAAGCGTTGCCTTTATTTGTCATTTGAAGAACGGATAATTTATGTGTCGGAGAATTTTCATGAGCTAATACTCTTTGATGCGCATTTTTCCTGTCACTAAAACCTTTATTTTTGTCAAATGAGCTCGTATCACCGTTAAAAAGAAGACACGGTCCACAAAAAACACACCCAATGCTCTTGAAGTATAGTAACCACTTCTTGAAACTTTTTTACCGTTCAAATGCTGGCGTTCGAACAAACATTTTGTCAATTTCCGCACTTTATATATATTTATAAATACGTTCACTCTTGCAAAAATCATTTTCCATAAATTGATTAGCTCCATGATTACATATGTAATCACGTGTAAATTCGTTAATAACCCATTTTGCAGGATCGTCGTCGACTCCATCCAACGACATTAATAAAACCTAAATTTTATTAATGTCGTTGACTCCATCAGCAGGATTCAGCACTGGTAGAGACGTAGAAATTTATTCTTTCACTTGACTCATTTTTGGGGTGTCTTCGCTGACAGATACTGATGGCGCATCGTTGGACTTAATACACATGGAAGTACTTGTTTCTGATCGGTTGTGCCGTCCTCAGAATTAGTGGATGTTTTTCTAAAAAAATCATGTAATTTTGCTGATTTTCTAATAACATCTTTTTGTTTATCATTCTTTTCCTTAGCCTGTTTACAATACTCAACTCCACTTTGTCTTATTTTTCCATCAATTGACAAAGACATGTTCAAAAAATATCCACTTAGGGGAACTAGGGGCATGACGGGGACGCTAAGGGAAAATTATAAAAAACTACATTAAAAATCAACATAATGTTTTCATTTATTTATGGCACTATAGTGACTTAATCAACTACTAATTGGTATAGTCTTTGGACGAAAATGTTATCACAAATTTCTAATAATAATATTTTTTTAAGTATACATAAAAACACCGTCTTGCCCCGTATGTGGGGTAAGATGGGGAATGATAAATGGGGCATGATGGGGTTAAGGGGCAAGATAGGATTCTCATTTATCTTCACAGAAAATGCATATGAGCACTTCTTCTAAGTTTTCATCATCCACCCCTGCGCATGCAGTATGTGCCCATCGCCCACAAAGCTGACATTGTACCCAATTTTCGGTAGATTTAAGGTAAGTGTGGTTTGTATCGTTACAATTAAGACAAACGCTATCTTCTTGGCCTGAAGTTGATGGCCTGGTCTTCTTCTGCAGTTTTAGGAATTTTTAGGAACACCATATTCTAAAGCTGCCTTTCTGTATCCTGATTCTCTACTCAAAACTTTGTCTATAGCTGCTTTTATGGACTGTTGTGACCATTCTCCTCTTTTTGTTTTTTTTGTAGTTCCTAACCATGTTTAATCAGAAAAAACAAAATAAACGATTTTTCAATATAAATATCTTTAAACAATCTGCGGAAACTATTGACAATAGAGCATTGTGTGGGGCATAATGTGGTACCCCGTTATGCCCCGTACGATTTACACCATCTTGCCCCAGTCACTGTTTTTTAAGAAAATAAAATTTCAAAAATACACGGTTAGAACCATTACACTTTTGAATTATGCCTATCCACTGTAAGGAAAACGTAATACAAATCAAAAATAAATCATCATTTCAATACTATTTCTTACCTGTTTCTGAAGTTGTTAAGAAACACAAAATATTATATCAAACATGCACGTTAACAAAAATTTGATTGTAATCAAAGAACGCACGCACTTTCGCCGACTGTCATGGCCGCACTGAGTATTGTTCCAAAGCGGCCTCTCATTGGCTAAACTGCCACCTCGCGATTGCGTTTAGTTTTGCTATGTGTGCGTGTCCCCGTCTTACCTCGCTACCCCATCATGCCCCTAGTTCCCCTAGGTGTTATCGCACTTAGAAAAATTTGCACTCATAAAGTCCTGAGCATATTTTTAAATGTCTCTTTGTTCACTATGGTGTATTGATTAAAGTTGTTGATTTATAAGTACACGTAAAATTACAATCAGAGGCACATGACCTCATACTCAGTTAAAAACTGACTGAGAAACAACATGGAGCATCGTTGACCATGCAGTAAAAACCCCTTTTGGTGGATTTTAAAGCAAGTACGTTTTATTTGAAAGACAATCCTTTCCATAAATATTTCATTTTCGGCTTTATTTCTAGTATACCTAAAGCTTAATTTATGATAACGTGTTTAGGTAAAGCAAATGTTAGGACACGTGCTGAAGAACAAGTGCGAGTTATACTGCCCTCTCAAAAATACAAAATATTGTAAAACCCTCATTAAATTCACAAAGTGAAAGATTTAAGGCAATTGTTAGCAACTCTTATTGTTATATGGCTCTCCAGTCGTAAATTATGATAACTTGAGTATTGTGCAACGAAGCACCCGAAACATTATAAAGCTTAATTTCTTGTGTTAAACTTAAACATACAGCAAAGTATTTCCGCACACGTGTCCCCAACTACAGCAATGAGCATCGAGCTAGAATGTGAACTCTGTAAAACTTGCCATAAAGAACATTTTTGCGTTTCAATATGTTGGAGTTAACAATCTTCACTGACCGCCCGCTGATAGGGTGACTAAATCAACTCCACTGTTTTTGTGGAATATTTTTCAAAGGATGGGATAGATGAAACAAATATATTTACAGTAATGTGACAGTTTTGTTAGTGTTCTTTTTATAATTCTATTATGGTAAACACATATGTTTTTGGCCGCCCCTAAAATCCGGCCGCTCTAGGCCCGGGCCTAGTCGGCCTTTAGGCAAATCCGGCACTGGGTTTAGGCAATATGGATATACGTATTATGCGTACAGCGTATCTATAATTTTCACTTTATCATAAATAAAAGCTTTTAAAAAATCCGTCGTCTACAGAAGCATTTGAAGGAGCTTGCGTAGTGCCAGCCAAAGATTCCTTGATGTGGAACTATTAACTATGCAGGCCAAGATTAAGAAGCGGAATTTAGGACGCATTGACACCTTTAAAATAACTATGGAAATGGGCGAGAAGCTATTAGGAAGCTAATCAAGCGTAATTTGAATTCCAGTTAGGTTTCACTTTTCACCATTGAAAGGTGACATTACTATTACTTACATCTAAATAGATAAATTATAACTATTTTTCGCAAAAAATGGGACCACCGGGAGTACCTTTTGAACAAAAAAATATTTTTAATAGGGTTTATAATTGGCGAAAATATCTATGAACATACACATACAAAAGATACGTAAAAATAAAACAGTAGGTACATCAAGAGTCTTTTAGATTATTTTGGGTCCTTTATGGTAATGTAGAGCAACTTCTACGCTTGTCTACTGATTACAACAACCTAAGCTTCATATGTTTATCCTTGTATTTTATGTAGGTTCTAAAAATATTTTAATATAACCGACGCAATTTTTTTTAAGTAAAGATCTATTTTACTTAAAAAAAATTGCGTCGGCAACTGCAGGAGTTACCTATAAATGGCTGAGTGGCGAGATCAAGAAATTTAATATATGAAAACTATATAATTATAATCGTTTTCGTGTAGTTCGCATACAGTTTTGTTAGGGGCATTATTCAAAAATGCATGGAGCTATACACAAACTACTTTAACTAACGTACGTACCTACATGTAATCCTATACATATACAAAGTGTTTGTCTACCGGTGTCGGAGCCTTAAGCGGTGACATATATGGCAAATTTTGAATAACTTTTACTGTGGGAACAACTCAAAAAACGCAAAAAAGCAGCTTTTCCATACTTTTTGTCGAAAGTCTTTAAAAAATCGTATGGAACAGCAGTTTTTTTTTACGTTTTCAGATTGGGTCTCATATAAAGTAAAAGTTGTTCAAAATTTGCCATATATGTCACCGCTTAAGACTCCGACACCGGTAGACAAACACATTGTATATACCACTCCGGACGAGTTTGGCCCCTATACGAGTACCATGTGACGGATAAAATAACTGATATAAGTTTGGAATTTCCCCAAGTCGTCTCTGCTGAAAACTTTTGTTTCCAACGTTGTTTTACCTCTGACATCGAAATCTCCAAATAAACCCAGGTCATTGACACGCCATTCATTTTGGGAAGTACGTTTGGGAAAAAGTGAAGCCTTAGTTCCAATGCAATTATTTTACGTAGTAAGTACTTATTGCGCATTCCATAGAGTCGTGATCTAATTCAATATTTTTTGCCATGTTAAAAAAATGAACCGTATTGTTGTCCGGTTGTAAGAAAAAACTTTATTTCCTTATTCTAATTTTATATAACAGGCGATATCGTCCCTCGCCACGGTAGGATTAACATAAAAAAATTGACGATTTTTACCACTAAGTAGGTTGTAGTACTCATAGCGTCGCTTGAGTAGGTTTTTCTTAGCAATCACCCAAGAAGCAACTTTCGGATAGACCGTGAGTGGGTTTATATTTGAGCGCTACCGTGGCTCGGATGGCACCGTAAATTGTAGACTTTGGCTATTTTAGCCGCTTAACCACCATGTCAGAGGCCTTAAGGCGGCTTTAAAAATATCTGACACCAACACTATGGCCAGTTGGCCTTTGTCAGTTTGTTTTCCACTACTTATTAAGTATCAAGTCGTGGTGGTCTAGTGGTAATGACATCCGCATTAAAATCGCAATGTCGTGGGTCCAAATCCTGGTCTCGTACCATTGAATTCCTTGGAATTTATGTACGGAATGTCACACCACGGGCTTTTCGGTGAAGGAAAACATCGTGAAGCAACCTGCATAAGTCTGTAGAAGAAATTCGATGGCGTATATGAATCCACCAACCCGCACTGGGCCAGCGTGGTGGATATGGCCCAACTACCCCTCGTGGGTAGGCCACCGTACTGCAGTGGACTATTAAAAAGGCTGGTACAGTACAGTACTTTTTAAGTAGGCCAAAGAAGTTCAAACAACTGTACTGGGCACGATCATTGTGACCAATAATTTTCTTTTAAATGTACTTACATAGTTCAGCAGTTCAGTTTTAATCAGATAAACAAGTAGGAAAGTTTGATTTGCTCTAAATGCTAAGTAAGGGAAATCACAACAACAATAACCGCCGATATAATTTCGCGGTTATTCATAAGAAATCAATTCGTTCTCGTTACATTTTGTTTCTTGTTGGTCAAGGTCTCTCTGTTAGTTTCAAGCTTGTTAAAATAATGCTGTCAACATAAAAATTGTCTAAATAGTAAAGTATCTCAATTCGTAAAATTGACAATACCTAACGCATTTAAGAATAATACATATGTACCTCATTACCTACTGGTTGCCCTGCTCTATTTTCAATAGAATTCAAAAAAGAAAGAGGTTCTCAATTCGTCTTCGTGTGTTGTTTTTTTTGTTCCAATTTTATCTGATTGCTTCATTATTTGTGGGCTGATCTACGAGTTTCTTTTTAATATCTACTAGCTGCCCGTCCCGGCTTCGCCCGCGTACTATTCGCTAAAGAAGACAAATAGTAATGATCACTATTTTTTTGGATATATACTCATAATGTATAGCCTATGTTCACCGAGGATAGTGTATATTTCCAACAGTGACATATTTTTTTAAATCGGTTCTGTAGTTTTGGAGCCTATTCGATGCAAACAAACAATCAAATCTTTCCTCTTTATAATATTGGTATAGATAATATTGATATGGTATATACTATCTATTAAGGAACTTTGCGAGATAATCCTATTAATCGTATAAATTCCGTTATTACGTTTTTATCAAAAAACAATCATTCCATCATAAACTGCATCAATCAATGTAGAGAGAAGGCTAAGTCTGTCTTGAAAAAAATAAAATACCCGACACTGCTAACTTTCCTACACGTCATTAAACTAATCAGTTGCCAGTGAGAGTGGCTAGTGGAATAAACCGATAGGTCTGTAGCCCTGTACTGCGAACCTGTAGATACTATGCAGGTACTAGAAGGTACTTTATACGTCCGTCACCACAGTGGAAGTTTTCGCGCGCCCTACTTCCCTGCACTCGTTTATCTCTTAACGCTTCGGTTACTAAGTAATCACCTAAGTACTCGTAAATATATACATACCTACGCACAGGATAGTATACGAGTACATATATGGGGTTATTTCTAATCAATTAGCATCCTATTATGGGCTTATTCTGTACATCAAAACTAACAACTTTTATTCTGTGACTTTTGTCAAAACTCAAAAAAAAATCAGCTGTTCCATACATTTGGTCACGGGCTCACAGGTGAACGATATTTTTTCTAAGGAACACCAATTTTTTTTGAGTTTTGACAAAAGTCGTAGTATAAAAGTTGTTAGTTTTGATGTACAGAATAAGCCCCTAGAAGGATGCTAATTGATTAGAAATAACCCTGTATACATATACATATACAGACTGTTGTTGCTTTGCATATTGCAGGGATTTGTAGATGTATACCTATACCCATTATGAACAAAAATCAAAGTTCGAAATGTTAGTACTTTCAACTCAGGGGTTAGTCCAGGTTTACACGTAAATTGAAATTACAGTTGTTTCCGTATGACTGACTCTATAACATTTTTTTACAGCGCCCCTGGCGGAAACGAGGAAGAACTAACCAAAATGTGTGGAGCCACACGCGAACGCGAAAGATTCAGTACCTAAACTACGCAAAACTTGGACTGAGGGCTCTGGTAATCATTTTCTGGGATCTTCGAAAATGGATATTTTTTTGGGAACAGCTGTATTTTTCCGCGGTTTCAGGATAATTGTGAGTAAACCTACTATGTATACTGGAACCTTTGGAAGTCTCTGCGCCCTGTAAATAAACTTTATGGTCTATACGTATAAAAGTAGGTATACTAGATAGTTAAGAGTCACGCGGCTTCACACGCTGTCGTACAAGTTAACAATTAAACTTTCGCTTTTTACGCTGACTTTACATGACGACGACATGACGATACAGGTGTTTTCAGGGTTATTTTAAATTGAGCATTAAGTCAGTCCCCTAAAACACTTGAATAGATTAATTGGATTATTATTATCAACCAAACATAAAAAGAATGCTATCTTCAAATAAATGAAAAAAGTAATACTTATAGCATATTACATTTAACTTATTATGATAATTATGTTAAAACACCATTGGTTTGTATGGGCGTTACACAAACAAAAAACAAAAACATTATCTTTCAACATAATATACCTAGAACTAAAATATTTAACGGGACTTGGGGTCCATCATCATCATCGTCATTAGCTTAATGCGCATACGCGCGTGGGTTGCGATACAAGTCCGCCCGTGGTTCTCGTAACACTGCTGGCTGGGCGTTCCGCTAGAGTGGTTCATCACTCTCAATGCACTAGATGGCGCTATAGTCAATACCCCGATATATTAAACAAGAATAGGCATGACGACTAAAACAATATATTGTTTAGTCAGATAGACTATCAAAAAATATTAGACGTGTATTTTTTCTTTTGTCTATTAAAAGTGCCATAGAAATGTATAGACTTCTGTATGAGAAGTGACGTCACGACCCCCACTCCCAAACTTTGACAAGGTTTATCTTTGTCATTCGTTGTTTGATTGACGAAAGAAAAAATAAGTGTCTAAATATGTTTTGATAATCTAACTATACTCTATAAAATTTAACTTGATCTCTGCGACAGTGACATATTGACATATTTAGAGTTGAGATAGTGGTGGAAAAAATCGATTTTCAAACAATGTTGTAATGAAATCGAATGAGTAGTTTAAGGTGAGAAATTGGATTTTATTTACTTATTATTATTTAAGATCAAGTATGTACACATGTAAATAATGTTATGAAATCAATTAAATACTTATAATAATGTAACGATAGTATTTATCGACGTTTTTCACTATTATCGATGCTAATGTAACATTTAATTGGGTTTAATTTAATTACACATGTAAAAAATGTTATGATATTAAAAATATACAATAAAATTAATGATAAATTAAGTTTTATTTAAAATATCGTTAGTATAAACTATCGATATTTTACATAAAACTTTATCTAAAACTCTGTGGTCACGATCATTCGTCGCCCATCACTAATCGGCATGCCCATAAAGTATGACATTGACAGGTACTGTCTGTACTATTAAAAAATTCAGGACTTCATAGGCGTGATTTTTCTGACAGCTGTCGCAGAGATCAAGTTAAATTTTATAGAGTATAACTAATTTTCCTACGCATACTCAAGTAATAGTTATATTTAATTTTAAGTACTTATTGAAATATGAACATAGTTGTAAGGTATTTTAGAAATTCTATTAAAAATAACCCTGTAGCCAAACGTAACTTAGTTGTAAAATTGCAAATAATTTACTTCAGTAGTTGCCTTTATTTACTGAATTTATTACTGATTCTTCAGTTTTTCAGAACACAATACAAATTGTAGTTTATTCTATACAATCTCAATAAACTGGAAATTGCTCACTGAATTACCTATTAAATCTATGTGTATATTTATGTTTACTTAGTTTCATTTCGACTGCCTCGGTGGCTCAGTGGTTAGTGAACCTGACTTCTGGATCAGAGAGGCGTGGGTTCGATCCCCACCCAGGGCAAGTATTTATGTGATGAACTACATAATTATACGAGTATACATAGACTTATTTATAAACTATTTCTTGTATAGCGTACCTGGAAATGTCACATCTGGGGAATTTCTCAGCAGTGGTGTCCATTCAGACGATTCTCTTCTGCCAAGCGAAACAGATTCTGAAGTCCTGCCACTTAAGAATACTTTTGTAATAGCTGCCAACACCATTTTGCAAACTTCACTAACTTTTACTAAAAAAAAATTTTAGCCACTAAATTTTACTAAAAAAATTTTAGCCGCTAACTTTTGCTAATTAATTTTTGGCCTTAACTATTAGATTTTTTTGTACCGAATCATGTGTTTTCATCAATGTATTTTACTATACTGTGAGATCCAGAAGGCTCATAAACAAAACAGCTGATAATTATTTAATTGGTTTATTTCTGTTTACTGATAAAATTACAATACAAAGTAGATATAATAGGACAATTGGGTCATTCTGCAAAATACTGACTCAAAGATAATGTGTAAGTATGTAGATACAATAAGTGGATACTCGGATACTCAAAAGGTAAAAGGGCTTGTAACAAGTGATGTACGAGTAAGTGTACATTTTTATATCATCTGTAAGTTTGCTAGTAGCCATGTCTATATTATTTTATTTTAACTCGACTAAATAGGTAGCTACCATAAGTAGTTGGGCATTTAGCTATCTGAAGTTTTTACGGTCGTTTTTGACATAAATGGCGCAACCGCCCGTGTATACTAAGCGCCACACAAATTGGCGGATGGGAAGTTATGCGCAGAACGCAGCGCAAAAGCCTAAATATAGGTATGCGCGGGAGCCAGAGAGATGAGACGTCGGGGCACACTCGCCCACCAACCACATGCCTCCCGCATGCTCCCTTCGCCCGTGCTCACCACTACGACACGCACATGCGCAGTAATTAGCGAATCACGGCGAAGTGTCATCTGCGGCTAACTTCTCATCCGTCGATTTGTGTGGCACTTAGTATACATAATTCGAATAGTTCGCATGAATCAATGTATCATCGATTTACCTATATTCATGATTTTTCAAATATAATATATTTTGAGAAACATTTTATTTTACAAGATTATAATTATTTAACTTGCAATATATTTATGTAACGATATATGTTACTAGTACAACTTATGAATGAACAAGAATAACCCACCGCTATGCTATGGCGATCAATTTCTTACGGAAAAATACCCACGCTTAGATAACGCATGTAAACAAATAAGTGAGTACTATTTAATTAGATAAGTAAACAGAGGTAATTACCGGCCGGCAACAAATATCTAGGTGCATACCAAAGTCTCTTGATTGCTCCTGCGAGACAAGTAAACTTTCTTATGGAAATTACTTTTGTTTGAGCCTACTAATTAAAATGTTAACACTTTGTGTTCAATGTAGAGAACGTGGCTAGATTTATTTTTTATTGTTTCCAAACAAAAAATTCTATCAAACAAACAAACAAATCATTTAAATTGACATAACATATGTGTTACAGCGATACTTGATCCATAGGCTCTGATCCATACGCTCCTGAACTAGTGTAAGACTGTGTCTCAGGAGCCAGTGACTTCTCCATACTATCATAAAAAAGCATGCCAAAATGTAAAAAGTAGTAGAAACTAATTTAGAAAAATAAAACGTATTCGTTTAAAAATATAATTTGAAAAAAAAAATAGTTCCGATATACGTATTATAATGGACGTGGATTTGTCATCAAAACAACGCAATTGGTGTTTTTAAACATGAGATATTATCTAATAATTACTAATAATAGTTCTATTAAGTTAGTTAGTATTATTCAGTTTGGTAATACAACGCAAAATACTATTTCAAGTATTATAACAGCGAATATAAGCATCTAATGAAACATCAAAATAAAATGTCCTTTAAGGCTCTGTTTAGTTATGTACTAGGTAGGTATTTCAAAATTATAAATTTGTTTTTCTTTATGTTCACGATTTCTGAGCTATCAAAGTTGTAGTACTTAAATCTTTTCTAAACCTAATCTACCTACTGGAACCTGTAAATATTTAAATCTAGGTTATTCCAATTTTCCATTTAGCCTATTTGCAAATCCCACGATTTGTAGATCAAACACAATTTGCAAGTGGAATAAAACGCAGACAACCCAATGCTTTGCAGTTCTTAAATGCTTCTCGAACATGAAGGTGTTATTTTTCTTTGCTCTTTGCTTTACTTTGAGCTATGCTAAAGTGTACCTTGATGCGAAGATGGTGGCGGATATTGTGAGAGCGATGGGTAGACCATCTACTGTGGTTTCGTGGCTATGCTGGCCCTTTAGTAAGGATATATCTACTACTAATTAAGATAATTTAGATAAGTCTTTCTGTCTTCATTATCTCATCAATATTGAATTTATCAGCCTAAGTATGTCCACTGCTGCCTCCATAAACCTCCAAAATATATTTCAAACAGGACTGGCTGAAAGCGCATTGCTTCCAGCATATTCCCACGGTTCAGGTTCATGATTCTCTTTATGTCTACCCCACGCAACGCCATTCCCAATAATTATTTGCCAAAAATGGTATGATATGACCAACTTCAACCTTATACATAATTCGCGAATAGTTCGCACGGATCGATGTAGCATTTTTTACATTATTATCGATTTATCAAAAATGACTCAGCTGATTTCAATAAAATTTAAACGGGACCAATTTCGAAGTATACTCTTTCCAATAATTATTGAAATCGGACTACTATGTAAAAAGTTATGCGTGGTTATACCTACATAAAAAAATATACGCGTCGAATTGAATACCTCCTCCGTTTCTTCGATTAAAAAGGGGAAAAATTCAAATGTATGTAGAGAATTAAGCCGGAAACATACTATTGGACGCGGCTGACGGACGCGACTGACAGCCGCGACTTAGCAATGTCCACGGTCTTAAAACATCCGGTGTGCCAGATCGCTCTCGGACGTCCGAACGCTCAAGGTCGTCCGAAGGTGATGTCCGCGACTTATGTCCGATAGTGTGCACGGCTCAGTGTACTTTCATAGTGTAGGTCGCGGCTGTCAGTCGCGTCCGTAAGCCGCGTCCGATAGTATATTTCGAGCTATAGAGAATACATCATTTAGGTAGGTATTTTTTTGCTTTCAGATAAAAAGGTCCAATTATATTCCGAGCTTGCTGGGGAAAATTTGGAGCAACCTATAATGATGCAGTTTGTTAGCAATCAGACGACGAGGTTCTACAGCCGGGAGCAAAATGTGGTGTTTCTTGCTGATCTTTCCTGTGCAAACGTTATCAAATATTTGAACGATGTGAGTTTCAACTAATCTAATGTAAACTTCTTAATTTTATGTAATTGTTGGATGGTTTTGTATTGTGCTCTTCAAGTCCTTGCTTAATACAAGTTAGGTACCTATATACTTAATCTACAAAATTTTCCAGATTCCATGTCATGTAAGTACCTTCATGAGAACAAAATTAAGCGACATAGGCGATCATAATAATTAACATTATCTTACGGAGAAAAGTATACCCTTCCCTATGACCCTAAGTTTAAGATTTTATTGATGCACTGGTCATTAAGTCTCCTAAATCCTATATAGTTTATCAGATTACTTAGATGTAAATTACTTAAATTGTAGAGTAGCGCCAGAACTCTCTTCCGCACCCCGTTTCGTTGGATTCTCATCGACAACATGGCAAGAAGAAACATGAATGGCAAAACCATACCTGAAGCCATAGATCATCTGGACATATTCCCTGACGCTGAAGTGAGTTTGGCTCGTCGGATGAACAATGACTCTTTTGATATACATTTGAGTAAGTAGGTCTCAAAGTGAATTCAATTATACCTACTTAAAATGTATCTAAGTAGTAGGTACCTATAATGCCTTCGATATTCTTCTGTTCATTTTTGCAGCTTTAGGAGGGAAGTTATAATTTAGACTAAATTGCTGCATATAACATACTACAATATAAATTAATTGAGCCAAATAAACATTGCAGAACTGGAAGAGGAGTTGAGTAGGTTGCGCTGGGATATTGTGGAGTTGTCTGAAGTCCGTAGAGAGGGCGAGGATACGATAACCCTGAAATCCGGCAACATACTTTACTACTGGGAAGGTGACCAACGGTCCCAAGGTGTTGTCGGCTTTCTCGTTCACAGGTCATTATTACCATCGAAGGCGTGTCGAGCAGGGTAATGTACCTAATATCCAAACGATATTCGCTGAAGGTCATTCAGGTATATTTACCGACCTCGTCACACCCAGATGATGAAGTGGAGGCTATGTATGAGGACGTAAGTCGGGTCGTACATACGTCTGAGACCATGGTAACGTGGCAATGCTGCCAGCAGTGCCAGCGCAGCATGCTGGGCACGCTGCCAACTGGCACTGGGCTTGAGCATTTGGATTTGAGTAAAGGTGAAGACCTTCAAGGGTCTGTAGAAGATGCAATTGCATTTATTTTTTCAAAAATTGTTTTTGACTGTTTTCTTGTATTGCAGTCTACAAAATAAGTTCAGGAAGCCCCTGGAAGATAGAATTTTACGGGCATTGGGATATCAAGAAAGGTTTCCAGAAATCTTTAAAAAGTAACGAAGCTACGGTTCTAAGAAGACTGGACTTGGACGGGTTTGAGATTAAAATCTCTTATGTCCTCACTGATAATGACAGCATCAACCATTTGACCGATGAAGTGTAAGATTTTGATGTTTTAAATATTTTGATTTTATTACATAGATTAGATAGACCTTAACTACGAGTATTGTATTTAAAGGAAAATGAAAGAGCAATCACATAGTGGACCAATTTTGATAATTCTTTTTTTATTGGAAAGAGTATACTTCAAAATTGGTCCCTAACTTTATCGAAATTAGCTAAGCCATTTTTTATAAATCAACAATGTATGTTTAGAGCTTAACCACGAGTATTGTATTTAAAGGGAAATGAGAGAGCAATTATATTTTTGACCAACGTAACGGAGGAGGTACTCAAGTCGACTCGTATATTTCTTTTTTATGGTTCCGTACCTAAGAAGGAAAAAACGGAATCCTTATAGGATAACTTTGTTGTCCGTCTGTTCGTATGTCAATAAGGTACTAACGCATAACTTTTCGTATGTCAATAGGAAATGTAGACTCTTTATCTCGTATATCTATGGTATCTTGCAGTTGTTTAAAAGAAAAACTTCTCAGTTATCGTATAAAAAAGATAGAGCCGTTTATGTCGTAAAAAACCGCATTTTTCGACATTCACAAAAACCAAAACCTACAGGGTTCTTCCCGTTGACATAGAAATGTGAAATTGTCTCAGATTACACATATAGGAATAAATCTGAAAAACGTACATTTTTATTTAAATCACAAAAAATAGGGCCTAGATTCATACAATATGGGTTAAAAATTCAAAGTGAGTAAATCGTATCATGTAAGGTACCTATCATAATATATAAAAACTTCATTAGTACATGCTAAAACAGGTTTTTAATTGTTTTAACAATGTGTAATTTACTATGTATGACGAGAAGAGTGAAAAAATTATTGTTTTGTCGATGATTTTAACAACTTATTTCCATATTTTGTGAAATTTACTGGATTTGTAAGGAACCCTCGATGTGCGAGGCTGACTCGCACCTGTCCGGGTTTTTTTATGTATAACCAAACCACGCATAACTTTTTACAGAGTGGTACGATTTTGATAGTTCTTTTTTATTGGAAAGGTTACACTGTAAAATTAGTCCCATTTAAATTTGTCAAAATCGGCTGAGCCATTTTTGATAAATCAACAATAATGTGAAAATTGCTACATCGATCCGTGCCATTCATTCGCGAATTCTGTACACGGTTGAAGTTGGTTATGCCATTTTTGCGAAAATTAATTATACAGAATTTACTTCAACGTTCTATACATAATGCTTATTAATGTGTCATCCATATAAAATGCATTAAGCCTTGAAGCATGACATGTGAAAATGATTTCCATGCACCCAGTAGTAAAACTTACGCACTATTGTACTTACCTACGTATCATGTGGCACATAAGTAATTTTCCTGTAAAACATTTACAAAACTTTCCTGTCTAACCTAGCCTTTGATCTTTAAGCTACTTCAGGTATTTCCTAAGTATACGTCATGCCTATTTGTCCCACAGTCTTTATTCTTCGTTCATCTGTTTCTTACGTCATAATTATATGTGCATTATAAGTGAAATGTTGCACCATTTCTAGGACAGCGACCTTCAAGATGTAATAGGGCCTATTCTGTGTTCTAGGAATGATCACATTGACACAATCACGAAGGTGAATTTTCCTACGACCAACCATTTGCTGGACTTCCTCAATGCAGGCCGGAAATTCTACTTCGCTAACACGTGGGGGTACAAAGTCAATGGATCTTGGAACGGTATGACTGGGTATTTAGTGAGGGAAGAAGTGGAGATAGGAGGTAAGTTTAATAAATATAACACGTAGTACCTATTGTCTATCTGTGGTACCTACAGCTTATTATTGGACTGCCTCACTGGCCCAGTAGTTAGTGACCCTGACTCCTGTGGGTCAAAGAGGCGTACGTGGGTTCGATTCCCACCCAAGGCAAGCTCACTTTCTGGATGTTATTATCTATATAAGGTACACCTATGTATTTAAAAAAATAGCATATGTGGTATATCAGCCTCTGGAAACCACATCACAAGGTTTGCTTAGTTTGGGGTCAGAGACCGTGTGTAAGATGTACCCTGATCAACCCTGATATTTATTTGTTTATATTTAGGTATTTCTTAATGGATGTGTTAGACAATTAGAGTTATTAATTAGAGTTTGTACTCTGCGTCTAGAGAACAAAGTCGTCCCTTGTGTCAACGAAGGGTTTAGCCGCTGTAATAACGTTCCAATTTAACTCCTTCCAACCAAATTCCCTATGGACTTTCGTACGACATTGTAAAATACAATGATTGCTTCATCATCATCTATAGCGTTCTCACAGCTGGGATATATCTACCTCGTAGGAACTGTGCCCTTGGCTCTGGACCAGTCGTGTTTAGATTTGTCTAAAAAGGTTTAAAGGTAATACCTATTACACCTCTACACTACACTCGTTTTGTACAGCACTGTGTATATTGCCTAATACCTATATAGAAATAATCCATATGTAAATGTATTTTTGCAAAAAGTCCCTTGATGTACTTACTTAAATTTTATTCATGTACTTAGTCCAAGTTTGCCTACATCATTTAATGATATGGTTTTAATACCTGCTTTAAACATATTTTGATTAGGTAGGTACCTACTTGTATTTACCTGCTTTTTACAAAGTCACGTGTTAGACACGAGAACGGGGAGATCCCAAAGAGAAGGAAAATGTTTCTAAAGATGCAAGTGCTTGCTTTATCCTTTCTCTTTGTATTCCAAGCCGTTTAAGTTTTACAGTGCAGGCAAATTTATTGACACACAATTTCCATATTTACTTTTTACATATACTCGTATGTATTGTAGGTACCATGAACGACGGATAAATGAGGTACCTAGCAGCAGAACATAAACATTTATTCAGAGGAATTTAGAACCCCGTCCTGGAAAAAATACTGTCAATGAGACCAACCTTTACTTTCCTTTATAGGATCACCAATGTTCTTCACCTCCGAAAGAATATCAATAGTAGATTACATCGCAAGTCCAACCCCTACAAGATCGAAGTTCGTGTTCCAACAGCCCAAACTTTCTTACGAGAACAATCTGTTCTTATTGTCATTCCGCTGGACTGTATGGTACAGTACCGTAGGACTGATCTTCTTGATATTTTTGGTGCTTCTCATTGTCGCGTTTTGGGAATGGAAGAAGCCCGGACCCGATAAAGAACTGGTAAGTAAGAAGGGATAAATAATAAATCCCTAACCCCTAGATTTAACTTGAATATAGTTTATTTCCTTTCTGCGGACGTTGTGCATACAGTAAGAGCGTGCAAAAGTCTGCGCTCAAAAAACATAGGAGTGATTTTATAAATTACCCAATTATTGTACAACAATATAAAAATGGCCAAGTCGATGGAGCAATCCGACTACGGGCTTTCCAGGTGCGATAGAATTATGAAGGACCAGGAACAAGAGAGAAGAGAGAGGTGCTCGCTCTTTTCTTGCTAATTTTTCGTCAAAAATGGCACTACCGAGCACTACCGACTTCCTCCGTGTACAGAATTCGAATAATTTGCACGAATCGATGATAAAATTTAAATGGACCGCTTCGGGAGTAAACCCTTTTGAAATATTTTTTTATTTTAAACGGTTCACGATTGCCATAAATATCGATGAACATGTATAAAAAATACATACAAACGAACATAGTGCCTCCTTTTTGGAAGTCAGTAAAAATGTACATAATTCTGTGTATTTTAGAAAGAAGTGGATGCCGGTATTTTGAGAGCAAGCGTGGGAGAAATTGTCATTCTGATTTTTGGTGCTGCTTGCCAGCAAGGAAGCCCAGTAGAGCTAAAAGGTACACATTTTATTGTAAATCTAATAAGCACTTAATGCCGTTTATTTGTTAACTATAACCTTTCTATAGCAACTAACAACTCGGTCGTACGAAATTGTTAAACAGAATTATGAGGAAAAACACAGTATTTTTTCATTGCATTTTTAGCGCTTGGAAAACCAAACGATGCATTTGATGCTTTGTTAATATTAATTACGACTAAAGAGTTGATATTTCCAGGTTCTTTAGGGAGGGTGGTAATGCTTATACTGTTCTTGGCGTTAATGTTTCTGTACACGTCATATGCTGCAAATATCGTTGCTCTACTGCAGTCTAGTTCTTCGCAAATAAGAACTTTGGACGACCTCTTGCACTCTCGGATCATGTTTGGAGTTCATGATACGGTCTTCAATAGGTATTATTTTTCGGTAAGCTCAATTTTTTTTGTTATATCGTAAGTTGTAGTTTGGCCTAGACAGCTTCGTGTTAATTAGTTTAAAAAATCCTTGTGTCTGTTATTAGGTCGCTTATGTTAGCTTATTTCTTAACTTACCTATAGGTAGGTATAGGTAACCTAGGTATCAATAGGTTTTAGATCCTGTGTTTTGTTTATTAGACTGCAACAGAACCCGTGAGAAAAGCTATCTATGAAAAGAAAGTGGCGCCCCCCGGGGTTCCGCCTCGTTTCATGTCTATGGAAGATGGTGTCAAGAAGATGCGAAAGGTTGGAAAGTTAGTCATAAGATAATCCCATACATGTACTACGCTCTCATAAGAAAAAAAAATTCTTGAGGCAAATATTGATCGAGTGAGAGTAGGAGCGAACAATGAAAATCTTGAGTTACCGTGAACGGAATATCACAGTTCTATTCTAAAAGTAAGTCTCTGAACTCCTGGAGCTCTATTTTTGGACTCTTCTTAAGGATTACAAACTGTTATGCTAATCCCAAGTCTTTAGGTACTTGGGATTAGCATAACAGTTCAGCTTGTTCAGCGTACGGAAACTACAAAAACAGACAAAATCGTGTGAACTAATTCATTCGACGGTTATTCTATATACCCATGGCCATAGTTAGTGGAGGTCACCTACGAGCTGTACCCACCCTAGAAACGACGTTGTCTACGCTAGAGAACTTTTTTACTGTACCAGCCTTTTTAATAGTTCATTGCAGGACGTAGGCCTACCCACGAAGGGTGATTGGGTCACATCCACGCGACGCTGGCTCCATGCAGTTTGGTGGATTCACATACGCCATCGAATTTCTTCTACGAACATATGCAGGTTTTCTCAAGATGTTTTCCTTCACCGAAAAGCCAGTGGTGTGAAAATCCGTTCATAAACTACAAAGAACCCACGACCTCACGATCGTTAGGCGGGTGTCACTGGACCACCACGGCTTTCATTCAGAAAACAAGTCCATAAATTCTATTTTTCTGGGGTCGCCAGTAGGCAGCTGCCTTCCTAGACAAAGTCTCTAGCTACCTCATTGGCTCTAACATATTTGCAGGGTCTCTTCGCGTTTCATATGGAGACTGGTGTGGGGTACAAGTTCGTGGGGAAATACTTTCAAGAGGGAGAGAAGTGCGGCCTCAAGGAGATCCAGTATCTGCAGGTCATCGATCCCTGGTTGGCTGTTAGAAAGAACACGCCTTATAAGGAAATGTTCAAAATTGGGTTCGTATACATATACATGTATTGTGTTGTTTTGAGAAGTGCATGGACTGTCTCGCGTATACATACCTACCTACTCGTCATAATGTACAACATTAACAGGAGCCAACCCTGTTATTGCGAAAATAAAAAAAATCTATGGATCATCTGATTTTTATTTTTGCGATTTCGGGTTTGGCCTTGTAGTAGAAGTTGTTCATAATAAATGGGTACCTGAAATCCCTGCAGTAAAAGTTAGTTGAGATAAGTACAATGATATCCCAGAAAACTTCCTACGTTTTCGATTATAATTATTTATTTGAATGTGTTGAATGTTAAAATAATCTACTTGGTTTCACAGTAAGCACATAAATTTTTAATGAACATCTTGACTGAAAAAAGACAGACATTTTACTTGGAAAATAATTTATAGCCAAGGGCCATTTTTTTACTCCAATCCCGAGGCCTCCAGTCCTCTAAAAACAGTCCTGTCTATATCTAAATATTATTTTTGTTTCAGAATGAAACGCATTCAAGAGCACGGTCTTCAAAGCCGAGAGAATCGACTGTTATACGAAAAGAGCCCAAAATGCTCTGGAAGAGAGTCCAATTTCGTGTCAGTGAGCATGGTAGACTGCTATCCAGCTCTTCTGGCGCTGTCCTACGGCTCTATCATAGCTTTGATTTTCTTAGCGATAGAGAATATCGTGCATAGAAGGCATATTTTTAAGCATAAACTCAAGCTTTTGCATTTGAATAGATATCAACATAATATATGAATAGTTTTCAACATAAATAGATGTTGAAAACTTTGAAGGTTCAGATTTGATTATTAGTTGGTGTGAATTATTAAAGTATCAAAACTTCATATACTAGTTTTTGTATGTACTTAGGAAACATCTACCTACCTCTTTATTTGGTTATCTATAGACTCAATACATACACGCCTACATTGCATGTATAAACATAACACGGGTACGGCACAGATGATCATTTGAACAGATCAATTTAGGTTAATTTCCAGAATAAGTACCTAGTTAGATATCGATCCTAACCGAATCAGAGTCGACATCCAACATTGATAGAGATATCTGACAATGTGCCGATACTGCCGATGTACCTACCTACAGTTGACTGGTTGGATTCGACCACCGCGGTTGGCTGTAAGGCTGTAACCAAGTCGGAATATGTACTTAGGAGGAATTGAACTTCATCATGATCAGTTTTTTTCGGCCCACTGCAGGGCATGAGCCTCCCCCTTACCCCGCAGGTTAATCCTGTCCTGTGCTAGTCTCATCCAGGTGTTACTGCAAAACTTTTGGGTGTCATGACGCCACTGTTGTATGGGTCTACCAGGACTGCGCTATGGTGGCTATCCCGGTGGCTCACGTGGCCACCATTGAACAAATTACCGTGTGTGCCCAGCTTTAGACTATGGTCTGAAGAACTTTAGATGTAGCATATTATTATGTTGCCTTGATGAAATGTACGGAATGTACCTAAGCAATTAGGTCCCAGGCCATTTAGGTATATTTTCTCTTCGAGTACACGTACATATACCCATAATGAAGAAAATTACAGGCAAATTACTGAGGTTGTAAGTATAACATCATGTACATATGCGACTTAAAGCTAAGTAGGTACCTACCTATTGTATTTTAATTGCTCACTGATTTTAGTATGGAGTAGGTATCCATAGTGTGATGAGTAAATATGTACCTGACTACTTAAATAAATAGTTTCCTATATGATCTCAGACACTGATTAAAATAAATAGCTAGCAGTTAGTTTGTTTTTAAACCACATTGCTAACATCCGCAGTAGATAGCTGCAGTTGCTCCTATTTGCCAGCCAGGCAGTCTGTCCGTATTATAGATATACAAAGTTATCTGCAAAAATGTCCAATTTAATGAACTAGATTTTCTTTCTAGAAATTGCGACGGTGGTTCCTCATTTCAATTCTAGAGATAAAGTGGTCGTACTACGTTCATAAGCTTGCCGTTATCTTACTTGTGAAACCGGTAACTTGATAGTTGGGTAAGAAGATAAATAAATTACGGGAATCGATTACTGCACACCTAATCGATAATTACTTCAATGGAATGGCTTATGTTTCACTAGAGTTAAGCCAAGCTGTCCTAGAAAAATAAAAAGGTATAGAGCCAGTCAAACTTAGATAAAACCCTGTTAAGGAGTGTTAACCCTGCTAAACATATAAATTTGCTACTGTGCAACGACTCGCTTCGTGTTCAGACGCCATTAAGTTCGCCTCATAGCTTAGCTATGTGGAAAATTTTACAAAAAGTTTTCATAAAAATTTGGTTTATACCCACTGTGGTTCAGTACCTACCCATCGGTACAAAGCCAGTTGAAATGGGAGTCAGCATGGTAGGTAGGTACCTACAAAGCATGGATGACTGATGACCGAAGGGGTCGAAGAGTTCTCGAGTGGAGACCACGTACATATACCTACCGGCAAGTGTAGTGCGTATGAAGCTAGATTGACGAACTCATTGAGACCGCAGGACCACGGAGGAAGCAACCCGCTACCAACAGGTCTAATTAGAAATTGATAGGGGAGGCATATGTCCAGCAGTAAACGTCCTATCGCTGAAACAGACGAACGAACGGCAGTTCAGTAATTTTGAAGTAACTTCGAAAATTGATTTAAGCATATGTGTAGCGCCTACAAAAATCTAATAGCAAATTTCCCTACTTTTATGTTAAAAAATTGTACACATAACTGTCTATCACAGACTTCTAATAAAAAAGAATTAAAAGTCTGTGGTACCATGTTTAGGTGGGTAGGTTCTAGATCTTATCTATAGGATCAATGAAGTCGGTATTCTGTGATTTTACATTCTTTTAAGTATCGCATGCTGAATGATAAGATAATGACAAAATGATTCAATTATTGATAACAGTGATAAGTAAAAATCAACAGTCTAATTAATATCCGAATCGGGAAACAGCGCGGCGCAATGGATTGGAAAATTGTTTTGTTTGTGTTGTGCGTTGTGGGAAAAAGTGCAGGTACCATAATCCTATAATACCTAGTTTGCTCACAATTTCACCTTTTCACTATAATAGGCCATTTTGAGTGTTAAATACTAATAGTACTAGACATTTGGTTTTTGTTGCTGTTCTTTGTCTGTATATAATTTTAGCGACACTCAACTGATTTCGAGTGTTTTTTTTTTAAACTGAACTGATCATTATTATTATATTATACTACGGGCCTAATAGCGCACTAAAATTACGAGATAAATAAATACTTCCTCATCGAGGTATTATATATCTCGTAATTTTAGTGCGCGATTAGTCCCGTGGTATATAATAATAATCTGAAGTTCAGATTCTGAACTGATCAGTTTCCACAATAAAGATTATAGGGAAGTCTATCATTTACTGTTAGAGATGATTTAGGTATCATAGTAATTTTGTTTTTATAGAGAGAGAGTCATAAAATAAGAAAATCGAAAAAACTAGGTAGTTTTCAGAAAAGTTGCAAATCATAGATCTATATGTATGACATTAGGCGCAATTTTAAAGGCGCCATCGTAAATTTAATAGCAACGTAAAATAGTGTTCTCTCTATCAAATGCATGTAGTGAAAAAGAAACAGGGCTACTCTAAATTGCTATTATAATTCCGATGGCGCCTCTAAAATTGGGCCTAATATAACCTGTAAAAAAATCCATGTTAAGCTCCATGTTTTCCTGTGAATAATTTTCAGGGCATCAGCTGCGGTGCTACGCGTGTAGTTTTTCCTCATCTGACTCCGACCAATCGTGCCTCACCATCACAGAGACTACAAACACTGTGGAATGCCCCTATACATATTGCACAATATTTAGACAAGAGTTTTTGGTAAGTTGCATTAAAACCTCATTTTTGAAACTAAGTATACTTAGGCCGAATCAAACAACTTGGCCATTTTACTAATTTTGTTACGTTGACAACACTGCTCTTTCATTGCTAGTACAACTAAAAGTGTTTGATACTTGGTAGACACCAACTTGATTTTCATCAGTACTTGCGTCTACCAAGTATAGTCGGTACCTTGGCTGCTGATTAAAATATTTTTGTTAGTTCACCGTATCGCCATGCACGACGGTTTTCTTTTTGCAAATACTCTACCTCAAATAAAAGTAAAATTTTATAGAAATCGGCGGAGTCATTTTTGATAAATCAACAATAACATTATGACATTTTATTGCGTCGATGATTTTACAGCTGTCTTATTCATATCTGGTTATACAGCATACGCGAGAGTGAGTGTAACAAAAAAACGCAATGTCTGTCGCATACGGCAAAATCACCAGTTGGAATGTCAAAATGGTTAAAAAATTGGTTAAACTTGGTCTTTTTTCTTATTCAGAAATTTGAACCCTCTAGTTCCAGTAAGAAGGTTCAAACCTCTAATCATTTTGCCCTTCTACTTTTTACATTTTTGAATTTGGACAGCCGAGATTGCTCAATGCTAGTTCACCTGCTATAGTGAAAAACCTTCGAAATTACGTAAGTTCGGGTGTATGTGCATCTTTTTCTAACACCTTTTAAATTTCATATTTAAAATGGGACAAAGTGATGTATATCTCTTGCTATTTTAGTACTGTTTCTATTACTGTTCTTATTCTATGATGATACATCGATCCGAGCGAATTATTCGAATTTTGAATTCGGTTAAAGTCGGTTATGCCGTTTTAACTTTTTTTGGCAAAATTTAAATTATTATTTTTAATATGTTCCTCCTTTGGTAGGATCCAACTGGAGTAGTAGCCAGTTTCAACCGAGGATGTGAATCGGAGCCTGACTACCTGAACCATGAGATCACGGACTCTACCTACAGAACTTTTTACCGTGCTTGCACTAGTGACCTTTGTAACATTGGTAAGTAAGAAGATCATAATACCTATAGGCCGAATCAAGGCTCCATCAAACACACAGGCGGTACGAGCGGTATAGCAGACGGGCGGGCATCTGTATTGTACTGGTTATATAAGAAGGGCTCACACAGGTCCGGTCGCGGTACTGCCGTACCGCCCTTTACCGCTCGTACCGCTCTACCGCTCGTACCGCCTGTGTTTGATGGAGCCTTCGCAAGTCGGCGGATTTGAAGTTAGGTAGGTACAAGCTGCGCAATATCCAATAACGCGCAATTTTTTTTTGTGAGTCAGGATTGGATACTACGCAGCTTGTAGCTAACGTCATATCCGCCTACTTGTATGATTCGTACCTATGCTTAGTACTTACTGCTGCATTTATTTTGCAGTAACTGCTACTTAGCTGTTTAGTTACGTAAGTCGATATACTAGGAATATATCTAGCATATCTCGGTCTCGTACCATTCAGCCTAGCATACGCACCACGATATAATTTATTTTTATCGACGTGTCATAAATAATTATAAAAGTAAAAAAAAAAACGTCTAGCCATTGACACGAAATGATGATGATGATCGACGTGTCAGAACGAGACAGAGTTTTGGTAAAGTATTATACCTAAGTACCTATCTGTCACTTTTTCACACGTCGATAAAAATTATGTCGTGGTGCGTATGCTAAGCTAGCAGGGCGTGACGGGCGTAATTTACACAGCAGCTGGCATGAGTGGTCGGTGCCCACCTTAGAAAGCCTGAACTTGATACCGCTACTTGTTTTTTTTTTTAGAGTGTGTAAGAATAAGCATCCTCCCAAAGAGAACATCTCTGGCTATGTCAATGTTGATCATAATGAGTATATACCTACTACACATAATTATACGAGTACCTACCTTTATATTCCTGCTCTTTGCAAAGTAGGTAACACTGTAATCCGTACAGGATTTTCATCATCGAATCACATAAAGTACTTAGTAGGGTAGTAGTAGTAGTTAGGTACAGTGCCCACGTGAGTAGGTAGGTAATTCAATATTCATTCTTATGACTTTAAGGTAACGGAGTGCAGTCAATAGTTGGAGGAGCCTTGTCACCGTATCCACAATATGACGGTGAAAATATACTTGTACCTGGAACAGGTGGTGGTGCAAGTCACGTAACGTTAAGCGTAACTTTGATGATCATGTGTATTCTCAAAATATTTGTCTAATAAACACTATATTCGTAGCAGTCTTTATTTATCTGTACTTATGTTATATTGGCAAGAATAGAAAATCCCACTTAAAAATAGTTGTAGTGGATTTAAAAACTGCAATAATGATGTTTCCTTACTTGTAGGTAGTTGCATTTATAGTTAAGGTAGGCGTTTGTTGTCATGACGATGCGGTGCTATAAAACAATGTAGGTAATTATTTTTAAAATATGGCATAAGCTTTGGTATAGTAATGTAACAAATATAGAACAGAAGAACTAGATAACAACAGTGTACTTCGCAATCAGTGGAGCTCTGAATCAAGGTTCTTTCCCTGATATTTTTGGAATAGAGTTTTTGAACGTAAAGTACAATTTGACAGCTGTTGTTTTGTCAGATTTCGGAGTCGCGCAAAATGTCATCAGTTTGTTGTTGAGGTTAAGTTATTTAGATTTATTTAAAATGTGATAAAATAACAGAAATTAACAGTTTCGGTGGTTTCAAACCAAAAATGACAACATCACCCACAAAGACAAAACAGAAGCTATCGCTTCGGAAGCGATTATTTGTCAAGAAATCACCAAAAGTTGGGTGCTATGTCGATACCGATTCTAACGATGAATTCAACCAGTCAACTTCACGTCCCATCTCACCAGCGGATCCTTTCATGGCACATAGTGCTCTTTATGCGGACATACATGTAGAAGTGGGAGATACGGTACGGAATTCTAGCATTGAACCTATTTGTAACAACACTATCCACACTGACCACTCAAACAATGACGACGATAACAACCCAAAGTGCTGCAGAACTTTCTTCAGGAGATCGCGACCAAAGAGTTTAATCGACAACCACCCCTGCCCTTCGAAAGACGACGTATCTTCAAGAGACGGCAGTCCAGTGAACAATTCCAACAGCATAAGTGACCATACAACCTCTTGTTCCCAATCAAAATCCGAAGAAATACCTAAAGCGACGGTAAAATTCCCTAAAGATGATCCTAGAAAGTGTTTTGAGCACTCTGGTTCATTTGAGGGGATCAAAACGAAGAATAAGTTGTTTGTAAAGAGATTATCAGCTGATCATCTGATGTCAAACGAATCGAAGCCTTTATACCGTTCGTCATCTCCCGAGAGTGATAGAAGTAATTCCCTAGACCGGAAAAGAAGGTAAGTTACATGTCAATCAATGTGAATAAAGAATAATTCCTGGCTAAGGGTACTTGTGAATATGTAATCATGTGCATTTGTCTGCTCGCTAGGACCAAGTCAACCATAACCCGGTCAGGCTCGCGCGCCGGAAGCACTGACAGCTTGGCACGTAACTCTCTGCTTGCTGCACAAGTGTTGCGTCTCATTCCCACTCAAGAAGCTCGGGAAAGGTCAGCTTTGTGTCATGTTTCTCTACAAACTGTGTTCTAAATTCTGCCCTTATGATAAACAATTAAGTGCATTGCGACATAATCTGAACATGCAACCTTTTAAACTGGAGTCACAAGGTTGGTTTTTCTGATCACATCACAATTCACATACATTGTCTATCATAAAAAAGGGCAGAATTGGTGTGGTCTGTTATCTGTTTGTTAAATTTGTTAAACCTAAAATTTGTAGCAGTTAGTAATAGTAAAAAAATCTCAAGACATATTTCAATACATGTTCATGGTGAATTGGATTTACAAGTAAGATTTATTCAAGACATAGAATTAACGATGATCTGAAAAGTAACACTTAATTCAACCAACAATTTATAAGTTATTTCCATGACTTCATTAAAACTCGCTTGAGAAATCATTATATTAAATAAAACACCGTTCACTCACGTCTGATATGCGGCCGGGCCGCTGGAAACCCGACCGGTTTCGGAGTAAATTAGTTCTCCTTCATCAGGGAATACGCGTGCGCCAGTCGACGGGAGCGCCCGTATTCCCTGATGAAGGAGTATTAATTTCCTCCAAAACCAGTCGGGTTCCCAGCAGCCCAGCTGTATATCATGTGAGTGAAAACCGGTGTTTTATTTAGTATAAGTTATTTCCAGTTGGAAATTCACTACTTCTCTCTTTTACATACAATCCTAAAAGTCAGTAAGAGATTGAAGTACAAACAGTTGTGAATACATGACTATTCTAAAAGCGAATTTCAATAAACTGCTGGGTATTTTCACATTCTTGTGATATTTCATTAAATTAGTATTAAAATAAACTTTTTATTCAAATGAATTACATTTATTAAAATGTGTGTTTTGTTCAGTTGAAATTAAAAAATGAACTCTGTTTCTAAAAAGAAAAACATTAAATAAATTACAGTCATGATAACTACACCACAATGGGGAGTTATGGTCCATTTATTAGTAAAGACTATGGTGATAACACCAGTCAACAAAAAAAAATTTTTTTTTTGCGCATGGGTTTTACCTAATATATTTTGATTATATAAGCAAATCTATATAAAAAATTGCGATTACAGAATTAAAATATTTGCTTTTTAAGAAGTTATAGCATTTTTTATTTTCACGCCTGATTAATGTATGACGGTATTAAAATGCTATTAACTGCAATTAAATATATGGAATACAAGTGGGAAGTTATTGGGGACTTCAAGATGGTGTGTTTTTTGACCGGAATGCAAGGTGGGTATACTAAATACTCCTGTTATCTTTCCCTATGGGATAGTAGAAATGATGCCGCTCATTACCGTCAAAAACATTGGCCTGTACGTACTGTGTATGAAGTGGGAAAATGCAATATTAAATGGGAGGCAATTGTCGACCTTAAAACTATATTAATGCCGCCATTGCATATTAAATTGGGTCTGATTAAACAATTTGTAAAGGCTCTTAATCATGAGTCCGAAGCTTTGAAGAGTTTTTTTCCAAAGCTTTCAGAGGCGTAAATTAAAGCTGGAATCTTTGTGGGCCCTCAAATAAAAAAAATCATGGATTGTGATATTTTCCCGGACTTACTTAGCAATAAGGAGAAAAATGCCTGAAACAGTTTTAAGGCAGTAGTTCATGGTTTTCTTGGAAACCATAGAGCTGAAAATTATGACGAGCTGATCACTGACATGATTACAAATTTTTCCATCATTGGATGTAGAATGTCTTTAAAGATGCACATGTTACATTCTCATTTGGATAAATTTGAAAATAATACGGGAGCTTATTCGGAAGAGCAAGGGGAACGCTTCCATCAAGATATAATGGAATTTGAGAGACGTTACCAAGGCCAGTATACCGAAAGCATGATGAGGGACTATATTTGGGGGTTAATAAGAGAAACTTCTACTGAACATGAAAGGAAAAGTAAAACTGTTCATTTTAAACGTTTGGACTTTATTTTAAAATTTCTATTGTAAGAATGAACCATAAATGGATGTTTGGTATCTTTTAATAAATCATCACTATGTCTATTTTTTATGTATTTTCATTTATTTGAATTTTCCGTTTTTTACACATAAAAACAAATTCAGAACTATTTTTTGTTATTTTTCTTATTTCTAGGTATAAAAGGAATAAAAATTAGGTATGTATAACCCGTGCGCAAAAATGTTGTAGACCGGTGTAATAGACCACCAATATAGATTTTCCTTACTAATATTAGCAAACAATAGGTAATTTGCATTCATACTCATTATCACTTCATCTGAATAGAAGATACAGGCTGTTACTTTGTTAAGTGCCTTTTAAAGACGTAAAAACTCGCCACTATGAACAAATATTACTATGGGACCTACCCTGAAATTATGAAGAATGGTCTGTTGTTCCCTACAACACAAAAACTCGTTGATTCTTAACATAATAAGTAAAATAAATATCATGGGATGTTTTATACACCACCTCTCTCCCCAAACTAAGCAATGCTTGTGATATGGCTGCCAGAGACTGGTAAACTACATATATATAAATGTTTAAATACTACTATATTGATAGTAACATCCAAACAGAGCAAACACCTATGTTCATTACGAAAATGCTTGCCCTGGGTGAGAATCAAACCCACACCTCCTTGGCACAGTAGTTAGAGTCACTATTAACCACTGAGCCAGTGAGGCAATCCATGTATGGAACAGCTGATTTTTTTTGCTAATTCAGGGTTGGTCCAATAGTAACAGTTAATAAATAAATAATAAAACATTTATTGTTCTTAAAAATTAACACAAAGCAAGTTGTACACTAGATCCCACGCTAGGGCGACCTGTGTCGTGAGATCTAGGTGTTCATAATGATGAGTGTACTTTTAAACCTCTGAAAGTCCCTACCCTTTACAAAACAACACCTTCTATTCAATTCAATTCAATTCTTGTTTGTGGCTTCTGTGAGGGTGTTTCACAATTTCGCCAATGTCTTGTGTAGTACTGCCATCAAACGTTTATATTTGAATACTGAAATTTTTGTTGCTGATGTCATAAGCTTTATAGCTATCATAATCCAATATTAAAAATGATTTAACACTTCATATCACTGTACATACATAAATTTGTGTTATTAATAAACTGCTTTGA
The DNA here is from genome assembly GCA_949316475.1 of Hypomecis punctinalis. Classification (NCBI taxonomy): domain Eukaryota; kingdom Metazoa; phylum Arthropoda; class Insecta; order Lepidoptera; family Geometridae; genus Hypomecis; species Hypomecis punctinalis. Next base: position 15,918,016 of record OX438801.1, on the reverse strand, counting down.
TATAATTACAATAGATCATTTTAGGTTGAATCAAACTTCGTAATGGCTGTGAAGTTAGCTACAAACTGCACAGAACCAAAGAAGATATAATAATACTACGTATAGAACGGCCACTCGTTACCCCCCACCCGTTTGAGTCTTCCTCACTTCCACCCCGCGTCAGGACACGATTTACTACTCTGCGCGCGGGCTGCACTGGCCGCTGCATATACCCGTGTAGCGTTCGTGCGTATGTGTAGTGTCTGTGAATAAATATAGTGTTGTGTGCGTAAGACAGCAGATTTTGTATGAAGAAACGCGGAGTGTCCGGGCTGTGACAGAACCCAGTCCTGACTGAAGCTCACATAATAGCTGCAAGGATTGGGGTTTGTGCAGCTTGTAGCTAACTTCACAGGTGCCAATAAGTTTGATTTAGCCTAAACCAACGTTTTTTGTTCCTAAACCAAAGTAAAGCAAATTGTCATTATTATTGTTGTTTTTAAACTTTCGCGATTTGAACACATTATTATTGTATACTACGGGACTAATCGCGCACTAAAATTACGAGATAAATAAATACCTCATCATCCCGACGTTTCGGCTGAGTTGCATTGACCGTGGTCACGGGTAGACCCTACCCTACTGTCTACCCGTGACCACGGCCAATGCATTTCGGTATATATAAATACCTCATCATCCGGACCGTTTCGGCCAAGTTGCATCGACTGTGGTCACGAATAGGCCCCACCCCTACCCTACTGTCTACCCGTGACCACGGCCGATGCAACTCGGCCGAAACGTCGGGATGATGAGGTATTTTTTTATCTCGTAATTTTAGTGCGCAATTAGTCCCATAATATACATGGTTATTTCTAATCAATTGGCATCGTTTTAGGGGCTTATTCTGTACATCAAAACTAACAAATTTATTCAGCAACTTTTGTCAAAACTCAAAAAAAAAAATCACCTGTCCCATACATTTTGACGCGGGTAAACGATATTTTTCTATGAAACAACAATTTTTTTGAGTTTTGACAAAAGTCGCTGAACAAAAGTTTTTAGTTATGATGTTCAGATAAGCCCCTAACAGGATGCTAATTGATTAGAAATAACCCTGTATAATAATAAATTGTCATTATTATTTCAGAAACTATCTGTATGGGCGGTTAGCGTCTCATTCATTACTCGGGGCTGCAGAGTTGGAACATGTGTTTCCTGATAGAGAAGTCAGGATATTTGTCGGTACTTGGAACATGAATGGGCAGGCCCCACCAAAGTGAGTAGTTACAATTTTGACTGCCTCATTGGCCTAGTGGTTAGTGACCCTGACTCCTGGGTCAAAGAGGCGTGGGTTCGATTCCCACCCAGGGCAAGCGTTTTTGTGTAAATATGTATGTATGTATTGTCCCTGCTTATTTTCATCTCTGTGTTCTGCGTTTTTGCAGAGAGTTAGCCGACTTCATATTCCCCAACCAAGTAAAACACGTGCCCGATATATTCGCGATCGGCACGCAGGAGTCGTTCTCAGAGCGGACAGAATGGGAGATCATTATACAGGAACTTCTGGGACCATCCCATCTTTTATTACATTCTTATTATCTAGGTAAGATCAACTAACAAGAATCTTTTAAATGTTTACAAGAGGAAAGTTTAATATTAATCAATATGTAATTTTTTTTCAAAAATAGACTTTAAAGGCGTCTATGTTAAACAGTTGTGCTTTTTACATTTGACCCACGACGGAACGGAGACGGTATATGCGTTATGCGTTTGGGGTGAGAGGATGTTTGTTTGTGCAAATCTATGATCATTTTTCTCCAAAACTACTAGTTAGTCCGATTTTTGTACAATGTAATTTAGGCAATATAAATGATGTTGATTGTTATGGTTGCATAGTATTTGAGCAGTACTGCGCTGCGCGTCAAAATATTCTCTACATATACAAGATTATTTTTTGCAAAAATTAGCATGACCGACTTCACCCGTGTACAGAAGTAGCATTGTGTGCCGATGTAGCATTTTTCACATTATTGTTGATTTATCAAAAATGGCTCAGCCGATTTCGATAAAATTTAGATGAAGTAGAATTAGAAGTATCCTCTTTCCAATAAAAAATAATTTTTGAAATTGGACTTCTACGAAAAAGTTATGCGTGGTTTATACAAAAAAAAATATAAACGCGTCGAATTGTATACCTCTTCCGGTGGTTTGTCGGTCAAAAATGACTAAAATAATATTTTGGCATTTTATGCCGCGACGTGTATTGCCGCTCAAAAGCGATCCAACCTTTACGTTACTTTCGTATTTGTAAATTTTATCATGAATTTCGCGATATTTTGATATTCTCCTTTTTCCATCTATTGATCCAGGGAAAAATCAAAATATCAAAAAATATCTCGAGCCAATGAGTAAATTAAAATTATGTACGGAATTTCATACCACTAGCTTTTCCGTGAAGAAAACATCGTGCTTGCATACATCCGTAAAAGAAATTGAATGAAGTATGTCTATCCACCAACCCACACTGGGCCAGCATGGTGGATATGGCCTCAACCCTTCGTGGATAGGCCTACGTCCTGCAGTGGACTATCACCACCGTGGATGAGGGTAGATATATTTCTTGATGCGTTAACTGACACAGTTAATTATTTTTCTAGCTGCGATCACATTATCGTTCTGGGGGATTTTAACATTAATATGCTCGACAAAAACGATGCTAAGACTAAGCACTTAATAACTACTTTACATTGTTTAAACCTTACTCAAGTAGTCACGTCTCCTACTCATTTTACAGACAATAGCCAAACCCTGATCGATGTGGTGTGTACGGATTTAAGTGTGAGTCATGTTATTGTCGAGCCAATGGGCGAGAGAGGACACTCGGCTGTAGTATGTCAGTTTAACGTAAGAAGAGCGAAGCCAGTTCCGCTAACAATAACGTATAGACCTCTAAATAATATTCATATAGAATCGTTTAGCAAAGATCTGAGTCTGGTACGTTGGGACAAAATCTCAAATTATGACGTAAATGAGATGGTTAATGATTTTACATTATCTGTGTTGACACTTTTCGACTTTCACGCTCCTCTCAAAACATCCACTTTTAAGGAAAACGGCTACCCATGGATTACCGATAATGTCAAATTGATGATGCGTCTGCGCAATGATGCTCTATCGAGCTATCGACAAACAAAATCAGAATCGAAATGGGCCTATTACAAAAATCTTAAGGCTCTAGTTAATAAGACTATATATTTGGAAAGGACAGCTTACTATAAATTTAATATTAATAACAAAATAAAAGATCCAAAAGCCTTGTGGAAGAACTTGAAGTCAACTCTTCTCCCAGCTCCCAAAAGCAAAGACATTCCTTCTCACTTCAATGATCCTCAGGTCATTAATAGCCATTTCCTAAATGTCCCTGGTAAACATGAGGTCACCATATCTCAACTTACATTTTTTGAGTTTCGTCAACCTGTACTTAAACCTTTTTTCTCCTTAAAACCTGTCTCACCTAATACTGTTTACAAAATTATAAAAAGTATCAAGTCAAATGCAGTTGGATTTGACGGTATCTCTTTAAAAATGCTTCTTATGACGTTACCACACTCGTTAGATGCAATTACCCAAATTATCAACACTTCAATTTGTACGTCCACTTTCCCTGACCTTTGGAAAGTTGCTATTGTGCGTCCTCTTCCTAAGGTTAGCAACCCAACTTCACTTAAAGATTTAAGACCCATAAGTATTCTTCCTTGTATGTCAAAAATAATAGAAAAGGTGGTGAATCAGCAACTGATGGAATACCTGGAAAGAAATGAGATTCTTCCGAAGTTCCAGTCAGGTTTCCGGAAAGGCCGCGGTACAGCCACAGCTTTGCTTGACGTCACTGACAATATTCTGGATTCTCAAGACAAAGGCATGTGTACAATGCTGGTGCTTCTCGATTTCTCACGGGCGTTTGATGCCATTAATCTCACGTTACTTTTATCGAAAATGAGTTCCTCTGGTTTTGATAGTCCCACTGTCAAGTGGTTCGATAGCTACTTAAGCAGAAGGCAACAGTTTGTAGAAATTTCTCAGCCATCAGGGTCTCCTCTTCGTTCTACACTAGCAGATATTACTAGAGGTGTTCCTCAAGGATCCATACCTGGCCCAACGCTGTTTACTTTCTACAGTGCAGATATAGTTGAAGTTATTGAGAATTGCGGGTATCATATTTACGCTGATGACCTACAAATTTACATTCATTTTAAGCCGGAGAATCTTGAGAATGCACTTACTGATCTTAACGAGGACCTTAATAGAATCATAGCATGGTCGGACGCAAATTGCCTTTTACTAAATCCAGTAAAGACTAAATTTATGGTATTCGGAAGCAGACATCAACTGGCTAAACTACCCTCAGACATTAGTTTGTCTCTTATGGGTCAGCCAGTCGAACGTGTGTACGAGGCACGTAACCTGGGTTTGAGCATTGATGATGCATTGAGATACGAAAATCATATTGCCGAAGCTGTCCGAAATTGTTTTTTCCGCTTGAAAACTTTGTACAAGCTCAGAAAGTGTTTGAGCGAGGAATTACGCGTTCAGCTGGTCGAGAGTCTAGTATTATCAAAATTAAATTATGCAGACACTGTTTACGGCCCTCGGCTTCTTGCTCGGACGCAGCGCCTTGTTCAGCGCGTACAAAATGCTTGTGCTAGGTTCTGCTTCACTATTCCATCAAGATCACATGTTACGCCATTTCTTAACAATAATTATCTTCTGAAGATGAAGTCGCGGCGAAAACTGCATCTGGCCTGTCTTCTGTTTGGGGTTGTGAAGCACAGTAATCCTCCTTACTTGTACGACAAAATTAGATGGGTCTCTGATGCCAGGCGCGGCTATCGTAGGTTGTGTGCTCAGCAGTTGGCGATGCCGCCCTGTCGCACTGTAAATTTCACAGGTAGTTTTCGATATGCGGCTGCCAAATGCTGGAACAACTTGCCTCCTCCCATCAGAGAGCTCAAATCGCTTTATTCTTTCCGGTTAAAACTAAAACAATATTTACTATCAAAACAGCTTCAGCACGGGTTGATAGTGTACGATCAGTCCTTCATCTGACTCTGCATGTCTTCGCCTCGTTGTCTGCTGGTGTCTCGTGTGGGATAGTAATTGCATTTTGTACAAGTTTCAAAGTGGTATTTCTTTTTATTTATTGTTATTTATTTTATTTTCTTTTTTGTTTTCGTTACGAGTAAAATCTTTGTTTTTTTTTTTTGTATAGTGCCTATCCGGTTTTATTAAGTTTAAGTATATTTATGTATATTGTATTATATGTGTATGTATATGTGTAGTTTATTCATAATAATTTTACATATTATTGATTGATTGTAGATCTTTTTGTTATTGCTTTTATACATTTTCTATTGATGTTTTTTGATATCTAAGCGCTTTGTCACGGGTTAGTTATTTTTGTCTGTTTAGTATTTATATATTTTATAGTTACACATACCCTTCAATAAGGGGCTCATCAGAATACCAGCGTTGAGTGTTGGGTCCTTCCAGCACTCGACATTTTATAGCTGAGGTGAGTCCCTTTCGACACTTTTGTTTATTTTTTCTCATTAGTTATATAAGTTTTTTTTTTGTACGTGTTATGTGTCGAATAAAGATATTTCATTTCATTTCATTTCATTTCATTTCATTTCATTTCATTTCATTTCATTTCATCAAAAGGCTGGTAAAGTACAGTACAACATGAAGATCTAAGCAACTATCATAAATTCTACGAAGTACTCATTATTATCACACTGAAACCATATCTCCATTGAATGTGTGATTTAATTTATAAATGACCCTGTACGATGACGATTGCAAAGCGATTCCAAGTTCGTAAGCATACATTTTCTATTCCAGGTACAATACATCTAACGATATTTATCCGTCGAGACCTGATCTGGTTTTGTTCACTTCCCGAAGACGCTAGCTTATCAGTCCGGCCGGGCACCGCCTTCCGAACAAAAGGCGCCGTAGCAATATCCTTCGCATTATTCGGATCTACCTTCCTTTTCGTCACGGCTCACTTGACGGCGCACCAAGAGAAAGTCAAAGAGAGAGTGTCGGATATTAAAAAGATTATTCGGTCTCTCGATTTGCCTAAAAATTTGCCGTGTCGACATCGGAGTAAAGGTCAGTATGGTTTTAAACTATGTTAGCTAAGTTTCTGTTTTGTACATTCTGTTGGCTCTCCGAAGAAGCTAGCCGGTTGGCTGGCCGGTTACCGCCTTCCGAATAAAAGGCGCCGTGGCAATATCCTTTGCATTATTTGGATCTACGTTCCTTTTCGTCACGGCGCATCAAGAGAAAGTCAAAGAGAACTCTCTCTTCGGACATTAAAATGATGAACGGAAAATTTCAGCATAAATAGACCGAATACGGTCTATCGATTTGCCTAAGAATTTTCCGTGTCGATATCGAAGTAAAGTTGAATGTGTCTGCATTTTATTTTGTCTCTCAGACATAGACACATCTGCTTAACATCAGGCAGTGTGTAGTCAAACGCAAACCTATTCGAAATAAAAAAAAAAAATAGACAAATCGATACTATAATCGACTATTGAAGTAATTCCTAATACCTTATTAGACGAATAAGGGTGTTTTACTTCGTTTAAATTATTAATAATGAGGAAATAGTACATTATGATATGAGTGCGGTAAGTTGAAAATTACAGCCGAGGCGATAAGGAAGCAGGGGCTGTAATTTTCAAAGCGCACGTATGTCATACGACGTTTTATAACATATTTGCGAGGAAATTATTAAAAATCTGACTTTCTTAAACGAATAAATCTTTAATTACTTGTTAAAGCAGTTATAGAAATTTGAACAATTTTTAAAAGTGATTGTTACGTTGCCATTTTGCATTTTTAATGTTGTCATTATTATTAGTTACAATTTCCCCAGTCTCTCTATCACTCTCTTGAGTGAAAGTAAATTCATCACTACTTGACGACATCTTCAAATAAAAACAATACAGCGAAAAGAAAAAGCGCGCGAAATATCTCCCAAAGTTAATTTTATTCATAAAATATTGACCACTTTTCTGACTTAAAAACTTTGCTAAGATTTTAAAAAGTATCGTTCATTTTTAGACGGACCATCTTAAAAAACCGTGCGTAAAAAACAATAACGTACAAGTGCGTAATGAAATACATTACGATATTGGAATTGGTGTATTTACAGCCACTTTACGAGCAAATATGTTATAAATAATTATAATTTCGAAAAGGTAGTTTTTCGTCTAACCTATTCCTTATTCCCTATTTTTCAGATGTTACCAACAACTTCGACTATGTATTTTGGTGCGGAGATCTAAACTTCAGATTAGGAGAGCCGAGAGCCGCTTTGATGCGGTGGATAGAAACAACTAAGGTCAGTATGAAACCACTGGGAAATACTCTCGTAATATTTATTAATAACTCTAAATGAATGTACATTAGCATTTAGATAAAGGTCATCTATAAGAATATTATTGAATTGTTGGTTTGGCTTGCACCCTTGAATTTTGATAGTTACGCAAATATAACCATGTATGTGAAGCTAATTCTGAAGCAGATTACAAAATCAAAACTAGTTTGGCTGAAAAACAGTTTCTACTTGCAAAAAAAACTCATCGATGGATATTTAGAAATGAGATGTCATTGTTGTTATTGTTATGAAAATATAATCTCCGCCTTGAAAGGCTTCAAAGTTTGTCCACAAAAAGCAGTTTTCAATACGTTTTTGGTGCTATCTTGCTGTAATCTTGTATTACAATTTCTTTACCTTAGCGTATTTCTGCTTTCTTTCAATATAATGAAGAATGAATCATTATTATAGAAAATTCGGGACCGGTTATTAATTTTTTTTGTATGCTAACATAGTTCCCGCTGCCCCACCACCTACCGCACGGGTTGCTGCACGCCGACCAACTGACCGCTGTCCTAGAAGACGGCGCGGCCTTCAGGGACTTCAGAGAAGCGCCCATCACATTTCCGCCCACTTATAAGGTAAGGAAAGGAAGGGGAGCGGTCGATGTTGATTCTTATTCGGTGTGGGGGCGATAGGTTTTCACACGTTGATAAGAGTTCTTTTCGTGGTCGCATGCTTGACCTACAGGGTTTTAATTTAACATTTGTTGCACATTGTTCTAGCAATGACTTGCACAATGTCTAAAAGTGCCTTTACTAATATTATTAAACCGTTAGTGTCTTGGTTCGTTTCTTACTCTTTCACGCAGCAACGGAGCATCGGATCGACTTGATTTATTGCTTAGTAGCAGTTTAAAGATCAGAGAGTGTCATAGGCTACTTTTTATCTTGTAAAAATTAAAAGGATCATTTTGTGTTGTCTGTGGTTTTCTGGGAAGTTGCGAGTAGAGCTAGTTCCCAAAATTTTTCCAACCCCCCATAAAACGTGAAATGTGTGAGCGAAATTGCTGTACCCGAGGTTCCAAAATTAACTCGTTTTTATATTTCAGTACGACCCGGGCAGCCAACAGTTCGACACGTCCAGCAAGCAGCGCGCGCCCGCCTACACCGACCGGATACTGTACAAGTCCAGGACCGTCACTGGCAACTCTTCCGCATTTTCTGGTATGTGACCCATTTGTATAGTTTGAGCAAACTATTATGCAAGCAGAGCGCTCCTCTCGCCTGCACTACGATACTGTACAAGGTCAGGATCGTCACCGGAAACTCTTCCGCATTTTCCGGTATGTCCACATTTGCTACAGTCTGAACTAATTATAACTAGTATCGGAACATTTTTATTTCTATCAAAACTAGTGTTTGTTTTTGTGGCCATGCACTATTTCGAGGATCAAACTGGGTGTTTCTCTAGACGACGAACATTTGATTATTCTAGGATATCATTGCACTCAATTTTATGATCAACTTTTACTTTGGGACCAATGTTGAAGTCTTAAAAAAAAATACTATACTGTGGTGTACATACGCAGAAATAAAGTTAGTGATTTCCAGTTTATCGCAGCTTACAATAGGATAGTTGACTGGTCTTAAATTAATGAAAAGTATTAGGTTTAGTAAATTCTGCAATAAATTATGATTCATAACTGAAAAAATAATTAAAATTAGCTAATCAAGTTCAGAGATATACGCTTGTAAAGATTTTGGTAGTGATAAAGAGCGGATGCCTTGTCCCTTTCCCACAAAGCATAACATAGTATGGCGAATGTATGACACAGTGACGTCATAGCCTGCCATAGTGCGCTCTTTGTCTAGCAAGAAAATAAATATGTTTGTAACTTCTTTATTTTTTTTTTCGTTGATCGGCTTCAATTCAATTCTTTATTGGTATAAAACTAAGTAACATGACAGTGTTAAAAACTAAAGCGTTACTTATTCTTAATTTACCTACTTTAATTATCTATGAGATCATACACATTCAAAAAAGAAAAAGAACAGCACCGTAAAAATTAGACTAATAAATAATTTAAATCAAACGATTATAACAATGTTTTATGTACACATTAGGATCAGGATAAAATATATAAACATACTTATATAATAATAGAGTGTCTCTCGCTGTACACAAGCTAATATTTTGCAAATGTTTGCCATTTATCGGCAAATATATCGACTTGTGCTTGTGAGGAGACTAGTGCATTGAGGTGGCGTTGCGCTCTGCAAATGGGTGACTGCTCACGCGCCAGAGTGCGCGGTGGTACAGGGGAGAAGAGAGGGACTCGTCCGCTTCGGAAACGAGTGTAATTCTCAGGCACATATAGTCGACTTGCTTCAGCTAGTAGGTTTGGGGAGTCGAGAGCCCCATGGAGGATTCTATATATCATCAGCAGCAGATCGTTCGTGCGGCGTGTTTCCAGCGAGTTGAAGCCGGTTGTACCCAAGATAAATTTGCCATTATGGTCTTGTATCGCAGGCCTACGTCGCGCGAGCGCGGTGCCGGTGCCATCGTCGGCCGGCGTCAAGTGCCTGGCGTACAACTCCGTGCAGTCGATCTGCACGAGCGACCACAAGCCGGTGTGGGCGCTCTTCTCCACCGCGCTGCGGCCCGGGACTGACGTGTAAGTACCTCATATTGTTTGCCTTAACCATTGTTCAGTTAGTAAATTGTAGTTGCAGTGATGAGTAAAGCCTCGTTTCCACTGCAACCAGTGACGTGCAAATCGTAGCGCTCAACAAGATCGGCAACGTTGTGCACCGTGCCAGATAGCTAGCGCGCAACATGACGAGAGGCTTGTTGTTTGTTTCTGTGCAACATGCAGTTGAGCAACAAATGTTAAGTGAAGATGTGACGCACAGCTTACTTTTTTTAATTTCCCACTGAAATCGAGACTAATTCCTCTAGCGATTTGTTGTCGACGACTGCTCATGTGTGGATAGGTTCTTATTCTTATTTGTAGTAGAGGCGATAAGTCCTGCACCGACGTCCCGCATGGGGTGTTTTATGCATTTCCCCCTCCAGCGTCTACCCCAGCCAGCCCAGCTCCTTAAAGTAACGGAGCGTGGCTCTGGGCCGCTGGCATAACTGCTCCAGTGGCTTGGTTGGTATACTAGATGGCGATGAGGATGATGATGTCGATGCTGATGACAAAGCAATAGTAGCGTCATGCAACTTGAAAGCGATTCTAGTTTCTGCCGTGGCCTTGCAATGCCACAAGACATGCTCTACCGTTTAATTCTCCTGCAACCAACCACGACAGCTGTCGGTGGCTCCCAGTTTATACATGTGACTATTCAAGTAGCAGTGACCAGTGATGAGTCCTACCATAAGTCGGAGGTCTTGCCGCTGCAAGGGCTGAGAAAACAGCAACAGATGTGGATAGGTTACATTGCTAAACAAAGTTCCGCGTTGCCGCGGGCTGCGCATCAGTTGTTGTCTAGTGTATATGAGGCTTAAAATAATGTTGGTATTTCAGTGTGCCGCTAGCAGCCGGCCTGTTTAACCGCGAGGTGTACCTCGAGGGCATCAAGCGCCGGCGCGCGCTGCTCGACCACGCGCCCGGCACCTCGGCCGTATGCAACCTTCAATAACACGACCTACGTCCTTAGGTCACTTTACTGATGATCCGTCAGTCAGAGTACCGACTGTCCGAATCCGTCTCGGTCGAAGCGAACTTCTGGCATATGAAACTATTTATATAACACGTTCTTTGCCACGCTAAAATATTGAAATGCACTAAGATGGCCAAAGAAAAAGAAATCTTTTTGATTTTAATTTTTTTAGAATACGCTACAGCCGCTATTTTGTAGCTCGAACATAATTGTGAAAGAGCTTCACGCGACGACGCGTGATTGACATCGTTTAGTCGTGACAGGATTTGAACCGGCCTAACTGTCTCCTAGCTCGGTTTATGGTCCCGGCGATTCATCAATACAAGCCAAGTTATACCTAACTCTGAAAAAATTAGGCAAAAAATAATTCGTAATTTTTTAAATATTTCCTTATCGAAAAGAACTTCTGTTTTTAACTGCAGAAATAATAGTAGAGCAGGGCAGAAGCTTGCCTCGGCCAAGCATTTCGGCAGTCAGGACTCTGCTATTGGCTAGTTTCATTTATAACAGTGTGAGAAGGAATTAAAACAAAAAGGCTCTGTTTAGCTAATTGTCAATGACTGTTATGAAATCTATATTTTTCAATAATATGTGTGTCTGATTCAGTTGCTAATTTTCAAAGGAAATTACTTAGGATTGAAGGTTTTGCTAGTTGTAAATTTCTTTAAGCGGGACCTTTTGTAATCAGACACTGCCTATTTCAGAAGGCTGGATCAATCGTCACCTTCCCAGTCTTAGTACAATACTAAGCGGAGAACGTGATATCCTGTTCCAGGGAAACCTAAAAATAAGCATTTGCGCATGTTTATATATCACGCGATCTGTACATAAAACATGTATGACACGCGTAAATACAGAAAACATTTCGCGTCTGTACATAAAACATGTATGACACGCGTAAATACAGAAAACATTTCGCGTCTGTACATAAAACATGTATGACACGCGTAAATACAGAAAACATTTCGCGTCTGTACATAAAACATGTATGACACGCGTAAATACAGAAAACATTTCGCGTCTGTACATAAAACATGTATGACACGCGTAAATACAGAAAACATTTCGCGTCTGTACATAAAACATGTATGACACGCGTAAATACAGAAAACATTTCGCGTCTGTACATAAAACATGTATGACACGCGTAAATACAGAAAACATTTCGCGTCTGTACATAAAACATGTATGACACGCGTAAATACAGAAAACATTTCGCGTCTGTACATAAAACATGTATGACACGCGTAAATACAGAAAACATTTCGAGGTTCACGTCTTTTTGCTTGTATAACCAAATGAGTACGAGAAAGAGGAAACGAATTTTGGATGTTTTGCCTTTCTGATGCTTAATTCTGCCAATGGTTTAGTTCCAAAAACCTTCTGAAATTGGTAGTCTTATCTTTCATTGCGTTAGACACTATTCTAACTCAATGACACTAAACTAAAAATTCGACGGGTGTTTTATTTTTGATAGTATTTTGTACTTACTTATTTAAAATAATGTTTTTTTCCTTGTGTTATTGTTTGATTTACTAAACAATTAGTTTATTGTAATTTGTTTGTGTGTTATATAGTTAAAGAAGTGTAATGTATAAAAGACATTTTGAAGACAAGTGTTAGCGTGCATTAGGTGTATCGTTAATAACTTGATGTAGGTGCGATTTTGATACCATCGTACTTAAAACTTTAAAAGTATCTAACTTAAATTATTTGTATATATTTTATTTATTTACCTACATATCCACGGTGAAAAATATATCAAAAGCAACAAAAAATGTGTATTAATCTCATTCGCCATATTAACTACGCCTAAATGCGCGCTAAGACATAACGAAAAAGACAATTTACGCGATATACTTATACAATATTGTAGATAGTATTACCGCAAGTACAGTGCCACCATACAATGCCAATTTTGGCGCCAAAACCTTGGCAAATATCATTGTTTTGATTTATTATCACTCAACACGGGCTGTTGAAATATAAATTTAGTTTTTGTCTAAGAAATAATGAGTCATAAATAAAAAGTATTACCGCTGGTCAACAAGTACCTATAGCCGGGGACCCGCCGCCCGCACCTGTCTCAGTCCCCTGTGTCGTCTGCCCCGGCGCCCCTGTACCGCGCAGGCGAGGTACAAGGTAAGCGATAGAATTATAGTTTGATTTTGGTAATGAAATCAAGAAAGTTGATGGCACTGTATATAGCGGAACTATATTATGCCTATATCACACCTCCGCTGCGAAACAACAACTGCGAAACCGCTGCGTGAGTTTCGCTGTGCAACAGTACTTCACTTACGCGAAACTATAATAGCGAAACAGAGCGAAACCTAACAATAACCTAAAAATTATCGATTGCTGCAGACGCGTCCGAGATACACCCGGAACCGCTCCAAAATGGCGGACAACGGGCGGAGATGTAGACGGCGCCTAAGCAAATGAGCGAAATCATGTTAGAAAGACACAACATCATAGGCTGTTTTGTACGTTAGAGCAGGGAATTTCGCTATTGTTTCGCCGCCCAACAACTCACAACTCATAGCGAAACTATGGCGGTTTCGCCCTTTGAGTTTCGCAGCGGAGGTGTGATATAGGCATTAAATTGAAAAATAATCAAAGCAAAATAATTTTGCAATTTAATATAGAAATCATTGTGTTAAAAATACAGTGTAATAAACTGTAAGACAAATCTAGTCAGTATCCAAAACGAATGTCAGTATTTACAACAATAATTTATGTTTACAATTAATGTTATACTTTATAATTAGTGTTAAATTAATTTTATTATGTTATTAGAATTAATTGATATTATTATTTTTATCAAGCTTTTGTGTAAATGTTTGGAGTTACCTACTTTAAACTCCACTTAGCAACATCTATTTAATTTTGTGTCTATTTACTTGATATAATATTAGTGATATTGAGCTTATAATTGAAGGCATGTCATGTCTTCTAAATTACTAAAGTTATAAACAAGTAGGGTTTGTAGATGTAGTCATTCGAATGACTTGTCTTGATGGACTAAAATTGGCTATAAAATTATCGTAGTTTTGAACTGAGCCGATTTAGATAACTTTAGATGTATAAAAGTCGACACTTGACATCGTTTTATACCTTTCGGTATTCATGGAGTAATTCTAATCTAAACTATGACAATAGTACATATTGCTTTGTTTCAAAAACGTTACTTAAAGTTCGCGTCATTTAAAAATAACGTTGAAGCATCAAACTGCGCACAAGGAAATTTAACTCCTATTACAAGACCGTTTCACTCACGAAGTCACGCCCCTCCACAGTAAATTATTGGTTTGCATTTATACGCGTAGACCTCGTTTGTACACAACGCCTTAGTGTGCGTGTAGAGGCTAATAGTACCTACAGACAGTAAAAAAAAAATATATGATCACTTAGGTTAGAGGGTTACACTGTCGTACAACTACATTCAATAAATATGGGGCGCGCCTTCGTGAGTGAACAGATCTGTACACAGTTAATAGGAGTTAAATCTTCATGTCACTGCTTTAATTGCAGCACGGAGATTTAACTTTTATTTCTTATGCAATAAGAGTTAAAAGAGATATTGCAAAAATATATCGAGCTTAGGCCATATCCTGGTACTTACAGTATTTAATTATTTGTTTTATTTGTTTTGGAAAATGATTTGCCTATATTTTTTTTACTAAAAATCACCAAATACGAATTTCGATTTTAATTAGTCATTACAAATGCCGTTGTTTTATTATGTGAATTTGTTTAAGTACCACAATATTTTAAGGTTTTTTTTGGGCTACTGTGCATAGTCTCACTTTGCTAGATCTTTCCTTGTGTGCTTGACACTCCAGCGTTCTTTATGCGTGACGCGACGTATAATTCTGCCTTACTGACGTGTGAAATGTTCAAAACATTTCGAAAATTATAACTGTGTGCTGTGATCTATCTGTACTGATCTAGTCTCGAGTCCATTCCAAAGGTGCGAAGGTGACGGCATAATGTTAGAAAGCGTCTCGTTGTATGCGACGAACCGTACATTGTTATTTTAAGATTCTTTTGTCAATTTTCAAGTATATTTTAATGTTGGTAGAAATAGCAAGGTATTTTTTACGGAGACAGGTCGCGCCGCTGTCAACTTAAGGCGGTTGCCCTGGTCCGCCAGCAAAAATAAAATTTTCTAGGGTTTTTTACCCTTTACTGATCGACTACGACTAAGTTGACGAAAACTCATTTAGAAATTAAATAAACTCATTTAAAATCATTAAAAATCATTTATTTATCTATTCAAGGTAGCTAAATGATTTTTCGTAAACTTAAAATGAGTAGTTTATCTATAAATGGCAAAAACCCTGACCCAAGGGCAACTACTTTATCCATAGTAATGGCAAAATATGGGAGTTTCCAAATACAGTATATTCTCATAAATCCAGCATTTCAATAGACCGATACGTCCTATGGCTTTCCTCGCTCCTCTACGACGGTGTGCTCAGTCGCGCTTCGTCGTTTAGCAGTCTAACCTCAAAACTTATGTCATTCACGTGCGTACATGCATTATATTCTCTTTATGTAATGCTTTATTTTATTTATTATGATTTTACTCTATAATCCAGTAATCCGAACATTCCAATAAGCTCTGGTTTTTAATAGTACCGGATTAGTGAGATTGTACTGTAGAAATATTTGCTTGATGTATGAATCTGACGAAAATATGACGCGCCCCGTCTCCGTGAACGAGCCTTAATGAGCGAAACGAGCCTTCACGTTTAGAGCTATAGCAAAGACAATATTCAAAGTTTATATGAAAGCACGTACAAACTACGACGAATTATTTCAAGTCAATAATTTGTTTTCATAACAATTAAACGGTATAGGGCGAATCACACAAGGCACAATAGATGTGAAATTAGCTACAAGCTGCACAATATGCAATCCTGACTGAAGCTCACATAAAGCTGCCCGTTGATTGGATATTGTACAGCTTGTAGCTTCACTCCCGTCGACTTGTATGACCTTTACGTATCACTGTATCAATTTTGTCTTTGTGTATTGCTTTTTGCTGGCTGTAGATCTAAACGCGCCTGAAAATCATTGTACATAATTGTCTAAAAATAGAGACAAGTATTGTTTGTTTGTACACTTGTACAGTGTACAGGGTTATTTCTAATCAATTAGCATCCTCTTAGGGGCTTATTCTGTACATCAAAACTAACAACTTTTGTTCTGCGACTTTTGCCAAAACTCAAAAAAAAAATGTTGCTCCATAGAAAAATATCGTTCACCCGCGACATTTAATGTATGGAACAGCTGTTTCTTTTTTAGTTTTGACAAAAGTTGTTAATTTTGATGTACAGAATAAGCCCCTAAAAAGATGCTAATTGATTAGAAATAACCCTGTATATTTCTACATTTTTGTCACCTCATACTGTATCGTAAATCGTTATTACTTATGATAACAGAGAGAATATCTGTAACGGTTGTAAACCTGTCCCAAATAAATGGTAAAACTAAGTCCTACTTAGATGTTGGGCACAAGTTATAAACTGCCGTCTATTGTATTGTAGCGTTTAACTTTATCTAGTTTGCTGCAAGCTAAGTTACACACAGTCGTAAAAACTATTTTACCTAGAAATTTTCGAATTAAGGTGATGAAGGAGTGATTTTCACCCAACTTTGATCCTCTAACATACTACAAATATCACTTCATTAAAACTCGCGTAAGAATTCATTATACTAAAGAAAACACCGGTTTTTACTCACGTATAATATCGCTGTGCGCGTGCGACAGTCGACGGGAGCGCACGTATTCCCTGACGAAGGAGTACTAATTACTCCGAAACTGGTCGGGTTCCCAGCGGCCCGGCAGCGATATTATACGTGAGTAAAAACCGGTGTTTTCTTTAGTATACTACAAATATGTTACATTGAAGAACAAATGTTGCATTGTACGCTGTATGTACTCGTAACAGGACTAGTTACAATAAAATCTGGAGATAATTGAACATTCAAAACTGAACAATATCTTTATTTGTTTATTTTAAAACAGCGTAATATCGTTGGCTGTATAAATGGCTGATAATAATCATCTTTATTGACACCAAAATACATGAAATATACAAAGATGGGTTAGCACCCGGACAAGAAATTCTGATTCTGTTATTGGCCCTATAACAATATGCTACACTGGACTTTTGGCACTTTATATTTACTATACCGAATGTTCTAATAATTTAAATAAAACTAAATTATTACTAACTAATAACACAAAGCAGAAGCGAAATTTTTATGACGAGATTTTAAAGTTGTGGGGAAATGAAGAGCTCCATCACTACATTAATAATAACTCCGTCATTCTTTGTATTTTCGAATAATGTCAAAGGCGACTTGTGATTATTGCTAGTATTGTTTAGTTAGTTGGATTATATTATAGCCTAATATTGTCATAAGATATTGCGTTAAAAGGTGTTGTTTTGTAAAGTACATAGATTTTTAAAAAAATCCTCATAATTATGAGCAACTTTCAGTATGAGATCTATGAAACCGCAAAATAATTAACAGTTCCTTACAATTAGTTCATGGCCCTCAACAAAATACCTTAAACAAAGCATTTTGATTATGCTGTGTTTTGCAATTTCAGGGTTGGTCACATTATATAACTTATTCATAATAGTCTCCTAGATTTCCTAGAATATGGACGTTGCCTACAGTAATATTTTAGGAAATCTGGGATACCATTTTATACTTACGTATTACGTAATTCGTATCACTATAACCATTTTTACTATGGGATTATGACACGGAAATTGCGAAAAAAATATCAACTGTTAAGCACAAAAAATTCATCAACCGTCAACAAAATGTACGGAGCAGGTGAATTTTTCGGGTTCCCGTTGTATCCATGGTTAGGTGGTTCTATAGTAAAAGCTAGTCACAATGATGAGTACAATGATAATATGTCCTTCGTCTAGAGATACACCCTGTATGCCTCTGTAAATCTGTGTCGTTTACAAAGCAGCATCTTGTATACTTACAACGGCTATTTGTTCATGATATCTTGTATTATTGATATTGTGTTAAAGTTAAAGTATTGTCAGGTACGTATTAGGTACCTCGTAGATTAGTAATGTGTATGTATGTTTGTAATCGTTTATGTTATAGTAATTAAAATAATTGTCATTAAACTTAGCACGCCAAAGAAGTGAAACTATGAAAAGCGATGACTTTTTGATCAATAGAACGTTTCGGTGCCAAAAGTGTTTTTGGTGTTAATTTTAGGCGCAATTTTCTCCGGCGTGCTATAATATAATTTGATGAAATAATAATCTGATTTTTTTAGTTACACGAAGCATAGTGAAGTTTCTAGGAATGCCACTTTATTTAAAAAAAAACTGATGTGGTAAAAAATTGCTGGCAGTATTATTCACAAAAGTGATATAACGTACTGTCAGTTTGCTTCGGTTAACTAAAAATCTGTATGTGTTAAACCAAGAGAGAACAGCAAAGTTATCTATAAATTAACAACCAAAAGACCGTCTATTTTATTCCATTAAATAGCAGTCAATTACGAGTACTGTAATTTTCTCTCATAATGTAAAAATATTCTTTAATCGATTTCATATTAGATGACCAACCCATTGTCCTAGAGCGTAAGTGACAAGGCACGATAACAAACAAAGCGACGCGATACGACTCGTGCATTTCCACTGTTGTGTATATCGATAGCGATCACGTAATGTCATTAAGTTCCATTAACGCACACAAACCAAAATATAAACAAGTTTACACGCACACAAATGTAATTAACTAATCTAGGTAAGCGTGCTACATCCTAAACCGCATATCTGCTAACATCAGGCAGTGTGTAGTCAAACGCAAACCTATTTGATATAAAAAAAACTAACACTAGCTGAAAATTAACGCAACACAAGCTTAACCAGACCAATATATTTATGTAAAGAGCATGACCACCGGTCGCGTACTTTTGGCTAGGGGTACGGTTTGCAGTGTCGACTCCTAGACTACTTGCAACTCAAAATAAAAAACCATTAGAACTGTAACGCGTGAAATCGGCTAAGAACTCTCTTCTCACCATATAAATATAGTAGTAAATGTAGTATTCACTGTTAAAATGTGGGCGAAAATGTACTAAGATTTGACCATTCGGACCTAAAAAAACCTGGCATTTCTCAACGAGATCATAGAAACTAACCACACTTTATAGCTCGTGTCTGATATTGTTGCATATTGTATCGCGTCGAATTACCACATTTGTTGCTCATCTAGGACAATGCGTTAGCCGTGCGATTAAACTTGGCGTGACTGGGTCGCCCAATGCGATAACTCTCTTATACTGGAATTTCATGTTTCAATCAATTAAGTATTGGATGATGTAGAGGAATTGGAGTATTTTCAATTTTCTAAGAGACTGTCTTCCATATTAAAGTTAAATGTAAATTCTGCTAAACAGTGCTACTTTGCTGCTCGGAGAAAATTTGACGGAATTTCCGCGTAATATCGCAAATGCCTGAAATGAAGAAATTAAAATATCTTGCTTTCAGTCTTATGACGATAAATTTGTTTTTAAGTATTCTTTAACGCACAAATTCATACAGCTATACGCTGACCTTCACTGAAAGTGGTGGTTTAGTACTTAATTATACTATTGAATTAAGTCGAAGCTATTAGAACATTATTATTTGCGAAGAAAAGATTTATATTTATTAGCTTGATAAAAAAACTTAGCAAAATATTAAAATTGCATATGCAAAATACATTTTAACAGCTATATAAATATCTGAGGAGCAGTATTGTACCTTGTCAAAATAACAAAGTATTATAAATGTATCTACTGTATAGAGAAAATCGAAATGTCTCTCATCCCTTACTATTGTTTCTCTGTTAATGGTAAAAATCTCATTTGCTCTTTTGTTAACGCTAAAAATTTTTAGAATTTGCGTAGATAAATCTGACATAAATTATCCATTAATTTCTCGATTAGCTTAGACGATTTTGCCATCATTTCAATCAAGTAAACATGTTGAAATAGTACATTTGTATGAAAATGACCATCACAGACGTGCGTGTCGCCACAGCCATAAAACGCCGCCACTAAACGCTTGATGCGGATGCCGATATCGGAAGTGTAATTCAATCATGGTGCATTAGCGGCACAAGCGAGTTAGCGAAGAGCAGATATAAATTTAAATCATATTTTATGCGTCAAATACAAAGATCTTGTACCTACTTATAACGTACAAGGTCTTTGATCAAATACCAATATAAAAGTGCGTATTGGAACGTCATTTTTATAAAATTAAATTAAAATTAAAGAGGTAATAACTTAAACAGCAAAATTAAAAAATATTAATATTATCTCAAGTTATTCGTTGCTCAGAGTATCGCAGATACGGCGAACGTTTTGTGGTGAAAACTGCCGTGCGCAGCTGTGCAGCGTTTTACAGTTGCAGCGTTGCGCTCGTGTGCGATGGCACTAAAACTAAAATTGGAATTATTTTGTCGATTTCTGAATTATATTTATCGCTTATCAGAACATAAATTTGCTTGACTCCAATGCAATCTCCAAAAAAAAATGTTTGAAAATAATTAAATTAAATTATTGTAATAATGCATTCATCAAATTATTTTCTAGTTCATAAGAATAAGGAATTGGTTTCATATGCTTCCTTCAAATGTTGATTTACACAGAAATATTTGCTACGACAATATTAGACAAAGTTTATTTGTATCAACGTCCATTAAAGTATTTATTCTATTTAGCGCTTTATGTATAGCTTTACTTATTTACTCATATAGCTATATGATCGCACCACGGCCATTTAAGTATCGTCTAATTAAATATAATATTTTCACACGATCGTAGAGGAATATTTAGATGAAACTTTGTAACTAACTCGGGTACTGATCTAGTATGAGGCTGGTTAACTTTAAGGGACTTTATTATAAACGCCTCGTGACGCTTGATCTTGCTTAAGTATTAAATACAATATTTTACATATTTATTTCGTATTGAAAATATATATTTAATAATGCCCTTATTCATATATTTCTATAAATGTAATTGCCACAGAACAGAACATGTAAAAAAAAATGTGCCGTCTCCGTACCTAATTTGTTTAGTTTCATATCGTAGTAGGTACATTTGCAAAAATAACCCTAGAAAGTTTGCAATATCATTTTTATTTACGTATAATAATAATTTTACCGAATTTGATTGAGCTGTAAGGTTCCGTGGTCCATCCCAAAAATTAATAGACGACAAGATAAAATGGCTAGACAGCTGTAAAGGGCGCATAAAACCTAGCGGCAAAAAAGTTACAAGCTAACTGTTTCAAATCGATGGGTAAGGGTGGAAAAGTATCCATATACCTAGTTCATACTTCATATCATCATCTTTCTTTCTTTTATACTGCACTTTTATACGTCCCACAATTAAGATGTAAAGCCTCCATGTAGAGGTAGGTTAAGCCGGGAGTACACGTGCCAGTAGCTGGCACACTTGCATGCTTGCTACTGGCATCCCTTAGCAGGCTTGCAAGTGTGCCAGCTACTGACATGTGTATTCTAGGCTTAACCTACCTCTACATGGCTTTTGACGGTTTCAGAGGCGTTTATAAAGAAGACCGTAACTGATAAAGTACAATATTTTATAAGGTTTAGGCATCATCATTCGACTTGCCACGAAGCATTGATCTGTTTTATTAATTCAGACAAAATTGAGCAGACTCCCCGAGTCTATTCAGTTTTGATTGTACTTTACATTTATATTTTCATATAAAAGACTGCTATTTCTTTCTTCACTGGTCTGAACTAGGTCTTTTAAATGCCCCGAGCAAGTCAGGTGATATGTAATAGTTTATTTTTCAAAGATTTGACTATACAAGATACAAGTACTTAAGATAGAACCTGTGTTATAGTTTAACGGGGTAACTGTATACAATTCCTTTCATTACATATTTATTTTGTAAGTCAAACGATGCGTTCGCCTATTTTTGACATAAAACTTCATTCATTTATCGAAAAGCCAAATGTAAGCCGCCTGCGATAAAAATATCATCTTAAAGTAATAAACCTAATAAATTGTACTAAATCTTTAGACCAGACCAGACGGCTCTAATTCAGTTCCCTGAGACGAAACTGAACAAGAACTTTATACAGGGTTACAGGTTACAGGCCATGTCGACCTATTCCCGTTAAGGGTGTGTAGTTTACATTGTTTCTGATTTGACTATGAAAGCATCCTATCTGTTAGGTTTTGAGCAAAAATTCCATATTTTAAATAATGTGTGGTTATTAAACGAACACGACGGTCCAAAGGCGGTCAACCAGACTTTAAAAAAGTAAATACAGCAGGAAACGAGCTGTGGTTAGCTATTATAAAGGAAGTGCCTTGATATTTTAAAATGGTATCGTGGTCCGAGCGAAGAACAAGTCTAGACTAAGAGTTATTTTTAAAATTAGAGAACACTGCGAGTTTCGAAATAAACTCAAAAGTTGTAATACTGGTGTTTCTTCTGCATCGAGCCTTCGGCCTTCCTCACATATCCTAAATCTAACCGTTTGCACGTTTTCGAGATATATCAAATTAATTGTTTTTTTATAAAAAAATACCCGGTTTACGACACACCCTTAACGGGAATAGGTTGACTTACTGCTGTCGAAAACGTGCCAGATGTGGTTAATGACGTAATGTGCGTAAGCGTGTGATGTTTTAACATTTTTAAGGCAGAAAAAAGTTTCAAGATTCCGTTCAGATTAGTTAGATCTTAGTGGAATTGGCCCGCAGGCAGTAAATGTTAAAATTGACGTTTTTTTAACGATTTTGTTTTTGTGTTATTTTGTTTGTTACCAGTTACCTAGTGGTAGGTATAATATAATTAATTAATTATGGCGCAATTATACATTGTCCGTATGCAACGTGAAAGTATTTTTCCTAGTCCATGTTTTATAGAATAAGTTACTAAGTACATAAGTATTACAGATGTTATGGCTAATTAAAGTTAACTTTCATCTCTTAATATGTTTTTTTATTTACATTACATTAGGGTTTTAACGAAAAATATAGGTATGTAACAGTATCACATTAATACCATTACCTACTTATATTATATGATTTATAAATTGTATAAATTCGTATATACATTCCAAAAAACAAAGTGTGAGGAAACCGAGTTTGAAACTACGTCTCACGCTAGTAAGGCGCGCATTCTCCCACTAAATCAACACGTATCTAGGTACCTACTCAAAAGTTAAAAAGACGAAAACTAAAATCTTATAATTTATCTGACTAAAATAATTTATTGGTAGCTTAAATTACTTATTGTTAGGTAAGTAAAAATATACGAGTGTTTACGGCTTTACATTATTGTATAGCCATTGGCCGAAGCCTCGACCAGAGACTCCGTTGATGCGTACACTTAGCGCATGTTCGTGAATCTTCGCCTCTCGTTGTTTGCCCAAGAAATGTTCAAACTCTTCGACCACTGTCATTTCCACGATATAACGCTGTCCACCTGGAAATATATGTATTATGAATAGTAGTTCAATACGGCGTATATATCTTCAGAGCCATAGTCCCTAAATGAAAGTAGTAAAAAAATGTCCGAGCGCCGTCATAATTATATATACCTACTGACTTAGAATAATTCACAATGACCTGTTTTCTCGAATCTCGACGTTATGTCACCTAATTAGTGCTTGTAACCCGAGCACTTTGGCATCGCACGGCGTTGTAGTCGACTTGCAATCGCCTTACGACTAACTAAAAAGCCTACCCAGTAGCTTGGGCAAGGTTGTGACTCTACACGATTGTGACGCTCTAGATATTTTCTCATAGCATTGTTGTTTTTAAACTTTCGCGATTTGAACACATTATTATTATGTACTACGGGACTAATCGCGTACTAAAATTACGAGATTACTGAAACTCAGTCTACCCGTGACCACGATCGATGAAACTCGGTCGAAACGTCGGGATGATGAGGTATTTATTTACCTCGTAATTTTAGTGCGCGATTAGTCCCGTAGTACATAATAATAAAGGGCATATCATTATTCGCCATCATATCAGCCGTAAGACGTCCACTTTTGAACATTCCCTGTAAAGGACCGGTTGGAATTGGTTCTCTTTCATTGCTCTCCTGCGGTTTTAATCGTCCTAATTAGGTTGTCAGTTCACCTTGTTGTTTCATATAATTATTTTGTCGAAGCACTTGAATGGAATAGGTGAACGTTATTCGCGATTGCAAGGTTGGTTCCATAGTACCATGATATTTTAGAATATATCTGTCGTCTAGTAAAACCTAAACATACTGTAGAACACTGAAATTTCGCTTCCTCATCTCAAAGCCTTCTCTTCTGCTGGACACGACTCAGATTTTTATTTTTTATTCGGTCGTCTGACTAATGTCCACTGTGGGGCATAGTGTGTGGCTTTTAGCGACGGCTTTCGGGGACAATAATTGCCTTTGACATTAACCGACCTTTAAGCAAAAGAAATCAAGTCATTTGGTCTCTCCGTTACTGAGCGAAATAGTAACATGCAACTACAGTCAATAAACCACTACAGTCTTTCGGAATTATAATGTTAGTTAGGATTCTTACCAGCCTTGAACGTAAACCCGTAGTCTTTAGGAGGGATTCCGTTCTCCCCGTGTTGGTACAGCTTGAAGTCGCTGCTCCGCACCGGGAACGTGGCTTGGTCACGCTTGCGACACACGAACCCAACGGTCATGCTGCAAGGATCAAATAGTTCTCTGATGCTAAGGAAGATATGACTGGCATTGGTACGAAAGTATTGACTATGTCGCGGGATTGGCCAGATCACGATATGGCTAGGCACTTCTTAAACCCCGCCACTTCGATATTAAGCCATATCGCGGTGTGCCACGTTAAAAAGACGGGCAGATCTCTAAATTACTGACGGACCAATCATACTTGGCTTACATCCAGCACGATCTGGAGCTCAATTTTTGAAACGTTCGAAAACGACTCAATCACTAGCTATGCTATCCTGCTCTTAGGTACTCGGTCTCGTGACTAATACCGATTTACATTATTCCAGTCCAGCGATCAAATCCAGCGCTGGATTGCAACTAAAATGTAAGCATGATGTAAATCGGCACTAAAATGCACTAGACTGCCGGTTTACATTATTCCAGTTGCAATACAGCGCTGGACTCGATCGCTGGACTGGAGTATTTTAACAAACCGAACATAATTGTTTTAGAAACAGTGATACTGTACTGTACTGTATCAGCCTTTTAATAGTCCACTGCAGGACGTAGGCCTACCCACTAAGGGTGATTGGGCCATATCCACCACGCTGGCCCAGTGAGGGTTAGTAGATTCACATACGCCATCGAATTTCTTCTACGGAAATATGCAGGTTGCCTCACGATGTTTTCCTTCACCGAAAAGCCAGTGGTATTAAATTCCGTACATAAATTCCGATGAACTCATTGGTACGGGACCGAGAGTTGGACCCTACGACCTCACGATTGTAAGGCGGGTGTCACTTCCACTAGACTACCACGAGATCAGTGATAATGTTCAAAAGCGGTATTCGTGGTGGTGGATTATCATGAAATCTAAATTAAGTTGGTATTGTAGGTTATTGGTACTTACTGAGACATGACGAGGGGTTGCGACACGGTGCCCACGACAATACAGTCACCGTTATCCAAGAAAAGCGTGTGGTACACGTAGCGGTGGAACACTCGCCAGTCACGCACATTGCCTAGAACAGGAAATTGTTAGATCAAGGCCCTTATCGGCTAATCTTAGAGGAGTTGGATAGGGTTTTATTCTTCTCGCGCTAATTACTCTTCTCACACGAGCGAGAGGGATGGAGCGAAGACAAACGCCATCAACGCATAGTTGATAAAGGCCTTATTATATATAGTATAGGTATATAGTACGATTCATACTTAATGGTGGCTCGGAAGGAGAGGCCTTGCCTTGGATCCGTGAATTTGTATACTATTTGTAAATGTAATATAGGCCGCGCCACACAAGTTGGCGGATGTGAAGTTAGAGAAGCTACCAACTGTGCAATATCCAATCCTGACTGAAGCTCACATAAAGCCGTACGTTGATTGGCTATTGCGCAACTTGTAGCTATCTTCACATCCGCCAACTTGTGTAGCGCGGCCTATACTTGGAGGTGAGGGGTTCTGAACCACCATAAAGTTAAATACTTGAGCTAAACTATTATCGTTTTCGTCTGGCTTCATATATTTTTATAAGTTCTTCCTTATTTTCGCCAAGGGCACTTTATAAAATTGTAGGTATGGAGCGACATGAAAACTTGTACCCATGGAACTTACCAAACGAGTGGTCTCTGAAACTTGGCATTCTCAAGGAGTGTTCTTTTCCATCTACCTTGACAGTCCCTTTAAGAGATCCCATCTGTTCGTAGTGTGATTGGTGAAATCTGCAATTTAAAAATATCACTAGTAGGTACCGCATTCGTTAATATTCATGCGAGAAATGTCGCATTCTATATACAGCGATCGGATAATAAGACCATTGACACCTCCCATAGCCAAAAATAGTAAAGTTTTAAACGGAGCAACAGTTTACAACAACAGTACAGTACTCCAGGGTGGTGACTTGTAAAATGGTTAAAAAAATTGTGTTATGAAGCTCTGCGGAAATAAATATTGTTTTTAGATTACGTACTTGGAAATAGTCTTAAAGTAATCTCTAGACCAAGGTTCTCTCGCCATGTCCTTGGCTAGCCCCAAAGGAGACAGTTCGTAGTCATAGTTGAACGCAGAGAACAGGGCGCTCCAAGTTAACTCGGCTTCTACTATTACTGTTTTTTGCGGGTCACTTTTTAATCTGGAAAAAAGAAAGTACCTAAGCGATATATCCATACATCGTATCGCGCAAAATAATCCATATTTTGCGAGATTCGATGCGATGTACCTATAGATTCAATTTCAAAAAACTAAAAAACAGGTTTTAACATAGCATATATACTTTGAAATTGGTCCCATTTAAATTTTATCGAAATCGGCTGAGCCATTTTTTATTAAATCAACAATAATGTGAAAAATGCCACACCGATCCGTGCATAATATTTGCGTTCTAGCGATGCGCCCCGGCTTCGCACAGGTGTATTATACATATAAACATTTCTCTTGAATTACTCTATCTATTAAAACAAACTGCATCAAAATCCATTGGGTAGTTTTAAATATATAAGCATACATGGGGATAGACAGCGGAAAGCCAATTTGTTTTATACTATGTAATGATTCTGTACACGGGTGAAGTCGGTCATGCTATTTTTTGCAAAAAATAATTATTCATAATATAAAATAATATGCACTGGTGTAAAGTCCGTGAGGGAAAATTTCGTTCATAAATTCGTAGAAGAAATTCCATGCCATAAGTACCTATATCCGAATCCGCAGTGGGTCCGCGCTTGCCCAGCGCAGCGTTGTGGATATGGACCAATCTCGGATAGGCATAATTGACAAGTTTTCATATTTCACAAGGCTATGAAATTCCAAAACCATTTCGAGATATTGGGATGCTGATCATTATGTTTATTTTTCCAAAATTTTTAGTGCAGTAACTGCTAAGATATTAGATAAAAACTCTCACTCAAGCCGTTTCGGGATTTATACTAAAAGTGCAGTTGCCAATGATAAAAAAAATACTAGCAATATAAAATGACAGTTAACACTGACAGTGTTGACACATAAAATGTAATTTAAAAATAAAATGTCAGTGTCATTTTCAAATTACTTATTTTGCTTTAGCCCGAGAGGTAAACGCAAAAAATGCAAATACTTTCCAAAAGCTGAATTATTGGTACATAGTTATCAAAATGATGTACATCAATGCCCTGGAGTCAGTCAGCTGGGTTCCCTAGCATTTGGTGGAAGAATCCGTTTGAATTTTAAAAGTATCTTGGAACTAGTACTACTTATTCTTCTTCTTTTAATTGGTGCTAATTTAAAGCCTGTATGGCAGACCCTGTTACATATTTCAGGTGATTGGCAGTTGTTAAACATTTTTTATATTTTTCTTCCCATGGTATACCGCAGTACATAGTGGCTTTTTTGCGCTGACCTCCTGGCCTATTTGTTGTGAATTGTGACGGATTGATTGGCATTGACAGTGACAGCAACGCTAGCACCCATTTTTTTCTAATGTGGCTTCAGTAAAATTGTTTATGAGTCCTAAATTTTGCAGTTACGTCCTTTTAGAATTAGGTTCAAGTTTAGCAATGGGTATAGCTATAGGTTACCGCAAGAAAAACAGTGCTATTTATATTTTGAATTAAAATTAATTTCTTGATCATAAAACCAACTTACTTCATTTCGCCATTATAAGCTAGCTTCCAAGTGCGCATGGGAATGAAACTTTCAACCTGAATTCCTTGAACCCGGAACTCGCCTGCATCTTCTTCACTTTGCTGTAGATATGAATCCGGCAGCTCCGGAGACAGATATTTCTCACCACTAAGCTGTAAAATAGTATAAATGCTGAATGATATATCGGAATATAGGCCGAATCATACAAGTCGGCGGATGTGAAGTTAGATAGAAACTGCGCGAACCGTAATCAACGCGCAGCTGTATGTGAGCTTCAGTCAGGATTGGATATTGCGCAGCTTGTAGCCAACTTCACATCCGCCGACTTGTATGTTTTGGCCTATTAATCCTATTATAAGTACACGGATATATAATTTTAGTAAGGATTGTATATTTATATTCATATTCATATTAATTTATTCATACAACAGTATACGTCAAAATCGAGTACAATAGGATGATAGAAAATTACATTAATTAAACAACAAATGTCATAAGTATTGGAAAAGTCAGTAACAGTGATCAATACAATAATAAATTAAATAATCAATAATAATAAGCATAAGTCAAAAACAAGTCAATGTTAAAAATAACAATTAATCTAAAAAATAAAATAAAAAACGAAAGTAATAAAAATAAAATAAAAAATAGAATGTCATTAAAATAAAAAATAGAGTACTGATCAGTACAATTTTAAGTAGTTACTTTTAGCGTCAAAAACTCTTTATCAATGTCATAAAACGCCTGACCAACAAGCCACCGTTTCAGCCTGGACTTGTAAATCATGATGTTTGGTGCTTCGAGGACATCAAGTGGTAGTCTATTATAAACCATTGTCCCCATAATGTGTGTCAACTTCGTGGACTTAGCGAGCGTGCACGTCACGGGCAGAAGCCTATACTTATGTCGAGTTGTTCGCTGCTGTGCTTCGTATAGCTTTGCACCCATTACTTGATACGACTCGAGGTTCACCCGTACGTATGTGGCAACTTGCATTATTAGAATGGATGGCAGAGTGAGTATGTTAAGAGACACAAAGTATGGCCTGGCCGACTGGTCTTGCGGAATGCGTGCTATTGCACGAACTGCTCTCTTTTGACATATAAAGGCGCGATTCCACTCGGCACCTCTGCCCCAGAGTTCCACACCGTACTGGAGCACTGAGTGGACAGTAGCAAAATAACAGGAGCGTACCACCTCGCTGGGCAAGAACCTGGACAGTCGCTTGAGGGCGAAGCACGCTCCGCTGAGCTTTCCACAAACTTTGTCGATGTGCGCTTCCCATGTAAGGCCTTTGTCCAGTTCAAAACCAAGAAAGGTGGATTTAGTAACCTGTTCAATTTTTGTACCGTTAGCAAAGACACTCAGCGATCTTCTTAGGCGTCCTGATAAATCAAAGTGAATGAAGTGTGTCTTAGCGATATTCAGTACCAATCCATTTACTTGGAACCACTCCGCGAGTTGAGATGCGGCAGCGTTTAGGTTTTCTTCCAGTTTGTCGATAGATGGCGCCGTGACTATGGCGGCATCATTATCGGCGTACATCAGTACCTCCGCTTCGGTGATGGCGTGTGATGGTGATGGTATACTTTATTCAATACATCTCTCGGGTCAGGCCCGGTTCTTTGATGGGCATCAGTGGAGCCGAAGCCAACACTGAGAGGCCCCTTTTAATACATCATTTAGCTATATAGTTGGGATGATGGTACAACGAAACCTATTGTGCGGAATGAATTCAAAAAATAATGGGCTATTGTAGTGAACTTCTGGATGATTTACATAACCGGTCTATGGAATGAAATGCGGCACCCGCCAAGTAATGCCTCATTTCAAAATATTATGGCGGGTGGTGACTTGCCATCCACTAAATGGCCCCTAATAAAGGCTACCGAAAGTTGGCGCCGGAGGGGCAACATTGGTGTGGACGGCTTAGGGTGTTGAGAGGTGTGCTGCGCGTTCACTAAGTGCTACTAGCGGCGTTATGCCCTTTAACACTTCCACACTGGAGCTTAGGTTCTTAGCTCTTGCGGTTTCCACTCCAAGCCAGCCAGTTAAGGCAAGAGAGAAGTCAGGGGTCTCATTTAGCCCCAGGGAATCAGGGTTCGCGGTGTCGCCACTCACCGACGGCTCGCCACAAAGCCGCCCCTGCGATTTACTTTATATATTAATTAATTATACTTACTGTTATAGATGCTAAAGAGTCGCAAGCGTTATTTTGTCTTCGTGCAAGTGCAAAAAGCACAGCGTCACCATTGTTTGAAATTCCGTTAAAAAATGTTGCGTCTACGGCCTAGAACATAATGTAGATAATATATTATAAGAAAAAGTACATTTCTAGCAATGTAAAGGAGGTATTATTTTCACAATTATATTTTCATAAAATTGTCAATTATATATATAATTACCTATGTACTTATCTAAGTATTGAACATTATATGGCATAGGTACTATTGCTCTCATACTATGGGTAGGGACCTACTGTAGCTATACTGAGCGCCACACAAATTGAAAGATGGGAAGTTAGCCGCAGATGACACTTCGCCGTGATTCGCTAATTATTGCGCATGTGTGCACAATGCCTATACAAATGGCGAAGTAGGTAGTGAGCGCGCGGGAGGCACGAGGTTGGTGTCTCGTCTCTCTGGCACCCGCTAACGTCTATATTTTGGCGTTTGCGCAGCTCTCTGCGGCTCTCTTTATTGTAGGCAATAAGCCAAAAGGAGGTCACTCGGCCCAATTATGAAGGCGCCATCATCGTAGTTATATTAGCAATTTAGAATAGTTCTGCTTCTTTTTCACTTTGGGCATTTGATAGAGAGAACGCTTTTTACGTTGCTATTAAATTTATGATGGCGCCTTCATAATTGGGCCTACCTTATAAGTATTAGGTACTACTATGAGATAAACATTGAAATCGTGTACAAAACACTTGTTTATTATGTGTGGTCGAATATGAAGCACGCAGACTTCTTAGTCCGAGATATTAATTAGCAGACTAAGAAGTCTGCGTCGACCACAACGTCGCTTTCCATCAGGCGAGGTAGTGGTCAAGCACGGACTTACTCGCGATAAAAAAAACTGGGATATTACCAGAGGATATGTCCCTAGATCGTATTTCTTCTCCAAAGCTTCGTCTTCCTGGTGCACGTGTATGGTGCCATCGCCGCTCCTGCCTGCCTCAACAGCTCTGGCTCTTCGAAAACGCCATAGCCACTGGCAAATCACAGATTAAGGAAAGAAAAGCATGTAGACACATTACAAACACTTGAAATCGTCTGATACGGCCTAAATAATTTTAATATTATTTTCATCCATCCATCTGCCATTGGACGTCCACTGTTCGACGTAGGCCTCCCATATGGATCTCCAATAAGACCGGTTGCTTGCATCCAGCGGGATCCTGCTGTCTAGATGAGGTACGTGGTGTTCATCTGAGAACTTTTCGATCCCATCAGTCGAATGTAATTTACAAATGTTTCGTGTTAGGCATAGTTTAATTATAGCCTTCTGAGTGTGGTAAGGTTTACCCGCATAGCTACACTAATAGATACTTTGAGAATAGATATTATAATAGATAACTATTTTGTTAAGAAATAGACACGACGATTACATACCTGTCTCACAGTTAGAATTGCAAATAATAGTACAAACTTGATCCAGTAGTATTTATTTTTCTGCTGGTAAATGCCGAACAAAGGCGGCTTGTGTGGCTTATTTATAAATCTAAAAAGTAACACTACTCGTACAGTTATTAAAGCAGAAATTATCAAAGTCCACATATTGAAATTTTACCGGTAAACGCGACAGATTTCGACAACGATTGATGCTAAGTTTGTTATAAGATTAAAAAATATTGGTCTTAGTATTATTATTTATCTAATCGATTTAGTTATCTTTGTTGTCTGGTAGTTCAGTGATTAATTATCGGTAAAGCACACCTGCCTAAAACGAAAGACAAACGGGACGGAGAAAAAAATATAAAAGAATTAATTAGGAAAGTATACAGGGTGATTGGTAAACGATTAGCATCCTTTTAGGGGCTTATTCTGTACATCAAAACTAACAACTTTTGTTCTGCGACTTTTGTCGCAAAAATCAGCTGTTCCATACATTTTGTGGTTTGTTTCCAGTGTTACTACCTAGCTATAGCTAAATAGCATAGTTCTGTTTCTTTTTCACTTTAGGCATTCGATAGAGAGAACGCTTTTTACGCTGCTATTTAATTTACGCTGGCGCCTCTGTAATCGGGCTTAATACCAACTTAAATCGTTTGTTTTTGTGATTTTAATTTCACGGTAGTAACACGAGTATTTTTTTTACTGTTCTTTTCAACTTTAGTAGTAAGAAGAGTAATTCGTTTACCGTTCTTACTACTGGTAGTAAGAATGGTAGTAACACTGAGAACAAACCCATTTTGTCGCGGGTGAACGACATTTTTCTATGGAACAACAATTTTTTTTTCAGTTTTGACAAAAGTCGCAGAAAAAAATTGTTAGTTTTGATGTACAGAAAAAGCCCCCAAAAGGATGCTAATTCTTTACCAATCACCCTGTATAGGATTTTTTAGCGTTATAAGACACTAACTGACGGAAAATCTTCATGAGTGCAGCTAGCTTAGCATACGACCACGAAAAGCCACGAAAATAACTCTTTTCGACGTGTGAAAAAGTGACAGATATATACTCCGCCATAACTCTGTCTTGTTCTGACACGTCGAAAGTGTTGGGTTTTGTTCAAAAATTGCATCTTAATGTGTGGTTTTTGGACGAAAACTACAGTTCGAAGGCGGTAGTCAACCACAGACTTTTAAAAAAGTAAAATCAGCAAGAAACTGGCTGTGGTTGGCTAATTAAAGAGGAAGTGGCGGATATTTTTATAACATCGTGGTCAGAGACTGGTACGGTTTTTTGGAGACCATTCTGGTCGAGCCGTCGGAGCGAAGAACAAGTCTAGATTAGTTATTTTTAGATCTTAAAGAACACTGTGATGGAAGAAATAAATCTGCAAAGTTTAATTGTAATAATATTGGTGTTTCTACTGCATGGAGTCCTCGGTTTTCCTAACAAAAGAAATATTTCGTGGTGCGCATCCTAGTCCGGCTGGTCAATTGCATTGCATACAGGCATAAAACTAGTAAAAAATATCTAATCTGTATGTAATATTAAACCCTGGATTGGAACAACACTATTGGCACAGGACCGATGGCACAGTAAGAGAGGCAGTGGGATAAAGAAGACCGTAGATGATGATGATGATTCAGCGAAGATATACAAAAAATACGTCCATGTTTTATTTTTTATTCAGTTTTTTTAGGATTATTATTGTACTGCCACTCGACACAAGCACGCCCCTTGACTCCGTTCACATCGACGGCACACCAACGTTCGTATATTTTTGTTTCTCTAGTTTTCCCTATGTAGAATATTTCTTCGTCTTCAACATGCACTCGCACCGCGTGTTGCACTCGATCTGTGGACAATCAGATGTTCTATAGACTATGCATATATTTTGATCAGTATTTTTAATTGACTTGACTTGAAATTCGTTAGTCTGCTGTTTTCTTCTTATGGTGCGTCCACACACTCCGCGAGGCGACACGAGCACCGCAGCTGTAGCTAACTTCACATCGTATACAAGTATACAAGGCGGCGATGTGAAGTTTGCTACAGAAGCTTCTAAAGAAACTTCTATAGCTAACTTCACATCGCCGACTTTTATACTTGTTTACGGTGTGAAGTTAGCTACAGAAGCGGTGCTCGTGTCGCCTCGCGGAGTGTGTGGATGCACCATTACGCTATATATTCTCCTTTGCGAGATGATAAGAGAAATAGAAGTGAAGAGAGAAAGACACTTTATAGAAGGTATAGGTACCTACTCGAGAAATGGTCCCATAAAAATCAGTTCTACAGACCAAACCACATAGTTTGACTACGGCGAAGAGTTTGCAAGATAAGGACTTTTAAGAGTTAGGTTACGAGTATATCGCGCTAAACTCTGTGGTGAATAGTCTGGATGGATGGTTCACATCAAATGGACTAGCTCTAAACAAGGATAAGACTTGCTTTTTAACATTTAACTTGAATGGCAAATTGGTTAAGTCCTACTCAGTAACTATCGGTCATACCGCCCTCCAACAAGTACATAGTACAAAATTACTGGGCTTTCACGTCGACGGTGCGCTAACGTGGGAGACGCACATAGACGAGCTCTGCGGGAAGCTGAGCCGCTCGTGCTTTGCGCTCCGGCGGCTCGCGAGTACCGCCACTCGTGACGTCGTGCGCTCTTGCTACTACGCCACCGTTCACAGTAACATCACTTACGGGTTGGAGGTGTGGGGCCGCGCTGCCGAGTATAAAAGAGCATTTATTATGCAAAAACGGGCTGTTCGCGCAATTTTTGGAGTGAAAGACGACGTCTCATGCGTTGAGCTTTTCAGAGAGCTTCGCATCCTTCCACTACCATGTGAACTTACGAGTATCTTACAGAAAGCCCTGTTTACGAATACCCACCTAGACGTCTTTCAAAAGAGAGGTACATACTCGAGGTTTGCTTTGAGGAGCAACGTCAGAAGCGACCAACTAGTGACACCGACTCACAGATTACCGCGGTCTGAGAAATCTGTGTATATTGGGGGACCGGCTGTATATATATTGTCTATAATAGGATACCTACTGACGTGCGTGGAGCACCTTCCGTCGTGTCTTTTAAAAATAAACTTAAGTCATGGCTTAGCGAACAATTGTTTTATGACATTGATGACTTTTTGAAATCACCGGAATCAATATGATGGTTATTTAATTATTTTATATGTAATTATTTAATTTTTTGATTAACTGGTACATAAGTAGTACCTGTACTAGTGCAAATATATTTTTTAATTTGACATGTAATGATTAATTACCAATAAATGATTTGTATTTGTATATCCTACTAATATTATAAACGCGAAAGTTTGTGAGGATGGATGGATGTATGGATGTTTGTTACTCTTTCACGCAAAAACTACTGAACGGATTGAGATGAAACTTTGCAATAATATAGCTTATATATCAGAATAATACATAGGCTATAAATTATAATGATATTGTGTCAAAAATTAAAATATCATGCGGGCGAAGCCGCGGGTAAAAACTAGTAGAGTTATAATACATATAAGTTTGGCTTTACATGCGATCTAAATCTTTAAAACGGCTGAATTGTATGTAAATGGTCACGAGACCCAGTGCGAGCGAAAGTGAAGGGAATAGCATGCGAACTTCTCTATCCATTCATCAGCCATATGACGTCCACTGCTAGACATAGGCCTTCCCTATGGATCTCCAATAACAACGGTCCTCTGTGAACTCTAGAAATTATTCTAACGCGCATGTGGCGCGCACTGTCAGAAAGTAATCAGGAGCCCGAGAAAGTAATCAGGATCTCATCTTGACAACATTTTACATGAAAAATTTTTTTGGTGGGATATGACTTTCTTGAGTATTTAGAAGTATTATAGTCGGTTCCTTACCGGCTGTAAACGTGAATCCATACTCCTTGGGCATGATTTGATTCTCTCCGTGTCGGTAGAGCTGGAAGTCGCAGTCGCTCACCGCGACCACGGCTTGGTCCGACTTGCGGCACAGGTAGCCGATTGTTAGACTGAAAGATAATAAATATTATAGATAACTGTTTAATAGATAACAATTTTACAATTAGGTATACTGAGCGCCACATAAATTGAAAGATGGGATGTTAGCCGCAGATGACACTTCGCCATGATTCGCTAATTATTGCGCATGTGTGCACAATGCCTATACAAATGGCGAAGTAGTGAGCTCGGGCGTAGGGAGCGCGCGGGAGGCATGAGGTTGGCGGGCGGGTGTGCGCCGGCGTCACATCTCTCTGGCAGCCGCTAATGTCTATATTTTGGCGTTTGCGCAGCTTTCTGCGGCTAACTTCCCATCTTTCAATTTGTGTGGCGCTAAGTATATTATAATTATTAAGTGTTTCGCTATTTGTAACTTAAATTACCTAATTGTAAAAATACTTCTTTTCATTACCATAATAATTATAATGAGATATCAATTACAATTAAGTAGTTATATTTTTGTGCTAGACCTAGATCTAGAGGTAGGTAATCTGATTTTTTTTCTATAACGCTTTTGCCTATGAAGCATGGAGTTTTGATAAATGGATCAAAATCAAAAGTAAGTAAATAAAATTCGTTTTCAACACACTTGCTCATAAAGTGGCTCTAATTTCACCGTATTCAGGCACATAATGACACCTGTAATCAAACTGTGACAGTTTGATTGCTCTTTATTCACAAGTGAGTTATAGAGTTTTTTTTTATCTTATTGGTTGAATTACTTTGTTCTTAAAAAAAGTTTTGATACAAAAAAACGTGTTCAATGGTTATGACAAATAAATTAATGTACCTATTGCTTGCTCATTGCATGCAACTTCGTATTTAAATAGATAATTTCAACTTGTACGTCAACTTTGATGAATAAAACTTTATTTTTTTGAAAATTGAAGAACATTTTGAGAAATACTTGAAATTCCCCATTTTGTACTTGGCTAAAACGCTTTCCGCGAAAAACCAAATAAAGAAACCTCATTATTTTAGTCTATGGCCGATTTCCATTGCGCGTGCATAGGAAAACTGATTATTTTTTCCCGCCACTTCGAAACATTTTTCACAACTCGTATTCACTGTTGAAAATATTTTTTAGTGTTATTTTATTCATAAGTGTGTTGAAAAACGTCGTATGCTACACGTGTGTATTGATGGTTACCGTCCTCGGCTCTCTTAAGACCCTCGTCTACGGCTCGGGTCTCAATGGCGCCTCAGCGGTAATCACCAACATTACACACTTGTACCATAATGTACCTAATATTTTTTCCGCAAGACATGATAAAGAAATTACTGATGACTGTTACTGAATGTAGAATCTTATATTCGTAGATACGCCTACATGACAAGCATCAGAGTATTAGTGTACTTAACGGTGACGGCCTTTTAATAGCCCACTACTAAACTTAGCCTAACCGCAAAGGACGATCGGGCCATAGTCACCACGCTAGTCCAATACGAGTTGGTGAATCATAGAGATAGAATAAGATATTTCAGATTTCTTTTCGTTTTGTTGGTGGAAAAAAAGAAAGTGGAACGGAGAGGGATTTTGAAGTAAACTTTATTTTGTGGAAGATATTTTGAAATTACTCACTGCGATAAAATGCCCGGTTGCGAAACATTGCCGACGGCCAGGCTGTCGCCGTTGTCGAGGAATATAAAGTGCAGTACGTAGCGGTGGAAAGTGTTCCAGTCTCGAAATTTACCTGAGAAAGAATAAAAAAAATATACAAATTTTTTTTAAGAGACTTTTAGTCTTTAGAGACTGTGTTCAGGCGCTAGCCAATCTCTGCAACGATTAGCTAAAGCCTGACGGAATGTCGGTTAGTACAGCCGCCTCACAACCAATGGTTAGGTTCGTGCGACGCCTGACTAACCCACCGACGCAACCGTGGAAGTCCACTACCGTCGCCGTAACGCCTGGCTATACTGTGATAGCAAGCGAAGCTAGGACATGGATTATTCCATCGGCCGTTCGGTCGTCGCGGGGACCTACTCTGTACTCCTACCTCCCTAATATTCCCTACGTGTCCCTACCTCCCTAACGTCCCTAACCTACCATATGAAGTTAGTAAATACTTGTATAGATAGGTACGGGATACCTGGACCGTGAGACCTATCGGCACCAGGCGGAGTGGGAAGGAATAAAGGGTAGGCACGATTATTCCACTGCCGTGACTCAGACTCAAGCCACGATCACAGAAGGTGACGGTACTAGGTAGCTCTTGCCACAGTGGAAGGAACAGGTATAGGTAACCCGGGTTATAGACAGACTGCATCGGTCATTTTAACGGTTTGTTGTTGAACATAGCCGAACGGCAATAGGGCCAGTGCGGGTTGGTAGATATATTTTCAGAGCTATGTATATGTACAATGTCATAATATCGTATGTTATAATGTGTAGGTTCATTAGTACATCATTATGAACTTTTGATAGGTAAATTAACTCTTTATTGCACACCAAGAAATAAACAAAAAGAAGGAACAAAGATACATAAACAGTGGAACAATGGGCGGCCTTATCGCTAATAGCGATCTCTGCCAGGCAACTTTAGTAGAGAGTACTGTGAAGCCGTAAAATAAATCGTCTGTTCCCTACAAAAAGATCATGTTCAGAACCGCTGATGCGATGGGTCAGTCTCATAGTAAAAAATAATCATAATGATGAGTATATGTAAATCTGATCAGCCTGAGCAGTTTGCATGGCAACACCTTCTAAATGATGGCTCACTAACTGGAAGCATCAACACGCATTGTATGATTCTCACTGAAGTTTTTAACTGAACTCACACTTTAACACTGTTCTATATTAAATGAGAGAATTTTCTGAAAAAATTGAATGTTTAAGCAAAGAAGATATAATAATACTACGTATAGAACGGTCACGCGTTACCCCCCTACCGTTTGAGTATTCCTCACTTCCACCCCGCGTTTCACGTACCGATCGTGTACTCTGCGTGCGGGCTGCACTGGCCGGTAGATCTTGTAATAAAAAATACCTAGACTATGACTATAGGGAAGACTTGTGCTGTGTATGGTTGAATATCAATAATACGTAAAAAAAGAAGAAATTTTAATGTTTATCTAAGGATAAGTAAATGGAACTTATTTTACATTATTTGGTAACTTCCTCTTGATATTTTCTTTCAAATGAAGTAGATCGGTTACTTTTATTAAAATGCTTCCAAATTAAGTAATTGTTATACTTTTTAAGCACTACATTTATCATATTTGCTAATTGAATACGCAACTGTCTCACTCACGCGGTATGTCGTCACTGACAGCCGATAGACGTTCCGCACTGTTCCACACACATATGCACGTGTAGCGACCGTGCGTATGTGTGTTTCCTGTGAGTAAGTACTTAGTCGTTTGCGTAAGACAGCAGATTATGTATGGAAAATCGCGAAGTGTCCGGGTTGTTTTAAGCCGGGTAAACCAAATCGGCTAGCCCTGATGTCAGTTAGTCAGTTTTTAGGCCGCCTGAAGGCCTCTGACATGGCTAAACGGTTCAAACAACTGGAACCTACTTTGACTAGGTGATTTTCAGGGATCACCGAAATTAAGCAACGTTCCGCTCGTTCAGTATTTGGATCGGTGACCGCGGGTGGCATTTTCCAACTGAGCACTACCGTGGCTCGGATGACACATTTGAAAAAATAAGAATTTTGAATTAGTATATAAGTCGGTACTTTGACTTTTCGCGAGTCCGTATTTTTGTAAAAAACATAGTTTAGTCTAAATACAGGGTTATTTTTAATCAATTAGCATCCTTTTGGGGGCTTATTCTGTAAAACTAGTAACTTTTGTTCTACGACTTTTGTCAACACTCAAAAAAAAATTCGTTCTTTTATAGAAAAATATCGTTCACCCGCTACAAAATGACAGCTGATTTTTTTGTTCAGTTTAGACAAAAGTCGCAGAACAAAAGTTGTTAGTTTTTATGTACAGAATAATAAAAAAAAAGAAAAAAGCCCCTAAAAAGATGCTAATTGATTAGAGATAACCCTGTATATGTATTATAATAAGATGTGTTTACACTTGCTATTTAATCCAGCATGTATTTTCCCTTATAAGTGAATTTTATGTAATTCTTGGAGAAAATAAATATCTTAAACAAGAATATTTACCAAAGCTGTGATCCCTTACAGTGGGTATTCTCACGTAATATTCTTTGTCGTTTACTATAATATTCCCTTTTAGAGTGCCCATCTGCTCGTAGTGTGTTTGGTGAGCTCTGAAAATAACAAACATATGAATAAAAAGAGTTCAACAAAGCTTCCTCAATTAATTTCCAACAAAACCAGTTGGAAACGTTGGCAATCAGCTCATTCCTACGGTCTTTATTAGATAGTCCGTCTACCTTGTCGCTGGATATCCTTTGTTTGACAATGCGTAGTTTTTATTCGACAAGTTTACATGGACACTTTCATTTCCTTTTCCACAAACAGCCCCCCTACTGCCTAAGCAATAGCAATCGTTTATGACTTCATTTTAGTCATTTGGCACCGCCTATGTGACGTTAGCCATCAATTGCTTTGCGCGGATTGCGAAAGCAATCGTTGAATGAACAACTTTGATGGCTAACGTCACATAGGCGGTGCCAAATGACTAAAATGAAGTCATAAACGATTGCTATTGCTTTAGGCGGTAGGGGGGCAGGTGGGAAATTTGTTGTAGCTCTATTTATTAACCGATTTTGGTATCTAAATTGTTTAGTATTACCAAAGATATTACGAACGAAATCGGCCAGAGTGAGCCGAGATATAGAATTATGAATTATTAAAATAGATACGTGCCGCGTGCCAATATAAATTGAACCTTAACCTGCTGAAATTACGAATATTTTTGCATATGCAAATTGAGCATTTTTGAGCACAGATTTACCTACGATAGTAAGATACAGTGCGACATAAAACACTTTAAAATAAATGAGGTCGCCACTATCGCTTTGTTAGCATATTTTGCATTATTTTTTCATAATGATACTGTTTTCCTGCTTACAGTCCACAAAATAATACAATACGAAAAAAATGCTAGGATGTTAATAATGATTGACAGCTCAGATTGCGGTTCCAGCAAAAGTGATAATTTTATTCCCGAATAATTAATTTCTTCTCTTTTATGTCGCACTGTACTGACTTTTCGAGTCGTTTGAAGTACTCCCGGGACCAGGGTTCCCTTGCCACGTCCCGCGCCATGCTCCGCGGCGACATCTGGTAGTCGTAGTTGAAGGGCGCCCACAGCGCGCTCCATGTTAACTGTGCGTCCACCTTTACTGTCTTTTCTGGCTCATTTCGGACTCTGAAATTTTAATTATGTGTTACTAAAATTGGCTGTGAATAAATGGTATATGCTAAATCAAACTTAATCGATCCATCCATCTATTAGCCATAGGACGTCCACTGCTGAACATAGGCTTCCCTCGTGATCTTCAATAAGACCGGTTTGAAGCGGCTTGCATGTAGCGTGATACTGCGGTCTTTATATATTAATTTGATGCGACATCTCCCTGTTGTGATTCAAAATAAAAGTTAATTTCCTGTACAAGAAGGTCTATATTTCAGATTAATTCAAGAAAACGCCATGTGTTTAGATGCAGTACGCGGCTGCGGGAAGTTTTCATATATGTTCGTAGTTAAAATCTTCCACGCGATTCATTATGCCTCGCGATCTCGTGGTAAGCAGTGGGGATTTGCGCAGCCTGTAGCTAACTTCACATCCGACGACTTGTGAGATTCGGCCCATAACTTACTTCATTTCGCCATTGTAAGTGAGTTTCCAGGTCCGCATGGGTATGAAGTTTTCTATATGGATTCCTTTGATCTTGTAGTCGCCGGCTTCCCTGCTGTCTTGCCGGTGGTACGTGTCGGGCAGGTTCGGAGATAAGAGGAGCTCTTCGCCATTAATCTGACGGAAAATAAACAGTTTATCATTCAAAAGTACCTACTCAATTACGGAAAGGAATTTATGGGTTAGTTAACACCAAAATACGACGCGCGACTACAATTCTAACGAACTATGTCGGCGCAGCGACATCAATTAGTCTAATAATTTTGGTTTCACGTTACGTCTCAATCTGAATTGACCCAAGCCAGGAATTTATTTAAAAAAGCTCCCTCACTGGGAGCATTTAAATATAGGTAATGTAATAGTAATCTTAGATTCGACTTTGAGCATTACGTTACAAAAGTAATTATAAATTAATATTAGGGGACATCTTACACACGATCTCTGACCCCAAACTAAGCAAAGCTTGTGATATGGCTGCCAGAGACTGATATACTACTTAATCATATTTTTTAAATACATACTTATATAGAGAATATCTAAATAACACCTAGACACAGAGCAAACACCTAAGTTAATTACATAAATGCTTGCCCTTGTTGGGAATCAAACCTAAGCGTCTTCGACCCAGGAGTCAGGGTAACTAACCACTGAATCAAAGTAATGCTCGGTTCTCCTTCCTCCCTCACGGCTCACTGTACACTCTTTATGTCTGTAACGTTAGGTACATTACGAGGCGAACGTTTCCGGTGAGGGAGCACCTTTAGATGTAAAAAATATTAGCAAATTATTAACCTTTATGTACATAAAAGCGTCGCAAACTTGCTGAGGCCTGCGCGCGAGTCCGCAGATAATTGCGTTGCCGTCACTGGATACCCCGTTGAAGTAAACTGCATCCACGCCCTAAAAATAAAAATAATTAATACAATAATTTGTAAAAATAAAATAAAATTTATTTATTTATTTTATTTTT
Source organism: Hypomecis punctinalis (assembly GCA_949316475.1). Lineage (NCBI taxonomy): Eukaryota > Metazoa > Arthropoda > Insecta > Lepidoptera > Geometridae > Hypomecis > Hypomecis punctinalis. The sequence continues at coordinate 15,875,262 of OX438801.1, read as the reverse complement.
ACTGTGTACTGTACTCTTCCAGCCTTTTCAATAATCCATCATAGTCATTTACTCCACGCTGGCCCAGTCTGGGTTAGTGTATTCACATTTCACATCCCCCATTGAATATCTTCTAAGAGTTCTAAGCAAGTATGCAGGTTGCCTTACGATGTTTTCCTTCATAAAAAAGCCAGTGGTGTGAAAATCCGTTCCAAAGAACTCATTGGTACGGGACCAGGATATTAGCCCATGACCTTACGATTGTAAGGCGGGTATTACAGCCACTATATAGACCACGACTCAATAGTCGTGGTCGTAGCTGTTGCACAATAGAGATAACAACGGAATGTGTCACAAAATATGAAATAATGCGTGCAACGGAATTTGTAAACCCTTGTACACATGGCAGTCACAAAAAATCGTTTTTTTTTTATAATGCTTATGTTTAGGAATCGCATGCAAGCTTTTAAATAATGTTCCAAACATGTTTATTAGTTATAATGTGTTTAATTTAAAGGGTCAAAAGTCTGTAGTACTCACATTGGGATGATCTCCTAAATAGAATTTGCGTTCTAAAACCTCGTCTTCCCGATGTACTTCTATGGTACCATCGCAGCTTTTGCCGAATTCCACGGCGTACGACCTTCTCGTCCATGTAATCAGCTAGAAACAGTATAATATTAGATAATTTGTTATCTGTCCAATAAGTAAAGTAAGATTATAATTTACTAGCTTTTGCCCGCGGCTCCGCCCGCGTGGAATTTGACTTTTGTGGTATCCCACAGGAACCTTTTATTTTTTCGGGATAAAAAGTAGCCCATTTCACTTTCCGGCCCCTGAACTATATCCATACCAAAAATCAAGTCAATCCGTTGCTCCGTTGCTGCGTGAAAGAGGAACAAACCAACAAACTTCGGATTTATAATATTAGTATGATTAGCAACTGGCTGGCTTTGTTTGAATTGTGGCTTTTCAACTGAGCGTTGTCGTAGCTCGGATTACACGGTAAATTATGGGTCCCTGTTGATTTAACCGTTTCGCCTTGTCAGAGGCTCTGACACCTGTATACATGCTGAGTGTGAGTTTTGTCGTAAACATGACGCGCTCTTTGGCGAGCGCGTAAACATGTAATTTGTATGAACTTGTTGTGTTTCAAAAACGCGCCGCTAGTGGCGCTGTACATTTCTTCATACAAATTACATGCTTACGCGCTCGCCGAAGAGCGCGTCATGTTTACGACAAAACTCACACTCAGCATACAGGGCCGGATGCCTAGCCATCCGGGCTATACGAACTTAATTTTTACCTATCTATTAAAATTATAATGTTATCGCCTATTATAGTTACTATTAATAATACTACCTATCTGTGATTTATTTTTAAGAGTCATGATTGTTAAACATTTTGTGTAAAGACAATGCCTAATAAAATCACTGTAAAATATGCAGTAGGTAATTATAGTATTTGACACGAGTAGTAATTAACTAATTATTTAATATAATAAGCATGCTATAGTGATTAGTAATTACTAATTAGTTAATGACCAATTATGATAGCTTAAGAATATTTAATAAACATATTAAAAGTGAACATGAAACTTAGTATTTACAACACTGACAAATAATTCAATTACAAGAAAAAAATATTCTTACCTGTCTCACTTTCAGATATGTGTACATGAATAGGAACTTAATCCTGTAAAACTTATTTTTCTGTTGGTACACACCGAATATGGGCGGATTATGCGGCTCATTTAAATACCTCAGAAGCAACACAGCACAAAACGGTACAAATAACATGTATAAAAGAACCCACCACAACATGGTTGCGGTTTTTATTATTTATAATTACGGTTTAATTGACAAATATTAAACAGACGTATCTCTTCTACAGTCTGTTGTGTACTGAAATATTTACGATTGATTGCACGCTTGTTGATTGTGCTATCATTTATCTTTCATCGATTTTTATCGCTAAGTCGAAACATAGGTCATGATAATTAAGGAGTGTTGTTACAATCCTTTTCAGGTGTTCAGTGGCACAATGACAAATTATACTTGCAAAGATTAAGAATTATGGGGTCAGCGTATAAAAATGAGCCACCCAAAGTATTTTCAAACTTGGGGATCTATAATAATAGGCCTGAGGACTGGGTGAAAAAAAAACATTATTATAATTAATCCGTTAGTGTAATCACTAAAAAAAATGTAGACATATCTTTTTTCTTTTGTCAGTCAAACAATAAATGACAAAGATAAACTTTGTCAAAGTTTGGGACATAGTACATTTGTAGTGCACTCGTGACGTCACGCGGAACTTTAACGGGCTATATTTACGTCAACTTTTGTTTTATTGACAAAAGAAAAAATACGTGTCCATTATTTTTTTATTTTTTGATAATCCATCTTACAGACTAATTATATTTTCTATAGTCATCATGCTTATTGTCCGTCCTTAATTTTTCATGAGCTGCGGATAAATGCTTGGGTTATAATTGAACTTGGAATGGCTAGAAAGTAGGTATGTACAGGGTTATTTCTAATCATTTAGCATCCTTTCAGGGGCTTATTCTGTATATCAAAACTAACAACTTTTGTTCTACGGACTTTTATTAATTCTCAAAAAAAAGTTGTTGTTCCATAGAAAAATATCGTTCACCCTCGACAAAATGTGAGCTGCTGATTTTTTTTTTTGGTTTTGACAAAAGGCGCAGAACTAAAGTTGTTAGTTTCGATGTACAGAATAAGCCCCTGAAAGGATGCTAATTGATTAGAAATAACACTGTATATACGGAACTTTAACAACTAATCCAAAGAAAAATTTGGAAAGAACACTGTACTATAGCAGTATGTAGAAAGTTTATTTTTATACTTGATGATACATGATTCCTATTATGTACTTTTATATTTTAGAGTTGTATTATAAATAAAATCACTGACGTAACCTGGTAGTAATATTTATTACAAACATCATTGCGTTCTATTCATCAGAATAAAAATATGTTAGTTTTAATCTTCTTTTGAACGAAAGTTTAACTTCGGTTTCATATTCTGAATAAAAAAATCTGATACCGAATTTATAATAGTAAATAATATTAAGTAAATATGCTACGAATAAATAATTCCCAGGAACTCTAACTTCAGACAAAATCCATACAACAAGTGACCTAACTTCAAACTAAATCAATATAAATTATGATTTAAAATACGAACTATTTCCTAGGTCACCAATAGACAGGCTTAGTTTAAATTCAAACCGTAAACTGGTACTGGCGCGCGTACTCTCTTGTAAGATAAATGTCTTTCTGGTGACAAGCTGGACACGACTTTAATGCGCCACCCAAAGATCTTGTACTTATAACTAGACTGTACACAAATAACCGTAAAAAGGGTCCGAGCTAGCGGGTTTCAAAAGTAGCTGTATCTCTTTCATGCCTGTTCAAGCCGTGAATCAACCAATCAACGACGTTCATAAAACTACCATCTTACATTCTGTGTTACCAGGCCTAAACATTTAAGAACTACTCTTAGTAATTTATTCATAAATTTTATTTTTAAATACATCGAATTCATTATTACTTCTAAGAATTGTAGAAACATTTTTCTTAAAATGTTTAATAGTTTATGAACCGTTAGTTGTGGAAAAACATAAAAAAGAGAATTAGATCATTTTCTACCATTTCTACCAATCTGAAAAATTGATGATGAGCTGACAAGACGTCAGACAAGGACACAGCTACCACCGGGACCCCTCTCGCTCTGACCGGTTTCGCCGAAAAACAACTTGGTAAGGAAATAGCTACCTTGAAGCTATGTAATTAGATCTCATTTTAGCTGAACAAAAAATGTTGGTGCACAGCACAGTCTAGTTAATAAGTACAAGGTCTTTGGCGCCACCCTTTTGGACACTTTTGATAGATAGTTCACTTCACACAGTTACATTTCCTGACATTATTTATTGGTAGTAAATATGTATAAAATATGAAGTGCTTCACTCTGCCGTCGCTAGCAGATGTTTGTGCACGCACTCTTCCTTGTTGATGAGATGGGTAGTTTTGTTGACTAACTGCATCAGAGTGTTGAGGTTGTTCGACCATTCGTTGAGCCGATCCGACGCGTCCATGTTCAAACTGAAACAGGAAGAATTATGATATACAAGATGTTGTTTTGCAAAGTGCAGACAATTTATATTCATGTTGTTTTTAAACTTTCGCGATTTGAACACATAATTATTATATACTACGGGACTTATCGCCCACTAAAATTACGAGATAAAAATGTGTCGTAGTGACAATTTTTCAAGTTCAAATTGAATTGGCGGTACCAGCTGTTCTACATTCCAGTCTACCCGTGACCACGGTCGATGCAACTCGGCCGAAACGTCGGGATGAGGAGGTATTTATTTATCTCGTAATTTTAGTGCGCGATAAGTCCCGTAGTATATAATAATTGAATTTATATTCATCATTATGAAAAAAAAAACTATGAAACCCATACCCAAAGTATCAAATAAACATTTTTTGTGCTAGAGTGACTTCAATATACTAACAAAATAATCAAAAATAAAAGTTGCTGGGCTACCATTACTCTATTGTTATATGGCTTGACAAATTGCAGAAAGTTTTAAAAGGTGTAGGTATGTATATTATTACCTACTTTTTTTTTGGTTATCCATACAGATAACAGCATGAAAAAGACATATTTCACTTTATTTAAAGTAAAACATGTTTAATTTTCGCAAATCGCACGAAATGAAATACGATATTTTTTTGATATTTTATCTGTGAGTTGAACGCTCTAATAAGGGCGGCAACTCTGGTGACGTTACATGCTAGTAAACAAGAATTTCTCGATTGACTGTTGTTTGTGTAATTTGTGTTTATGGAGTAATATTATTATTTACTAGTGTGTGACGTCACAGACCAGCGCCATTTCAGAATGTCGTTTTGGCGGGATATTGAAAATCTATTCTTTAACACTTGATTTCCATTGTTAATACATTAGATCTCTCGGAAATATAAATGTAGTGTGCTTATTATGTACTAACGAATAATTTAAAACGATTTCCAAAAACTAGTCAAATAGCCTATAGTAATTATGTATTTTTGCTGTGGAAATAAACTATTATGTATTTTTTATACAACTAAAATGTTATAATTAGTTACCTGAAATGAACTACGCCAGCAGGGCGGTCGATTTTAGCGCGAACCACGCTGCTGACGACCAGCTGACTCAAGGCGTCCTCTGTCTCCGTCTCGCTCAGACCCAGCAGCTCGCTCATGCGTTTGACGGTGATGCGGGTATAGTACATCGACATGATACGAATATTCTGAAAAAGAAACAGTCAATATGTTTGGGAGTCTTGATATCAAATTTTATATCAGATTGTATAAATAAGCACAAGTTTAAAATAAATGTATGTATTAGGGGACATTTTACACACAGTCTCTGACACCAAAACAAGCAAAGCTTTTGATATGGCTGCCAGAGACTGATATACTACTTAAACATATTTTTTAAATACATACTTTTAAATATATAATGCAGAGGACGCTGCTGACAAGAAGCGGCGAAAGTATGCCCCGTTGGAGAAAAATACATACTTATATAGAGAATCCTGGGTGGGAATCGAACCCACGCCTCTTTGCCCCAGAGGTTAAAGTCACTAACCATTGAGCCACCAAGGCAGTCCTACAGAGATAGAAAAGTACAGAGAATTTAAAGTACAGAGAGTTTATTTTGATGGTGGTTATATTTTTTAAGTATAATTTTGATATTTTTGTAAAAATGCTTACATGTTCTACGACCCTGTTCTTGAGATCGTTCCACCGCTCCTGGCCCTTCTCAGTATTGTTGTTGAAGTATGGCGTGGATCGCAGGATCGTCTCGTACGTGGAGCACAGCGTGTTCCATGTAATGATCTCTGGGTTGATGAACAGTTCTAGTAATTGTCTGAAAAATAAGGTTTATTTATTTTAAAGTTATGTACAAAAATAGGTTACAATGTTGTATAGTACTATACTGAGCGCCACACAAATTGAAAGATGGGAAGTTAGCCGCAGATGACACTTCGCCGTGATTCGCTAGTTATTGCGCATGTGTGCACAATGCCTATACAAATGGCGAAGTAGTGAGCTCGTGCGTAGGGAACGCGCGGGAGGCACGAGGTTGGCGGGCGGGTGTGCGCCGGTGTCTCGTCTCTCTGGCACCCGCTAACGTCTATATTTTGGCGTTTGCGCAGCTCTCTGAGGCTAACTTCCCATTTTCCAATTTGTGTGGCGCTCAGTATAACTAAATAGCAAAACGTTATAATATTTCTGCAAGTCCATTTACAATCCACAAAATTGCAATTTCAAATATTATTACACTAACAAATAATAACCCGCCCCTGGGGCCTTATTTATGAAATTTGTATGGCTAAGACCGTAAACGGAACTTTGACAGATTGTATGGAGAATCTGTAAGTTGTCTATGGAAGTTGCGAATGCTCCATACAAGTACCGTACGACCAAGCCGTGCGAAGTTGAAAAATAAGTCCCAGACGGTTCCTGGTACAAAGGTGCCATAATGCTATCAGCATTACCGCGCTGAATAGATGCTGGTAGCTAGGATGAGCTCATCAAGACAGCAGGATCACAGACAACTCATTGCGCAGTAGCAAATTAATTATGTCTGCTGCACGAGAAGAGGGATCTGCGCACCTTGTACTTAACTTCAGAGATGCCAAGAAGTTTGATTCAGCTTATAGCTATTCCTTTGGTTGAACAGAACAAAAAAATGAAACAAAAAAACCGGACAAGTGCGAGTCAGGCTCGCACATCGAGGGTTCCGTACAAATCCAGAAAATTTCACAAAATTGGGAAGTAAGTTGTTAAAATCTATACCATCTACAAAAAAGATTTAATTTTTTTTTCCACTTTTCTCGTCATAGCTATTCTGTTTTAGCATATGCTAATTAAGTACTTTTATATGATACTTTACATGATACGATTTAGTCACTATGAATTTTGAACCCATATTTTGTGAATTTTTAAGGCCCAATTTTTTTGTGATTTAAATAAATATACACAGTTTTCAGATTTATTCCTATATGTGTACTCTGAGACCATGCTTCTCGTCAAATTTCATAGTTCTATGTCAATAGGAAGTACCCTGTAGGTTTTGATTTTTGTGAGTGTTAAAATAGGCGGTTTTTTACGACATAACGGCTCTAACTTTTTTTAAACGATAACCGAGTTTTTCTTTCACACAACTGCAAGAGACCATAGATAGACGTAAAAAGTTTAAATTTCAACTTGATATCTTTACGCGTTCCCGCGATAAAGAGTCTTGACATACACACAGACGGACAGACGGACAACAAAGATCCTATAAGGGTTCCGTTTTTTCGTTTGATGTACGGAACCCTAAAAATAGTGCATGGAGTACCTCCGCGCGGAAGAAGTGAAACTTCGACGCAACAGTGCTTTCATACCCCCTCCATGGTAGTGTTAAACGTTTAACGCAACCTTGTTGGAAGTCGCAATAGAAGTTTCACTTTAATGAAGACTGAAGCTTACTTATACTCAGGCAGCTTGTCCAAATCCTTGTCCTCATTAAGGCGATGCGTGAGATCGGCCTGCTCGTTGTCGTAGGGAGCCAGGATGAGGAACACCACGCTACCGATTAAGGCGTCGGCCCCGGCCAACTGCCCCAGCGCCCTGAAGTGGCGGCAGACGGATAGGTACGCGGCGTTGTTCTGGTCTACAGCGATCATCTGGTGGTAGAATTTTTCTTTCAGTTCCTGCAATGAAAAGCAAAAAGCCAAATTTAATTAGTTGCCTATTTTAGCCAATAATTATTTTTCGAATCTCAAAAAATCTCCACACCGACTTTCACCGTGTACAGTATTTGATTAAATGTGACATTCATGCTCAGACCAATTAAAGAAATCAAGAACGAGGCCAGTTTTTTATACATGTGGTGAGTCGTCGGTGTTGCGCTGCCATACGAGGGTCATTCAATAAATACTTAGCCTACAAAAAGTGAAGGAAAATTTTGAAAAAGTGACAATTTATTTTTCAACATAGTCTCATTTTAGTTCGATACACTTAGCCCAGCGATGCTCTAACTTTTTTAACCCGTCCGAAAAATATTTTTTGTCAAACTCTGCAAAATAGGCCTCCGTGGCGGCGATGACCTCCTCATTTGATCCAAATCTATTCCCGGCGAGAGATTTTTTCAGATTAGGAAACAGAAAGAAGTCACAAGGGGCCAAATCTGGAGAATACGGTGGATGGGGCAGCAATTCGTAGCGTAATTCGACCAATTTGGCCATGGCAACGGCAGACGTGTGAACTGGTGCGTTGTCGTGGTGAAACAGCACTTTTTTCTTCGCCAGATGGGGTCGTTTTTTCTTTAATTCGGCGTCGAATCGGCCCAATAAATCGGCATAGTAAAGCCCTGTAATTGTGATACCCTTCTCGAGGTAATCGATGTAGATCACACCTTGTGAATCCCAGAAAACGGTGGCCAAAACTTTTCCGGCCGATTTTACAGTTTTCGCCTTCTTTGGAGCACGTTCCCCGGTCTGGATCCATTGTTTTGATTGCTCCTTGGTCTCTGGTGTGTACCAGTGGATCCAGGTTTCATCGACGGTCACAAAACGACGCAAAAACTCCGCTGGATTCCGCTTAAACAGCGCCAAACACGTCTCCGATGTGGTCTCACGGTTGCACTTGTTTTCCGGTGTGAGTAAACGCGGCACCCATCGTGCCGACAGCTTTCTCATGCCGAGTTCCTCGTGAAGAATATGATACACTGTTCCTTCTGAAATGCCTACAGTCTCAGCTAGCTCCCGAACCTTCAATCGGCGATCTGCCAATACGAGATCATGGATTTTTTTAATGTTTTCCTCCGTAGCACCTGTTTTCGGTGCACCTGGACGTGGTTCATCAAAAACCGACATACGGCCACGTGCAAACTCGTTGAACCAATTCTTGACGGTGGCCATCGATGGAGAAGAGTCACCGTACACAGCATCCAAGCGCTCTTTGATTTCGATGCGCGTTTTCCCTTCCAAAAATAGGAATCTAATCACCGAACGATATTGCTCTTTTTCCATTTTTGTAAAACCGATCGATACGTTCGCTTCCATAAGTTGTCAAATTAAAACAAATGAAGGGATTGGAATGAAAATTTGAAAAAAGAATTAAAAAAGAATGTGCTACACTGTGGTAAAACTCTTTTGAAACTACAGCGCTCTCTGGCGATGAGGCTAGGTACTTATTGAATGCACCTCGTAGTTTGACTGACGAACCAAGACGTAGTTTCGTTGTACGTGTTTGTGTGTGTAATTGTGTCTGTACACGGCTAGGCGTAGTTTTACCGGCTTCATTGTTTGTTTCTCAGCATTCTGTCTTTTGATTTCGATTCGATAAAATTGAAATGGAGTCTCATTTACATTAACTCGAAAGTATACTCTTTTGAACTAAAAAGATTTTTTACAATTGGCGAAACTATCGATGAACATACACAAAAAAAAAACCGGACAAGTGCGAGTCAGGCTCGCACATCGAGGGTTCCGTACAAACAAATTGTTAAAAAAATTAAAAACCTGTTTTAGCATGTGTTAATGAAGTTATTTTATATGATACCTTACATGATACGATATACTCACTTTGAATTTTGAACCCATATTTTGTGAAGTTTGAGGCCCTATTTTTATGTGATTTAAATAAAAATGTACACTTTTAGGATTTATTCCTATATGTGTACTCTGAGACAATGCTCTTCGCTAAATTTCATAGTTCTATGTCAACGGGAAGTACCCTGTAGGTTTTGATTTTTGTGAGCGCTGAAATATGCGGTTTTTTACGACATAAACGGCTCTAACTTTTTTATACGGTAACTGAGAAGCTTTTCTTTTACACAACTGCAAGAATTCATAGGTTTACGTTTATAGTTTAAATTTCAACTCGATATCTTTACGCGTTCCCGAGATAAAGAGTCTTGACATACACACAGACGGACAGACGGACAACAAAGTGATCCTATAATGGTTCCGTTTTTTCCTTTTGAGGTACGGAACCCTAAAAATACCTAGTCGGAAGTCGTTGGAAGTCGGAAAAATGACTCGAATCGATGCAAAATACTATTTTTAATTATTGTGGATTATTCAAACAAATGGTCCCTATTTAATTTTAGTCTGAAGTTAGTATCTACCAAACATAAAAAAATGCTATATTGGTTTGTTATTGGCGGAGTAATCGCGTATAACACACAAAAAAAACAACTCTAATTGAGAACCTTTTCTTTTTTTTTGTTTTTTTTTTTATTATTTTTTTTTATTTAATGCAATTTAATTTAATTATTTGCTTCATAGCAAAATGTTATTATTATAAGAAAAATATTATTATTTTAATAATAATGAATGTAATTATAATAAGTTAGTGACGTGTATCTTATATATTTATGATACCAATAAATAATATGAACCTCCTTTATTTAAATCAATTAAAAAAAATTACACAGACACATTATTCTTCCTGTGATGATAATTCAAAAATTTGTCACAACCCCAAGATAAAAATCTCCATACCAGATTCTCGGATTTCTGTCCTGTTTTCTTGGTTGCATGCTTGGCTTGCATGCAACCATTAAAAGCTATGAAAAGAACTCTTTTCGATGTGTGAAAAAGTGACAGCTATATACTTTGCCATAACTCTGTCACATTCTGACACATTGAAAGCAATACTGTGGTGCGCATCGTAGCCCGGCTGGCGCTTTACCAATTAATCAGGTGTGGTGTGCATTATTAATGAATTAGAGAAAAGCACTACAAATAAAAAGTTTTATTACTATATAGACATGGTTAGACACCAATAATAAGAAATGGCCTAGTATATCAAGTAACCCAGAATAATAAAAACAATCAGTTAGGTACTCTATTCATAGTAGTTTATGGTCTCTGCTTTAGGGTACTGACCTAACAAAAATCATTTATACTACTTTAATCAAAAATATGCCATCAAAGTAAGCTTACCTTAGTGTTTTCTTCTTCAAAGAATTTAGTGTTGATTTTCTTTGATATAATTTGTGTTCGGACATAATCTTTGATAGCGAGGCACAGCCTCATCTGCTCCAAGATAAGTTCCACTTTCTCTCTCTTATCCATAGACCCGTAAGTCTCAACTTGCAGCTCCTGGATGATCTTAGCAGCTTCGGCAACATTGTTCTCTTCTTCCCGAATCTTTGCAAGGATATGTGTAAGCCGGGCTCTCTCTACTTCAACATATATTTTGCCCTCAGTTATTGTTCTCAGAGTCTCTATAAGCTTGATTTTTGTCTCCTTGTCTGGAGTCTTGTCTACATATGTATAGCATTCTTGTACCATTTTCACTACAGCTTGTTTGAGTTGTGACCTGTGAACATTTATTAAATTATGGTTTACTTTTTTTTAAGATCTGTCTTTATGTAACAAGGTTTATAGATTACCTAGATGCAAGATGCAAAACAGTCTTTTTAGACATTTATTATTTTGATAGGGACATATCCCTAAAGACTAAGATAAATTAAAGTAATACTTTCTATTTGTATTTGCCCTATTAGGTTATGTAGGCAATTTAGTATCACTGGCGCGGCGGGAGATGTGGAGACAGGATTACGGCATATGACGTCATCACAATTTAACACTGGATTACATTATACGATCGATTTATTGTCAGCTAGCACGAGTACATAGCGCGGAGGTAACGGACTAACTGTAGCGGCGTATGAGAGTGCAGAGCTTAAGTCTAACCAAGAGTGGCAAAATCGCTGACGCGCGTAAACATGCCCCGCCACATGTATGTACTACTTATATAATGCTTACAATAATGAAAAATGTATTTGATTATGGAATCTAGTACTCCAAACTTGAAAAAGATCGCCAAATTCGTTTGAAACTATAGTAGCAGTTATCTACTAAAATAAAGCGTGAGTAACATCTGTGCTATACTTTAATTAAAAATGTATTTACCTTCTCTTAGACAGAAGGACAATGTGGTCATTCAGCGCAGACCAATTCTTAGCTTCAAAGCATATTTGTACAATTGTGACCAAAATTCTAGCAGTTGAAACCATATCAGCACCCTGAAAAAGTTAAAAGTGTTAAAGTTAGCATAGAAATAGATTGTTTAGAAGCAATGTAGCAAGCAAACAAAGACTCACTGTTCGCGTTTGTTTTTCAAGTGCCAGAAGTTGATCAATAGCCTCTTGGATCTTGCCTTTTGCTGCCCATGACTTCCATACAGGGATCTTTTCATCGCATGTAGCACTGTAGTCTACCTATAATATATTTCACATTAGCAGTTACATGTTATGGTAGCAGTATATTTATAAATGTATCTACTTATTTACGACACACATTTCCAAAATAAAAGATTTTGTATCATGTTGGAACAATAGCAATGTCTACAAACTTATATTTGATGTGGAATGATGTGCACAACTTGTAAGTGATGGCAAAACTGTCTTTAGGATTTCTAACTGTTGTTAATGGATGTGCTAGTAGTATAAACAAAGTGCATCATGATGCGTGCGTTGTTATTCGTATACTTACTTCCATTTTTACAATTTTGCCACTGGCATCCAGGCCGCCGATATCACCGTTGGTAGTCATGGTTCTAACTTTAATCTGAAAGTAAATCTAAATTAGAATATATTATGTTATTTGTCAAAGCTTTCATAAACACCACTTACTGCTTTAGTTAAGAGTCCTGAGTGTTTTTATTCAATAATAAAATCAAAATTTATTTCTGCAAACTCACGATAAAAACGCAAGCAATTCGATAGCGAGTGAACGAAATGAACAGGTTGATTGAAATTACGAAATGTTACCACAGATCAGCTATTGGGCTCTTTTGTCTATGGATAGTTCATGGATGTATAATATCTATAGGTGCGTTCGGATAGCCTACTGATGGCAAAAATAACAGTTAAAAATGCTAACAACGCTCACATTCAGCGTTCGTTTTGAGAATGTGTCGAATGTGTGAGCAAAAGTGACATTTTTAACTGTTTTCGTTCACCGTTCGGATAGCTCAAAAACAAAAACGCTATCGTGAACTGCCACTTTTGATCCATCTGCGGAGGTGGGTTCTTTTTGAGTTTCACGTTTCAGCGTTCGTTTTGGGAAGTGAGCAAAAGTAGCATTATTGGTGTAATGGGTGAAATTCCCAAACCGAACGGTTTACATCAACGATAACTTTGCAAATGCCAAAGACGCCATCGAGCCCAAACCGAACACACCTTCAATATATAATTAATCTAAATCATAGTGAATACTTAACTATGATCTAAATACATAATTTTTTTAAAGTTACATCGGTGTTGACAGCTTTTGAAAGCTATACAACTTCATGTGAACCATCATTGAATCATCACAGAGTTACAACAGTAAAGTTGTAATAGAATAGCTCTGTTTGATCATGACAGTTCTATGTAGTTCATTCGATACTGCTCATTTACAGTGTTACAAACCTAACTGTTTTAATAGTAGATTTGCAGTTTTCAGATTGATAACCCTGTTTTCTGTTTGGCGTGGTGAGTATTGGCTTCGGGGTCTCTCCCCTTTGCCAAAGCTGGGTGCCAGAGGCTACGACCTCTGGGGAATATGGTTTACCGCCGATACCGTATCCTTTTTAGAAGGCCTCTCAGCGGCTTTTAGAAGTGAGACGTGTCATTGCGTTTCCGTCCATTTTATTACTAATGACTTTTTTTGGTCTTTTGTCTACTCTTTTGTTAATTCGCCATCGTCATCAGTTTCACGCAAAATCTCGTGGGGGAGCTCGCGATATGCTTTGATGTCAGGTTCTTCTTCTTCTTCGTCGTGTCGATGGTTCTAATAGTTTCCAACTATACAAGTTTTGCCCAGTAGGTAGCCACTGCCACCCCAGAAGGGGAGGCTTCCATGAGGTCACCCAGTGTGCAGGTGGTTGGACACTGGGGGCAGGACAAAAGGTGATTCATTGTTTGCACTTCTCCACAGTCACACCTCACAGAGTCCGCGTCAGTGAACCCCCACTTGGCAGTATTAGACTTGCAGCGGCCAACTTGGGTCCGGAGTCGATTCAACGACTTCCACGTTGGCCACGCTAAGTCGCTTCCTGGGGGGAGTTCTTCCGCTGGCTCTATAAAGGTTTGGGGTGGAGGACAAGTTTCCTTCCACAGTTTTTGACGGGCCTCACTGGGGTGACCGGATAAGGGTTCTGTATGGTTCAGGAAGTTTCTGCGACTTTTGAGGCGGCTGGAAGGTGGTTCTGACATGTGGAGAGGGTGTCGAACAAGGAAGGAGAAGGAGACGAACCGTCGAACCGTACGGGCGTAAACATCTGAAGCGTATATAATTTTCACCAAAAGTAAACAGATCAATTATTATCAAGTTTAAAGTGATTAAATATTAATAATATACCTGAATTGCAAGTTTAAGTGTTATCTCTCAGTAATTTACACAGTGCACTGTTATAAAACCACAAAATCTTTGGATGACAATATGTTATGAATATCATCCGAGACATGTTTCGACACAACAACACTGTTAACTGATGTACTGCACAGCACTGGAAAATCCGTGAGTGGCACTTTATGAGTGAGTTGTCAATGTAATGATCAAGATTAATCTATCAGAACATTAATTAAATAGAAACACGTAATACATCAGGATTAAATGTCAACCTGAGGGTACAAAGGCGAAGTTGTGCTAGCACTGACCCTCTTATTATAAAACTGTTTACTTATCCAAACAACGTCAATAAACACTTCGACGTTTATAGTTTGAAAATTCGACGAAAGTAAGGAACAGCTCGGTGGCTCAGTGGCTTGCACCGCTAGCTCAAAGCGGAGGCCCATGGTTATGGCGAGTTCGAGCCTTGAGAAGAACATTTATTTTTGCATGTAAAACAAGGTTGATATTTTGAAAACTTCACTTGGGGAACTCTAATCTATAAATAAAATAGACCTCAACAGTTTTTACGGCGATACAACAATGACTGAAGAAATATGTGACAATATTACCTTCAGGCAACAGAGACGTAGAAGAGCTCATTCATTGGGTACGGATAATCTCAGCGACACATCTCTTCAGTCCATTGCGAAAATAAATTTGTCGCATACAGAATTTTTAGATGACAGCGACTTAAATTATGCATATAAAGAAAAAATTGACGACTTGGAGAAAAAGGTTTTATCTGCAGATGCCGAAATCGATAACCTATTAATAGAAAATTCAAGACTTACAGAAGAACTAAAAAAAAAAGACAAGATATTTCAAATGCTCAAACGAATTGAAAGTAGCGATGTACATTCGACTCCTATGGCAGGGCGTAAAAGAAAAAAACCCCATTTAACCTTGAACGACACAAATGACATAGTCGGACACGATATGTCACACACACCGTCAAAACTAATTTTACGCCAAAGTAAACTAGAACTAGAAAAAAAGATACAAGAACTTTCTTCTTGGCTAGAAGAAGAAAAGAAGAAATGTCTGGAGCTCACCGAAGAATTAAATAAAAAAAACATAATGAAAAAACCTTATAGAAGAGCAGTTAAAACGAAAAAGTTGCAATTATTTTGTAAAAAAATTAAAAAACTAGCAACACGGGCAAAGTGTTTACAAAAACAATGTTTAAATCTTAAAAAAATTCAGTTGAAAATTAATTCGAAAATAGAGCATGAACAGAAAAGGTTAAAACTATACGAAGATGTTAAGAAGCAAAGCGATGAAGAAATATGTAACACTGAACACAATAGTAAAATAAATCAGACACATAGTGAAGAAACAAAATTAAGACCTCAAGGAATTATTGTATCAGATGAAATAGGACGGGGCATTATGGAAAATATTACGAAGAATTTCAATGTATCTCATAAGTTAATTAACTATTGTAAACCAGGAGCGACTATAGAAAACATAGTAGAGCAGTTAGACGACAAAACAAAAAATCTGAAAAAAGGAGATACACTTATGATTCTTGCCAGTAGATATCATCCGAAATATCTACAGAATAATATGTATATTAAAACTCTTCAAAGCATTATTGAAACACAGGATAGAAAATTTAACTTGATGATCACTGGATTACGATATGACGGCTACAATAACAGTAAAATCTATACTCTAAATGCAAAACTAGCTTCCTTATCACAGCTAAATGAAAATGTAAAATACGTAGACATAAACATGAGCAATGGACTTAAATCTATCAACAAAGCCAAAGAATTAATTGTTCTACAAATTGGAAGAATTCTAGTGAACAAATTTCAGGGATCTTCGGCACTTACTTTTATAAAACAGAATGAACCCGACAAAGTAGATACAAATTTTCAGATACCGACACTAAAAATAAACCAAAGATGATTATAGCAGCAAACGTACAAAGCATTCATAACAAATACTTAACATTAGAATGTTTTCTTAGTTCATCAGATTGTGAGATCTTGTGTCTAAATGAAACGTGGGCAAAAGATTATCAAGTTATCGGAATGCATATTGAAAACTTTGAACTTGCCTCATACTTTAACAGAAAATTATTTGAGCACGGAGGAACTGCCATATTTGTTAAAAATAATATAGACTACAAAATACGGAAAGACTTGAACAACATGTCATTTGAAATGAATTGTGAGATTGCAGCTATAGAATTACGGGCATCTAAAACAGTAATAATTAGTTTATATAGACCGGACTATGATATACATTTATTTTTTGATATATTTACGAAACTCTTAAGTAAGTTAAGTCGCGAAAATAAACCAGTAATAATAGCTGGTGATTTTAATTTAAATGTTCTTGTAGATAGTCCCAAGATACGAAAATTTCAAAGAATTCTTCAAAATTTCAATTTTAAATATGTCATAAATAAGCCTACTAGAATACAAGGAAAAAGTTCAACATGTTTGGACAATTTTATTGTAAATTTTGACGATTGTAATGGAACTGTTCTGGATGATAAGATATCAGATCATAATGTAATATTACTAAACATGCCAACAAATGAAATAAGACGTAATAATTCTAAGAAACCAGTTGATAGAAGGATATTTTCAAAGAATAATTTTCAATATTTTCATTACCTTATATCTAAAGATTATCATAAAATGTCAGAGGAAATTAGAAATACAACAAATGCCGACGACAAAACAAATATTTTATTGCAATCGATTATTTATTACTATAATCTGGCTTTTCCTATTAAAAAAGTGTCGTCTAATAACCGTAATAAAAAAATTACTACATCAGGAATAGAGAAATCTAGAAATAATTTAGCAAATTTAGAAATGATGCAAAATTTAGATCCCACCGAAGATAGAAAGATTAGAATACGTAAATATAGAAGAACTTTCCGAAAAATACTAATAACAGCTAATAAGTTACACTATGCTTATAGAATAAAAGCCTCTAAAAATAAAATTCGCGAAACGTGGAAGATTATAAATGAACAAGTTAAAAAGAAAAACATAAATAAACCACATATAAGTAAAATAAATAACAACGGTAATATAGTACAAGACGAAAAAACAATGGCTAATTTGTTTAATGAGTTTTTCCTAAATATTGCACACAAACTCACTAGAAATACAAAAATCAATAAGGAAGAATGTAAAAAATATTTAAAAAACGTAAAAACTTCAGATAATAAAATTAAATTTGACCCTATAACTAAAAATGAATTAAAAATTATAGTAAGAGAAATGAAGGATACAAAGTCCTTAGATATATACGAAATGAGCGCAAAAACAGTTAAACAACTAATTCTTAACAATGACATGTTACTGGAATTACTCCTTGAAACATTTAATGTATGCTTGAACGAAGGTGTTTTTCCTGATTGTCTTAAAAATGGCCGTGTGGTTCCACTATACAAAAAAGGAAAACATTGTGAGTTAAGTAATTACAGGCCAATTTGTATACTACCTACCTTATCTAAAATATTAGAAGCAATTTTAAAGAAAAAAATAGTTAAACATTTTGAAGCCAATTCATTATTTACGCCAGCACAATTTGGATTTCGAAATAACAGGTCTACCGAATTAGCTTTTAAAGAAGTTGTGTATTATATTTTAAAAGGGATGGACGAATCAAAAAAATGTGCCAGTATATACTGCGATTTGTCCAAAGCTTTTGATTGTTTGCGGCACGATATTTTGACGATGAAATTTGAGCACTATGGCTTTGATGGCAAAGAATTTCAAATGATGAAGTCATATCTTTCAAATAGAACACAGCGGGTTTATATTAATGAAAATAAATCAAAGGAAGGTGAAATTGATATTGGGGTACCCCAAGGATCAGTTCTGGGACCCCTTTTATTCCTTATTTATATCAATGACCTCGCTAGTTGTTTACCAGATTGGTCTTCAGTCAACTTGTTTGCAGACGATACACATGTAGGCTTAAAAGATAAAGATAGGGAACGCTTGGACAAAAAAATAGAATCTGTAATGTCTATTTTGCGAGAATGGTTTGAGGCTAATGGAATAATATTAAATGCCGATAAAACTGTAGTTATGAAATACCATGCTAAAAAAAGTAAAAACGACACGATTACGAATTCGGAACACGTATTTCTCGGATATAACATAGATTACACTTTAACACACCGTTGTCACATTGACAATATTTGTAAAAAAGTATCTAGCGCAAATTATGCTCTGTTTAAGTTAAAATCACTACTTGACAAAAAATCTTTGATAACAGTATATTACGCATATGTTCATTCGGTTATAAGTTACGCAATAACTACCTGGGGTAATGGTGCAGACATTGAGCAATTATTAAAATGTCAAAAACGGTCTATCAGAATTATAAGTGGGATCAGGAAAAGAACTTCGGCCAGAAAATACTTTTTAGAAAACCAAATAATGTCAGTAATATCATTATACATTTTTAAATGTTTATTAGATATTCATGTAGATAAGGATAAGTACCTAAAAATTTCGGACACACATAATTATAATACAAGATTTAAGGAAAGACTATGCTTGCCCAAAACGAAATTAACAAAAACGCAAAGACATGGCGTGTACAATAAGATTTTTATGTACAATAAATTACCAAAATCGATTACTGACCTACCTTATTCTGATTTTAAAAGAAAAATTAAATATTTTTTAACGAATAATGTGTTTTATAAGCTGGGTGAGTTTTTAGCGATGAAATTAAATGATGATTCTTTTGATGATTAATAAAATAATATTTGATATTTGACATTGATTCTATATATCTAAATTTCTATATTTGCATGCAACTCCATACATTTAGAAAAGTTCCACTACAAAACAAATTTTATGACTAATATGTAATTTTATTTTTGTGATTTCCTATGACGTATCGCTGATGTATAATTTGACTTCTGTTATTATTTTATTTACTATTGATTATTAATGTTTATGATTAAGAATTTTTAAATTACATAGTTTCTATATTTTAATTTTGTAAACTGACTTGCCTTGTATGACTGACATGTTATAAATGGCCAATAAATGATCTGAATCTGAATCTGAATCTGTCGGTGGTCATGTTCCTGTTTCTGTTTTTCGATGGAGCAGGCAATACTTCGCCGGACTTTTGGGGGGGCTATTCCTGCCAGAGGGTATAGTGAGCACAAAGGGGTGGGTTTAAGGCAGCCTGTGATTTTCCTACAAGTTTCATTCAGGGCGACATCTACTTCCTTAGCGTGGGCGGATCGGTGCCACACTGGACACGCATATTCCCCCGCTGAGAAGCAGAGTGCCAACCCTGATGTGCGGAGAACTTGAGCAGATGCTCCCCAGGAAGTGGAGGTGAGACGGGAGAGGAGATTATTCCTGGAGCTAACTTTTAATTTGGTTTTAAAACAGTGAGGCTTGTATGTTAGTGTCCGATCGAGTTTTACTCCTAGGTATGTTGGGCTATTGCAGTGTTCGATGGCGACGCCTCGCCATGATATTTTTAGTGGGCGGTTGGCTTGGCGGTTTCGGAGATGGAAGACGCATGATTGGGTTTTGGACGGATTTGGCTTCAAGCTATTTTCGTCATAATACCTTCCCATGGTTTCCAGAGCTCCTGTTAGTGTACTTTCGGCTTCTTCAAATGAACTCGTTTGGGTGGTTAGCGCGAGGTCATCAGCGTAGAGAAAGCGTTCAGTGTGGGGAATGGCGGGTTGGTCATTAGTGTATATGTTAAATAGTATGGGCGCTAATACACTGCCCTGTGGTAAGCCATTTTTTTGGCATCGCCATCTACTTGCTTGGTTATTAATATGGACTTGAAAGCGTCTGTTAGTGAGCAGTTCCCTGAGTATTTTTAAGAATGCTTCGTCGTCTGTGAGTGATGCAATCTTAGACATGAGTCTCTTAATATTTATTGTATCATAGGCTGCCGACAGGTCAACGAAGGCAACGCCGGTGATTTTTTTGGTCTCGAAGCCATTTTCGATATATTCGGTTAGTTTGAGCACTTGACTTGTGCAAGATTTGCCGGGTCGGAATCCTGCTTGTTCTGGAATTAGTTTTGGTTCTATTGCAGGTATCAGGCGGTTCAAAAGGATTCGTTCGAATAGTTTGAAAGTGTGACACAGGAGTGATATTGGGCGGTAGCTTTTTGGGTCGGTTGGTGGTTTTCCGGGTTTTAAGAGTGCTATAACTTTGGATCTTCTCCAAAGCTTCGGAATTTTGGCTTTTTCTAGGCAGGCATTAAATAGTGCTAAGAGCCAGGATACAGCAACATGCCCCAGATTTTTTAGTTGTTCCACAGTGATATCGTCCACTCCCGCTGCCTTGCCGTTTTTAAGGCTCTTTATGGCTTGGACGATATCATTTATTGTGATGGGCTTACTAATTTCAGATGTCCCGTTTGAAATTGGATTTTGTTTAGGGATTTTAGGTAGTCGTTGGTTAGCTTTGCCATTCATGAGCAGCTGGTGAGCTATTTGGTTGGCTGTCACTTTACCGGAGTTACTTGGTTCGGGAGGGTCACTAGTTAGTTTTCTGAGCGTGGACCAAGCTTTCTTGCTGTTTTGTGTCATATCAATACTAGATACGGTCGTCACCCACTTTTCCCGTCGATTTTCAGCTACTCTCAACATTAATTCTTCGCCTACTGCGATTGTTTCGGCTGAGAAGGGGTCGTCGGCGTAAAGTTGTTCATATCTCTTTAGAAGCAAAGCGGAATCTTTGCTTAACCCAGGGATGTAGCGTGTACGGCAGCCCCTGGGGATACTTTGGCGCGAGGCTGCCCAAACTATTTCGACAAATTTTTCGTAATTTTCGGGACTTGGTTCGACATTCAGTAGCTTACTGTCAAGGTGTTTGGAGAAGCTATCCCAGTCGGCCTTCAGAAAGTTGAACCTTCTTCTAAACGGGACAAGGGTAGGTTTTATTGCGGCATGAATGAGGCATGAGATAGGTCTGTGTTGCGTGTGGGGAATAGGTTCACATATAGTTTTGGTGCAAAGACTATTTATGTTTGAGCTAACAAAGATCAAGTCGGGATTGAAACCTCGTTTCCATCGTCCGCTGTTAAAGGATGGTGGTAATTTTGCGTCGTGAAGCAGATGCAGGTTTTCCGTCTCGGCCCATTCTTCAACTGCTGCACCGTCGGCGTTCGTGTCGCGGTAACCCCAAGTGGTGCTGTGGCTGTTAAAGTCACCAACCACGATTTTAAGAGGTTGGTCGCGAAAATTGTCTGTCTCTGAGAAGCTGAATGGTTGGTTTGGGGGTTTGTAGATAGAGGTCACTGTGCAATGACCAGTGTCAATCGTTATCGTTTCTATTGAGTTATGCGAATTGGTTGATGTTGATTTTTTGATTTTAGGTGGGCGTTTTTTGATGTCAGGTGGGCGTGTGTGTAGAGAGGCAATATTTCTCAGATGGGGGTGCGGCCCGTTGTCGGCGCGGTCGTATATACCGCGAGCCAATCGGGCCACGAATTCCCCCACTGAATCGATTCCAACGTCCCGAGCGATTATGTCGTTCCGGACGTAACGCTCAGATCCGGTGGATGGATACCGTTTTTCGATAAGCGTTCAGCGCCACCTAATCACACTATGAAATATATGAAAATGTCTGGAAATACTGAAGATGAAGCACTTAAGGATGTAAGTACTTAGTAAAAAATATTATTTTGATTTTTATTTTTCATTTCATTGTTGTAATCCTTAGTTAAAGCTAATAAAACGATGTTGGGGATTCCAAGTAATTAATCGAAGTAGATATTTATTTTAAATTTTTGAGGAAAGAAATCTGCCTCCTATTATTTTATTTACTGTTTTCTCCTGATTTTTATTGTTGAGCTAAACAGTTTTAGTTTTCTAGGGGTCAACACTGCTTGACTGTTTCAGTTGGTTCATTCATTCAATCACTCATTCTGTGATAAGTGCAAATATGGCGTAGTGGTGTCGATTGATTTGTTTTTACATTTTAGATGTAAATTGTTTTACTTTGACGCAGATTTCACGAGATTCATGCTTAATGAGTTAATCTAAGTTCGTTTATTAATTTAATGCATAAGACGTGCAGTGAGTTTTATCCACTGCTAGCCCATAACAATTTCTTTGTTTTTTTCAACATATGTTGGTCCACTTTCATTTTTATAAATAAATAGCACTATACCGACGTCGGAATGAGTTTGTCAAGGTATTTTGAAGATGTAGATGTAAGTCGCAGCAGGGGGGCCAGAAGTCACTCGGCCCAAGGTCTGGCGCCTACCATTTCGAGCCCTGCAATGAAAATACCACTTCCTCCTAGGATGTGGATCACTGGTAAATATTATTAAAACATTTATCATAACACAATTCAGCTTATGATCCATTATTCAACATATAACACGTAGATATATGTTTTTCAGTCTAGGTAAATTTTGTCAGGTGACCTCAATGTAACTTATATGAAAGAAACATGTATGGAAAACGATAGTTTCCTCTGCCATGTCAGCTGTAATGTAATAGAAGTTATGTGTAGTATATGCTTTCTAAGAATAATTACATTGTGATCATTAGAATATTGCAATCAGTTAGATAACAAATGTGTTAGGCTTTTCTGCCTTACCTACTTATTATACGCATTGGCAATGAAACCATGCACTATAAAAAAAAGGAAAGTTTTCCTTGGACTAAAAGTGATAAGTTTTCAAAACACTCATTTTAGTTCAAGTACATGTGTGTGCCATATTGTGTATTGTAAGGTTAGATATTTCACCACATTAATTCTTTCAGATATTGAGAATGAGTCATCAGACGAAGCCAACGGAAGCTTAAAGGATGAAGGAGTGGTTTTGGAGAGACAGAGAGTGCGATCCCGGTTCCGACATCATAAGACTCGCTCCCAGAGTGTGCCTATTGGCATATTTTGGGATATTGAGAATTGTCAGGTATTCAGCTTTACTCTTACCAATCTCTACTTATAGGCTGAATCAAACTTAATGCTCCATCCACACTCTCACAAGTGCCTCTGCGAGGCCCACGTGCGAGGCGAAGGATGCGAAAAAAAAGGCGATACGAGCGCCCCATCCACACTCTCGTGCTCCCTCGTGTCGCCTCGTGGAGAGTGGATGTGGCTTAATGGTGTCTATCCCATGACATATATATATATGTCTCACCTTCCATCACTGATGCTATTAAGTTTTATTTGGCCTATACCAATAATGCTATCATAACTCTCACTAAATTAAACTAAACATTTAGTCAGGTCAGAGGCCTTCAAGTAGCTTAAAAACTCTGACACCAGGACTAGCAATCTGGATTTAACAACTAACTTACTTTATCAAGTACACCTTGATTAAAACAATACAGTTTTATGAGTTTGATGAATTGAATTGACTTCATTTGCCATCTTGATATGAAAAACTTCAAGTGTTGACAATAAGAAAGTGTTATCTCCAACTATGAATCCTCCAGTAGTGATAACAATGACTTGAATTCATGAATGGTACTTTGTAATATAATGCTAATACAATATCATAACTGTTTGTTTTTAATGTTGTTTGAAAATAAATTCTTCAACTTTTTTAAACTATAAGGCGTCTTTACCTCTTGAGAGGTGTATAGTCATTTTGCTATGTTCGCTTGTTGTGTAACAGCTGTCATATATGGCCATAGGGACAATAAAAGACTCACCCTACACATTGCTTCATGCAACATTTTGTACTGGACTTTTTTAATAGTCCTCTGCTGAACATAGGCCTATCCTTGAAGGGCGTTTGGGCCATATCCACCATGCTGGCCCAGTGTTGAGTAGTGAATTCACATGTTATGCCATTGAATTACTACGGACATATGCAGGCTGCCTCAAAATGTTTTCCTTCACCAAATAGCCAGTGGTGTAAAAAGCTATACATACATCGATTCAAAGAACTCATAAGTATGAGATCAGGCTTTGAATGCTCGACCTCATATTTGCAAGGCACATTTAACTACCACAAGCCACAACTTCTTGAATATTGTTTTATTTCAGTTTTGGCAATTTTGTGCTGTAAACTACTTGCTTGTTGCTTTTACAGGAATTGCTACATTACAAATTACTTTATTCATGTATAATTGAAGAGCTCAGCTCTTACTGCAACCTTCACTTCTGGTGGTCCTCGGCCAGTGTATTCACCTCCTTGTACAACATGACATCTACCTTCTCTTGATTTGATCCACAAATGCTCTCCGTGGTCTTCCCCTTCCTCTGTTTCCTTCAACCTGTCCTATTATGGTTTTCATAAGATTGTCACGTCGTATAAGGTGGCCAAACATCTTTCCTCTCCTATTTTCAATTGTTGTTAGCAGTTTTATTTTCTCTCTCATGATTTTAGCACCTCTTGGTTCAATTTCTTTTCTGTCCAGCTGATTCCTTTCATCCTTCTCCAGTATCACACCTCGAAAGCCTCAAGCCTTTCCCTGTCCTTCTGTGTTAGTGTCTAAATTACTATTACATTTAATTAACAAATTGCTAAAGCTGAATATTTTTATTTATTTTATTTATTTGTTTATAGGCAAGCAGTGTATACTGATATGCCTATATCAAGCAGAGTCGAATTAAATTTGTATTTATCTGACAAAGAAATTTTTTCCTTCTTTATCCAAAGGTCCAGACTATTCTTAACTGTTTTTATAGTTCTTGCTGAGATTTCATCCTCAGGCAACCTATTCTAATTGTAGACAACTCTGTTGCATAGTATGTGGTGTGCAGTGTTGGTTTGTGATGGTGTAGGCTGCAAGAGAAACTTATGGCGTCTGCTATCGCGCATATTTTCCTTTAAGGTATACATGTCGTGAATATCCGGAAGATTATAGAAGCCATTGAGAATCTTGAAGGTCTCAATCAGGTCTCCACGCAATCGTCGTTCTTCCAGGGTCGTGAGACGAAGAGCTTTTAACCTATATATATATGTATTAACATTAAACATATTTTTCATGCAGGTTCCTCGTGGATGTTCAGCAATAGATGTAGTATCAGCCATCCGTGCCAAATTCTTAGCGGGAAGACGGGAGGCTGACTTTGTAGTTGTTTGTGATGTCAGGAAAGAAGCTGCTAACAGGCTTCAGGAGTTGAATGATGCTCAAGTAAGTAGACAGACAGTTCAACTTGACTTTTTGTTTATGCCACACATTGGACGGTGACTTGCGTTCAAGCTTGGTTACGAATTGAATTGAATTGAAAAGGCTAATCAGAGTCAATTATTATTGTTCGGTTTGCGTCCAAGATTGATCCACACATTGGAGTGTTGGAACCAAGACTACAGTTTTTTAGCCAACATAGCCAATATGGGGCCCTTGTTTTATAAGCGAGCAGCATAAATGCTATGGTGCCTATATCAAGCGGCTTCTAATAATTAGTATTTATCTGTTAAGCTTCGAGCAAATATCTACAGAGCCACAGTCACTAAGTGAAAGTAGTAACAAAATGTCCGAGCGCCATCATACATACCGACTTAGATCACAATGACCTGTTTTCTCGAATCTCAATGTTATGTCACCTAATAAGTGCTTGTAACTGAGCACTTTACAATCGCGCGGCGTTGTAGTCGGCTTGCAATCGCCTTATGACTCACTAAAAAGCCTGCCCACTACGTAGCTTGGGCAGGGTTTTGGCTCGGACACGTTTTATGCACGATTATAGATATTTGCTCGAAGCTGTTAAGGCAATTTTTCTTATTCAAACTTTTATAGGCCTAATCAAACTTCTTGGCGTCTGTAAACATGAGACGACACATTGCGCTTTTTGTCAGCTGCTTGAGGAGTGGGCTTCTGCACAGCATGTAGCTAACTTCACATACGCCAATAAGTTTGATTTTGACTTACTTATACACACATTGCTGCTATATTTACTGCACACTTTTACGTTTTTACTGAATTGAATTTTAAAAAGGTGTCCTGAAATTCTAATAAGAATTCATACCCTACACCATAACATGAAAACACCTTAATAATATTCAGAGACTTATTTACTTCTTACAAGGATACAACATGTATCCTGACAAGGTTAAATAATTCCAGTACACTTCGAATTATTCTAGATTAATGTGAATATATTTGAGGCCATACAGATTTAACATAAAATAAATCTCGCCTGATCTTTTTAACCAACTTGAGAAAATGAGGTTCTCTAATCGACTTCATGTTTTTTTTATGTATGTATGTTACGCGATTACTATTGGTAGATCATACTTCGGAGGTGGTCTCATTTAAATTTTATCGAAATCAGCTGACTCGTTATTGAAAAATCGATAATAATGTAAAAATTACTATATTGATAATGATGATTTTTACATTGATCCGTGCGAACTATTCGATTTCTGTACATGGTTGAGGTCGGTTGTGTCATTTTTGGCGAAAAATATTTTTTATTGAAAAATTAATAACCAGGCTCCAAGGTCTATGCCCTTTGCTATTTAAAATTAGTTGATTATACTGTACAAAGAGAGTTAGTACTTGAAATCTGAGCCTAAGTTAGTCGATGCACTGCGTGAATGCCACGAGCTGACCGTCGACCTGCAAGCAGCACCCGATCATAACTGTGACGCATGTGCCAGCCATCGCCCTCCTCGACCATATTTGAGGGAGGAGAACGACCCGACAAATGATGCCGCCGCAAGAAGGAGCCTTCGATGGCGAGCACGAAAGCTTAGGGCATGCATGCAATGCTTATTTCTTAAAAATTACATATACACATTTATCACGTCCTATGCCAATTTTGTTGCCTTCTCCTGGCCCAGATAAAAAATTATAATTATCCTGTTTGCTTTACAGGTGAGTCTAATACATGTGTGTGGAACCCAAAAGAATGCAGCGGATGAAAAGTTGAGACAATGTATGAGGAGATTTGGAGAGTTGCACTCGGCACCGGCAGCTCTACTTTTAATATCAGGGGACATCAACTTTGCCGCTGATCTTAGTGACTTTAGACATAGGTATGTGTTTTGATTCTTTATCGCATGTTTTTATTATTATATGCCGCGCCACACAAGTTGTGCTGTTTGTCAACCACGCATGTGGTGCTTCCAAAGATGACGCATTTAGTGTAAGCTAGTATATAAGTAATTGATGTTTGTTTTGATGTAGTTGTCAATGTGAAGCCTAATAAATAAAATAAAATTAAGTTGGCGCATGTGAAGTGAATATTTAGCTACAAGCTGCACTATAGCAAATCAACGTGTGGCTTTATGTGAGCTTCAGTCAGGATTGGATATTGCGCAGCTAGTAGCTAACTTCACATCCGCCATCTTGTGTGGCGCGGCTTATAGCACATTTATCTGGGATTTTTATATCTCGGAAATAACTATACTCAACTCGTTTACTGAAACATATAATATTTACATGTCAGTCTTAAATAACATGTTCTATTATATAGTTAAACGTAAGGGTATGGAAATTTTATTGTTTATATTGGAACGGTGTATTATTAGATAAGTTGTCTAAATTATCTTAAAAAAAATTGATTTTAATTTTGATTAATTGAAATTATCATTAAAAAATCACTCAAGCAATTTGCGAGTCATAACGACTATAGTTTCGATCGTTTTCGTCGGATTTTATCAAGCTAACGAGTACTAGCGCGCTAACCCGCCTTACGGACTAGTTAATTATCTGAGTAATTTCCTGTGATATAATTTAAAAAAAAAACTGGACAAGTGCAAGTCAGGCTCGGACACCGAGAGTTCCGTACAAATCCAGAAAATTTCACAAAAAGTAAGTTGTTAAAACCGCTATACTATAATCATCGACAATTTTTTTTATTCACTTTTCTCGTCATCCATCGAAAATTACACATTGTTAAAATAATTAAAAACTGTTTTAGCATGTACTAATGAAGCTCTTTTACATGATACGATTTACTCACTTTGAATTTTGAACCCATATTTTGTGAGTCTAGCCCGATTTTTTTTTGTGATTTAAATAAAAATGTACAGTTTTCAGATTTATTCCTATATGTGTGCTCTGAGACAACGCGCTTCTCGCCAAATTTCATAGTTCTATGTCAACGGGAAGTACCCTGTAGGTTTTGATTTTTGTGAGTGTCGAAATATGCGGTTTTTTACCACATAAACGGCTCTAACTTTTTTATACGATAACTGAGAAGTTTTTCTTTTAAACAACTGCAAGAGACCATAATAATATATATACGTATATAGTTTAAATTTCAACTCGATATCTTTACGCGTTCCCGAGATAAAGAGTCTTGACATACGGACAGACGGACAAACGGACAACAAAGTGATCCTATAAGGGTTCCGTTTTTTCCTTTTGAGGTACGGAACCCTAAAAATGTGCGAAAACCTCTTTAGTTTCCATAATAAAATATTAGTACATCCTTATTATGTTATTTTGTGGGCATAAAATTACATTTTCGCAAAATGTGTGCAAGTATTATGAGCAATGCA
Organism: Hypomecis punctinalis; assembly: GCA_949316475.1. Lineage (NCBI taxonomy): Eukaryota > Metazoa > Arthropoda > Insecta > Lepidoptera > Geometridae > Hypomecis > Hypomecis punctinalis. Next base: position 15,846,423 of record OX438801.1, on the reverse strand, counting down.
ATGATTTGGATTAAATCATAATAAGCCAGTCATTTCACGATATATGGAAAAAGTATTTGCCATATTAATTTTATTTGCACTATAAATTTAGTTTGTTTGAATAAATGTTTCAAATGTTTAATGTTTTAATTTTGTTTTGTTTATAATAATATTTACATAAATATAAAATAAAAATGTATTTTAGTTTACAATTATATTCAGTTTGATTATGTTAGCTGTCATAATCGTAGAAATCGAGCTAATAAAATGTGGGTGCACTGCCACCAAATTAAAAAGCATCTCAGATACATTCATGAAACGGTTTCTAATTTAGCTATTTTTACGGCTAAATTAGATGAAAAAAAAAACTGTTTTATTGTGAAACAAAGTTAGCTTGCTGTAGTTTTTGTCTTATTCTCCCAACTGTAGAACGATTAGATTATTTATATAAAGACTGCCTCGATGGCTCAGTGGTTAGTGACCCTGACTCCTGGGTCATAGAGGCGTGGGTTCGATTCCCACCCTGGACAAATATTTATGTGATGAACATAGGTGTTTGCTCTGTGTCTGGGTGTTATTTAGGTATTATCTATTTAAGTATGTATTTCAAAATATGTATATGTAGTATATCAATCTCTGGCAGCCATATCACAAGCTTTGCTTAGTTTGGGGTCAGAGACCGTGTGTAAGATTTCCCCTAATATTTATTTATTTATTATGAAGACAAACCTTAATAAGTTACCATTTTATTGTTATTACATCTCACAGTATGTATTGTGTACTTCTTTGATGATGTGATTAATAATTCGATTTGACAGCTACCATAATCTGTATCTTTCTACAGTCCGTTCACAGTTATTTTACCTCTAGCATTTGTTGCTGTCTCTGTCTAACCTGTGATGGTGTGTAATGACCAGACAAAGACAGCTAGAAATGTCAGAGGTAAAATAACAGTGAACGGACTGGAGTGTTTCATTATAATCTGTATTTTTATAACAATGCTGCTATGTTTCTAACACATAAATATTTATCCACTAGGAAAAATATGGAAGTAATATTGGTGCATAAACAGAATACATCATCTGCCTTAATCGCGTGTGCCTCTTCCCATTACTGCTATAATCAACTGACGGCCGCACTACCTCGGAATCCTAAGGTACGAAATCCAAAATACTTTGGAAACTCGAAGATCAATAGGCTAAACAACTAAAAAAAAATATTGTCTGTAAAGTTGGTTTACGGACGATAATTTTACGTGATAACGTCATAAGAAATCATTATTGAATCGACTGAAACAAGCCGAACGCTTAAGCCGATGGCGCCTCTATCGCTTGTTCCGCGCTCTCGCTTGCACGCTCCGTTCAGGCGGAACGTGACACATTTTCATTCGTGCAGCGAGCGTTTATCGATTTGTAAGACGTTATCACGTCAAAAATATAATTAGTCCGTCAGCGATTGTCAAAATATATTAGACATGTGTTATTTTCTTTTATTCATGAAACTAAAAATGATGATGATGATTATAGCCCGTAAAAGTACCGCGTGACGTCACGCTTAGGTTTAGAGTCTTTATGCCCCCACTCCCGAACTTAGACTCGCTTTGTCTTTACTATTTAAGTTTTGTAGTCCTTGTTTATATAAAAGTCTGATGGATTGCGACTCGCGTCAGTCATGGTGCGTCAGTGTCAATTTTCAGATAATGTCAAGCATCGGGTTTTGGCGTGGCGCGAACAACATATTTGCTAAAATGGATAATTGCTTCTTTAATTGTTGTTTGCACGCTGTTGCTACAACAATAACTATTTTGTTTTTTATCTATCCACATGAGACGTGCCGGTTCCTCCGGTAGACCAGCGCTGCTTTGTCCACAACCAGCATATGCTGAGGTGGGACGTGGGACGTGGGAGTGGGTTGTGACAAAAATAAAATTAAGTGATTAGGATGACATTGTATAATATTTAAGATTGATTGTTTGTGCTGTTTATTGTTTGTTTTGCTGTGTGTTTTGTGGTTTTGATTAATTTTATTTTTGTCCTATTAAATAGCTGTCTATTGTATATTATTATTTTTGGTTTCATTGACAAAGTAAGTATAGTGTTCAATACTTTTTTGTTATCTAACTGAGACGGACTAATTAAAATAATATTTCTTTTACCCATATGCCTATCCAAGAGCTGTGTTAAAGTTCTCAGTGTAATAAATACTAGGTTATCTGTTTGCTCTGTAATAAGCCGAAAGGGGGTGATTAAGACCAAAGAATTCTAGAAAAAAGTCAGTACAATAGTTATGTTATACAATATAGCAACTTGGAATCGACAAGATGTAAATGTTCACAACGATGGTCTAAATCACCTCCTTTCGGCTTAGTACACCAGTTTTGGATAACCCTGTATTACTTAGCTGTCCCTCCCAGCTTCGCTCAGGTGAAATTGGATTACAGCTTATAACTTTCCTATTGGAACTTTTTAAAACATACTAAAAACCACTTTACCATTCCTATGTTCGACAGTGCACTATTAAAATGCACGTATAGATGTTATACTACCCTGAAAAAGCGATAAAATAATCTCTTCATTTTGGTGAAATTTTTCTTGTCATTTATTTTCCGTGTTTTCCAAAATAGCCTACCAAAAAAGTGGTTCATAAAATAAGTACGATGAATGAGCCCTATTCAGTTTGATACCGTTTTTGCACATCGTCGTTATTATTATTTAAGTATACTAAGCGCCACACAAATTGCCGAATGGGAAGTTATGCGCAAAACGCTGCGCAAAAGCCGAAATATAGGTATGCGCGGGAGCCAGAGAGATGAGACGCCGGGAAACACCCGCCCGCCATCCTCATGCCTCCCGCGCGCTCCCTACGCCCGTTCTCACCGCTACGACACGCGGCGTCGGAATTGTGCACACATATGCAATAATTAGCGAATCACGGCGAAGTGTCATCTGCGGCTAACTTCTCATCCGCCGATTTGTGTGGCGCTTAGTATACCATTTTTTTTCCACGATTTTTTTTATTTGGTCATTCCGTACGCAACAATTATAAATATATTTAAAAACCATTTAAAGATTTTATATTGATAACTATGAATATTCATTTATTACTTAAGTACCTAATCTATTGAGAACAAAGACCGATTACAAAATACTCGTATGTATTTAATGTTATGACCTTATGACTGTCGTCATAAGATTACAACAGCTGCAATCCATAACAGTGTGTATGTGTGATAGTGAATTACAAACAATGCATTGTTCTAAAATAGTTGACTGAAGTGTTTCTACTATACCTAATGTGCTGTAGCATGGTGCGGGTGACTGTTGCTTCTTTTTAATTTAATTTACTACAGTTATTAACTATTTAATATATTACGAATTTGGTGCAGCTGAAATACTGGATCACTAGTCATAATAAGGAAGTTTCCTAAATCATAAAAAACTAAAAATAATTATATACATTTAAAGGCGTTAGAAATATATTAGATACAGTGAAATAGGCTCCTTGGTCGGGTGACGTCACACGCGTAGTCGCGAGGTTTTTTGATTTCGCGCGGTCATGTTTAAAAATTCATAACTCCGTCATTTTTGAAAATAATTGAAAAATAAAAACACCATAATTTATTGCAGACTTGGTGTAATTTAATAAAAATAAAACTAAAAAACGGGAAACTTCCTTATTTGTAAATCGCGGCAAGTTAAAATAAAAAAAGCAACTGTCACCCGACCATGATATAGCGCACGAACCGTAGTTACAAGAATTCGGTCATTTTCCAATTTAGCGATTTTTTCTTAGTTACTTGCACAAACATAAAAAATGTATATGTATACGAAAAATAATTCGTTGATTTGTCTCAAACTGAAAAATTTAATGTAATTGCTGATTATGCAAGCCCGTGACATGTAAAAACTTGCTTATTGAATAATGGCTGTTAATTCAAAACAATGATAAATTAATAAAGAGTACGGTATTTAGGCAAAAAGCGCCAAATTGGAGAATAGCCGAATTACTGCAAAGAAGTATGTAAACTAATATATAGGTAAGTACTTGTAAAAAATATCATAGTTCAACTAACTAGATTTATAGCACAAAATAGTGTCTGAGATTTGAGACGTCATAACTTCTAAAGTCTACCCTTGACGACCGCTGGACCCTTCATCTAGAAGTAATACCGAATACATGATATTAATTGTTGGTAAATAGAAGAGATGGCTAAGAAAATCAAGAAGGAGAGCACTTTTTAAATCTCGCCTCCTATCTATATAGAATACTAAATTTTGTAACTTAAAACTATGTTACATAGATCTGTCTTTTTCATATCTGGTTATACGGCATACTCGAGAGTGAGTGGAACAAGTAAAAACGCATTGTCTGTAGGCATACGTCAAAATCACAAGTAGGAATGTCAAAATGTTTAAAAGTGGTTCCACTTTGTTTTAATTGCGATATGATCGAAAATTTGAACCCTCTAGTAAGAAGGTTCAAATCTCTGATCATTTTACCTTTTTGAATTTGGTCAGCCGAGTTAGATCAATGTTAGTTTATGAAACCCTTCGAAATCACGTAAGTTCGGGTGTATGTGCATCTTTTTCTAACACCTTTTAAATTTCATATTTAAAGTGGGACGAAGTGATGTATATCTCTTGCTATTTTAATACGGTTTCTATTACTTTAGTTCTAAAGCTCGAAACATACTATCGGACGCGGCTTACGGACGCGACTGACAGCCGCGACCTAGACTATGAAAGTACACTGAGCCGTGCACACTATCGGACATAAGTCGCGGACGTCACCTTCGGACGACCTTGAGCGTTCGGATGTTCGAGAGCGATCTGGCGCGCCGGATGTTTTAAGACTGTGCACACTGCTAAGTCGCGGCTGTCAGTCGCGTCCGATAGTATGTTTCCGGCTTAATTCTATAAACAATTTAATGACAAAGACAAACCTTGTTGAAGTTTGAGAGTGGGTGCTCGTGACGTCACTAGCCGGTGCATTTGTAGTAGGTTAGTGACGCCATGTGGAACTTTAGCGGGCTATAGGGGGAAGTCCCCTAGTGACGGACACCTAAGGTTTTTTATAAATATACCAAAAAATGTTTTTAGGAATATTTATTTATTTATGATTTACAGTAGATAACAAAGTTATAAATCAAATTAAATAAAAAACCACAACCTCAGCTTAAAAAAATATTAATACCATCAATCAAACTTTAGTAACGAAAAATGTAGTTTAGAAAATTGGCACCTAGTACCGGACAAATATTTGTGTCATAGCCCTAGCATCGGATATTTCAAAATAGACTACATCCATCACATATGTAGCCACCTCTATACTCTGGAATGTCTGCACATGCTTTATTACTTCAGCAAAGTCGTAGGTTAACTTCTAAAACTCATTTTTCATGAGCGGAATACATCTGTTAGATAAATATTTGACTTGGTCCACTAAAACTAATTCAAACTCTGCTGAGAAGGTGCTAGTGAACCAACTAAACTTTGGTTTCATTGTCACTTCTTTTCCTCTATTTAACCCCCTGCATTTTGCCACGCACAGTGCTTTTAGGAGTATTGCATCACGTTGCAGCTTGCCTTATACTCAGTTTTTGGGACAAAAACATCATCAATAGCAGTTTGTGAGTTCTGTGGCTCCTAGGATCCTTTCTTTTTTTTCTCTTGCATTTCAATTATCTTTATTCTTCTATACTCGATAACAAAATTAAGTAATTAGAATAAATACAGTAAATTCTCACAATAAATATCAATATGTTTACTGTCCGGTGCTAAGGGATGACTAAGTGTCCGGTGCTAGGGGACAGACTATTTTGTCAATTAGGTGGTGCCTACTAAAAATGTTTAAAAAAACTAATTATTTACCACTAGCTTATGGATAACAATAAAGTACTATTTTAATTTTTAAATACCACTAAAATGTAAATGCATAAATATGCCAGAATAACTTACATCGATTTTTACCGGACGCCGTGATTCACCGCCAAAAACAGCAAACACCAGCTCTTGCCATGGCCTTGTGCATCACAGGCGAGCTGCGGCGCGTGATCATGTACCTATGTGCCCTCCGCACCCCTTTCACTTGTATTTTGAATCGAACAATTTTATACTTGCTTAGATAATACGGGTGTCCGGCGGTAGGTGCCGTCCGGCGTTACGGGACTTCCCCCTAATTATCTTCATCAATTTTTGTTACAATTGACAAAAGAAAAAATACGTGACGGTCTAATTATGTTTTTAAGAAACAAGCCTATTACAGCTGAATTACTAGTAACTTAGTATTTAATTTAATTAGCCGTGGTGGTCAAGAGGTATAGTGACACCCGCCTTACAATCGTGAGGTCGTGGGTTCGAATCCCCGGTCCCGTACCAATGAGTTCTTTGGAATTTATGTACGGAATTTCATATCATTTCTTGGCTTTTCGGTAAAGGAAAACATCGCGAGGCAACCTGCGTACGTCCTTAGAAGAAATTCGATGGCGTATGTGAATCCACCAACCCACACTGGGCCAGCGTGGTGGATATGGCCCAATCACCCTTCGTGGGTAGGCCTACGTCCTGCAGTGGACTATTAAAAAGGCTGGTTCAGTACAGTAGTATTTAAAATCCACCCTAGTCACCCACTAGAAGTTGGTAGTCAACTTTCGTGGGCACGTTTGAAAAACTGGTACATTAGTAGTAAACATTTAGGAAATACTAAGTACATTACAAGTAGTAATATACATTTGAAATTGTTTTTGTTGATTTGTTCATTACTCTTTCACGCAACATGGAGCGGCGAAATTGACTTGATTTTTGACATGGATATGCAATATACATAGTTGAAAAGTTACACTCTCGATGTCATAGGCTACATTTTATTCCAAAATAAAAATAAGGCAAGCAAAGCCGCGGGCAGCCGCTATACCGGGCATTTCTCTAGGTGACAGATATATTCTAGGATATTAAAAAAATTTTCACTGTACCTACTCATAATTATAACCAGTTTTTCCAAAATTCTATTTATAAAATCGCCTGTGCCCTACAAAAAGTTCGTCGACTTTCGAGAAAATGTATGGACCACAAACATGCCACAAATATATGGAAATGTATGGTACCGGGACGGAAAAAACCCGATCGTCAAGTTATGCGGGTTCGAATCCTGCGTCACGGCATTTTTTTGAATTGTTTATCACAAAAAGAACTCTTTTGAGATAAACTTCGAATAAAAGCACTAGGTATAATAGTTTTATCATAAAATATATGCATTGTCTAGAAAAGTACCTTGTATAGCTGATATAAGTAGCAGACTTAGTGGTGCCTGTGAAGATATCCACAAGCTGCGCAATCCCCACTCCTCACCGCCACTGACATGAATTTAATTGCTACTGTGCAACGACTCGACTCATGTTTACAGACGCCATTAAGTTTGGTTTGGCGTATACTGTATTGTACTGGCATTTTTAATAGTCCACTGCTGAACATAGGTCTACCCACGAAGAGTGATTAGGCCATATCAACCACGCTGCCCCAGTGCGGGTTTGGGAATTCGCATACGCCATTGAATTTCTTGTATGGAAGTATGCAGGTTGCCTCATGACGTTTCTCTTCACCGAAAAGCCAGTGGTGTGAAATTCCGTACATGAATTCCCAAGAATTCGTTAGACCGGGATTTGAACTCACAACCTCTCGATTGTAAGAATGTTACTATAGGCCGAATCAAACTGTGATGATGCTATAAGTTGCGGAAAACCCAATACTAACTGAAGCTCACCCAACAGCAGCGCGAGGTTAATTTCGCGTTGTTGTAACAAACTTCACAACCGCCAGGAAGATTGATTCGGCCTGTATACTAAACGCCACACAAATCGGCGGATGAGAAGTTGACACTTCGCCGTGATTCGCTAATTATTGCGCATGAGTGCACGGGCGTAGGGAGCGCGCGGGTGGCATGAGGTTGGCGGGCGGGTGTGCATCGGCGGCTTTTGCGCAGCGCTCTGCGCATAACTTCCGTCGATTTGTGTGGCGCTTAGTATACCACTAGACTACTACAGCTTCGTTTTGCTTCTTCTACCAATCTTTAACAGAATTTTCCTTGCAGTCGTTAAGCCAATCTCACGACGACGATGAAGAGCCGACGTGCGAGATGGAGGTGTGTAATCTGCCCCTTGACCAGCCCCCGGACAGGGTGTCCAAACGTCTACGCCGGTTGGCGGACAACTGCGGCGGGAAAGTGCTCAAAATCAACCTTACTACGGCAACGCTGCGGTTCCCCACCCCGGACCACGCTTCCAGGTAAGTTTCTATGTACATTTTCACAAAACGCTCAGAGAGATATTATGTTACAATACCTTAAGTACCAACACATCCAATACAATAGGTAATTATTTTTCGCCAAAAATTTCACCCGTGAACAAAATTAGAATAGTTTGCACGGATCTTCGATGTAGTAATTTTGACACTATAGTTGATTTTTCAAAGACGGCTCAGCCAATTTAGCCGAGTAGGCTCGCTATCGCAATGAGTGTGATTTACAGTTGAATATATCACTGATGCATGCTGGTACCTACGCTTGAAATAACTTTGTTTGCGTCAGTGCCATTCTGTTTACGTCTGGAATCATTTATATTTCCATTTCATTTAAATTTTCCTTTAGCAAAATGTAAATAAAACATGAGCCTGGTGGCCAAACAAACAAAACTATGGGAATGACAAAAGGACCTAAATGCAACAGTCGGTGAAGTCAGCTCAATATTCTTATATTTCTTATCGGCTTAGAAAGAGATCGAATCATACTTCTTGGCTTCTGTGATGCTACAAGCTATCTGAATCTCACTTATACTGAGCGCCACACAAATCGGCAGATGGGAAGTTATGCGCAGAACGCTGCGCAAAAGCCGCAATACAGGTATGCGCGGGAGCACACCCGCCCGCCAACCTCATGCCTCCCGCACGCTCCCTTCGCCCATGCTTAACACTACGACACGCGGCGTCGGAATTGTGCACACATGCGCAATAATTAGCGAATCACGGCGAAGTGTCATCTGCGGCTAACTTCTCATCCGCCGATTTGTGTGGCGCTTACTATAACAGCTGTTAAGTGAGCTGAGAAAGACGATCTGAGTTTTACGCGCAGCTGCGTGGGAATTGGGTTCCGCGCAGTATATACTCGTATCTAAATTCACAAAAAATTGATAGTATATTTTCTTTAGCGGTCCCACCAAAAAATAAAACCTTCAACTATTACTTTTTTTTTTTTTACTATTACTTAGTTTTCATTTACGAAGATATACCTAGTCAGGTCATAAGTATTGTCATACAGTTAAAACTTTTCTTTTAGAATGCTGGTCATAAAAAAGTTTATTGAATTCGAATTTCGAATTGTTCATGAAAATAAAAACGTATGCTTTTTAGAATTTGACTCATTTTTTTAAAATATGGAGTGGACGCTTAAAGAAGACCGTGTTGCAGTTATTGCGTTGCATCGTTGCGGTTACGCGCCAATTCAAATTTTTGACATACTGAAAAATTTGAATATTACCAAAAGATTCGTTTATAGTGCCATCAAACGATACAATGAAGACTCTAGTGTAGATGACAGGTCAAGAAGTGGTCGCCCTCGGTCTGTTAGGACTCCAGCAGTGATAAAAGCTGTGAAGGCGCGAATTCAAAGAAATCCCAAACGTTAGCAGAAACTGTTGGCCCTTAAGATGGGGTTAAGCAGAACCACGGTGAAAAGGGTGTTAAATGAAGACTTAGGGCTTCGGGCATATCGATGAAAAACAGGACATCATTTAAATGCTCGTCTAATGGACCTGAGACTGAAGAGATGCCGCGCTTTGTTGAAGCGGTACGCGGGAAAAAATATCGGGAAATTATTTTTTCGGATGAAAAAAATTTTACCGTAGAAGAGAGCTACAACAAACAAAATGATAAGGTGTACGCACACAGTAGTGAAAAAGCGAGCAACCGTATTCCGCGTGTCCAACAAGGTCATTTTCCATCCTCGCTCATGGTATGGTTGGGAGTTTCTTATTAGGGCTTAACAGAGGTATATTTTTGTGAGAAAGGTGTAAAAACGAATGCAGTTGTGTATCAAAATACAGTCCTGACGAACCTTGTGGAACCTGTTTCTCATACCATGTTCAATAACAGGCACTGGGTATTCCAACAAGATTCGGCGCCAGCTCATAGAGCGAAGAGCACACTTGACTGGCTGGCGGCGCGTGAAATCGACTTCCTCCGGTACGAAGACTGGCCATCCTCCAGACCAGATTTATGAGTCCGTTAGATTACAAGATATGGCAACACTTGGAGGAAAAGGCGTGCTCAAAGCCTCATCCCAATTTGGAGTCACTCAAGACATCCTTGATTAAGGCAGCCGCCGATATTGACATGGACCTCGTTCGTGCTGCGATAGACAACTGGCCGCGCAGATTGAAGGCCTGTATTCAAAATCACGGAGGTCATTTTGAATAAACTTTATTGTCATAAGAATCTATGTTTTGTTAAGTTCATTTTGGTATATAAATGGTTAAATAATGAATAAACTTGTTTCAATTATTTTATATTAAACATGTGACAGAATTTATGACCTGACTGTGTATAGACAAAATAGATCGCATCAAACTTTATAAATGGTGTCTGTGAACGACGCTTGGAGGATTTAGCTACGAGATAAAACGTCCCTGACACGAGGCGAGTGGTTGCGCAATAGCAATTTATTCATATGTCAGCGGCGCAAGGAGTGGGGATTTGCGCACCTTTTAGTTAACTTCGCAGACGCCATTTAGTTTGATACGGCCTGTACCATGATTCAAATCGCACTCTAAACGATAATAAAAGTAATGATAAACCTTACCACGCGAAGATTTTAAACTGTTGGAGAAACGTTTAATTCAACGTTTATATAAGTATAACCATAGTATAACCATGAGTTCTGTAATTGTATTTTAGCCGACAAATTAAGAAAAAAGGGTAGTACGATACAGCCCAAGAGATTAATATTATAAATCCGAGAAGTTTGTTGGTTTGTTCCTCTTTCACGGAGCAACGGATCGACTTGATTTTTGGCATGGATATAGTTCAAGGGCCGGAAAGTGACATAGGCTACTTTTTATCCCAAAATAATAAAAGTTTCCTGTGAAATAGCACCAAAGTCAAATTCCACGCGGGCGGAAAGCTAGTATCCAATAAAGGGTAATAATAATAATATATCACTTTATCGTATACCAATTTATAGGAAAAACATTTTTATAATAAATTTAGAAAAGTATGAATTCTGAAATTGAATGAATACGTAATTGACCTATTTATTCAATATCTGAATTTGACTTTGGTAAAGTCAAATTCAAATTCAAAGTCAAATTGCGTCTTTTACAGATTGCGATTGGTTCGTGATAAGACCGTTAGTTTTCAAACTATTGATCTTATTTTGGTATCTATTTCAAAATTAAAGGTGATTGGACCACGGATTGCCTGCAGTGGGATGAAACATCTAAGAATTATGATAGTTTTGTTTCTGGTGTGAAAAAAAAGTTTAGTATGGGCTGAATCATACATGTCGGCGGATGTGAAGTTCGCTACAAGCTGCGCAATATCCAATCAACGCGCGGCTTTGTGTGAGCTTTAGTCAGGATTGGATATTACGCAACATGTAGCTAACTTCACATCCGCTGACTTGTATGATTTGTTCTATACTTATATATATATATATATATATTTTTTTTTTTTTTGTTAATGTATAAATTAGTATTTATAACGGAATTAATTTTTCTTTTTCAATTTTAACTTTTAAAAGATTACGTTTTATTTTTCTAAATTAGTTAAGTCTACTCATTATTTACATTTTGGCATGATTTTTATGTTAATATAGAGAAGCCACTGGCTCCTGAGACACAGTCTTAGACTAGTTCAGGAGCCTATGGATCATGTATCGCTGTAACACATTTACTATGTCAAAATAAATTATTTGTTGTTTGTTTGTTTGTTTGTATACCTAGTGGTTTGACTAGGACGACTGATTTTGAAGCGCCGACGGTTAAAAACTAGGTGTTATTGACTTCACCGCAATTAATTATTCATCGAGCGTATCTAATGTTTTATCGTAATTTGTTTTGGTATTGTCATAATAATCTTGCCTACGTTCTACGCATTTACAATAGTATAATTGTAATAGTGTTTTATTGTTTGATAGTATAATTTATAGCAAAGCACTGCATTCATATCAAATGTATGATACCGACATTGTAACCAAAACAATGTTCTTTTATCTTCAAGGAATGTCTTGTTATTTATAGGTACTGCGTAAAACAGACCAGTAAGCTGACAACGCGGGTCGCGAAGATGTCCCTAATAGAAATAAAAATTAATAGTATAAAAACACTAGAAAAATCACACCCTTAGATGGCCTTTCTCACAAGTGCAAACACGACTATGATACGATATTCCATCATGGAATGCCAGTGCCTATCTTCCGGCTTCATCATCAGACCTTGAAACTTAATCGAAGTCAAAGTTCATTACAAGACTTTTCTAAGAAATCCAAAACAGCTATAATACGATTTTCCATCATAAAGTTCCAGTTCATATCTTCCGGCTCCATCATCAGATCAGTTCGACAGTACCATATTATTGTATTGTCATCAGAACTACATATTTTTATTACGCTACGACCCTTGGAAGATGATTAAATCAGTTACCTTAGATTCCATTACATAGTTACATACAGGTCGACCTAAAAAAACGTGTTAATAAAAAATCACTATCATGTCGATAACTTTTCAATTTATTGGAAACTATTTATCATTACTTACAGTACGTTCAGTTTTTTTAGTTTTTTTTTACATCTGAGCGCTACCGTGGTTCTGATGACACGTTAAATTGTAGGTTCCGGTTGTATTAACCGTTTGACCACGTCAGAGGCCTTTAGGCAGCTTAACATCTCTGACACCAGGGCTAACCACCCGGCCTATAAGGATTCACAAGTTAGACAGAAACAACGACAAATTTCAGAGGTAAAATTACTGTGAACGTACTGTACTTAATCTATTAGTCAATTTAGACTATGAAGATTAAAATATAGAAAAAAAAAAAAACTACGTTAGCGTACATAAAACTAAAAATATCGATTTCATATCGATGTACAAAAGAATCCATAAATACTATATGGTCAAAGTCAAAATTTCTTTATTCCGTAGACATAATACAGGCACTTTTTAGATTTCACAAGATCACAAAAAAAAAAATAGAATACAAATCTAAAATAAAATTGTACCAGTATCATATAAATAACAATGTCATTTTCAGTTTAAAAATGTCAACGAGTATGAGTCTGGTGTTGGTCGATCGCCACCGCGGCCGTTGGCATAAGCAGCAATAGCGTGAATGACTCACTTTTTGTGTGTTTTATGAACGCACCTTGTTGTGATACAAACTAAAATTAAAGGCGGTAATTTCCGTTCTCTCAGGAACATTTCTAGTTTCCGCCAGTTCGATATTTAGAACTACCCTCAAGCTTTAGTTTTTATCACCGAGACGATAGAGGACACGGCTCAGAAGGTCTTTGCACAAGCACCTTGACACGAGTTAGAACACATGTGAACCCTTTACTTGGTGTTCTTTTTCAAAAATTTAACGGCTTTTCAGATAGCCTTTGTTCTAGTCTTCAATTTATTAATGTTAAGTTTTAAGTGACATCGCCGCACTATGATATTAACAGGGTAAGTTTTCTGTGTTTATTTTTAGGAAATTTTATTAATATTGTTGTTTTATCGATTTTAGTTCGTGTAATTCAAATAATTTCGGTATATTTGTACTTATTTCGGTATTTTAAAGATTAATTATTTTACCAACTTTCGTTTTCATAACCCCGAAATGCGAAATGCGAGACGGGCCCGCGTGCTAGAATCCAATCTTAAAACCACGCGTGAATAACACCTATGTTATTTATTTATTATATTTATCTATTTAATGGTCTATATTTCTATCCTGCAATAGGTATAAGCCCCGTCATTTCATACATTTATTTTCCTAGTCAAATAAATCGTACGCAAATCCAAATATTTGGTAATGAGCAACTTTTCTCCTATTTAGTTGTAATAGCGACACAACCACTTTATCCATTTAAATTCCATTTATTTTATTCAGGTAAAGCCGTAATATTTCCAACCATAACCTACTAGAAAATGTAAAACATAACGGTTCTTACACGAACAGCTGATCGGTTACTACGTTTTTAAAAATCGTATATGACTTGCAAGTTTTACGATTTTTGATATTATTTTCATATTTAGTTATTAGTTTGTGAAAAATAACGTTTTTCCGATTTTTATACGGGGACATTTTACGTAGAAACTTTGATCAACGTAACGGTTTTCATACGATAACAATTATGCAGATTACTTATATAGTTGTTGACACGTACCTACACATAGTACTTTTAATGCTAATATAATCTATTTAAAATGGTGATTTGTGATAAATAACGGTTATTTCAGTGCGTGTCATTGAAACTTTGTGACGTATGTGTAACGGTTTTTTTAAAAAGATACAAGATGTTGTGTGATGGTGAGAACAGCTGATTGCTTACGTCACTTCGCACATTTCAATCAAAACTAGTAGTCTGCTCTGATTTTGTCCAGATTGAACAAATGTTACCCATTTAGCATATACCTAGGATACCTTTCATGGAGTGAGACTTTTTATAATAGTTAAAATATCGGCGGTCTCATTTTATTATCAGTATTAGTTTATTGCGTCCATCTTGAAGTCATTGTGTTGCCGTCATCCATCCACCAGCCATAGTACGTCCACTGCTGGACATAGGCCTCTGCTATGGATCTCAAATAAGACCGGTTGGAAGCGTTGCTGTCATCATCTAATAGAATTGTTAAGTTATACAATGTGTTTATCTACAGAGAAAACGTTAAAAAAAACAGCTATTCCATACTTTTTGTCGAAAGTATAAAAAAACGTATGGAACAGCACTTTTTTTTACGTTTTAACTGTTGGTCCCATAGTAAAAGTTGTTCAAAATTTGCCATAGATGTCACCGCTTAAGGCTCCGACACCGTTAGACAAACACATTGTATAGACGTGAATATTTAAATAGCTACTTAATAAAAAATTGACAGAACAATTAACCTTTACACAAAACAGTTTATTTGACACGGTAAAATTATTAAAAAAAAACAGATAGATCGGAAGCTGACCTTATTTCTTGTTATATTAGTTGCCTCATTAAATATGTTTCTGTACTTTTGTTGAATATCTATTAGTAAAACAATAACCTAAAAACGCCCATAGATAACGAATCGGTTATTATATTGAATCCGTTGTTCTATAATCGCGAAGTTCAGCTCATTATCATCAGGCCTTGACGACCCACTGCTGGACACAGACCTCTAATTTTTATCGTTTTGTTGACCTCCTTTTGTCACTCCATAGTCAAAGTATTAACTAGACAGGGCGCTAAATAATAATAATTACAAAAGTAAGAGAGGGCGAGATGTGCAAGTATGAAAGTGTGAACAGGACGAAACTAATATCTTTTGTATCTGTTTGCGTAAACGTTTTTTTTTGTCTGACTATTACGCACGGCCTAGACGTAGTCAGATAAAATCGTGCCAATACTACTTTTGAATTTTTGATGAGATGCTTATGTAAATCAACATATTCATGAACTATTGTCTATTTTCTATCATTTATATCAGTATTATGCAGGTTTTGACTATTATTTAGAGTCTAAATATGTATAGCACATCTTTTTTCTCACACCCTATACGCAATTGAGGATTCAAGGTAATATTTTGACTATATGTCACTCCTTTTGCCAACCGACTCCTAATATGGAGGTTTTCGATTCGACTGTATTTTTGTTTGTTATCTCAGAACCTTTTTGGAGCTAAACTGAATTTTTGTGACTATTTTTAAACTTTTACTATGGGGCCAACTTGGAATGATGTGGGCTAGCCTAAAATGTTCAATCAGGCGTTCGACATGCTTCTTTCGTCACCGAGTTATTTATGAAAAAAAACTGTCTTTAACTGAGTCCACTAATCTGTTTAATCTATGCCATGGTTGAATAATTTCCCTTTTTATCATCATTACTTACAACAGAACCATTAGATACGCAGTTGGTGTTAAGTGACGTCATTGATTCGCTCTGTCACCACACTTCTACTGAGGCGGAACTGTTACCATAGCCAAAGGTCTCCAATGCTTCATGGTCCGAACGACCTTTTAGCTTAGTATACCAGTTCTGTATAACGCTGTTGAAGCATTGGAGACCTTTGGCTATGGTAACAGTTCCGCTCAGTAGAAGCGTGATTTTATGAAAAAAAATAGTTTTTGAACTCTTTCATACTCGTATAAATTAGTTTTAATTAGGTTTAGCAGTTCTGTAAAAAAAACAAGGAACACTTTTGACATCCATGTGTCCGTCCGTATGTCCCCGTGTCATAAAGCCTCATAAATACCACATTTATGAACCAAATAACATGATATTTGACATGATACCTAGTTTTAATTAATTTTCATACTTATTATTTATTATCATATATGTAAAGTGTACTGTCTGGGGACCACCGTGTATTGGATGGGTTCTATGATTCTATGCCAACCTAAATATCAATATGTACTGTACTGTACAGTATTTATGGCATTTACAACTGAGTGCTATCGTGGCTCGGAATATACATTAACTTGTAGGGATAATAACCGGGAGTTAATTTAAATTTTATTTATTTTTTGTCCCGCTCGTTTTAACCGTTTAGCCATGTCAGAGGCCTTCAGGCGGCTTTAACTCTGACACCAGGGTAGCCACTCAGCCTATACGAACTTACTGTACTGTACCAGACTTTTTGACCGACGAACCGGTTAATTTAAATTTTATTTATTTTTTGTCCCGCTCATTTTAACCGTTTAGCCATGTCAGAGGCCTTCAGGCGGCTTTAACTCTGACACCAGGGCTAGCCACTCAGCCTATACGAACTTACTGTACTGTACCAGCCTTTTTGACCGACGAAACTGAGGAGGTACTCGTATTCGACGCTTATATATTTTTTTTATTACCACGCATAACTTTTTACATAGTCCGATTTCGATAATTATTTTTTTATTGGAAAGAGTATACTTCGAAATTGGTCCCATTTAAATTTTATCGAAATCGGCTCTGCCATTTTTGATAAATCAACAATAATGTGAAAAATGCTACATCTATCCGTGCGAACTATTCGCGAATTCATGCCATTTTTTGCAAAGAATAATTAGTTATGTTCTAATGGACGTAGTACCCACGAAGGGCGATTGGGCCATATCCACCACGCTGGCCCAGTGTGGGTAGGTGGATTCACATCGAATTCTTCTATGGACATAAGCAGGTTTTCTCACGATGTTTCCTTTTACGGAAAAGCCAGTGGTGTGAAAATCCGTACTTAAATTACAAACAGCTTATTGGTACGGGACCGGGATTAAAACCCACAAGATTGCAAGGCGGTTGTCATTACCGCTAGACTACCACAGGCTGAATAACAATAAGTAAAATGTCATAAAACTACAACATAACGTGTTATTGGCAGGGCTTTGAAGCGCATGGACGGTGAAGATGTGTTCGGACGTAAGATCAGCACGCGGTACGCTCGCGGTTCGCTGCAGCCCGCGTACTCCAGCGACGAGGGGTACAGCACCGCGCCGGCCGCGGTGCACCACCCGCAGCCATCCTTCTTGCCGCCTGCTAACCAGGTACATGACAGATTGTTGTCTGAACAAATTGTGTTCGGACGTGAGATCTGCACGCGGTACGCTCGCGGCTCGCTGCAGCCCGCATACTCCATTAATGACGTCGTAATGACTAATGTTTTGATTGCGAGATCGGTGATGACTAAAGTAATGTTTTTCCCTATATCACTCCGTGTTCTCTTCCATGTGCCATTCTTTCCTGTTGTGGGCTGTTCTCATCTATACATGGATATTGGATAATGGATTCGCAATGGATATTGCGCTTGTCGCCAACCCATAAAGCAGGTGGTCTAACTAAAGCTAACTTCATCTGCCGGCATCATACCATTTATGTCCTGACCAGCCCCAGATTTGCATCCTGTCCTCAAAAATGTTCCTTTGCGATGGCACAAAAACAAAAAAAATGAATTTCGTTAGATTTTAGTAAACACGAAGAGCGAGTAAATATTAAATAAGGTCACTTATAAGTGTGAAATGAGAATGATAAGGGCATGGCCATTTTTTTTCCCGAATGCCTTGAATCACACAAATAAAGACAAGAACAATTAATATGTTTGGTTTGGTTGTTTGTGCTAGGTGTCGGAGAGTGGTGGCGGCGCGGCGCAGTGGGCGCGCGCGCTGCAGCAGCTGCCGGCGCCGACCCCGCCGCCGCTCGACTTCTGCCCGCCGCCCGCGCCCAAGCCGCGCAAGATCAGGGGCACCCATGGTCAGTACCACACACCACTCCACAATACACCACCACACTAAACCAAAGCAGAATATGATTAGCAGTTCTCCGATCAGTAACCTCGCGCCTGTTTAACTGAATCTTCATAAGCCTATATCTCGACTTCTGAAAAGAGCACTTTGAAACACAACACCTTCTAAGATAAAAATGAACAAAGATTATGTTGTACCATACAATATCTACAATATAACTTGTAATATCATTTGTATTAGCAATCTTTGCTAACATAGAATTACGAACATCGCTATAATTTTTTTTATAGTGTTCATTTGTTTTGTCAGGCTCTGTGAATTTAGACCGATCGGGCTGCTCTTCGAGCAATAGCGGTGATGACAGCCGTCTGCGGGCCGCTTCTCCTTGGAACTCTTCTGCTAGCTTCAGCGAGCAGAGCGAGGGCGAGGACTCCACCGCCGAGCTGACTGTCACCAACCTGCCGCCGCACGAGCCCGCCGTACTGCAGGTCAGTGACCTTATCAGCTGTTAGCGAGCAACTAGCCTGGTTACAGCGAGCAGAGCGAGGGCGAGGACTCCACCGCCGAGCTGACTGTCACCAACCTGCCGCCGCACGAGCCCGCCGTACTGCAGGTCAGTGACCTTATCAGCTGTTAGCGAGCAACTAGCCTGGTTACAGCGAGCAGAGCGAGGGCGAGGACTCCACCGCCGAGCTGACTGTCACCAACCTGCCGCCGCACGAGCCCGCCGTACTGCAGGTCAGTGACCTTATCAGCTGTTAGCGAGCAACTAGCCTGGTTACAGCGAGCAGAGCGAGGGCGAGGACTCCACCGCCGAGCTGACTGTCACCAACCTGCCGCCGCACGAGCCCGCCGTACTGCAGGTCAGTGACCTTATCAGCTGTTAGCGAGCAACTAGCCTGGTTACAGCGAGCAGAGCGAGGGCGAGGACTCCACCGCCGAGCTGACTGTCACCAACCTGCCGCCGCACGAGCCCGCCGTACTGCAGGTCAGTGACCTTATCAGCTGTTAGCGAGCAACTAGCCTGGTTACAGCGAGCAGAGCGAGGGCGAGGACTCCACCGCCGAGCTGACTGTCACCAACCTGCCGCCGCACGAGCCCGCCGTACTGCAGGTCAGTGACCTTATCAGCTGTTAGCGAGCAACTAGCCTGGTTACAGCGAGCAGAGCGAGGGCGAGGACTCCACCGCCGAGCTGACTGTCACCAACCTGCCGCCGCACGAGCCCGCCGTACTGCAGGTCAGTGACCTTATCAGCTGTTAGCGAGCAACTAGCCTGGTTACAGCGAGCAGAGCGAGGGCGAGGACTCCACCGCCGAGCTGACTGTCACCAACCTGCCGCCGCACGAGCCCGCCGTACTGCAGGTCAGTGACCTTATCAGCTGTTAGCGAGCAACTAGCCTGGTTACGGCGAGCAGAGCGAGGGCGAGGTTTCCACCGCTGAGTTGTTTGTTACTAACTTGTAGCCGCACGAACCCGTCGTCTTGCAGGTCAGTATGAGGTCGCTCTCTAAGTCGATGATCTTAGCATCTGATAACTTGTAGCCGGGACCTGTAGATTTTAGCAGCAGAGCGAGTGTGAGGAAAATTCTCTGCCGAGCTGAATGTCACCAACCTGCCTCTGCACAAGCTTGTGCGACGCCGTCGACGGTCACCTGCCGGTCGGTGACCTTATCAGCTATAGCTCTGACCTAGATTGTTGACATTAACGATCGTATCGATGATCCAACAAATGCTGTTCCAACTATCTCATATACGTTGTTCCGACCTGGAATGATGATGATGATACGAGCGCCAATATTCAAAGATTTCTATCTTGTATAAACAGTAATGCTTGGGTTACGAGATCAGCTCATACTCCACTTTCTGTCGCGTTTCGTTTGTCCCCAACAGCTAACGGGTTTTTTTTCATCAGGAAATGCTAGTGAAGCTGTTCAGCCAGTACGTGCCAGTGGTGCGTGCGAGCGTGCGCGCGGCGAGCGAAGGCCCGCTCGGCTCCGTCATTCTCCGCTCGGAGTGGGACGCCCGCGTGTGCATCGCGCGCGTCCACAAGCGACGTCTGGACGCGCAGTTCGCCGGCCGCCGACTGGAGCTAGCTCTAGGCCGCCCTTCCCCCACCCCGAGCCTGGAAGTACTGCGTGCTCGTTTGAGGGCTATTCTACTGGAACAGAAGCACTTCGCTCTGCCGTTGTTGCGTCTGCGCGACGCGTACGCTTCGCGATATTCCTGCGCGCTCACCACGTCGGAGATCGCTAAAGTGAAGGACACCGTCATCATTCATGAAGGTAAATACCAATCTGATCATTAATCAGTTTAGCCGTCTGCGTAGGTTTGCGTTTAGCTATCCTCGTGGAAAAATGTTAGTATAGTAGAATGACGCTGTTGTTTCCGATTTAAACTAATGATGCAGATAAATAGATATGTGCGTTATTATATTTCTCTTTTTGTCAGGGGCTTATTAACAAAAAAATAATCTCAAGGAAAATGATTATCCGCATGAGATACAAAATGTTTGAAACATTGTATCTAAATTAGCTTCTAACAAAGAGTGGCAAATTTTTCGGGCCGCGCCTTAAGAATATAAATCTGGGGTATTCTAAACAAGTTTTCGACCAGTGTGTGTTGCCAGTGATGACTTATGGCACAGAAACGTGGTCTCTCACTATGGGCCTTATTAGTAAGCTCCAAGTAGCTCAACGAGCCATGGAGAGGGCTATGCTCGGAGTTTCTCTGCGAGATCGAATCAGGAATGAGGAGATCCGTAGAAGAACCAAGGTTACCGACATAGCCCAGCGGATTGGCAAGTTGAAGTGGCAATGGGCAGGGCACATAGCGCGGAGAACTGATGACCGATGGGGTCGAAAAGTTCTCGAGTGGAGACCACGTACCGGCAAGCGCAGTGTAGGTCGTCCACCCACAAGGTGGACGGATGACCTTATTAGGACCGCAGGATCGCGCTGGATGCAAGCCGCTATCAACCGGTCTTATTGGAAATCATTAGGGGAGGCCTATGTCCAGCAGTGGACGTCCTATGGCTGAAATCATGATGATGATGATTCTAAACATTGTGCTATATCTATAAAAACCTCTAGATTAAAAAATATTTCAATTTGAAGGTTTCGGCCGCATGGTCCAACTGGTCGACCTTACCCCGGTGTCGTCGCACGAGATGGAAGAGGCTCCGTGGAAGTGCCACATTCATGCATCGTTCAGCACTGGCCAGGAGGACGGCAGCAGGATCCTGCAGCCTGTGTTCATGGAGATAGAGGTTCTGGCGCGCAATGTGAAGCTGTTGCTCGAGGCTCACGGAGGGATCCTGCCTTTGTTGAGGTGTGTTCATATGACAGCTTCGGTCGCATGGTATAGTTGATTGGCCTAGTGAGCTTGTTCAGGCTGGGTGGCTAGCCCTGCAGCCTTAGCATGGCAGGCACGACACTTGACCTTATCGTCGCGATAAATTTTACCGACGTCAATATACTCGTTTTTGTTAACATGACGATCATGTTCGACAAAATTGTAGTCCTTGATAAAATCTTGTCCCTACGATAAGATTGATGTTGCCCCTGTAATAATTTCCATCTTTTTTATTGTACAATTAATTTTTAGTAAAAAACTTAGCCATTGCTACGAAATGATGATGATGATTGTACAATTTCGATTAAGTTCATTCATTATATTTTCATGTCCCTCCGCGCGGAAGAAGTGAAACTTCGACGCAACAGTGCTTTTATGCCCCCTCCATGGTAGCGTTAAACGTTTAACGCAACCTTGTTGGAAGTCGCATTAGAAGTTTTACTTCAAAATGCTCTCTAAAATCTCATATCTACATTTCTACTGCTAGCGCCGACGACTGACGTGATTCCAAAATCATTAAAAAATATTTTCTTTTGTGATAGTTTCGTGGAGTGCTACGAAGCGATGTTCCCGCCTCTGCTAGTGGAGCCGACGGGCGGCGTCCCGCTCGAGCTGCTGCTGCGCAGCGCGCCCGGGCTCGAGGTGCGGGACTCGCCCTCGCGCCACCTCGCCGCGCTGCCGCCGTCGCCGCCGTCTACCAACCACACTCCGCACAGTAAGGCCCATAGCACACAAGTCCTAGGCGTAGTCATATAAGGTTTAAGAATATTTATTATACTACACCTGCTCGGAAAGTACCTTGATACTTTATCAAATTTACGGTAGAAAGTACGTCATTGCATATCGAACAAATATGCGGCGAGAAAACGCATCTGAGCGGGAGAGAAAAGTGTATGAAAATCCATTTCTTACGTGGTTTTTCTTTTTTAATTTTGGGTAAGACTATGCGCTGGTAACCTAAATATCAAAGCCAAAAAGTTTTTACAGTGAGTTTTTATCTCCAAGTTCGCAAAATGACACTGGCCACTAGCTGTGTGTTGGATGGTGTCAAACAATTTGAAAAAAGAACATGTGAAAATTGCAGACGCCATTGGCGCCATTTTCAATTTGTGTGTTGTTTGAGGATTCAGTTTAGGATTCAGTTTTTTTTTCAATTAGTAAAGATTTAGTTTTTTATTTTCCTCGTAGGTGTAGTATAAAGCACTATGTATCACTCGAGAGAAAGTGCGATTCCCGATCTCGGGTGTTTTAAAGCTCAAAACAAACAAGCTTCAAACGACACCCTCGACGGTAATCGGTCACTTTCTCCTCTCGGTGAACAATGTCCTATTAATCTCAAAAGAATTTACAAAAATTCACTTACTGAGATTACACACTCATCTATGTAGGTAAATAATACGTTGCTACAAAGCGCAGCGCGCAGACTAATTATAAATCAATAATATTAAACAAAAAACACACATAAGTAAACACTATTTGACTAACAGAAAGAATAATTTAACTTATGATTTTTACAGTACAGTTTCTTATGACATCTTGTAAATGTGTTAACTAAAATTAAAGTTTAAAATGAAACATTAAAAATCAATTCAGTAAAACGAAACATCGAAAGCAAATCACAATACACAAAAGCACCCAAAAATCAGCATTCTTTTTTAAATAAATGTAAAAAATTATATCGTAAGAGTATCGTTACGACGCAAGACCTGCACTGTTCCGCAAACGAATCGTCGAGTATGTTTATATTTATACTATATTATACGTATATTTTTGTAAGAGGAATCATGGCGTTTTATTGAAATCAGTTTATTTTTAACGATATTTCTGCCCAAGCTTCATTCTTCATTCGTAGTAGAGTAGTTGCGTATAAAACCGTATTTGCCGTAGCAATGGCATCACTGGTCACGACTGTCAGGAGGACTGTTATATCGCGGCAAGTTTCTCTTGTATACTAAGCGTCATACAAATCGGCGGATGGGAAGTTATGTGCAGAACGCTGCGCAAAAGCCGAAATATAGGTATACGCGGGAGCCAGAGAGACGAGACGCCGGGGCACACCCGCCCGCCAACCTTATGCCTCCCGCGCGCTCTCTACGCACTACGACACACACAGGTACAGGAATTGTGCACACATGCGCAATAATTAGCCAATCAAGGCGAAGTGTCATCTGCGACTAACATCTCAGCCGCCGATTTGTGTGGCGCTTATACTCTATAAAATTTAACTTGATCTCTGTGACATTGACATAGAAGATTCACATTTTTAGAGTTGGGATAGTGGTGGAAAAAATCGATTTTCAAACAATGTTGTAATGAAATCGAATGAGTAGTTGAAGGTGAGAAATTGGATTTTATTTACTTACCATTATTTAAGATTAAGTATGTACACATGTAAATAACGTTATGATATTAATTAAATACTCATAATAATGTAACGATAGTATTCATCGACGTTTTTCACTATTATCGATGCTAATGTAACATACAATTGGGTTTAATTTAATTACACATATAAAAAATGTTATGATATTAAAATGTACAATAAAATTAATGATAAATTCATGAACGTACTAAAAACAACGGACGGAATACCAGGAAGGAACACTTTGAAGCACCCATAGTAAGCTCGGTGACGTATATTTACGCGTTTACACCCACACATACAAACCATAGTAAGCTCGGGGTCCGCTATTACGCTGCTAGCGCTCGTCAAGTGCACATGCAATAAGTCGTTGAAATAATTATTTAATTATGCCATCCTGCGTCGTGAAATGTTGTTCCCGTAGCACTTTTCGTGATAAAAAAGAACAAGGAATCACTTTTCACAGCTAAATGTACTCTTTAACGTTTTATTTTGATTAATTTACAAAAATATTTTTGTAATTTACGTAAACGAACATTTCTTTGAGCTAATTCAGTGTTGCCAACTTTCGGAATGTTATTTCTCCAACTTCATTAAAAATAAGTTAACACGAGATTAAATTGACATAAATTATAAACATAAAAATATTCCCAGTGTTGCCAATGTGTAAAAATAAATCTCACCAAAGTGTTGAAGAACGATCGTTCACATTTTTTAGGTTTCCGAAGGAAAATGAATGGAGGAAAGATTGGATTCAGATCATAAGAGAGTGTAGAAAACAAATGGATTGAAATCCAACAAAATCAAGTGTTGTTTGCAGTGAGCATTTTCAAACAAGCGATTTATACACAACAAATGGAGGATTGGTATGCGTTGTAACTTTTGCCGTTCCACAAAAGGTTAGTCCTTTGAATAATTTATTGAACAACAAAAGTATCTATCTATTAGATTTCACCACATTTCAAAAATGGAAGGCATTCAAAGAACACATGAGAGCAAGAGGCAATATTACAAAAAAATAACACAACATAAGGGATTTGAGCATTGTTTCATTATTTTCTTCGTACGCATTTCCAACTGATTTTGGTGAAATGTTGTGCGCAGATTAGATTCCTGTAACACGTCAAATCACAAAGGAATTACTAATAATATTATTATTAGTGTTAGTATATATGTGTAGTAAAACATTCACGTATAATTATTATTAGTTAGTATCTATGTCATTCTATGTGTAATAAAACATTTTGGCAAAAACTAATTTGGTTTGATTTTACATATACAAGCTAAATTACTTCTTCTTTATTATTTATAAATTATGAAACTAATTATTATCGACAAAATCTAACGTAAGTACTTATTTATTCATATAATTATGTGTATGTCACTACATATTATTATATGTATCAAAATTTAGGGAAAGTGTTTTTGGCTGGCAACTCTGAAAACACGCACACATAGAAACGTGCCGCCATTACGGTGCTTCAATCCAAACAATGACAGCACTCCGTCCGTTGTTTTTAGTACGTTCATGGATAAATTAAGGTTTATTGAAAATATCGTCAGTATAAACTATCGATATTTTAATTAAAACTCTATCTAAAACTCTGTGGTCACGATCATTCTTCGCCCATCACTAATCGGCATGCCCATAAAGCATGACATTGACAGGTACTGTCTGTACTATTAAAAAAATCAGGACTTCACAGGCGTGATTTTTCTGACACCTGTCGCAGAGATCAAGTTAAATTTTATAGTGTATAGTATAGTACATCTCTATCCACGGCTTGGTTTGTTGAGGTGCAGTGTGTCAGTCGTGTTCTGTCCGCGCAGGCGAGCGGTCGTGGAGCGGCGAGCGCGAGGGCCCGCGCACGGCGCCCGTGCTGGAGCCGATGCTAGCGCTGTTCGAGCGGGAGCTGGTCGACTTGCTGCGCACCGCGCCTAGGTGCTCCATACCGTTCAGCAAGTCAGTATCATTTCACTTCACCAACTTTACCCAGGGCTATCCAGAACTGGTGTACTAAGCTGAATAGTAGTGATTTAGGCCATCATTACGAATTTTTTTTTAACAAGAGGCCAATCCAAAATTGAAGAAAAAAATTAGCTGTTCAATACAAAATTGCAACTTGAAATCGACAAAATGTACGAAACAGCATTTTTTTTCTCGAATGTCCTGTTGGCCCTATAGATATTTTTTCCAAAATGGTGGTCTCAATCACCCCCTTTCGACTTAGTACACCAGTTCTGGATAACCCTGTATACGCGTGATAAAAAAACCTTTTTGAATCTCTGGCTACACAATTATAAAAGTAAAAAGGTTTATGACCCCGATCCTTCACTTTTTTTCGAAATCACTGCTGGCAACACTGTTGATCTTGATCAAATCAATAAAATTCGGAAGGAACACGGGGAAAAATATGTCGCCGAATTATATTATTTTGTAAAACGTCGTGTTTCGATAAATATATCAAAAAAGTTAGCTTCCATTATTTGATTTGTGCTATAGAATAAAATGTCCTTGCAGGCTCATCCCGGCCTTCCACCACCACTTCGGGCGGCAGTGCCGTGTTGCCGATTACGGTTTTACGAAGCTGCCGGATTTGCTGACCGCCATGAGCAATACTATTGTGGTAAGTACCTGAATAATATAATGCATGCATAATATAATCGTTAACGTTTCAGCCTTAGGTCGGCCACTGCTGGACATAGGCCTCCCGTATAGGATCTCCAATAAGACCGGTTGGAAGCGGCTTTAATAGTCTTTTCACGGAGTGTGATTCTGTAGTCTTGATGGGCTCATTCGTCTTCGGACGTCAAACGTTGTGCCTGCCAAGGCCGGCTTGTGATATACAGCCTTGGCCAAAAGTATTAGGCACCCGGTATTTTCACTCTATCTTCTACACTAATTTCACTCCTTTTTGGCATTTTTAACAAAATTAGGTGTAAATTTAATCACATCAACAGAAATGAAAGCTTGTTTACTTGTCAGAGTCCAGAACACAAGTGACCAAACATTGACTGATAAGACCGAAAGAAAACTGAATCCTTTGTTTTCGGTCACCAGGCGTTTAATGACCTTAACAAAGAGCCGCTTGATATTCTAAGAAGTTATTTATGACCCTGGTAAGTCATTTAAGATAAGCACTCGTTATTGGTTAAGTAGTAAACATGCATTTTGATTTTTTAAAGGTGCCTAATACTTTTGGCCAAGGCTGTATTTTGTATGGAACAGCTGATTTTTTTTCTCGAATTCCGGGTTTGCCCCATAGTAAAAGTTGTTCACAATGATGGTGTCCCTTATAATAAACCCCTTTCAGCTTCGTACACCAGTTCTAGATAACCCTGAATATGGAATATGGGTCGTCCACTAATCACGCGATGTTTTTAGCATCACACCACGCACAGCTGCCGCACTGTTTGATTTACAAAATCGAGCGATCAATGAAAATAAATACACGTGAGATCTCAATTTAATTTAAATAATTGGCCAAGTGTGAGTCGGACTTGCGTACGAAGGGTTCCGTACCGTATATAAGCCCCCTAAGTATATTTTATTTTAATTATTTATTTTGAAGGGAATTTACAAATTTAATATTCTGTAAATACGTATTTCAAGCATCTTCCTGTTGCCGTTATTAATATCGAGCAAAAAATCACGTTTATTGAAAGGGAGCCCGCTTCAGTTATTTATTTAACTTTAATTTAACTATTTATTTTTGATGTGAATATATAGCTAAATATTCTGTGAATATTTCAAGCGTCTACCTAATACTGTTATTAATATCGAGCGTAAAACGGCTAAAAATTCAGGTTTGTTATTGGCTTAAATATTTTTTTCTGTTTTTAGTATTTGTTTTTGTAGCGGCAACAGAAATATATCATCTGTGAAAATTTCAACGTTCTAGCTATCACGGTTCGTGAGATACAGCCTGGTGTCAGACAGATGGATAGACGGACGGCGGAGTCTTAGTAATAGGGTCCCGTTTTTACCTTTTGGATATGGAACCTTAAAAACAGATACCCAGACCAGGCCCCCGACCGCCTAAGCAATAGCAATCGTTTATGACTTCATTTTAGTCGTTTGGCACCGCCTATGTGACGTTAGCCATCAATTGCTTTGCGCGGATTGCGAAAGCAATCGTTGAATGAACAACTTTGATGGCTAACGTCACATAGGCGGTGCCAAATGACTAAAATGAAGTCATAGACGATTGCTATTACGATTGCTATTGCTTAGGCGGTCGGGGGGCAGTTATATTGTTCGCGCCAGATAATAAAAAAAACTCAAAACCATCTTAAAACTAGAGTATCATTAGTAAAACAACTCTTAAGACTAGTTTTTATTATGAGCCTGCACTGTTCTGGGTTGGCCCCATAGTGAAATTTTCCGAATACACAATTTCTGAATAAAATACGCATAACAAAACTTGGGACACATTAAAAAACATCTGGAAACACTTTATGGATTTCTTCAAGCATATTAGAAGCCAACATACTCCGCCCGTACGTTTCAAAGGCTCGAGAGTTAGCAAGCCTCGTTAGCCTAGCACTGCCTAAAGTGGCCACACTCTGAGCAATCCTATCGTGATCATAGCAGTTGCTATAATTGTTATATCTTATCGCCCATCCGTAGGTAGTGGCTAAAGATCCCGATAATATGTCGCCTTGGCACGCCGTGCGTCGACCACTGCCCCCTTCCGTCAAAGTCCAATGATACAAAAAATCGCTCGAAAGGAACTGATCACTTTTGCCCTTCATCAATATAGAAACATTTCGACCCCAACTAGAATTTTTCACAGCATTCCGTAATAGGTTTGCTTCCAGTCTGTTAGGAGTCATTATAACCCCTGGTCCGGGGTAATCTTTTATTAAAGACGGATTCCTCGAAATCACAACTAATGCATTGGCATCTAGAATTAGAGGTTTGCCTAAAGCTTTGCAAACTTTGATTATGGTTTCGATCAAATTGTAAGTTTCCTCGTCTCTTCCCAGCCCTGGTCCAATTAAGACTACGTGCATTTTTGGTAGTCGTGCTGTTATTTTAGTTATATCTTTAGAGTTGAGATATGGGTATACTGCGAAATCTGGGCTAAAACTCTTTACTGTCGGTGCCGCACTTTCGGGGGTAAATACGTAAAGTAAATCAGCTCCACTCTGTAAATAAAGAAACTGATTTAGGCTGGAGTTCTTCAAATGCAACATAACCGATGAATTGTTGAAATGTTGACTTGCCTTATTATAAATTTTGTAGAGAGTTGAAAAAGTGGTTAGCGAGCAAAGGTTTTTATTCATTAAAAGAGTTTTTAGACAACGCATCTTGCCGCCTACATATTTATCATGACAAATATTAAAAATTGATTATTTTTTGTAGTTTTAAAATTGGCGTCATATTATTAATTGTAAAATTGAACATATGTTTATTATTACATTATTACATGTTATATTATTACATATGTTATTGAATATATTTGCATACCTTGTATTAGGTTGTTATTGGTAGATCATGTTATATTTAAGACCCTTATTGTTACCCATTAACATGCAAATAAAGAATTGAATTGAATTGATGGCTACGCAAACGTTCGGTTAAAATTTAACGATTGGTTAAACAAGCTTTGCTTTTTTGCTGTTCATCATTTGCAGATTTTAACTGGGATTTAGATAATAAAACGTTTTTGAACGAATGACTCGTAGATGATTAAATGGTATTATACTACTGTAAAAAATGACCCAAGTAGCACAAATAGTGGCAAATAGCTTGTATATTATATCTACTTGCAGACTTGGGTGAAATTTGCAACCATTATGAAGTTCTATATAGGTGGAGAGAACCCTTATGCAAACATAGAACCAAGTGGCGAAAAATTGCAGCTTATTTTTAGTTCCAAATGGAATCTATAGCAGTTCTCAAGATCACCGTGAGTGGCAATTAGAACTATGAGTGTAAAATGTGCGCAGTGAACGATTCATTGAACTATAGTGCGTTCGTTCATTCAACGCGCTCGGTCATTGAGTGATAAATGAGACATTGAGGAAGGAATAAGAATGGAGTTGCCCTAACGACGAGAAAAACCTGCATACCCACCGCACATAATACGGCGGATTAGTGTTGTTACTATCACACTACTCTTATCGATTTCCCCGTACTTATCGACAAAACTATCGACACAAATTAATTTTAGCCGAATCAAACATAATGGCAAACTTTTATTTAAAAAACCGGACAAGTGCGAGTCAGACTCGCACATCGAGGGTTCCGTACAAACACATTGTTAAAGTAATTAAAAAACTGTTTTAGCATGTGCTAATGAAGTTCTTTTATATGACACCTTTCATGATACGATTTACTCACTTTGAATTTTAAGCCCATATTTTGTGAATTTTGAGGCCCTATTTTTTGTGATGTAAATAAAAATGTGCAGTTTTCAGATTTAACCCTATATATGTATTCTGAGACAATGCTTTTCGCCAAATTTCATAGTTCTATGTCAACGGGAAGTACCCGGTAGGTTTTGATTTTTGTGTGTCGAAATATGCTGTTTTTTACGATATAAACGACTCTAACTTTTTTAAACGACAACTGAGAAGTTTTTCTTTTACACAACAGCAAGAGTTCATTAATATACGTATACAGTTTAAATTTAAACTCGATATCTTTACGCGTTCTCTAGATAAGGAGTCTTGACAGACATACAGACGGACAACAAAGTGATCCTATAAGGGTTCCGTTTTTTCCTTTTGAGGTACAGAACCCTAAAAATTACAGATGTCAAGGTTGCAGCTGTCATATTCAAGAATCCACACTAGAATGGTAGTACGAGTTTTTTGGCGGGAACGCGGAAAAGACATGTCGCCTCATTGTATTATTTTGTTAAAGTTGTGTTTTTATCAGTGATAATTAGTGAAAAATTGTGGTATTTCATTGATTATGAGCTGAATTACGTGCATGAGTGTGGGCAAGTGATATAATGTGACGTATCATGTCGTTCCGTGTTGTTAACAAAACTCCATAGACACCTCTAGAAAAGTCTCCACTGCTTAATTAAAGTGATAGGACTTAATAAGAACTACATATCGGATGACAGCTGTCAAGCTTAAATGTGGAATATCTCCATAACTATCTATTATAGACCATTGCTTTCTTCACTAAACTGATATGAGATCTAAATTTCGGATGACAGCTGTCAAACTTAATAGTACATTGTTCACCGAGAGGAGAAAGTGACCGATTACCGTCGAGGGTGTCGTTTGAAGCCCGAGCCGTAGGCGAGGGCTTTAAAATACCCGAGATCGGGAATCGCACTTTCTCTCGAGTGATACATAGTGCTTTATACTACACCTACGAGGAAAATAAATTCTACGAAAACTGAATCCTCAAACAACACACAAATTGAAAATGGCGCCAATGGCGTCTGCAATTTTCACATGTTCTTTTTTCAAATTGTTTGACACCATCCAACACACAGCTAGTGGCCAGTGTCATTTTGCGAACTTGGAGATAAAAACTCACTGTAAAACTTTTTGGCTTTTGATATTTAGGTTACCAGCGCATAGTCTTACCCAAAATTAAAAAAGAAAAACCACGTAAGAAATGGATTTTCATACACTTTTCTCTCCCGCTCAGATGCGTTTTCTCGCCGCATATTTGTTCGATATGCAATGTAACCCGGTCAATTTAGACATTCGAAGTTACATAAAGTCCCAACAAGCTGAATTTCTGTGAAATTGTTCAAAACATAACTATAAACAATGTCTAGAAGTTCCCCATCATTCCCTTGTAAGGAAAAATTTTTATTCAAGGTCAAAGGTCAAAAAAATGAGTTTTTCGCGATTTTCAGCAAAACGGTAAGTTTTATCATAAAAGTACTTGAAACAAAATTGTAGATCCTAAAATTATCTATAAAAAATGTATCAATACTTTTTTTCTTACGAGCCACCGTTTCTGAGATATAACGATTCAAAAAGTTATAAAAGTTGTTATCGTCATAATATGCACACGTTTCCACGCCACCTATGAGGTAGTGTACTTAGCGCGTTTTTTAACGTGGTTTCCCCAGTAGACCTACTCCACGGGTCAGTTGTGATCCTGTTTAATGTAAAACTATTGCATAATAACGGAAATTTTCAAAGATTGGGAAAGATAAGAGCGATGTAAATTAAAAAAAGTGTTGAAGTTTATTCGTCTTATTCGTAAGTTTCAAATTCTTGTGCTTCTTCTACCAACTTCCAACCCCAGTCTGTAGGGTCTAGCTGATAACCAAGCCACACTTGAACTTGGTAATATACTCGAAAAAGATGTTGGTGAGCAGCAACTGAGGTTGGAGGAAGACAAGCTAATTGAACTTGTTATTTATTTTTAGTATTTTTAACAAAACATGCATATCGATGCTTATCTAAACAGGTAGTTTTTTTAGGAGTTCCGTACATAGAAAGAAGAAAGCGGATGCCGTTGGTAATAACTTCTTGTTGAGTTGAATTACTCTTTTTAAAAACTTCAGCACATTGAATTAAATCCTGTTTTTCAAACATTTTGAAAACTGCTGTTTTACCCCTCCTGTAAAATGCAGATGTCGTATCACAGCCAGTTATTGCGTGTAAAAATAGTACATGATCTTGACACTTTACAAAAGTAAATAAACTTTTTGATGAATATATATCAGTATATCTGATTGATGCTGAGCTTTTCCTCAACGACCAAACAGTTACTTTTTTGCCAAAGCCATAGCCACATCACAATTATTAATAGTATTAGTTATTTTCGATTCAAGCGAGCAAAAAGTAATACACAACAATTAAATTATCTGTCATCACAAGAATACCAAGCTGAAACTAAGGTATATTGAAATATAAGGCAGATTAAAAATATATAATATATAGCAAAATCTACGCCCATCAATTTATTTAAATTACATCAACTTGTTCGTTAAACTTATGTATATTTTATATTGTAAGTATAAGTTACAATGACCGATAGAAAAATATTTAAACATTTAATATATATATATATAAATATAACATCTCTAGATGTATATACGTGGCGTACTCATGCATATTATGACGATAACAACTTTTATAACTTTTTGAATCGTTATATCTCAGAAACGGTGGCTCGTAAGAAAAAAAGTATTGATACATTTTTCATAGATAATTTTATGATCTACAATTTTGTCTCAAGTACTTTTATGATAAAACTTACCGTTTTGCTGAAAATCGCGAAAAACTCATTTTTTTGACCTTTGACCTTGAATAAAAATTTTTCCTTACAGGGGAATGATGGGGAACTTCTAGACATTGTTTATAATTATATTTTGAACAATTTCACTGAAATTCAGCTTGTTGGGACTTTATGTAACTTCACTCTCATTTTTTGGTCTAAATTGACCGGGTTAATGACGTACTTTCTACCGTAAATTTGATAAAGTATCAAGGTACTTTCCGAGCAGGTGTAGTATAAAAGTGGATTATCTCCGTCACTGTCGATGCTAGACCATTGCTGTCTTCACAAAAGTGATAAAGCTCAAAGAGAGATATGATATCTTTCAGATGACAGCTATCAATATTACGGAAATAACCAACTTTTAAGTTTGAGCTGTCACATCAAATGTAGATCTTTTTAAGCTCTATCACTTTTGTAAACACAGCAATGGTCTAGGGTCAATAGTTGCACAGATTTTTCACTTTAAAGCTGTCATCTGAAATGTAGGTCTCGTTGAGTTCTATCACTTGTGTCACGTCAGCAATAGTCTAGCTTTATTAGTTATGGAGATATTCCACTTTTAAGTTTGACAGCTGTCATCCGTAATGTAGGTCTCGTTGAGCTCTATCACTTGTATCAAGACAGCAATAGTCTAGCTTTAATAGTTATGGAGATATTCCACTTTTAAGTTTGACAGCTGTCATCCGAAATGTAGGTCTCGTTGAGCTCTATCACTTTTGTGAAGACAGCAATAGTCTAGCTTTAATAGTTACGAAGGTATTCCACTTTTTAGTTTGACATCTGTCATCCGAAATTTAGATCTCGTTGAGTTCTATCACTTTTGTGAAGACAGCAATAGTCGAACTTCGATGGTTACGGAGATAATCCACTTTTAAGTTTGACAGGTGTCATTTAAAATATAGATCTAATTGCGCTCTGTCACTTTTGTGAAGTCAGCAGTAGTCTAACTTCGATAGTTACGGAGATAATTCACTTTTAAGCTTTGACAGCAGTCATTAGAACAATCTAATAGATCTCATTGAGTGTTATTACTGCTATTAAGACAGTAATGGTCTAGCTTCGATAGTTACGGAGATAATAATACTTCTTAGTTTGACAGCTGTTACTTTCACACCTGTCATGCCATTTTACTTGTATTAATTCTGGAATGACAGTTGTCAAATTTGTCATGAAAAGTGAAATGAAATAAAAATTCAAAATTTTACACACGAATAAAAACTAACCAAAATATCGATAGTTTTTTTGATATATTTTAAGAACATCGCTATTGTTTTTCGACTCAATATGGCGGACCAGGCACGCGCGACACGTCACGAAAAATATAGACACTATAGCGAAACTGTGCTGTATAATGTTGGTCTATTCTTATTACGTACATTTGAAAGAGACGCCTATATGATTATTATTTCGGTTTTTAAACTATTACATCTCAAAGTATCTAAATGTCATTACACCATCTCCTTTTACGTCAAAGTTATTTAGAGTAGCGACAGTCCGCGATAGCTGTAAAATTGTATTTTGTGTTACGGACGGTATTTCGATTGAGATTGGCGCGGCCATAGTGCATATTATACCTCTGTTTGTGTTTATTGTATTTGCTTCCCTGCATTGAAATATCACAAAAGTCATTGCGATTGTTTTGTTACTGTGAAACTATACATTGTTTTCCTTGTAAATTTCAACGGGCCTTCAAGACTTATTAAAAATACTGTGCTAAATTAATAAACGAAATATACTATTGAAAAGTAAAACTGTTAAAAACCTGATATAATAGTTTTAGGTTAAGTGTGATGTTGTAAAGTACATCAATCATAACTATCAAAACTCTGTGTTTACGCATCAGTGTGATAAAAATCATATTCAAAACAAAACATTTTCTAAACATGGCGACGTAAATAAATCTTATAGTTATTAATATCACTAATTTATGCTCTATTTGCACCTACAAGATTTAAAAATCACTTATTTATATCTTGCGAGTGGCAAAGCAGTGTATCTTATTACCAATGTGTATCTTATTTTTTTTATCTTTTGTAGATCTCCCAGTACCTGTGGATTAGGGGTCCCAAAATTGACAAAAACGTTTTACTTTTTTCCATGTTATGGAATTCATTTTTATAAAGGTCCTGATGTTTTAGTACTTTGATAGGCCTAAATCATTAATTCTATCACAAAGTGAGCGTAAGACAACAGCTTAAACAATATATATACACATATGCGTTATTATAGCAGCAATAGTTATAATAATATATAATACCTAATTTTGAAACTGTTAGATCTTTAGTGGTTTCAAATAAGTTAAAATTGTTGCTTTTGGTATTCCAGAACCCCTATAGAAACTTAGTTACGCGTTGAAGTGGCGTGGCAGAGTACACTAGCCCTTAAAGCTGCAAATATAACAGGTTTCAAAAGAGCTGCAAAATGATACCTTTAACTACTACAAGAGACATATTCCTCTATTGTATTACTTATTTGGAACCAAAAGTGCCAAATAAGAGTACAATAGCCCTTAGATTTAGGAGTTGCATATATGTGATTTAGAGACCTTATATACAACCAATACTTCTGTATAAGTGGAAATTAAAACCTGTATGTTACTTTTAGGTAACAAAATCGGTTTTATGCTACCGTAGGAAACAAAGCAGAAACAAAAATATTTCCTATGAAACTACGAGCGACAAGAAGTACTCATATACAAATATGAGTTGTGTTTGAAGCTAAAGGTTTTATCAAACACTGTAATACAACTAATTTGCAACTTAGAGCTATAATATAAGTTGCAAAATTCACTAGTGTGCTACTTGGGGACATTCCATTCGGATACATTTGCTTTCACCCAAACGCTTTTAAAAACTGTCGGGTACTATTATTATCCTACAAAATGTAATCCTTGTTAGGCTAGTGTCCTAGGAATGCAATACCGGGATACCCGGATCCCGAAATACCGGGATCCCGGCTGCTATTACCGGGATTGAATCCCGGTCGAATTTTGACCGGGATCCCGGTGATTGACGGGATTACCGAAAATCAAATATATTACGCATAATGTAGCCAATTCGTGCGGAATCTAGTGTATTAACGGGTAACCATTGGTTACAAGTCCAAGGTTGACGACGTCGTTTAAGTTTAACGTGCGATTACTGTATTTAAACAACGGTTAGTGCTTGTTGAACAGCAAAATTTCGTTAACTTGTCTGTCTGTCTGTCGCGCTTTCACGCCAAAACTACTGAACCGATTTCAATGAAATTTGGTACACAGATAGTCTAGAGCCTGGGAAAGGATATAAGGCTACTTTTTATCCCGAAAAAATCGTGGTTCCCGCATGATAGGAGAAAAACTGTTTTTGGCATAGTTCAAAACTGTTTTTGACTTGATTTTTGACATAGACATAGTTTGAGAAATAAAAAGTGCCAAGACTACTTTTTATCCCGAAAAAAATCGTGGTTCCCGCAGGATAGGAGAAAAACTATTTCTCAGCTACGGAGTAACGGATTTTTGCCGTGGACATAATTTTAATGACAAAAAGTGACATCGGCTACTTTTTATCCCAGAAAAATTCAAGGTTCCTGTAGGATAGGACAAAAACTGTTCTCAGCAACGGAGCAACGGACTGACTTGATTTTTGGCATAGACAGAGTTTGAGAGACGAATAGTAACATAGGCTACTTTTTATCCCGAAAAAATCGTGGTCCGTGTAGGTTAGGAGAAAAACGGTTTCTCAGCAACCAAGCATTGGATTGACTTGATTTTTGGCATAGACATTTGGCATGACTTGATTTTTGGCGTCTTAGCTGCTTTGGTTAAAAAGCCCAGAGAAGCGGCTCAACTTCCAGTGCCAGCTTCTAAGCAAAATACCTTTCCTTGGGGAAAAAGACCCAAAGAAGCGAGAGATCTCTTTCTCAGCTCTTTCAGAAGAAACCCTGAGATGCGGTTCCACCTCGGATTTCGCGTGGACGCCCAGAAGCCTCGTTTACTAGGTCCCCCCGCCACGTCAAGAGATGTTATACACCAACCTTAACTTAACCAATAGAAGCATTTATCTAAGGTATTTCAATGTCGATCAGTTAGGTTAGGTTTGAACAGTGACAACAATGTGCAAGGGTACTTGAATAGGTGAGGGGGCGCAGCTATGTGCGGCGCGGCAGCAAGGTGGGGCGACTATCTCGATCGTGAAATACCGCCGGTCGAACCTGGTCACGACCTTACAACCGGCAAAGGGCCGAGGCAGATGTCACTGCAAGACGCCTATACCCAGAAGTGGGATAAAGAATGCTGCGGATGAAAACGATGATAAAGCAAATAAGTTGAGATTTACTATTTTTTGGATTTGAAATTATTATTTGCTGTTGTGCCCTCGCGCGCTCGTCCGCCTATATATTTATTATTTGAGTATCGTTTTACGTTGAATTGTGGCTAATATTTTGTGGCGCACTTAATATTTTGGTAAGCATATTTATTGAGATAATATTTTAGTAAAATTGGTAGGCATCGATATTAACATAAGCCAAAATCAAACAATAACGCGGGTGAAACCGCAGGTAAAAGCTACTTTATCAAATAAGGTATTTTAACCGACTTCATAAAATAATATTTTTTGTGTACTTATGTTACGCGATTAGACCGCCAATTATGATTATTTTTATGTTTGGTATACCTTAATATATATTACCATACTTGATAATGTGAAAAATTCTACATCGATGATACATCGATTCGAATGATGTATATGGTTGAATAGGGTATTTTACTATGAATGAGATAAAATCTGTAAATGTATTTTTGAGACAGCTTAGGCAAAAAGCAATCGAAAAATGTTCGTTTTAGATCATAAAATAACAAAATACATTTTAAAAATCAATACTAATTATTCCGTTATTTTAACCTGTGCATAAAATAGGCGCCGCTATGTATTGACGTCATCCGGCTATGTAAACATAGAATAGTTTCTCTGATGTTTGTGCACTAGTATTCCAGGAACAGCACACCGTCGATAACTTATTAATTATCATTTATAAGAACTGTTTTTCAACTTAAATCTCAAACTTACAAACGAAGACACCATCGCGAAAAATATTTACACGCATTGTTTACATAGCCTAGTGACGTCATTCATGACCACAGAGTAAAATAATGACATCCATCGTTTTCGTAAATTAGGCGCGAAATTTTAAAACTGTAAAATTAAAATGCATTTTTTAAGTACTTAACGATAGAATATTTTTTTTGTAATTTTTTTAGTGGTTTATTAGACCAACAGAATCTAACTGAGATACTTTTCAAAAATGACTGTAATACCCTATTGAGCAGATTATGCCATTTTGACGAAAAATAATTATTTTACCTTCAAAGCTGACATCGCTGCAAAATACGGACCGCTAGTAAACTGTTCCGAGCCCCCAATAATAGCAATCGTTCCGACTTCTCCTTTCATCTTCCCTTCAATATCTGGCGCTATATTTTTCGCTAAATCACTTAACATGTTTAATGTTAAAGTTGTCGGACAGTTGTCCAACTCTTTACTGACAACAGAACTGTCACATTGTGTTAATAAAAAGCAAATTAAATAAATAATATGAACAAGATGTTTGGCAGCCATCTGTACCGTCTGTTAAATGTCGAATAGTAAAGTAGATGTGTTAGAATGTGTTGATGATATATTTTTCCAATATAGTTGATAATAATGATTGATAAACGATAGGTCTAGGTCAAATGTTATTTCTATTTGCTTATTCAGCCTCTCGTGTGTAATAAAATACTTGTATCAGGAGATACAAATATTTTTTTTATGGTTCTAGTTGTATGTTTGTATATATAACTAGAAATAGAAATAAACTTTATTGCTTAACTGATTTACGTCTCTGATTAATAAGTCTCCAGGGTCATCTAAGGATTTTTTTTATTGTATTCATGGTGTGCTAACAGGATTGAGCACGGGGCTCGCAAGTAAAAAAATCAAGAGGGAACGTCGTTGAACAGTCAAGTGAGGCCGGTTTTTCAAACATGTGTGAGTGTGTCGGTGTTGCGGCGCCATAGTTTGACTGACAAGCCAAGGCGTAGTTTCATTGTACGTGGATGTGCGTGTAATTGTCTGTACACGGCGAGGCGTAGTTTTGGTTGGCTTCAATTGTTTGTTCACAACATTCTCTCTTGATTTTTTTATTTGCTCTGAGGTACAGGGAAAGAAAATCGTGCCGACAAGGATACCATGTCAGAGGATTATGTCTCTTTTCTAAGTAGGTTAGGTTAACCAAAACGTCTCGATCATCCCGGGATATAATATATCTATTCGGAACGTTATTGTACGCAGGAATCGCAGTTATCTGACCACTAAACTCATCGTCCTTCGTCGTCGTCGAGCCATAGGACGTCAACTGCTGAATATAGGCCTTTCCTAAATATCTCTATAAAACCGGTTGGTAACAACAGCTTCAATCCAGCGCGATCCTGCGGTCTTAATGAGGTACTCCGTCCACCCTGTGGGTGAACATCCCAAACTGGTTCTTGCTCCAACTAATCAATAATGGAACCCTAAATATGCAAACTTACACTTCAGCTGCGAAAAATTATTATACATGTAACTCTAATACAATTTTTGTTCATACTAGTCTATAGGTCTGAAGAAGTTGATGTTTTTTACTCTGCAGTGAAAATAAATTCAAAGGGAAAAGTAATTAAAAAAATCATATTGAAAACGCCGCAATACTCGATGAAACAAGTTCAGTTTGTGAGCCCTGATTTGTTATTCCCTGTCACGAATATCTTCTCAACTTTTATCCTATTCAGATGTAAGTAGGTATAATATGGAGTTCAATCAAAATGTGTTAGCTCTAACAATTTTTTTGGATATAGCTTTGACCTAAAACAGTTAGTAAAGGGAAATATGGTCACACACTGACAGCTGTCATAATGTAGATCTCGATGGGTTCTCTCACTTTTGTCAAAACAATAATGGTGTAGCATTAATAGTTACGTAGATACACCATTTTTAAGTTTGACAGCTCTCATCCGAAATGTAGATCTCGATGAGTTCTCTCACTTTTGTGAAGACACCAATGGTCTAAAATTGACGTTTACGGATATAATCCACTTTAAAGTTCGACAACTGTCATCGGAAATGTATCTCAATGAGTTCTTTCACTTTTGTGATGACAGTAATGAAAAATAACGTAAAAATAAGTAATTACGGTAGAATACATTAAAACAATAATTACGAAATCCTTTCACTATGGGGCCAACCCAAAATTCGAGAAAAAAATTTCTCTGTTGGCGCCTTTAAGAGTTTTCAAACTTTCTTTTTGTGATAAACATTTCAAAAATTGACGCGTTCGCAGAGAGCGTTTTAGCTTAATTGGCCAAAGCATCTGGGCCGGAGTCCCAGAGGATGCAGGTTCAAATCCTGCGAACGCGTCAATTTTTGGAATGTTTATCACAAAAAGAAAGTTTCTATACACCTAGTGTGTGAAGCACGATAAAAATAATTTTCATC
Organism: Hypomecis punctinalis; assembly: GCA_949316475.1. NCBI lineage: Eukaryota > Metazoa > Arthropoda > Insecta > Lepidoptera > Geometridae > Hypomecis > Hypomecis punctinalis. The sequence goes on along the minus strand of OX438801.1, from coordinate 15,805,608 downwards.
CTTTAAGAGTTTGCTTGAGAATCAATAATCACAAAAAATCTGAAAATCAATAAACATACTTTCGGATTTGTATGTTTAGTACGGATTTCCAAGAGTCAGTATGTTGTATCAGGTACTCGGGTCGGGGTCGTCGCGCATCATCACGCTGTGCGCGGGCGCGCAGGCGCGGCGCTGGACGGGCGACCTGGTGAAGGCGCTGCGCGGTGCCGGGCGCGCCGTGCCCGCGTCCGACGTACCGCGCCTCTACGGCGACGTGTTCGGCCGGCCGCTGGCGCCGCCCGACTACGGCGTGTGCACGCTGCGCGAGCTGCTGGCGCGCGTGCCGCCGAGCGCCGTCGAGGTGGTGCAGGACAAGCTCGCGCTGCCGCGCCGCACGCCCACCGCGGACGAGCGCGCGAGGGCACAACAGTTCGCTTTACAGGTTTGTACGGTGATCTTTGTTAGAAATGGATTTTTAAGTGGATATCTGATTTGGCTCCTCACAGTTTTCCTCGTCAATAACGGCTATTCTACGTGCAAGTCATGAATATACTCGAATTTATCCAATGATAAAACATCACTTTTGGTTCCATGATTTCTGGGGCAGCTCTAAAAATGTGTAGTTTTTTGAGTACCCAAAATGTAAATAAGATGAATCGGCGGTGACAATTCTTATTTCCGAAGATGAAACCACTTTTGATGGAGTTGGAAAATAGAAGGGAGTCGTGCGTGCGTTGTAATAAGTGTCAGGTACAGTGTAGTGGTGTGTGTCAGGCGGTGGAGCTGCTGAGCTGCACGGCCAACCTGCGGCTGGAGATGTCGCGGTTCGTGTCGGCGTACCAGGCGCACTTCGGGCGGCAGTTGCGCGTGGCGCAGTACGGCTGCGCGCGGCTCGGCGACCTCCTCGACATGCTGCCCGAGTGGGTGCGCGTGGCGCCGCTCGGCGGCGAGCGCGCCGTGTGCCTGGCGCCGCGCCGCGCGCGCCCCGTGCTCGCGCGCCGCCTGCGCGCGCTCGGCTCGCTCGCGCTGCCCGCGCTGCCCGCCGTCTACGCCGCGCACTACGGCGCCGCACCGCAGGTACCTGCACGTCTACGTCGCATGACTCTCAAACCTTTCATTTGCGCTGCGGCTGTTATTTGACAGGATTGGGAACGAATACGCAAAGCTGCTATGTTGTAATAGCGACGAGTATCTGTGACCGTGTGTGATCTCCGTATGTGGTGTGTGCAGCCGGACATGCTGGACGCGGAGAGCCTGGAGCAGCTGGTGCTGGCGGCGGGCGGCAGCGTGGAGCGCGGCACGGTGGTGCCGCCGGGCGCGGCGCGGCGCTGGGCGGGCGCGTGCCTGGCCGCGTGCGCCGCGCTGGCCGCCGACCGCAGCGTGGCGCGCGACGCCTCGCCCGAGCGGTTCGCGGCCGCGTACCGCCGCGACACGGCCGCCGTGCCCGACGTGCCGCGCCTGCGCGCCGCCGGCGTGCTGCTGCCCGACGGCGGCGCGGCGCGCGTGCGCCTGGCGCCCGCCTGGCGCGCCGTGTGGCGGCTGGCGCGCACGATGGCCGACCGCGCCCGCGAGCCGCTCCCGCCGCGCGACCTTTACCTCGAGTACTCGCACCGATACGAACCCGTCTTCCCCGGCACTGACAATGGTGAGTCTCACGTCATTCTAATTACCAGGCTTCTTTACGAGACTCCACAACATTGTCAATAAGGGCCTTTTTGGCCCCAAAAATAGGCCAGAACTAAAACGTTATCTTACATATCAAACTTTAAAACTGAGTATATGAAACAGTGGCTTGATTCACAAGCTTATAATTTAGTTCATGAATGAAACTATGTGCAGGTGTCGAAGGACTGCACGAGTTCCTGTGCCTGTACAGCGAGATATTCGCGGAGGCGGAGGGCGGGCGGTTCACGCTGCACGAGGGCATCGCCGTGCCGCGCGCCGCGCCCGCCCCGCGCGAGGACTACTCGCAGCACGACACGCCGCCCGGACAGAAGGTAACAAGCACCACGTGGCCTCTACATACCCATGATGACCATATATAATAGGCATGATGATAATATGTCTGGATAGAAGCTTCGAGCAAATATCTACAGAGCCACAGTCCCTAAGTGAAAGTAATAAAATAATGTCCGAGCGCCGTCATACATACCGACTTGATATTAACATTAAATAATTCACAATGACCCGTTTTCTCGAGTTTCGCTCGCAAGACAAATTTTTATGTGATGAATCAGTCTCTGGCATCCATATCACAAGCTTTGCTTAGTTTGGGGTCAGAAGCCGTGTGTAATATCAGAACTATGGCACCAAATTTACAAAATCTTTCACTACTTGAAAGATTCATTCCAGATGCTGCTGTGTGAAAAAGTAACAAAGAAACTTACAATTTTATAATATATGAGAATAGTTTAATTAAAACATTAATCAACCATTGTCATCAAATAACATCTGCCATAACTTAGATATTTTCCATACTTCACCAGTTCAAATTAAGAAATACTTTGACTCTTTACTTAGCCTCTCTTAAATTTGTTTTGAATGTCATATTAATTTTATTAGTTATAACTTTTGAATCATTTTTTTCTTTTCTTTTGTGAAACACAATCATTATACGCAATTACGCATTTTGTGTTTGCTCTAAGAAGGTTGATCAGCTTCGCAAGTAAATTGTTAAGATTTAAGATGTAAAATTATGTATGTACTGCACCAACCCGTTTGCAAACCTAAAGTTTATTTTTTCTATATTCCAGGGGTCTCGCGTGTTTGAATCTCCGAAGCACAACATTTGGTGCTCTCCTCCGGCCAGCGCTTTGCCGACTCCTTGCGCATTGCTCTCTCAAGAGAAACGTGAGTGTTTTGGTCTTGCTTGACAAATTTTTTTTGAGGGTTCCGTACCTCAAATGTAAAAAAACGGACTCCTTATAGGATCACTTTGTGTTTTTTTCTGTAAGGTTTATCTAAAGAATTTTCACGAGACTACTCATGCCGATATTTCATTCCTACATAATTTATGTTCCAGTTGAAATATACAGGGTTATCTGCTTGTACTAAGCAGAAAGGTGGTGATTTAAGACCATCATTGTGAATAAGTTTTACTATGGGGCCAATCCGGAATTCAACAGAAAATCAGCTGTTCCTTGCGAAACTGCTACTCGGAATCGACAAAATGTTTGAAACAACTGATTTTTTTCTCAAATTGTGGATTGGCCGCATAGCAAAGTTGTTCATAATGATGGCCTGTATCCATTCGGCTTAGTTCCGGTTCTGGATAATCCTGTAAACATTGAAAATCATAATAAGTTAAAGAAAAGTTCATACAGGGCCGGATGGCTAGCCCTGGTGTCAAGACTTGTTAAGCCGCATGAAGGCCTCTGACATAAAAACCGAGCAAGTGCGAGTCAGGCTCGCATACTGAGGGTTCCGTACAAATCCAGAAAATTTGGAAGTAAGTTGTTAAAATCTCTGTACCTAGCGACTATAACTATCGACAAAAAAGTTTTTTTTTTTACTTTTCTCGACTTACATCTAAAATTACACATTGTTAAAATAATTAAAAACCTGTTGTAGCATGTGCTAATGAAGTTCTTTTATATGATACATATATTATTATATTATATATTCTATTACATGATACGATTTACTCACTTTGAATTTTGAACCCATATTTTGTGAATTTTGAGGCCCTATTTTTTTGTGATTTAAACAAAAATGTACAGTTTTCAGATTTATTCCTATATGTGTACTCTAAGTCAATGCTTTTCGAAAAATTTCATAGTTCTATGTTAACGGGAAGTACCCTGTAGGTTTTGATTTTTGTGAGTGTCGAAATATGCGGTTTTTTACGACATAAACAGCTCTAACTTTTTTAAATGATAACTGAGAAGTTTTTCTTTTACACAACTGCAAGAGACCATAGATATACGTATACAGTTTAAATTTCAACTCGATATCTTTACGCGTTCCCGAGATAACGAGTCTTGACATACACACAGATGGACAACAAAGTGATCCTATAAGGGTTATGTTTTTTCCTTTTGAAGCACGGAACCCTAAAAACATTCTGATTTTGTTCTATACTCCGTCAAATTAGAAAGAAGAGTCGTTTCACAGTAGCAAATTCATATGTCAGCGGCGGTGAGGAGTTTTGCCGGCTTATAGCTAACTTCATACTCATACTTTTTTATTAATAACAATTAGTTACAGGTCATCTAAATATTACAATAATTCACTTTCAATTTCAAACATTAAAAGGCACTCAACATAAATTGTTTAAGAATAACTACAATCAGTAACTTATCTCAGTTAAGTTATTCAATCATAAGAAATAAAAAAATCAAATCATTACAATAATTACATAGCTCAATCTATAAACAACTACATAACTAAATTATACCTATTATTGACAGATGACTTCACAGATGCCATTAAGTTTATTTGTGTTATTTTTTGACCGACGAACCACCGGAGGAGGTATATATAAAATTCGACGCGTATATATATATTTTTATGTATAACCACATATAACTTTTTTCATAGTAGTCCGATTTAAATAATATTTTTTTTATTGGAAAAAGTATACTTCGAAATCGGTCCCATTTTAAATTTTATCAAAATTGGCTGAGCCATTTTTGATAAATCAACAATAATGTGAAAAATGTTACATCGATCCGTGCATAATATTTGCGTTCTAGCGATGCGCCCCGGCTTCGTACAGGTGTATTATACATATAAACATTTCTCTTGAATTACTCTATCTATTAAAACAAACTGTATCAAAATCCGTTGCGTGGTTTTAAAGATATAAGCATACATGGGGACAGACAGCGGAAAGCGATTTTGTTTTATACTATGTAATGATTCTGTACACGGGTGAAGTCGGTCATGCTATTTTTTGTAATAAATAATGATATATTCCGCAGGTCGTACTCGGCTGGCCGCGCAGTTCGACGCAGCTTTATAAGCCCACCCGTGCCACATTCCTTGGTATAAATGCGAGGTAAGTGTTTACACTGTTTGAAGCCGACCAAGCCACCAATGAAAAAAATAAACCCAGGGTCGCAACGAATTTTAACAACTAGACTAAAAGTGTCCTAAATATTGTGATGTATGTAACAATAATGTTTTAGATCGTGTATATTTTTGTGTGTTTTATTTAGGTTAAGATAATGTATTTTGCGCATTCGTCAAATGTTATTGCGTGCTCCAAATTACATGTTTCAATTCGGGTTAAGAATATTTTATGAAGGTTATTTGTGTAAGTACAAATGAGGAAATTACCTGACTCTAGATATACTTTTCTTCTAATAGTTTTCTCTAAGTTTATTATAAGCAATCGGTTGAAACTAATTGACGAGATATTTTTGTTTTTATAATTATTTTAGGAATTGTTTTTTTTATTTTCCTTAGACTTCTTTCCTTCTTTGTTATGTTTGGTTAGAGTTTATGAAATTAAAATCACGTAATATCTAATCAATCTTTATTTTACTTTTTGACAATTTTATGTATTTTATTGTTAGGTTTAAACATGCAATGAAGGACTGATTCAAACCTCAAAGTCAATAATATTCTAAGAATGATACTTGTAATATCTACGAATCCGAACCGTCTTTTTGGTATGTTGTTTATCAAATCATTGGTAGATAAATCTGCATTCTTAGAATGACTAACTTTAATGCATACATATCATATAACGGTTTGGCTCAAACTTGTGTTAGGAATATAGTGTATAAGGTTTAAAGTACTACATAAATTACGTTATAATAATGTACCCCGTAACATTTTTCGAATGCCAATATTAGTACAATAATGTAATTGTGTTGTTTAGTGTATAAATCATTGTATCCTTTGATATGTGATCTCATTTTGTAGTGCATGGAATATGGCTCTGTCTGTTTTCGATTAAAAGTATATTATCCGACTGTTGATGTACAGAAATAATGATTTCTCAATCCTAGTTCTAATCACTTTGGAACTTATGTATTTTAGAAAATGTTTACATTTTCCATAAAGTCTATTTCTCGAAAACTGGATGTATACTACTTTGTTAAAAGGCTCTAAGATTGCAGTAATTGAAAAGCGTGTCAATTACGGTAAAATGTTATATTGAATGTGCTTGGATAAATTTATTGAGAGTAGCTCGTGCAAGTCCTATGGACCTGTCACAAAGTCATAAGTTCCACATCAATGTACATACGATTGTATATACTTGGATTCACCTCACCTTAGAATACTTTTCTTTAAGTATAAGATTAATAACATTGGCTCGTCGAGAATATGTTTTAAAGACTGCCAATGTAACAAAATGAGTATCGTAAATCTGGAAAGATTTTAGCACAACTTTACAATTCTTTTTTACTATTACAACCCTATTATGCATGAACACTAAACTAATCAATGCTATGTACAAATGTCTAATAAGAAGTAAACTCCTCAATACGAAATTAAAATATACTTAAAAAGTGTCCATGCGTGAAAGGGTTTGGAAAATTAAAATAGGATAGTTAATACTAGTTGGTACTTGTAAATATGTACTATGTCAGATTATGGATGGCATTGCTACTGTGATACTTGCGTACAAATAAATGCCGAGAATCAACTTTAACCTTTTATATCTAACAATATGTATGTATTTTACATAAAGATTAGATAAATTGATTCATATGCGCGTACAAAGTAGCTTTGTGTATAAAACATGCACCAAATCGTTATGTTGATGTGGAATTTTCAACGAACCTAAATAATTTTGATTATTCCCATTTATGTATTTATTTTTGTAATATAATACATTTAAAATTGAAAGCAGGTCTTCGCATAGTTTTATGTACTTACTGTTTTCTTGTATAGTTGCAATATTTTACTTTTTGTTAGGTAACACTGCCAGTCAGCATTTTGCCAGAAAATGGCCCTCACATTATAGTTTATAGTGTAGTAGTCTTTTTCCATTATAGATTTTATCCTTTGACCACTCGAACGTTTAATTATGATTGTAATAAGTTCAAACATAGTTTAAATAATGTCCATTCAATGTATATGTTAAGATTATAAAATTCTTTAATAGTAAGCCTGTCAGACTAAAGTTAAAGATATTAGAAGATACATTTTAGTATTTTTTGACTACTTAGTAACTTCTGATTTAAAATATCACAATTCAAAATTTCTATTAACATGTCCATTAATAAATTCTTTAAGACTGTCTGCCAGACTACCATTAAAGAATTTGGCAGATACATTTAGTAATGTTTAAGTTATTTTACTTAATGTGACCAATAAAAAAATTAAACTTAAGATAGAAATAAGCCTTTCGAAGTACAGTAAGTGAAGATGTTTAAGATTAGTATTATTTTTTCTACATCTTCGTAATTCTGTGATCATTTATTTCTTGTTGTAGTTCAGTATCTTGTCAGTATTTGCATGGAAAATGAATGTAGAGTTGAAAATTTTAAATAAAAATGTTATATTTTGAATAGTTTTTTTATTAGTATAACTTAACCAGCTTCCACTTTGTAAGAAAAAAATAGGCGTAAGGCTTGATCTTCTTATTCTATGTGGGGGCGATAAGTCCTGCAATGACGTCCCCATGGAGTGTTTCGTGCATTTCCCCCTCCAGCGTCTATTTGAGCCAGCCCAACTTCTTAAAATAACGGACGTACTGGGCTGAGGGCGTAACTGCTCCAGTGGCTTGGTTGGTTTATGGAATTGCGATGAGGATGTGGGTGTTGATGACAAAGCGGTAGCGTTATGCAACCCGCAAACGATCCTAGTTTCTTCTGTGGCTTTGCAAAGCCACTTATGAAAGGCTACATCTTGTAAAAGTTTGATTGTGTAACCTTAAGAAATCGTGGAATTCTAACATAACGTAGTGAATAATTCCTCTATGATTACTAAAATTCCAAATTTTATATCGGCGCGTTTCTGAGAAAAATATAAAAGTGTGAGGTCGAGGTGAGACTGATCACTCACTGACATTCTCTTTGCGCTCTAATCTGTGACTGTAATAGATTCACAGATATCTGTAAATTTGTGAATAGAATAGACGGCATGCATTGTAAATTCCGCGCTACCATTGAAATCCGATAGACGAGGCGCTACAATCGCAATTCCCAGATAGATACATTATATAATTATTATGTCATCACTACATAGTATAAAACAAAGCTTCCCTGTCTGTCTGTCCCTATATATATATATATGTATATATAAATATATATGTATGATTGTATCTTTAAAACTACGCAACGGTTTTTTTTTTAATAGATAGTGATTCAAGAGGAAGGTTTATATGTATAATACACCTGTGTGACGCCGGGGCGGGTCGCTAGTTATTTATAACTAAAGCATAAGAGCCAACTTACAGACATGCCACACGGGCGTTGACGCCGCGACATTGCACCGCGGCGTCACCGACGCTGCACCGCCGCGGTGCAGCGGCGGTGCTGAGCGTCGTCGCGGCGTCACCGCGGCGACCAGTGTTGCCGGTAGCGATTTAGACATTAAATCTAGAGTATTCGAGTATGAATTTTTAGCGGGAAAAAAGGTTTTGACGACTACCGTTCAATCTTAAACTGAAGATGAGAAAAATCCCTCGTACACGTTAGAAATCAGATCGTGTAATTTGTCACGACGAATGTCACAGTAACAGCTTTCCAAGTGACAGCTGTCAAACTTCAAAGTGATTTATCTCGGTCATTATCAATTCTAGACTACTGTTGTCTTCACAAAAGTAATAGAACTCGACGAAATCTACATTTCGGATGACAGCTGTCAAACTTATAAGTGATTTATCTCGGTAATTATCGATTATAGACTACGGCTGTATTCACAAAAGTGATAGAATTTGAAGAGATCTACATTCTGGATGACAGCTGTCAAACTTAAAAGTGATTTATCTCGGTTATTATTGATTCTAGACCATTGATGCCTTCACCAAAGTGATAGAACTCAACGAGATCTACATTTCGGATGACAGCTGTCAAACTTAAAAGTGATTTATCTCGGTTATTATTGATTCTAGACCATTAATGTCTTTACAAAAGTGATAGAACTCAACGAGATCTACATTTTGGATGACAACTGTCAAACTTCAAAGTGAGTTTATCTCGGTAATTATTGATTCTAGACTACTGCTCTCTTCACAAAAGTAATAGAGCTCGACGAAATCTACATTTCGGATGACAGCTGTCAAACTTCAAAGTGATTTATCTCGGTTATTATCGATTGTAGACTACTGCTCTCTTCACAAAAGTAATAAAGCTCCACGAGATCTACATTTCGGATGACAGCTGTCAAACTTAAAAGTGATTTATCTTTGGTTATTATTGATTCTAGACTACTGCTCTCTTCACAAAAGTGATAGAACTCGACAAGATCTACATTTCGGATGACAGCTGTCAAACTTAAAAGTGATGTATATGGGTAATTATCGATTCTAGGCTACTGCTCTCTTTACAAAAGTAATAAAGCTCCACGAGATCTACATTTCGGATGACAGCTGTCAAACTTAAATGTGATTTATCTCGGTAATATCGATTCTAGGCTACTGCTCTCTTCACAAAAGTAATAAAGCTCCACGAGATCTACATTTCGGATAACTTTGAAGTTTGACAGCTGTCATCCGAAATGTAGATCTTGTTGAGCTTTATCACTTTTGTGAAGACATCAATGGTCTATAATCAATAATAACCGAGATAAATCACTTTGAAGTTTGACAGCTGTCATCCGAAATGTAGATTTCGTCGAGCTCTATTACTTTTGTGAAGAGAGCAGTAGTCTAGAATCAATAATTACCGAGATAAATCACTTTTAAGTTTTGACAGCTGTCATCTGAAATGTAGATCTCGTTGAGTTCTATCACTTTTGTGAAGACATTAATGGTCTAGAATCAATAATAACCGAGATAAACTCACTTTGAAGTTTGACAGCTGTCATCCGAAATGTAGATCTTGTCGAGTTCTATTACTTTTGTGAAGACAGCAGTAGTCTAGACTCGATAATGACCGAGATAAATCACTTTAAAGTTTGACAGCTGTCACTTGGACAGCTGTTACTGTGCCACTCGTCGTGACAAATCACACAAGTCCATACTCGATGGGCTTATGAGATATTTTTCATGTCACTTTGCACAAATCAATGCATCTATTTCAGATTTTATCGATCGGCCACATTATTTCTCCAATATATCAAACGAAGAACAAAAACACTTTCTTTCTGCGGTTGGCTCACACAAAATCAGAATGTATATGAGAGATTTTACTTATCTTCAGCCGGTTATCCCTAAAACCTTTTTTTCCGCTAACTGCCTAGATGTCATCAGTGTCTAAGGCAACACTGGGCGCCGCGGTGTCGCCGCGACGACGCTCAGCACCGCCGCTGCACCGCGGCGGTGCAGCGCGGTGACGCCGCGGTGCAATTACGCGGCGTCAACGCCCGTGTGGCATGTGCCTTAGACTGCAGTCATTGGTCATGGGGATTACTTTCGATAATTCAACACACTTGATGAGTAACCTTCAAATATATATTCAAACCCAACGGGAGGGATCCTGATCACTGAACGCGCACAAGTCTGTGTCACTCATCAATAAATTATCTTGAAACGTCGCGCCTGCCGTACCTGCGCCGTACAGCCCGAATTTCCATCAAATGCTTTAGGCGATTCCACTTTTACACTAGGCTCTAGCAGTGCAGTCTGGTGAGCGTTCGGCCTTTGGGTGCCTTAATAAAAAGTAGGATTTTATCGACTAAAACGATGATGCTAATTTTTATTAATTTTATTGCAATGACAATATTATCTACTTAATTTAGAACAGAAATGAAGCTAATCTATAGCTGTAACATGTTGGTAACCCCTCCCTATCAATGGCTGTTTCTGAGGAACAAATCAATGAGTTATTTCTGAGACAAACAGTTACTCATTGAAAGTGTCAAACTGAAAGAATCAGTTCTTTGTTTGGTCTGAGAGGGGACCGTTGCGCCTCTCCCAGATCAAGCGGTGCTTCTGTTTCATGTACGCTTTCCTGGCATCTGCATATGCACCAAGATCACCATCTAAAACAAAAAGGGTTAAATGTTTTAGAGCTGTTGACTAGATGTAATAGAATGAGAAGATGGTACAAGAAAAAACTACTGATAATTTTTTAACAAGAATTTAATAACAGTATGAGGATTTGAGAACAATATTATAACAGTTAAGACGGCCTTATAGGCTGCCTCAAACTTGAAGGCTTCATTGTGATGTTAGCTACAAATTGCACAAAACCCAATCCTGACAAAATCTCACTTAACAGCTGCACAAGGATTGGGTTTTGCGCAGCTACAGTGACCAAGAAGTTTGTTTCGCCATAGACATGGGTAGCTTATTCAGTCACATATATCCTGGATTAACATAGGCTATAACAATATCATTCAATAAGACAAAATACCACTTGGAAGGAAATTACATCCAGCAAGATCATGCAATCTTAATGTGTTGTCTGTAAATCTTATGGATGGGAGCGACCTACGCTGTGCTTGCTGGTTCATAGTCTTCATTCAAGGACTTTTTGACCCCATGAATCATCAGTTCTTTGTAGTTTAAGCCAAGCCCAATGGCCATTTTAATTTGCTAACTCCCTGAGTTGTCAGTATGCCGGTATATTCAGTTCTTATACGGATCTCATTTCTGATTCAATCTCAAAGAAAGACTCCAACAAAAAGACTTTCCATAGCATGTTGGGCTATTTGGAGCCTTTAAAACGCTTAGTGAGAGCATGTTTCTGTGCTTAAATTAAATGAATTGGTAAAAATAACATTAACTACACTAAGCAAGCTATTCTGCTTAATGTCCATGGTAAGAGTATAACAATGAAGTAAATACCTAAATACTTACTTTAGGATAGTGCACATAGCTACACTAAGCAAGCTATTCTGCTTAATGTCCATGGTAAGAGTATAACAATGAAGTAGATACCTACATACTTACTATAGAATAGTGCATATAACTACACTAAGCAAGCTATTCTGCTTAATGTCCATGTTAAGAGTATAGCAATGAAGTAGATACCTACATATTATAGAATAGTGCACAAACTATTTCTTGCCCGTGGTCCAACCAGATGTACTACTAGTAGGACCATGGGTAAGTTATTTTGTGGTCCTCCAAACACACTAATAGGACTATATGAAAAAATTCGTGTCCATGGTCCTACTAATTTGCAGTGATATATTTTCAGGGTTTTAGCCCCATTTTGCACAATACTTACACTTAATAAACCATGCTTCCTCGGCTTTTTTGTAAGTTTCCAAGACAGACTTGCATTTAGTCATGTGATCTGGGGATTCATACATCATGCAGTCCTCAAACCTCTGACGTAAAATGCCAAGGATTTCTGAATCCACCAACCTGAAATTCAGATTATTTGATGAGAAACAGCACACAAAAGGAAATTTTACTAATGTACACTAACTTATTTGAGACTAGCTGACCAACCAAACCTTGTTATGAAATAATGATATTAAAAAATATCACCAGTAGAAAAATTGCAATAGTAAATTGAGATATAAACTATCCTATCTCTCAAGTTGGATCAAACTGCACTCAGTGTACAAAATTTGGTTAAAATCGGTTTAGTAGTTGAAGAGTTCATAATGGACAAATGTAACACAAAATTTTTATATACCTACTATAAAGATTAAACATAAGTATGCGTAAACCAAATCAAATTTCTTGGCAGCTGTGAAGCTGCGCAAAAGCCAATCCTAGCACAGCTGTTAAGTTACCGTTACGATTGGGTTTTGCCAATCCTTGCACAGCTTTTAAGTTACCGTTAGGATTGGGTTTTGCCAATCTTTGCACAGCTGTTAAGCGAGTTACCACTAGGTTTGGGTTTTGCGTTGCTTGTGGTTAACATCACAGCCACCAAAACATTTGATTTGGCTTATACTGGCCTACACATGAACTTTAATATTATTAGTAAGATATGATCATTGACATTATTAGGTAAACAAGGGCGTGCAATGATTCCAGATTGCATTGAATATAATATTTTTAAAGCCCAATATTATAAAAGTTCGAGCACAAAAGGCTACTTTCGGTAGGAACTGCAGCGCCACTAGCCACCACCACCACCACTAGCTATTTTATAATGATTTCAGGATCAATATAAATCAAGATAACCTATCACGTTTGAACTGGTTGTTCGCTTCAAAGTCGCAGACTGGGTCGTCATCGTAGCACTGGTCGATGGTTGGAACACGGCGAAATTGCTGGTGGTACCAAGGGTACTTCTTTTGGTTCGGCTCCACAACCTTCTCTGTGGAACAGAAAAACTGTTCATTGTTTTGCTTACATAATAATACACTGCAGTTCAGATTTTTTATTTTATCTTACCTCGGAACCATGTCACCGGAGTATCTACTGTATTGTACAGTGTTCGGGCAAAAGCCCTTAGTACATTATTATCTTTTTCTTCGGCCATTTTCTAAATAAATCCACTAAATATAAAAATATTTAGTGGAATATCTGCGAAAGTAAAAGCTGGGATCCGTATATTAGTCTGTGGGCACGTATTTGATGACACCAAATTGTACGGGCAGGAAAGCACGGCCTGTATTTCATGGCCCATGCCACCAATAAGGAAGTTTCCCATTTTCTAGTTAACACCATAATTTATTGCAGACTTAGTGTGATTTTATAAAATCACACTAAGTCTGCAATAAATTATGGTGTTTTTATTTTTCAATTATCTTCAAAAATGACGGAGTTATGAATTTTTAAACATGACCGCACGAAACTAAAAAACCTCGCGACGGATTTATGCGTGTGACGTCACGAGACCTAGAAGCCGCGCCGTGCGGCGGGAGTAAGGAAAATAGGAAATAAAGTGCTTCATTATATACTGGGTATTTTACAAATAATTATATTCTTAATCACGTTGATGGTTAAGTTCTGTCCTAGGATATCATTGTTTATTAGGGACGACTTTTATCGTGAGACTGATCCCCTATACAGGGTTATCCAGAACTGGTACTAAGCCTAATATTTGTTCTTTTAAATTATTTAAGTAAGTTCATATAGCCCGGGTGGGTGGCTAGCCCTGGTGTTAGAAATTTTAGGCCGCCTGAAGGTCTCTGAAGGCCTCTGACATGGCTTAACAGCTAAAATAACAAGGACCTACAAATTAACGTGTCATTTGAGCCCCGGTGGCGCTCAGTTGGAAAATGCCACCCACAGTCACCCATCCAAATACCGCCCGTGCGGAACGTTGCTTAATTTTGGTGATCGCTGGCAAACCCCTGGTCAATCTACGCTACTAAGTACTTGAGATAGGTTTTTCAGGGTGACTTAAAGGATAAAAAATTTGTAATGCATGATGCTCCAAGTGAAACAATGGATTTACTGGAGTTAAAATTGAAAGTACCTCAGCAAGACTACATGCAGTACTTTGTTCAATGGAAGCGATATAGAAAATATTGGTGGAGTTCTGTAAGTATTAAGCACTCAAATACTAATCAATCTTATAATGAGCTTTTACCCACATCTTCATCCTAGCCTAGTAGCCTAAGACACTCTTCAATCTTTATACCTACTAGAAACAAAACAAGTTGATCTGCTGTGTACAAGAATATGGTACAAACCAACAAAATATACACTAGATATATAATAAGCCCAAGCTAAATAGCATAGTTCTGTTTCTATTTCACTTTAGGCATTCGATAGAGAGAACGCTTTTTACGCTGCTATTTAATTTACGCTGGCGCCTCTGTAATCGGGCTTAATATCTATACCAATATAAAGAGGAAAAATATGATTGTTTGTGTCAAATAGGCTCCAAAACAACAGAACCGATATATATTAAAAAAAAATTGTGAACCTTACTATTTGTCATCTTTAGGCAATCGTACCTGGGCAAAGCGGGGATGGGCAGCTAATTATTAATAAGGACTCGGTCTTACTGTTTCAGATAAGACTTCAATACCATCCTTCTTTGTGATTTCACTTATAAATCTTGGTATTGAAATTTTTATTTGGGATTTTAATGTTTAGGGGTAAGCAATTGATTACAATAATAGAATAACAAAAACTACCCTGAGCAGTTTATAGATTGTAACCCGTTTATAACATACTTTTTCAGGTCACCACAACACCGAGCTTATTTGCTGTCGGGGACATAAAACAAGGCGACAATGAAGCTGGTGCTGACATTGTTGCTAAACTACCTTGTGGTCAGGAAACTGTTGAGTATATAAAAATTACAAACATAGATAATGTGAGTATAACATTGCAAAGAATATCTTTACGAACAATTCACAACAATGAATGAGCAAAGGACATGTCCACAAAATATATGGAGGCTGGTATAATAATAATCAATAAATCTAACCACAACACTTGTTACATTTCGAGAAAGTTTCATATTTTTCTGAGTCTATTACATCAGTTAAAAACAAAAAATAGCACTGCTATTTTTTTTTAATTAATTTTGAATTTATTAGGATAAATAAATATATTTGGCTCAATAGGTATTTTGTCTCTATCAACCCTCATTAAGTAATCTCTAAATTAGTAAAATAAAGCATTTTTACCAATTAGACATACTTTTTAACTGTCTTTTTGTCACATTGAACCCACAAACTGGTCACACAGGTAGGTTAAAATTTTTAATTTTAGCAAATTATGAGATGAATGTGGAAGAATCAGCTACAAATGCAAGTAAAATAACGATAGAAGCACTTTATTATTGTTAAACTAGAAAAAAGAAAAGCTGTATTATTATTTTTAATACAATTTATTTTTCACATTTAAAAAAAATGCAGGGATGAAAATATCGAAACTAGATATTTTTGATAAGCCCATAAAACAAGCTTTCAAAATATGATGTAAGGTCAACCGGGGCTAATGCGTCACAATACTTTGAACGGCATATTCATATGATTATAACAAACATATTGTGTATCATTTTTAGATGTAAGTTATGGTAGGCGTTAGAAAATTTTATCTAATTTCATCTTTTAATACTATATAACGACATTTTGAATAACTTCTACGTGTAAATGACGTTTCTATGAAAGCTGGCATTTTTAGACGCAATAGCCCTAGATGGGGCAAAAGCGTCTTTCACCAGTATTTTGTAATTGGAAGAGCTAATAACAATTATAATCACGATAATTTGTAGAAATATTAGTTTTATAGTACATTTTTATCTTGTACGCCAAATTCTGGCCTTAGTTTAGGGAAAGTAGTCAAACAAAAATATTCGGGGCTATGGCGTCTAATTTTCGTCGTTTCTCGTAGACGCATTCGCCCCATCCTAGATTCCAGAGGTGCCAAACATTATTTTTTTTACAAGTTTGAGCTCATTTTCTCTGTCAATCACGGTAGGTGGTCCACGACACTCCTTTACAACACCTCTTCTGTTGTTCACTCTATCACATATAGTTGTACGAGGAACATTGTATTTTATTGCTGCTTGGTACGAGTTTAAATTACCAGTTCTCACTTCATCCACAGCTTTTTTTAGAGTTGCAATGTCATATGTAGTTGTTGTTTTTATTTTGTAGTGCCGCACCATATTGGAAATCTTAAAATAAAAAAAATCAGAATGAATGCAAATTACTAAAATATAAAATTAAAAGAATTTATCCCCGCCAAAGGAAAAAGCACCTACCCCACTTTACATGAGGAGTTATCCCACATTAAAATGTATCCTAACTTAGGATCCGGATAATGAGTTAAGATCGTACTAAGTTTCGTCAACATAACAAAAAAAAATTCTGAAAACTATAGTTTTAGGTTCAGTTGTATAGCAATCAAACTTTAAAAAAAAGTAAGTATAGGTACAATGTAGGTACACATTTTTCATTATTCCCTTATTATAAATGTATACATAGATTTACCATTATTATCCTAAAATTAAAAGGTTTAGGAGCCCTTATAATGGGGCTATTGCGTTACAATAGACGCAATCACCCCAACAGCACAGACGCAATAGCCTCAAAGCAAAAATATAACCTACAAATTTTAAATGACATTATTGTCTGAAAGTCTTGAGATAACTACGTAAAATAATGAAAACAACCTGTTAGCAATAAAACAATATAAGTACTTACAGTATAAAAACATCAATTCACTCAAAAGAAACTGAGATTACAAAAGATTTAAGTTCACGTGTTGGCACACAAGAAGGGTCGAGACATGGATTTATCATATAAACAGGATTGAGTACTCGCAAAGAAAAAAGTGCCGACAAGGATACCACATCAGATGATTGTGTCTCTTTTCCAAGTAGGATGACCAAAACATCTCGATCATCTCGGGATATAATATTTCTTTGGAATGTTACTGCACGCAGGAATCGCAGTTATCTTACCCCTAAATCGTCGTATTTCGTCATCGTCGTCGTTTTAGCAATAGGACGCCTACTGTTGGGCATAGGCCTTCCCTAAAGATCTCTATAAAACCAATCCCGATAAAAGCAATGGTCTAGAAATAATATAGACGGAGATAATTCAGTTTCAAGTTTGACTGCTGTTATCGGAAATGTAGATCTCGAAGAGTTATTACACCTTTGTTAAGAAAACAATTATAGTCTACAATTGATAATGATGGAGATAAACCACTTTTAAGTTTGACAACTGTCATCGGAAGTGTAAGTCTCGATGAGTACTTTCACTTTTGTGATGACAGTAATGGTCTGGAATCCATATTTACGGTGTTAAACAACGTTTAAGTTTTATAGATATAATCTTAACACATATCACGCAATCCGTGTCAGTACTTAACCACAAAAACTTTTTCACGAAAAACTTTGTCACAAATAGACTTTATCACGAGAAGATCTTATCTCGTAAAATCTCAATCACGAAAACTTTTCCACGAATAGACTTTGTCACGAAAAATCTTAATAGACTTTATAACGAAAAGTAAACAAGCCATCCATTTTGAAATAAAAAATGGCGGACTCACTTTTTTGAAAAAGTCATCACGGTTGTAGTTTTCGATGTTTTGACCTGGGGGTGAAATCTTCAATTCCAAAATGAATGCCAATTTTGAAATATACACCCCCAAATTTTCAAAAACGACACCCATGACGACTTTTTCAAAAAAGCAACACCCGCCATGCCATATCTTATTCCAAAATAGATGCCTTTTTTAAATCTACACCCCCAAAAACCTATTAAACGACACCCAGAACGACTTTTGCAAACAGTGACATCCGTCATCTTTAATTTCAAAATGGATGCCATTTTTGAAATCTACACCCCCAAAAACCTATTGAACGACACCTATGACGACTTTTTGCAATAAGTGACATCCGCCATCTTTAAGTTCAAAATGGATGCCATTTTTGAAATCTACACCCCCAAAAACGTATTAAACGACACCCATGACGACTTTTTGCAAAAAGTGACATCCGCCATCTTTAAGTTCAAAATGGATGCCATTTTTGAAATCTACACACCCAAAAACCCATTAAACGACACCCATGACGACTTTTTGCAAAAAGTGACATCCACCATCTTTAAGTTTAAAATGGATGCCATTTTTGAAATCTACACCCCCAAAAACCTATTAAACGACACCCATGACGACTTTTTGCAAAAAGTGATATCCGCCATCTTTAAGTTCAAAATGGATGCCATTTTTGAAATCTACACCCCCAAAAACCCCGATAATTACACCCATGATGACTTATTCTAAAAAGTGACGTCCGCCATCTTTAATTTAAAAATGGATGCCATTTTTGAAATCTACAACCCAAAAAAATTAAAAACGACACCCACGACTATACACCTAATTGTACACCCAGCATGTCTAAGAAATATGTCCAGCATAGTCACCCTACCACTAGACTTTGATTCTTTGTATAACACCATAGTACGCCATTTGCAATCGACGGTGATACACTAAGCAAAAATAAAAAATAACCATTAATCATAAAGACGTAGGTATATTCATCCAAATAAATAAAAACTTTGTTTTATTAGCATCTATTTGCAATTTTAACTAAAATCTTATCAAAATACATTGTTATAAAAACTAAGAATTGGTTAAGACAGTCGCGGCTTTACAGATAATAATTCTACCATACATAAGTGTCGTTTCGAAATGGCAATAGTGCGAGCGGGACAACTTCATCACTTTGGGAAGTCTCACTCGGCACAGCGTCTCTCTTATGCCATTTCAAAGGAATATATGTTTTGTTACAACGCATTAAGGTTGAATTTTCCTAAACTAACTTTGAGCCAAATTTCGTCTGTGCGCAGTCCAGATAGTATACAAAGTCCTTGGGTCGAGACGAAATGACAGATTTAAGATGGTGGACCAATTAAAAAAAAGAGCTCTGTTGCGACATCTATTGATCACCTTTTGTACTTTTAGTGCCAAAGACTAAAAAAAGATGGCGTGAGAAGTTCTCAATTACGCATTTCGTAAGATATTTGAAATAGATGCTTTAGCCCCGTAGACGACATCACCCCGGTTGACCTTATACATATCATCTTGGTTAGATTTTTCTCTGAATAATATACCACTTGTGGACGTCTTCTTTTTTATCACAAGTAAGTTTTGTGTTTGACCACTGACTTGTCTGATGCTGTCCAATATTGTGGTCAACGCTGGTGTACTAAGCGCCACACAAGTCGGCGGATGGGAAGTTATGCGCAGGACGCTGCGCAATCGCCGAATTATAGGTATGCGCGGGAGCCAGAGGCGAGACGCTGAGGCACTCCCGCTTATGTGGCGCTTAGTATATGCTATGTAGAATAGGGTTCACTTTAATCTTAGAAGCTCGTAAAAAAATTCATATTCGACCAAGCTATGAACATTTTTTTCTAATCCTTAAGATATGGGCTGTCACTGGCTCTTTGCAAGATGAATCATCAAAGTGTGACTAAATCACTCGTATGATGTTTAGCACAATGTTTATGCATTCATGGTCTAATGCCAATCGGAAAATAGACATTTGTGGCTTTCTAAAGGTGATAAACAAGTGTGTAACATTTTTTAGCTTACATTTTGCATTGCAAATGTGATGCAACGCAAATGCCTTAGAGTGGCTCTGTGATCCAACAATAATTATTTTTACTAAAATGTGAAAAGCAAGTTGCTTATTAAAAAAAAAAATGTATGCCACCACGGCAAGAACATGCGTTCTATATATATAACGCTTTGAACATCTGTATACAACTTTGTATGTTGTTTGCATTACCATGTTTAATTACAAATAAATAAAGAAAAATCCCAACTATGACTGAAACTCACATAACAGCTGCACTTGGATTGAGATTGGATTCGGCCTATAAGGGGTTGTTCATTAATCACTTGATTTTTAGCAATTCAACCCTTCCACCACCGTCGTCGCTAGAAACCGACTTTGACATTTCCGTTACGACGGAAAAATAAAAACAAATGTGTAATCCTCTTCCACCGTCGTCGCTAGAAATCGACTTTGACATATCCGTTGAAAACTCGAACTAAAAAATAAAAACAAATGTGTAATCTCACGCACTGCGCGACCCCTTCCCCCAAGTGATATTTCGTGAGTTTTTCGGAACGTCAAGCATCACGTGATGAATAGAAGATCCTTTATAGGCCCTTATAGGTGAAGTTAGGTACAAGCTGAGCGAAACCCAATCAACGCGTAGCTTTACGCGAAATCTGAGCTTTAGTCAGAATTGGATATTTCGCAGCTTGTAGCCAACTTCACATGCGCCGACTTGTATGATTTGGCCTTTACCACTATTTTTACGTGTATTCCAAGTAGTACCAATGGAGTAGTCCCATGAAGGTACTACTGGTGTTTTTTCCCTGAGGGTCAGGAACAATTTGGCCTGCATTGTTCCCCAGGCTTTGTTTGGTTTTTTGTCAGTAGTTTTTAGTAGTCCAATTAATGGAACCTTTGGGAAAAAAAACTCCTGTAGTCCCATCATGGTTACTTCTCTGGTACTACTGGGAATACTCAATTTTTTTCATCAGCTACAGTACCAACTATCTAAAGTATTTTTTTTTTAACTTTTCAGGACTTCAAAGACAGTGCATGTCTTACTTGCTCCATGTCGCTAGAAAGAGCTCTGTTCATATTACTCCTCGATGGACTAAGTGATGATCCAAATGACTCATATTTAAGGTTACACAGAAAAATAGCACCATACAAAATGTCATTTGCCTTGAGTCATAAAGGTAAGTAACTACTAGTAGTATTATATTGATCCAGCTGCACAAACATTACTTTGTGTGTATTAATTGACCTTAAGAATTTATTATACTCTTACTGCTCATAAAAATATTGTTAAGCCAAGATACATAGGCGCTAGCGAAGTCTAAACAACTAAAGTAGCAAACTGAATTCTATAAAGTAAGTTCGTAAAGGCCGGGTGGCTATCCCTGGTATAGGCTGAATTATACAAATCGGCGAATGTGAAGTTATCTATAGACTGCGTCACACAAGTTGGCGGAAATGAAGTTAGTTACAAGCTGCGCAATATCCAATCGACGCGCAGCTAAAGTCTATTTCAACTAGAGAGCGAAAAACGTACGTTTACGCCATGGTACCACGAGAGCACCGAAAACAAACGATGCGTATCGTTATCCATACATTTATGTATCGTTTCCCTGTCGCTTACGCATTTACCGTGTTTCGTGGTACCGGGCGAGGCGAGCGACAAGGCCAATCAGATATTGCAAACCTGTTTTAACATGTTTCGTTAAGATTCTCATCCTCATTAGACCAGGAATTGGATAAAACTGTGGATTCATTTATCATAAACGTAACAGGCGAAACATCAGACAGCAGCTCGTCAGACGATAGTAATTTTGATTCAGATTTAATATAATGTCATTTTTTAATTCGTTTGATTTTATTTTCTTCTAGAATGTGGCTATGAAGAAAAATTAAATGTTATGCGTTTCGTTGCTTGTTTTCTTATAATAATATGAGGCTGTTTTTATCCCTACGCTTCATTATTGCGTTTTACTAATACCAGGCGCACTTACCCGATTTGGCGACAAAGTGCGCCTGGTATCATGTTTTCTTATTTTGTGCTAAAAATCATTATTTTAAGGTTCAGATTGCAATGACACGACATTAGTTGTAGTCGCAAAACATCATAGATCCATAAGATACCACGACAAGTGTCATTCGTAAACTAAAACACAAGTTATATTGCACCAAAGTCAACTATGCAAAAAATATGGCGCACTTTGCCCCTCTCACCTTAAGTATTCTTAACTCATAATCAGGACAGGTTGTTTCTGGCGCTTCGCCGGCCGCTGTCGCGGTACGCTCGCTTCGCTCGCTCGGCTCGCGCATTGTTGTCACTGTTCAAACCCAACCTAACCTACAGAGTCGAATTACCTTAGAGAACTCATACCTTGCCTTAAATAACCAAGGTCCAGGGACACAAAATATCAGGCCGTATTTATTTTCCCTTCTATAATCTAAGGTTTTTTTGTACTATGTACCTACTTAGTGGATAAGTATTAGTATTTTTTGGGTAGATATCTTTAGCCTATTAGATATAGGTATATGGTTGGAATCTGTGAGTGGGAGTGCATGCATCTACAATATCTATGAGTAGGTTCAATGCCCTATAGGTAGTATGATAATAATGCTATGTAGGTATGCTCACATATAATACCTAAGTACTTGGCGCGTACCTATAATATTCGTAGTAAAAATTGGAAGAATGGGAAAGAACAGAATATACCTTGTAGACAGCCCTAGAATGGCTAGAATATAGGTACGGTATAGGTTGACGTCATTAAACATGCTGCGCATATTCTCTCTCTTGCGCCGCTAATATACCTAATATTATGAACAGTTAGCATACGACTACGAAAAGAGTTTTTTCAATGTGTAAAAAGTGACATGTTACATATATTATCTGTGTTGAAGCATATACTTCTCCATACCTTTTTTTTATTTCAGATAGGTTCGCGTTTGACTACACACTGCCTGATATTAAGCAGATGTGCGGTCTAGGGTGTAGCACGCTTACCTAGAAGATACCTATTTACTCGGGATTTGAAGACACTCACGTTGTACTTTAACGGGAACCTCTATCTTGTTCTCACACGTCGATAGAAATTATTTCGTTGTGTGTATACTAGCCCGGATATTGCGACTACGCAACCACTCACCTCGTGTTTCAGACCCCAAGAAGTTCGGCCTATGCAATCCATCATCATCATCATCATCAATATGGATAAAATAAAACCAAACAAATGCCAAATCGATTATATTATTATGATTGATCGTCTTTTGTTTTCTAATACCACGCTTTCCCGCCATAAGCTATAATATTTCACCTACACATTTTTTTTTAAATAAATAACTTATTCGACCTAACTTGTCCTGAGAATTGATACACCGACGAGGTTTCCCGTTAGGTATATAGGTGTTAGCTATGTTATCTTCAAATACAATTAGTTATAGGTACAATACCTACTTCGAATAATTCATAGGTTTTCATTTTCAAGACAATATAGATAACAAATAAATGCGAAAGCAAGACTAGAAGTCTAGACAGTTTTAATCTGTAACCAGTAATTGCTAATAAGTTTCTGGTTACAAATATATTTTCAGCGAATCTAGTTTTTGCTCCTTTAGGTACTGATTGATCTACTGTTAAGTCCCACCATGAAACTCCCACCAAGTGAAGTACAACCATGTGGGTATTATTATTTTCGTAGCTACTTGGCTATTGTCTGTAACCATTTATTGATTTATATAATTTCAAGCAAGGCAAGTTTTTAGTTCCTCGAAGATGCGAGTAGGTAAATCAGCTGTGTGGCAGATTCAAGCGAGCTTTTGGGTCCAGGAGCACTTTACATTGAGCATCTGGTCATTGAGCGAGGGGCGGGGGCACGCACGCGCACTCGGCCCTCCTGCGGGTTGCTAGCAGCTACCACAAAGAAAACTTCACTGTGATTATCGTGTACCTATCCTTCTGCTAAACGAACGCATAATACGTCCACTGATGAAATACTGTAGTTATAAAATAAATATCCTAATACAAATGGCTATTCCTTTCTAACAGGCGTTTGGTTCATGTACTGTTACTGGCCGTCTCAGTCAAGTTTATAAATAACATAGTGCTACATCGCAGAAGTCATCCGCGTGTGTGTAAAATTCCTCGTGCGAAAAACACAATGTTTTTGAGTGGAAAGCTCCGGTGGCTGCGTGGAGCGGCGGAGCTTGCAACCCCGCGAGAGTGTCAATCTGCGAGTGTGTCCGTCAGCAGAGGCTAGCTTGTAGTCACGGTCGGTGTGTGAAGGCGTCGCGTTGTGTTGTTCGGCTGGCGAGGCGCGCGGCGGCATGGCGCTCCGGGCTCCGGCGAGCCAGTAGCGAGGGAGCGCTCGAGGCCGCTGGTTCCGGGCCCATGCGACAGCCCTGCCGACACGATGAAGGGGCGCGCGCGCGCGGTTACGTCCCGCGCCAAGGACCGCGCGAATATGAGCTTTTTCATTTTCATCATATTTTTCATCGTGTTTGGAGTGATAGTTCTGACTGAGCTGCTGCTGCTGGAGCGGCCGCCCGGCCCCAGCGCGGCGCGCCGGTACAACGAGGATCTTCAGGTGAGCCTGCAAACGTCAATAAACACCGAGTTCCTTTGTTATGAATATAGAGCAAACAGCATTTGAGGGACTAACAAAGCTTATCATGATGTTTATGAATGGGAACTTATTTAAGGAAGTCATGTTATTACGCTGCAATGATTGCCCGTTATTATATCAGCGACGACGACGTGGAGATAGTAGACGTTTTGTTTATTATTACATGAACTATTATTACATGCTGTAACCCGTATTCAACTTATACATACTTATCAACATTAATTAAAGTTGATTTATGTTTTGCTTGGGTATAATTATTCATTATGTTTTGCCTAGTCAAGTACCTACGCAGATTTGTGTAATATTTGAGACGGATTCGAAATTTAATAATATAATTGATTAATTCAGTAATATTCTATATCTAAAGAAGACTTAAGTAGTGATATCTGAGAATAACTAGAGTCAATTCGTCATTAATGATAATAATGAGTTTTACAGTGAGTTATATGAATATTAAGTAGGTACTAAAAAACTAAAAGAAATAGTATTGAAGTGCTATATATATTTTAATCTCATTAGTCACTGCTTATTATTTTAAATGTACATTACGATAAGGTCGTCACAACATTAAGGCAAAAATATGACAATCAATTTCTTTTGTACGATTCACGAGACGAAACCAATCAGCTGAGAAAGAATTATCTACGCCTTCTTTCATTTAAATATCACAAGATTTCCAACTAGATTTAGTTGTTAAATTTACATAAGAATAATAATCTGTATCACCTTACATTGACTGTACATATCTTGAGACAGTAGACTTGTAGAGCTTGTAGCAAAACTCGTAGCGCTCGTAGCACCTGAGCCATTGACTTGGCATTTTTTCTACATTCCATATTAATGACCTGAGCTAAGTACTAGCTACGAGCAATTTGATGACAGTTAGATCATTAGAAAAAATTCTAGATTGTTTTTAAGAAACTATTAGTATGTAGGGGTCACTAGCGCTACTACGAACGAAAACTAGAATTTTCTTCAGTATATGAGAAGGTAAGTTAGCATAAAACTTTGCAGTGTTTTGTAGTGGAAATTTAAATGCGGAATTCGCATATAGGATTTTTTGAATACTTCATGAAGTCTTTACTGAATACGTGGCGAAACTTTTTTCGACAAAAGTGCTAGATCTATATACCTACCTATTGTTGTAGTTGGGACTACGAACTAAGTTTCGGAAGTCGCCAACAGCTGTGCCCTAATTGTCGTAGTCGTATCTGTCTTATAAGTCTAGAAATTATTTGTGTAGGAAATTATGTTCGGTGTGATATTTAGAAATTCAGTGGCTGGTCAATCCTTACTATCTATTATAGATACGAAAGAGTGATTGGTGGTTTATTGGTTTGTTCCTCTTTCACGCAGCAAGGGAGGAACGGATTAACTTGATTTTTGGAATGCATATAGTTGGAAAGACGGTAAGTGACCTAGGCTACTTTTTATCCCCCAAAAATAAAATGTTCCCATGGGATAACACAAAAATTAAAATATCCTGCGGGCAAAAACTAATTGATTATATGTGGTTACAATAAATGCTGCAGCATTTGTTTTCGTAACATCTTTTTATTTCATTGAACAAGTGTAAGGACTTTGCGGATAGCTGAGCTGATGTTCCATCGTTTGAAAGGGAGTATCTCAGCTGTACGTCTCGGTTGGAGTATCACCTACGCCCAATTTGTATATGAAGCCGGTTCATACGATATGGCTAAGAACCAACTCGATCAAAAAAGGGACAAATTAATCATCAATGCTGATTTACCTGCGATAAAAAATGTAAATTTTTGAGAGCTACTTACGACGCAAAACGCAAATTATAAGCTTATGAAAATTCGTGTTTATGGACTAATAAAATAAGTTTCTCGTAGCTGAGACAAATTTATAGATTAACTCTTTATTGTTCGCACTAATAGAGATAACAAAATACTGGTGAAAACAACTGCAAACTGCTTAGTGCAATAAATTATCGGCCTTGACACTAATAGTAACCTCTTCCAAACAAAACTTACATTCTTTTAAAGTAGTGATTATTTAATATGGAAACCTTGCACTCGATCCATGTTATTGTTGATTTTCCCTTGGCAATGGTTACACCGCCTGCTTGACATTGCTGGGCCAAGTGAAGTTGAATGCCGGTTTTAAACTTAGATAAAACCCAGTGTGAATAACATGCGCTGTTCCGTTGTTACGTGGAAATATTGGAATGGAATATATTTTTTCGTCTGTACATTTGTAAAAAATACGTTTTGTTATTTATAAATTAACGGCCACTCTCAACCAACGAAGTAGACTGACGATCTAATTACGACTGTCGAAATACGCTGGATACAAGCCGCTTCCAACCGGCCTTACTGGATATTCATAGGAGAAAAACATCACTGTGACTGATATGAATTTAACTAATTTTATGCCTCAATGATATAATACCAATACTTTTCAGGAACTTTATTCACAGCTATATTAGCAGTATTGTAATTCATTTTCTGAAGAATTTCATACAAAAATATTTGTAAAAAATAACGCTGTAGCTTAAGGCAAAAATAATGCGAAATGCACATTACTTACAATCCGGCTATTTTCTGTGCCTGAGGCACTGAAGTACTGTACTTGTATTCTCTCTGTAGTTTTAAAACGTATTTCATTAGCAGCTCGTGAAAGTTTCTAGAGCAACAAGTTCAAAATGTTCTTTTTATTTGTTTATTCACTACTTTACAAAAATGTACGGACTTTTGAACTTAAAACTTTGGTTTGATTTTAAAAGAGATGATGATATAATGTATATTTGAGTTTTTACGTTTAAATCATCTTTGTACTTAATGGATAAGTAAATAGTAGAGTGTAGTAGTTATTTTTTGAGATAAACTTAAATAGTGTGGGTAAACATTTCTATAATGCTTATTATTGAAATAGATTCAGTTTAGTAGCTTTTAATTTTTATGAGAGACCAGTCAAACATACGTAATTTTGGATTATTCTATACCTACCTACTGGTTTTAACGCCATATGCCCGCGCTTGACCATCAACACGCTTGATGATAAGCGACTGTTGCTAGTAAACCAAACTTTCCCCATACGATCGACTGAATGACGACGTAGCATCGTTCTTTCGTAAACCATTCTAGAGCTGTTACGTACCACCTGCGGCGTCCGCAACTACCTACTACATGATCATTAATGATCATGTAGTAGGTAGTTGCGGACCATAAATATTTTTGATATTATTTCTAAACAGATAAGGGTTTTACGGTCTTAATTAAAGATCGCAGGAACGGACTGGATCTGTCCTTTTCCTGGGCTCATTGGAAATCCTTATAGGGGAGATCTATGTCCATCAGTGGACGTCTTATGGCTAATGGATGGATATAAAGGTTTTGCATAGTTACAGTTAAAAATTCTGGGTGGTGAAAACCTATCATGAACATGCTAGTGCAATGCTCCGTCATATAGGTAAAAATAATAAGTAGGCAGAGAAAAAGTATTTACAACCGCGATGAAGTCATAGTACGTTCTTAATGAAATTCATTTCAAAAATTGAAACTTATTTTTAGCTCTCCATGCCATTTTCTAGGTACGTAATTTAATAAGCAAGACGTTGAACGTTTGGCACAATAACTGGAGCTCACACATCAGAGGGCATCTTATGCCGACGACGTCGACGCGGCAACATCTTGGCGTAATTAAATTCTTCCGGGAGCATGTGACGAAATATGTTGAGATAGCGGCGCCTCGCGGTTTTACTATCCCATAAGATAGCTTTATTTCTCAGGGACGCAAATTTTCTGTGAGTGCTAAATTCCAGCATGCAAAGTAACAGAAATAGCACTCTAGTTCAAGATATACAGACTGTAACTTTGTAAAGTGCAGGGACTTTATTATTCATGTTACTCACCATTATGAACAACCGTCCCTGCGAGGTCAACCCTGAAATAGCAAAAAAGAAAACAGCTGTTCCATACATTTTGTCGAAAGTTGACGAACTTTTTGTTTGGAAACTGATTTTTTCACGATATCGGGTTTACTTCAGAAAGCTCAAACTGAACTAAATTAATAAGAAAAGAACTCACTTTTTCTAAAAGAAACTAGTTTACCAAATAGTACTAACCATCTCTACCTTTAAGATGCTATGTTTCCCTGAAAGCAAACACTAAAACAACACTACATATACCTACTCCAAAAAATGCTAACAAAACGGCACATTTGTAAAGATACATTGATCTATATTATCACACGCTATTTCCCAACCTAAATAGTCTATTGAATTTATGTCGACAAGATGAAAGCCTAATCTTTTCAATGGCAACACGAATTTCAGCCGCGCGGGCAGAACCACTGGCGTGAAAAATCTCCGGGATGCTGACGTCATACTGTATAAGCTTCGCGCTACGAATGAATTTTCTCTGCGCTCAACCTTTCTATCAAAAGGGATGAAACTAGACTGGTTTCTATTAGACCAAAATGCTCGGACGCGTCCTGCATTTTGATGAACCACTGCTACTGCTACTGCTAATGCAGGGTAGATGACGAGTCTGACTTGGAATATACAATGTCTAAGGAGTGTCTAGGGAAATACCTGTTTGTACAAAGTAGAGATAAGGTATGCGAGCTAAGTATTGAAGCTTCAGAATTCAGAACATACCTAGAGAGCGATATAAATTGTTTGTTCAAGACATATTGAGCAGACACTTGGTTATTTTAATATTTTTGGTATTTGTTGATTGGTGTCGGTGAAGTACTGCGACTTGGCCGGATTTTCACCTGTGCAGATTATTTTCATAGGTAAAAATATATCTTCTTGGTCTGGGGTAAAATGATTATATGGCAAGCGCAAAAGTGGAAGGTGGAAAGTGTCATTGCTTCAAAACAATATCAGAGAACAAATAACAATAAAAAAGTATAGGGGTCTCTTTGGCAGAGTAGGAATTTATATAAATTATTCGAATATGATACCACAAAGCACATTATTGGTATCACGGAACTGTGGATAAATAATTAAAAGTAGGTAAAAGATTAAATACCTACAAATAAATTATGCATATGTCTATATAGGTACTTAGGTACAATTAGCCGTATTGTCCTAATGGTGCTCCCTCCCTTTTTGTTTGCGTGAGCTGCGACCTCCATTTTTAATTATGTACATACTTGGTACGTAAGGCTTCCAAGCCGTATCAGTTTAACTACCCAATTTCAGGGAAATTGGTCGGAAGATATATTTTGGAAGAAACCATTAATCTTCATTGGTGTCTTTTTTATAGGCGTGGATTAAAATAAAAGTATAAAAGTTATGCTATAAAACGGCTATTCACGAATGTCTTTAATATCTGTTCTTCGGAAGTTACACCGCAAAACTTATGTTTGAAATCTGGGTGTCATGGGAAAATGGGGTTTGAGTTACCTCTGAGCATATTTCAGTAGGTGGATTTTCGTGTCCCTGCGTGCCGTGAACTGTCCTAATATTATTTCTGGTTCTTGCTCGTGTTTGCTGAGCATACAATTACTTTGTATACGAAATATGTACCTATCTACGTTCCTGCCTATCTAGAAACTATTTTTTACGTGTCGTATGTACCCACTGTAATATATTGCACTGGCCTTTTTTTAATAGTCCACTGTTGAACGTAGTCGATTGGGCTATATCCGTTACGCTGACACAATGCTGGTTAAGTAATATCCCATTTTTTGCAACATCGGTATTGATCATCAAATCGTTGGGAAGCAAGACTACAATCATTGCGTTCCTTCGAAATTTTAGTTTTTTTACATATACTAAAATGAACATTGTTTAAGCTATCTTATTTTTATTAATATGGGATTACAACACTATACTAATAACCAGGAGTCCAATTTATCAAAAAAAAATATAAACAGAATCATTTCTAATGTTCGTAGAAGATCGCGTGCTACGTTTTCCCGTTCGCACACGCATAGATTTTTAATTCTCGATCCTGCTCTTACCCGGTATCGTGAACGTTCAGGCGTTCCAATGAGTCAACTATAGGGTCCGTGATACTCAAAAATTGTTTTGATGTTGTCGCAGGGTTGGGAAGGCAGGACGGAAACTGGTGGCAGCGAGAGCGGCGAGCCTCCACCGCCGGCGCACGCGCCTCTTGACGCCGTCTGGCAACCCGTCGCTGGCACCAAGTAAGTGAAACAAGCATCGACTTGGCATTTTATCTGTTTTAAACATATTGATGGAAACAAGTCTTCATCATCCATCCATACATCAGCCGTAGGATGTCCATTGCCGAAATTATTGGCCTCCACTATGGATTTCCAATTTGCTTTGTACTTAGTTTCTTTGCCTTTTCCTTAGAACATCGATACCTACATGTATCCATACGGTATATATATAAATGATATACCTCTAGACGACATATTCAAGGATGTACTCGTATCAATGTCTATGAGTCAACTCCACGAAATAGTGCTCTTTCATACATTTTTCGATTCCTAGTTGCAATTTTGCAAAAGAGCTGATTTTTCCGGTTTGTCCCCATAGTTAACGTTGTTTATAATGATTGTCTGTATCACCCCCTTCCGGCTTAGTACACCCTTTCTGGACGACCTTGTAGATACTCAAACACACACGTTAAATTTTATAACACCTCTCATTTGTGATCGAGGGTTCGAAATAATAAAATAAAGTAATACTTATATCGCAGCAGAGTCATATTAAGTTTATCATTAGTTCTAAGCGTAAGATATTTGAGCTCGTTTAGGCATCTACGTAGGCAGTTAGCTTTAATGAATGCCCTCGGACATCGTTAATCCGGGTCGAGTTCCCAACTAACGGCAGCCCTAAGGGAATGTAGCACGCTTCTATATCAGTCTTACGCGTAGGTATCAGTTCAAACCGAGATCCGAAACGAAGCAACGCGGCGCGCACTTTTCAAGAGGGAGAGTTTGGCGGCTTATTCGTACCTACTTTTGTACATTTTGGATGATATATAAAATTAACGGGATTAATTTATCAAAAAAATATAATATATTTGAAATGATTTCATTACAAATTAGTTTTCATTTGACGAAGTTAGGTTAGGTTACAAAAATAATGTTTTTTTTTTAACTTCGTATAAATTCTAGTTCCTTCATAGAAAATTAGAAATCTTGATTACGTTAACAATGTGATTAAAATAAATATGTTGGAAAAATAAAATTATTGTGCAGTGATAATATAGGTTAGGTACTTGGGCCAAAATACTTTTCGATGCCTAATCCCAGCATAAAATTTTCGTTTTTATGTTTTTAATTCAAGTAATTAATTTCTTATTTTTTATGCATATACAGATTTGTTATAGTTTGGTTTATAATATACACCCTTCAGCAGCGATAGTTTTAATGAATAAACTATATTTTTGGCCAATAACATATCAAGGTGTCGAAAAATTAAACAACTGCGTTACTGTTTTACAAAATTTAAATTCTTTATTAAAATTAACCAATGAGACAATTTAACAAGTTAGTTTTAAACTGAAACGCTTATATTAACTGCTCATGAAGTTAAATCACAGAAATAATCAGTTTAATAAAATATTCTCATTACTTTATATTACTGCGTTACCAAATTCGAATTCTAAAACTTGATTTTTTCTATTACTGACAATAAAATACTTAAAATTAATGCCAACTGACGACAATATCTTCCACTTTTGATAAATAATACGTACGTATTAAATTATTTCTTTTTAAATAATTAGATGTCTATGTATTACTGAAAATAGTACAATAAATTAGAGGGACACAAAAGTAACGCAGTAGTAAGCATAGTATCACAGTAGTATTATCTTACATCAATACTTTGTATTTTTATAGAGATCTAGTAATGATGGTACAAATAAAAAAAAATTTTAGTCCTTATGACTTGACATAACATAAAGTAACTCAAATAACTTCAAAAATAACAAAGTTCAGCTTATTAAATACAAAAAAGCAGCTTTCAACCACATTCATATAACAGACATCACATGCGGAGATATGGGTACCAAGTATCCTCGGCAGTCGCCCCGCTACCGCCCAACGGAAACTGGCCCTGGTAACGCATAACATACGAAACTTGAGAACGGATGAAAATATAGTTGAGCTGGAAGAAGAAATAGGTTACGCTGGAATATTTTGGGGTTATCTGAAGTCCGAAGTGAGGGTGAAGACACAATAACTGCGGCAACTTACTCTATTACCTGGAAGACGACCAACAGTCCCAAGGTGGTGTCGGATTTCTAGTCCACAAGTCCCTGACTAACAACGTCGTAACCATCGAAAGTGTTTCGAGTACGGTCTTATACATAATACTGAGAATATCAAAAAGATATTTGCTGAAGGTCATTCAGGTATACCCACCGAGCTCGTCGCACCCACTTGATGAAGTGGAAACTATGTAGGAGGACGTAAGTCGGGCCATGCATACGTCTAAGACCAACTTTACTGTTATTATGAAAGAATTTAATGCAAAGATGGATAAAAGAAGCGATGATGAGCTGAAAGTGGGGCATTTTGGATATGGGTAACGAAACTTCAGGGGAAAGAGGCTGGCCGACTTTCTGGAAAAAGAGGGACTCTTTATGGTGAACTCTTTCTTCCAGAAGCCGCCACACAGGAAATGGACCTGGATAAACCCCGACGGTTTCACAAGAAATGAGATAGACTTCATCATGACCGACAGAAGCGAGTATTCAATGATGTCTCCGTGTGTCACAGAGTGAAAACTGGTAGCGATCTCCTAATGGGAAGAGGCACATTGAGTATTAATGTTAGACTTGAACGGTCTCGCCTGATGAAGACCTACTCGAGAAAGAACTAAACAGCTATCGAATCACACTCTGAACCCCATGGCCGAGCGACGTTAGTTAATACTGCAGTCTTTCGATGACGCCAAGTCATATAGGCTGCTCAATAAACAGATCTTGAATACCACTCGAAACGACGTTTGTCTCTTTAATACCAAGCATATTAAGGAGACGATTGAGCAGAATAAAGGCTCCAAAGTGTTCGCAAGAGATCTGTCTATTGAGCAAAGCTGAAGAGAGAAGACGGCAGTATAACGTCGACCAAGGCAGAGGTATTAGAGGAGATCAAAAAGTTCTATGGGCAGTTATACGCTTCGATAGCTAAGCCTGTTAGCAGCGTGGCTAGAGATCCCAAAGCCAAGCTGATCCGATATTTCACCGAAGATATCTCGGACATCATCTACGAGATTAGAATGTTCTTGAATCAGCTTAAGAACAACAAGGCGCCGGGTGATGATGGAATCATTTCAGAGCTTCTGAAAGCGGGTGGAACACAAGTATTTAAAGATGTTCTTCAATATCGTTGTTCTTGAGGGTATAACGCAGGAGGCATGGAAAATAAGCGTGGTGGTGCCATTCTTTAAAAAAGGTAACAACACCTTATTGAATATTTACAGACCCATCTCGCTTCTGAGTCATGTCTATAAGCTGTCGTTCAAGGGTCATTACGAACCGTCTTGAACACATGCTTGATGACTTCCAGCCTTCTGTTTTCTCTCACAAGTTTTTTTATTTACGTACCATTACCATTCAAGAAGTATTTTTTTAACTTCAGCATGTTGAACAGAGTCTAGCTAAAATTTTAGCCTGTAGCGACGTTGTTTTTCTGCATTCGTTAACGCCATTATAGCAGACGCTTATATCTGTGAAAAGGATAAACAATATATTATGAGTATTTCGGTTTTAGTAACGTATTACAAACATAAAACATTGATCAAAAATCAACTGCGTTACCGATGCATCAACTGCGTTACTTTGCCTAGTAACGCAGTGTAGCAGTAACGCAGTTGTAAATATTTTACTATTTTGTAAATAAGCACTAAATAAAATAATAAAATTCAAATGTTTTAACACTGACAGAACCTTTACATGACAACCTGTACAAAACAATAATAATAAAGCAAATATCGTCAGTACATACCTTGCGACAGCGGTAACTCAGCGGATACGTAATAAATACACGCACCTCTATCGACGACTATGACGCGACTGATTCGGCTAGCGTACTCCCCTCGCGCAGTTGCTATGATTTGATGTAAGAGTTAAAACAAGCCGAACCGAATAAAGTACAAAAATATGTAATGCACTCACTTTTAGGTTTATTTTCATATAGCAACGCAAGGTAGCTACGATTTTATACTTTGTTGGGGTTGACAGACAAAATCAGTCTTTATTGCATTAAATGATTAACGTAAAAAATATCTATTGACATTGTAATTAGGTCCACAACTTACATTTTTACAAAGGTATTTAAGATAAACGTCGTCTAAGGAAATATTGTGAGAAAATTCTCAGTATAACTTAAGTCCGCGCTCAGGGACAGCAGTATTTTGTATGAAAAGCTCCTGCGTTACTGAAAATGACAACGTTGTTACCGTAATTTTCAAACAATTATCATATATTTACGGTCAAATATTTTTCTCTGTCCTAGATTATAATATGATATTTCGAAATTCGTATAATTATTGCAGAGTTTTGTACTGATTTCCCATAAAATCTAATATTTATTCTAGGAGACCAGTTTTTAGGCATCGAAAAGTATTTTGGCCCACTTACTGACAGCCAAAAGTACTTATCACGCCTTTGCGTCCTCGTGGCTCCGGTATGGAATTATTTTATGGGGGAATAGTGTAAACGTGCATGAAGTATTTATAATACAAAAAGAAATGTATTCGTATTCTCGCATATATAAAAACTCCCGACATTACCAAACCAAAATTCCGTAAGTCCCTGGTATCTATTTAAGTATATATTTGAAATATACAAATTTGTCAAAAAGAACCCTGACTATTTTAACAAAGCGTCTGATAAAACGCACAAAATTAGATCGCAATATAGACATAAACTCGTGGAACCAAAGTCTAAATTAGCAATGCATAGTTCTAGCCCAAATTATATAGCTATAAAAATATTTAATAAATTGCCAAATAAATTAAAAGAAATCGAAAGAGAAAACTGTTTCATTAAACAACTAAAATTATCCTATTATCAAAATGCTATTACACATTAGACGAATTTTTAAACGATAATCTAGAAAACATAATAATAAATCGTTCCAATACTTACAAATAATATCTAATATTGCCATACCCGTATAGGGTCATATGTATAACTATACAAAACACGTTAACTAAGAACCGCATGTAAATTATATGTTGCAATAAATGATTTGAGTTTAAGGTTTAAAAAAAACTACTAGAGTATAAGTAAAATATGCGATTGATACGCGTTTTTCCTTCGATTCGTGGTTCTCGTACCAAAAATATTTCAGAGACAATTTTAACTTTCTCCGTGGAGCATCTCGGACTGTGTTCAATATAATGTGTACCTTTTCGCATAGTAAATAAACCTATTTTTACTTCATTGCACGGCATAATATGACACGGCACCGATTGGTACGACGCAACACAACGCAGCGCGAAACATCCTTAGTAACTATTTCAGACAACAACGTCGCGATTTGAACTGTTCTTAATTAACAACAACGGCAACTTGCATCCCCTGTTTAATTTCTATTGTTTTGTTTTATCGCCACGTGTGACAATCTTTCACATGTTGCCTCCAGCAATATGTGAAGATTAAGTTATTAAAAAACATTACTCGAGAAAAAAAACGAATTAAGCTTTACGAGAGACAAACTTTTAAATAAAACTTTTAATACTTGATTTGACTTTGACTTGACTTTTAATACTGTTTGTGTCCAAGTATTAAAAGTCTATGTCCCACCCGAAATAGTATTGGCCGCACGCCAGAAAGTTGTTGCCATTGCAGATTTTTAACAGAATATATGAACATTTATTGGACAAACACCGCTACAAAATATCTCGCTATTAATATTTATGCCTATATCACTTTGTTCATTTAGCAGACTTCGTGATTATTTATCCTATCGACCTGCTATATACACTGCGCTACTAGGCCTCATTTTATTGTAGAAATTGTTAGGTTATAGTCCATTAGGTCATAATGTTGATGGGGTTGATAGATTCATATCCATTTTAGAAAAAAAATTCAAATTCAAAATTAATTCATCGAAAAAATCAATTAAAATTAACAATAAAACTGATAAACAGCATATAAAGGAATCGAAGGTTATAAATAATAAGTATAATATACATAGAATGACCTGCTAGCTTGTGTCTTAGAAATCCGTTTCCCTTCAAAAACTGACAAAAAGTTTGTTTTATTTAGGTAATGATAACATAATTTGTTTGACGAATCTAAAATCGTTTTAAATATCAGATCATTGTCTCCTAATTAGTGAAATAATTTCAATAAAAACGACAATTATAACAAAACAAATGTCTACAAAGCCACAGTCCCTTAGTGAAAGTAGTAAAAAAATGTCTGAGCGCCGTCATTCATACCGACTTAGATACCGAAATTGATTAGATACCGGTAGATACCGATACCGGTCATTGTGAATTATTCAATGTAAATAATTGAATAATTCACAATGACCCGTTTTCTCGAATCTCGACGTTATGTCACCTAATTAGTACTTTGGCATCGTGCTGCGTTGTAGTCGGCTGGCAATCACCTTACGACTGAATAAAAAGCCTGCCCACTACGAAGCTTGGGCAGAGTGTCTCGGACACTTTTTTGCATGATTGTGACTCTATAAATATTTGCTCGAACCAATATAAACATTAATATTTCAATTTACAATACAGGATAAAATTTTTTTGAAGATCATATATCTTTTCTGATCAATTTTAGAAAACGTACCTACTGTATCACTGTCTTTTCCATCCATCCATCTTCCTCTTTTTGGTATTTTAAAAGCAGCTGTAAATATGCAGATCTCAGATTATTTATAAATATTTTTACTTTAGAGCAGCTATATCGGCATATTACTTTAAATGCCTATGAGTTACGTACCGACAGAGGCAGATTAAACATTAAGAGCGCAGTAGGCAAGCATCTTATCGTCGCCCTATATTAAAGCGAGCGTAGCGAGCGCGAAAATTTATCATTTTTTTTCAGTAAACAAACCACCCTTATGTTATTTATTACAAAAAAAACAACACTAGTGCAGAGCACAAAAAATCAGTTTTATTCGCCTGACAAAAGACCCCCGTTGAATCCGCGCTTTTTGAGCACTAGAGCAGTGAGTTCGAAATTTTTTCAATGTTTTGTTAGTGAAAGTTAGATTTGAAGTTGAAGTGACACCAGATGTGAGCAAATCACACCACCGAACATATTCTTGAAATTTCCGATAATATATACCCATTGAAAAGTATAACAACCACTGATAATGTAATTCGGTTTAACTGAAAAAAAAATTATGGTATTTCCGCGTAGTATAGTGGTATTACGATACTAAGTGCTACACACACTATAAAATAATGGTACAAATAGTACAATTATACTACAACTCTGTTCGCGCCTGACTGCTTAGCTCCTGCCCCCGCGCCGCACCCTCGTCCCCGCAATTTTAGTTTATGTTCTATAGTAGGTACCTACCCAAAAAGTTACTTCAACATTCATTTTTAGCAATTGTTCTTACTACTCCCACTAAAATGCGATTCTTGATTTCACGTTGTTAAAATACCAAGAACTCGATAGGGTAATCTGCATAAAATAAATAGAAAGTTTTCGAATGAAACAATCCGGGTGTAAGGGAAACGAGGAATTCCGTCCCTTTTAACGCCCTTCGTTTGAAACTCCGCGTTTATTTCTCTCGTTTTACCGACTGGCATGTTTGTAAGCCCCTATGAGGGTTTCTTACAATGTTTTTAGAGTTCCGCAGAAAATAGGGCTAAACGGAAGCCTATATTGTAGATACGAGCCGGGCAGATATTTACGAGGGTGATGAATTTAAATGTCTGATCTCGGTCTGGATGTTAGTTTTCCTTGGTTTGTGAAAGTTTTTGTGGCATCTGTGTTACAAAAAAATTTTGTGAGTTGTCTGTATTGCAGATGAATGTTTAGAATATTATTTTTTATTTAAAAGCGTAGAAAATTATCCGCTATTTTGTAAATCCTAATAAAATTTGACTTTCTTATAATTTTTCCTTCAGTTTTCAGTTTTAAAAAGTTATTATCACAATTATTTTTATTGGTAATGTCACACTGAATTACATGTCATAGGTACATTATAAATTGATAACATCACACGTTATAGATATCCTAATGAACTGAAATTGCCCAATTCTGCAGACACATTAAAAAAGTAGAGTAGGTATAGCATATTTTTAGCTCTATCTTTAAAAGTTACGCAACATACATTTAACTCGGTATTTATATTGTCAATTTTATATTCCATCAACACCTACTGAAAACCCAACTTTGGTCCAGTTTACTGATCTGAAAATAAACTAAAGTATTTTTCGGTACGGAACCCTCAAACCCTCCTTTAATTCGCACTTAGTCCGTTTTTTATTCTACAAACGTGTATATCTGTTACGCATAGATAGCTCGTAGCTTTTAAAGCATTCTGGCATTCATTCTAGCACAAACTTTAACACGCCGAGGAAACTTCCCTTAATTGCGCTACATAGAATTTACGTGCTCAAAGTTTTATTCGACTAGTTAACTAGAATAACATTTTAAAGTAAACCTTTTGAAAATTCAATTTAGGTATAAATGTATTTAGTCTCGGTCTATGAGCACATTTGATCAGTGGTAAGCAAAAATAGTGCTGCTGTGCCGTAGACAAGATCCCATAACGTGTAAACCGATTTTAAGAAATCACCCCTTAAATGCCTTAACAGTTTTTCTTATTATTAGGGCCGTTAAAAACTAGGTATTCCATTGATGCAAAATATTTTTTCCTTCTTACTATACTCTATAAAATACAGCTTGATCTCTGCGACAACTGTCAGAAAAATCACGCTTATGGAGTCCTGAATTTCTTAATAGTACAGACAGTACCTCTCAATGTCATATTTTATGGGCATGCCGATTAGTGATGGGCGACGAATGATCGTGACCACAGAGTTTTAGGTTGAGTTTTGTTTAAAATATCGATAGTTTATACTAACGATGTTTTAAATAAAACTTAATTTATCATTAATTTTATTGTATATTTTAATATCATAACATTTTTTATATGTGTAATTAAATTAAACCCAATTATATGTTACATTAGCATCGATAATAGTGAAAAACGTCGATAAATACTATCGTTACATTATTATGAGTATTTAATTAATATCATAACATTATTTACTTGTGTACATACTTGATCTCAATTAATAGTAAGTAAATAAAATTCAATTTCTCACCTTCAACTACTCATTCGATTTCATTACAACATTGTTTGATAATCGATTTTTTCCACCACTATCCCAACTCTAAAAATGTCAATCTTCTATGTCAACGTCACTGTCGCAGAGATCAAGCTATCTGTTATGCAGTATAAAGAATAAAGTTTTGGAATTCGTTCACATTTGTAATATTTTTTTGGCCAAAAATAGCACTACAACCTGTGTTCAAAATTTGAATAATGCGCTCGAATCGACGCATGCCATTGTTGACCGACAAAACGGAGGAGTTACTCAATTAGACGCGTATATTTTTTTATGTATAATCACGCATAACTTTTTACTTAGCGGTTCGATTTCGATAATTCTTTATTTATTGGACAGAATATACTTTGAAATTGGTCCCATTTAAATTTTATCAAAATCGGCTGAGCCATTTTCGATAAATCAACAATAATGTGAAAAATGCTACATCGATCCGTGCGAAATAATCGCGAATTCTGTACACGGTTGAAGTCTGTCATGCTATTTTTTGCAAAGAATAATTATTAATTTTCTGTTGATTTTTCGAAAACCAACAAACCAATTTCAATAAAAATGCACAAGGGACCAACTTCGGGATAAAATCCTTTCCAATAAGAAGAAATCGGAACACTACGTAAAAATGTTAGCGTGTAAAAAAATATACGCCTCGACTTGATAAACTTCTCTGTTTCGTCGGTTAAAAATGCCGATGATTAAATACAAATAAAAAAATACATAAGTACCTGTACTGTAATACCAGCCTTTTTAATAGTCCGCTGCAGGACATAGGCCTTCCAACGAAGGGTGATTAGGCCATATCCACCACGCTGGCCCAGTGCGGGTTAGTGGATTCACAAACGCCATCAAATTTCTTCTATATACGCGGACGCATGCAGGTTGCCTGACGATGTTTTCCTTCACCGAAAAGCCCATGGTGTGAAATTCCATACATAAATTCCAAGGAATTCATTGGTACGGGACCGGGATTTGAACCCACGACCTCACGATTGTAAGGCGGGTGTCATTACCACTAGACCACCATGGCTTAATAAGTACCTACTTATATGTAATTATGGAGATAAAAAAAAATATTGATGGATTCAGTTCTTATTTTATCGATATAATTACTTATCTACTATTTACATCAATACCTTTTTTTTTTTTTTACGAGGGGGAAATCTTCCAAAGATGCCCGACCGCTTTGGGGTGCAGTCGGGTTATGTGGGATTGTACCCACTAAAACCCCCTCGGTGGCCAGCCTATGTGCCTTCTTGGGAGCTCCAGGATTTACATCAATACCTATGCGGTAGCGCGCGCAAGTGATATTTATATAATAAAATATTTAGATACTGGAGCAACAAACAGTATGTTTGGATTTTCTTATACAAACACACAAGGCGTTGTTTTGAATTCTTGCCAATTTACGAAGGTAGATCATTATTGACTAATTGTTATCAACGACTTTTAATATATATGGGACCAACCCTGATTTCGAAAAAAATCAGATCTTGTATTTTGTCAAAGTCAATGAAATTTTTACATGGAACATCTGTTTTAACCGACGAAACGGAGGAGGTTTACAAGTCGACGCGTATATATATTTATATATATTTAATGTTTGACCTCACATAACTTCCTACAAAGTGGTACGATTTAAATATTTTTTTTGTTTGTTAGACCATATTTCAAAAGTCACTTCTTCATACTTCACCCTTAGTGGGTAGGCCTACGTCCTGCAGTGGACTATTAAAAGGCTGATACAGTTACAGTTACTTCAAAAGTATTAAAAGGTTCCATTTAAATTTTATCGAAATGAGATGAGCCATTTTCAATAAAACATCAACAACGTGAAAATTACTGCATCGATCCGTGCGAACCATTCGGATTCTGTATACGATTAAAGTTAGTTATGCCATTTTTTTGGAATAATAATTATTTATGGTAAAATTTGTTCATAATGAAGAGTGTGTATATTACCTGATTTACATACCTAACTCTGTAAATTTGGCAACAATGCAAATAAACAGCTTGTATAAACGAACAGAAAAATACAAAACTAATCGTACTTAAATAGTTACCTGCTTTTTTATTATTTATTTGATAAATTACAATGATAGATATCTCCCCAGGTAGCATTTATACGTTATTATGACGTCCGTTTACGGTACTGCTCGACGTAAAAGACGTCATTATCATGACGTCGGTAGTTTCTTCAGATGACGACAATTTGTCACAGCCTCATGACGTAAGTTGGAGGACGTTGGAGTGACGCCAAATACTGACGTTGGAGTGACGTCATATACTGACGTTGGAGTGACGTCATATGCTGACGTTGGCGTGACGCCATATACTGACGTTGGAGTGACGTCATATACTGACGTTGGAGTGACGTCATATGCTGACGTTGGCGTGACGCCATATACTGACGTTGGAGTGACGTCATATGCTGACGTTAGAGTGACGTCATATACTGACGTCGGAGTGACGTCATATGCTGACGTTGGAGTGACGCCATATACTGACGTTGGAGTGACGTCATATACTGACGTTGGAGTGACGCCATATACTGACATTAGAGTGACGTCATATACTGACGTTGGAGTGACGTCATATGCTGACGTTGGAGTGACGCCATATACTGACGTTGGAGTGACGTCATATGCTGACGTTGGAGTGACGCCATATACTGACGTTGGAGTGACGTCATATGCTGACGTTGGAGTGACGCCATATACTGACGTTGGAGTGACGTCATATGCTGACGTTGGAGTGACGCCATATACTGACGTTGGAGTGACGTCATATGCTGACGTTGGAGTGACGCCATATACTGACATTGGAGTGACGTCATATACTGACGTCGGAGTGACGTCATATGCTGACGTTGGAGTGACGTCATATACTGACGTCGGAGTGACGTCATATGCTGACGTTGGAGTGACGCCATATACTGACGTTGGAGTGACGTCATATACTGTATTCATAAGGACGTCCCTAGGCCGTACATATAAGGGCAGCCACTGACGTTGGAGCGACGTCATTCACTATATTCATAAGGACGTCACTAGGCCGTAAATATTAGGGCAGCCACTGACGTTAGAGCGACGTTATTCACTGTATTCATAAGGACGTCACTAGGCCGTACATATTAGAGCAGCCACTGACGTTGGAGCGACGTCATTTACTGTACTCATAGGGACGTTACTGGGTCGTACATATTAAGGTAGACACTAACGTTGGAGTGACGTCATATACAGTATTCATAGTGACGTTACTGTGAATCCTGTGTATGACGTCACTACTATGTCGGCGGCTGCCTTTGTATGTATGGCCCAGTCACTTCCCTGTGAACTAAGTAAATGACGATACTCCAACGACGATGGCTGCCCAAATATGTACAGCCCAGTCACTTCCCTGTGAACTAAGTAAATGACGATACTCCAACGACGATGGCTGCCCAAATATGTACAGCCCAGTCACTTCCCTGTGAACTAAGTAAATGACGATACTCCAACGACGATGGCTGCCCAAATATGTACAGCCCAGTCACTTTCCTGTGAACAAAGTAAATGACGAATAGAATTTAGAATTTAGTTTGCGATAGCAGGCATCCTATAATATCCACATACCCTGAACAGACTCTTAGGACTATGGATGAAACCAAACAAAACAATGTAAGTAGCATAATAGATTTATATTCAAGAATTAACAGGTAGAACTTAGACTAATCTTAAAACTTAAGTTAAACTTAAAATAGTAGGTGAATAACATTTAAGAATGAATGCTCAAACCATAAATCTAATAAATTTCTTTTGACTTATTATCAA
Source organism: Hypomecis punctinalis (assembly GCA_949316475.1). NCBI lineage: Eukaryota > Metazoa > Arthropoda > Insecta > Lepidoptera > Geometridae > Hypomecis > Hypomecis punctinalis. The sequence goes on along the minus strand of OX438801.1, from coordinate 15,761,993 downwards.
ACTGCGCGACGCAAGGTATAGTGGTATTGTAGTCTATGTATGTATGTCTGTTCCTTTGTTGCACTCTAGCATACATACATACATACATAGACTGTTATAGACAATCAATAATTGTTATCAATCTTTAAAATTACAATGTCGATCCCATACCAATTTTAAGACCATGGCACATTTAGATTAGCTATTTATTTTACAGCATAAATTCAAATTCTTTATTAATAGCAGACCCCACTAATAGGCAATGTTTATTATTTTTTAGGTTACAAAAAATAAGGAATATCATTATTGCCGTGCATTAAGGTGCAAAATGAACAAATCATAAGCCTATTAACAAATACCAGCACTTTGAAAGGCACTCTTAAACCGGAATTAAAGTTCCCATTACATGATTCCGATGAATTAAACACAATTAAAGAAATACTACAGGAAAAAGAAAATAAGGACAATTTGGTACACTGTTTGCTATTAATAAAGATTATTGAATAAAGTTTTACATGTACCCTGTAGTTAAGGAAGTAAGGCGTAGCTATTTAACAGGTAGAACTTAGACTAATCTTAAAACTTAAGTTAAACTTAAAATAGTAGGTGAATAACATTTAAGAATGAATGCTCAAACCATAAATCTAATAAATTTCTTTTGACTTATTATCAAACTGCGCGCCATATTTTAATGTAATCTTCCACTTCTTTGATTGTTGCAGACCCTGCTGTGGCGGTAACAACCCCTTCTATAAAGAAATAACAAATTTGTAATAATAAAGCAAATAAAAAATTTGTAATAATAAAGCAAATAACAAAGTACCGGACCGATTTTAATAATTCTTTCACTATTGGAAAGCTACGTTCACCTTGAGTAACATAGGCTATATAAAATTTTCACCCGTGCGAAGCCGGGACGGGCCGCTAGTATATTATAACTATGAATAATTAAAACTTTAAACTTCATATCCAGGGTATTGGCACTGCTGAATTCCTGCCAACTCTCAAATTTATAGGGCTTTGGGCTAGGGTGAAACTTCCTACGTGGGTCCTGTGGGGATTTAAACTTCACATAAAAATAGTTACATGTTTAGTTTAACTTACCTACGATACAATCTCGCAGACGCAGTTGGCAGAAAGCCTTTTTGTTAGATCTTTTCCCATAGAAGTTGAACTGTCCAGCAACTTGGTCAGTTAGGCAAAATTTCAATATTCGCGACACTCTGCTTGATACATCCCTGCCTCCGAGAGTTTTCATGTAAGAAACCTGTAACAAAAAAGTATGTATTATATAACTTATTAACTTAAAAAAAAACCCCGACATCGTATTGAATTACATGAGTGAATATTAAATAACCAGCCAAGTTGTGAATCGGGTGCGAGCCCGACTCACAACTTGAACGTAACATATATAACATATAACAGGGTTCCGTACCATTTCAAATTTGGCCAACCTGATGCAGAGACTTTGCTCGGTCGGTCAATTATCTGTGATAGTTTCACCTATCTGGCTATCACAGTTTATGAGATGCAGACAAAAAAATGTAAAAACTCACGTTTGTTGTATAGGAGCACCATACAACAAACGTACGGGTATATTGTTTTTAGTATTGTTGTTATAGTGGCAACAAAAATACATCATCTGTAATAATTTCAGCTTTCTAGCTATTATATGGTTCATGAGAAACAGCAGATGGGAGTTTTTTTTAAAGGAAACTAGCTGACCCCGTGAACTGCATCTCACCATCTGTCAACTGGCAATGACAACTTTTACATGCAGGAACATTTTGTATGGGAAAATTAAATTCATGTTTTTATTATTTTACTCACTACATTTTTATATTTTCGCGCGGTATAAACCATCCTTGGACTTCAACGAAAAAGAATTGGCTAAATTGGTCCAGGCGTTCTTGGCGCTTACCAACACATTTTGCGATTCATTTTTATATTATAGATGGTACGGAACCCTTCGTGCGCGAGTTCAACTCGCACTTGGCCAGTTATTTATGTAATTTGCCTGGAAGAGATTGGTTTAAAGCTAATGTTGCAAGTTTTTCACTATTTATGTTTTTCAGTAATGTAGGACGAACTAGATACCTACTATGTGTATTGTAACTTACCAAATTGTCCTTATTTTCTTTTTCCTGTAGTAATTCTTCAATTGCATTTAATTCATCGGAATCATGTAATGGGAACTTTAATTCCGGTTTAAGAGTGCCTTTCAAAGTGCTGGTATTTGTTAATAGGCTTATGATTTGTTCATTTTGCACCTTAATGCACGACAATAATGATATTACTTTTTTTTGGTAACCTAAAAAATAATAAACATTGCCTATTAGTGGGGTCAGAATCAGACAATATTGTAGCAACGAAAGTGAAGTGGTCAAATATATTGGAACAAGACTTTGGTGTCAAGGATTTCAGAGCAGGTATATTTGACCACTATATTGTATACTAGAAGAGGCCCCGTGGTTTCACTCACGGAAAAAAATACTACTACCTATCCAACTACACGTAAAATTTTATTGTAAAGATAGAATAGATAAAAATAATGTGACAATGAAGCAAAGATCATCTAATAAAACCATCTACCACAGAAACGATGTCCATGACTAAAGTGACATCACTTACAGACAGGTAATTATACAAACATACATTTACAAAATTTTGCACATGTGTTTGGAATAGAAAGAAGTCATCACACAATCTAAACTTTAGCAGGTAAGAATACTATTTCATTAAGTATGTATTAATTATAATATACTTACTTTCTGGCACTGAGGGAGTTTCTAGGCAAATGTTTGACTGAGATCCATGAGTATCTGCACAAACAAAACATATTTATGAGATTACTTTAGAAATGTTCTACAATTACATGTCAAAAAAAGTAAAATTAGATGAAAATCACCTTCATAATAGGAATCTAAGCATGAGTTGCTAGCAATTTGAATTTTTTGTAAGGTCTTCTTTTTTAAGGGTGGTGGCCTTATGTTTGTAATTAGTTTTCAACATTTGTCATGCCTTGTGAGTAAATTTTAGATTAAATTAACAGCACAATTTACAATTTAGATTGGTTAGGTTTAGATTGTCTTAGGATTCACTGGTAAATTTTAATACTCATGGTACTTCGAGCTTTTACAACACCATATAGCCACAGAAAACTTTTAGCAGCATTAGTAAGCTCACGGTAAATCAGGAAAGATTGCACCCAGAAGTATAGTAAGTACCTATACTTCTAATTCCAAGCCAGGAAACGAGCCAAAACCAAGCGGTTCGTAAGAAAATATGTAATAAATTATACGTACCAGTCTCACCGAACACTCTCTGGACGGTATATATTCTCCACTTGGTGTCCGGTGTGTTGGCATCAGCTAATAATTTCTCAAAAGCTTTTGTTCCCTTCACCGGCGGCCAATACACTTCACACCGCCTAGGCGTAAACCATTTATTGTTTACGATTGACACGCTCCCTCCGTGTTCCTCGCTAAATTGTATAATGGAATACATAATTATACAATAGGATCTGCAACACAACACGGAATAAAAATTCGCTCGGCCGGCACTAACTAAATTCGTTAAGTCCGTTATAAAAAGGTGGGAAAAAACTCGAGCAACAGACGCTTCAACAGTGTTGCCACCTTAGTTTTAGTAATTGGGGCTATTGAAGAAGCTAAAAAGGGCTAAATCGAGCAAAAAAAAGCTAGATGGAGCACAAAATTACCAAGAAATGACTTGCGGTAAAAAAAACACCTGTGCTAATGATTTCAATCATGTATTTATTTTTATTTTTACAAACATTTTTCTAAATCAAACTGAACGTAATGACCACAAAAGAGAGTTCATCTGTTCTGTAGTATGACAATTGGCACATCAAATAATGAAATAATAGAGTTTTGATACACTTACTCGGTTTTATAATAAGAAGAACATTAATCACATAACCATAAATAAATCAATAGTCTATGATACAAAATGCGAAAGTTCGATGTTATCGCAATGTTAGTAAGGCACACATTTTAGTTTCTGGTGCAATATTTCTAATAAATCAATAGTCTATGATACAAAATGCGAAAGTTCGATGTTATCGCAATGTTAGTAAGGCACACATTTTAGTTTCTGGTGCAATATTTCTAAGAAAATGAATAGGGCAGAAAAGGGCTAGATAGCCCTTTCCGGGCTAAATCATTTAACAACGAGTTCACCTACAGTAAAAATTGCTAGATCTAGCCCCAAAAGATCTAAGGAGGCAACACTGCGCTTCAATCGAAACGAGATGTCAGAATTACGTTCCGTTCGTAGGTTCTGTTCCTACTTCTGATGTTTTTAAAAATCACATTTTGATGTTAATAATTTAAATACCTGTACAAAATAATTACTTTAGGTATTATAACTTTAGAAGTACCAACAAATACGGAAGGTTTTTATTAATAGCTTATAGATATTTTACCTCAAACGAATGGAAAATTGAATGGTTGAAATGAAACGTAGGTACAATTTTAAATTTTAAGTCGATTCCACGTTACTGACGTCAATAAAACGTCCTCTTTGAGACTAATTTGCTACCGTGTCCTGATATAGTCTAAGATCCCGTTAAGAACCACCTTCACCGAGCTGGTTATTGGATGAAACATGTTTTTTTATGAAATTTAATATGGCTTAGGTTTAAGCACAAACCAGATATAATGAAATATAACGCCCAAAAAATCGTAAGTACTTATAATATTATAAGTACCAGAGTTTAATCTCCATTTTAATATGAAATTATCACCAATAAACGTAAAGTCTGCTAACCTAAACAAGCAGCAATTTTAAAAATTATCCCGACTTCTTTTAGTGACCATATAAAACTGTACGAATTAATTTGAGACTTCCTACCCATACGAATTACAACGTGCGATTCCCTTCCTGACTCCGCACGGCCGCGTTCCATGCGTGCATCGCACGTTCACCACTCATACCCATATTTTTTTATTTTATTTATTTACTAGTTTTTACCCGCGGCTTCGCCCGCATACTCAAAAAATCATTATAATTTATAGCCTATGTGTTATTCTGATATATAAGCTATATTATTGCAAAGTTTCATCTCAATCCGTTCAGTAGTTTTTGCGTGAAAGAGTAACAAACATCCATACATCCATCCATCCATACATCCATCCATCCATCCATCCATCCATCCTCACAAACTTTCGCGTTTATAATATTAGTAGGATATACACAAAAACATAATAACAAAAAATAACACTATTAAACCTAGATAAGGTTTGGCATAGTGCCAGCGTCCTCAATTAAAGTTGGTTGTCTGGTAACTAGCTTCTTAAAAATTATATCTAATATTAATAATTAATAATACAACAATAAACTAAATAAAAACCGAGCGACCACAAAGCGCGGCGTGCGCCGCCGCCGGAGTCTCATATTGCGTCACATGTTGCTACCAATCAAGCAAGGCACTACAACGGCCCACACCCACTCGGCCAGTCGCCGCCCGCCGTTGCATATACATTTCGACAATATTACATACATTCGAATTGATTACCTCCTTTTTTAAGAAGTCGGTAAAAAGGCAAGTATCTTCAGAATAATCGCTGAGCTACCCAAAAAGGCCACGGATGCACCAAATATGTACTCGCATTTTATTTAAAAATTTCATCCAAACATGTTATACAATCCTAATAATAAAGTAATTTAATATACAAAAATCATGTCAGATCTTGGTTTGACTTTAGTAACTAAAGTAGGCTCCTGGCTCATGATTAGAATATCGGCAAGTGAATTTTGGGGGAAAGGGGGCTCCTCCTCGCTTCGCTCGTCGTCGCATGTGCGTAATACATAGCAACCAAACACTCCTCTCGCTTCGCTCGTCGTCGTACCTACTGGCACAGGCAAGTGACTTGGAGTCCATATACATACTTGGTTATATGTATACATTTTATGGCAATATGGGCAGTAATGACACAAAACTTTGCTACTCAAAATGTGGTGAACCCGTGGCCTTTTTGGGTTATGAAAAGTTTTTTCATCACATCTATTCGAAAAGGACTACTTGGTTCGCCTTTAAGTGCGACCAAAGGTGGTGTTTTCTACGAGTATATGGAACTTAATAAGTGCGCCGGAAAGTTCTTTGCTGCGCCCTTTTTGAATTTGGAACAAATAAGTGCGCCAGAAAGTTCTTTGCCGCGCACTTTTTGAATTAAAAATGAAAAGTATTTGTTCAGCGCCAAAAAAATGAATGAAAAGAATGTAAATATGAGTTTTGGCGGGAACGCGGAAAAGTCATGTCGCCTATCTTTGTTTTATTTTGTTAAGCTTGTGTTTTTATCAGTGATAATTAGTGAAAAATTGTGGTACTTCTCTGATTATGAGCTGATTTACGTACATGAGTGTAGGCAAGTGATATAATGTGACGTATCATGTCGTTCCGTGTTGTTACCATACTCCATAGACGCCTCTAGGAAAGTCTCCACTGCTTTACTGAGGTATGACTTGGACTAGGTTTGGACTTGACCGCGACTAAACGCAGTTTTAGTTGTTACTCTACGTTTTATCAAATAATAATATTACAATAAAATATGAGTAGGAGGAATAGGCGCCTTTTATTTTCTCATAGAGGTGATGAAAAGTAGAGCGCAAAATATATTTTTGGCTCGGGCGACGTACTTTTGAATCCCTCGCTACGTTCAGGATTCTACTAAAGAATTCCTCGCTACGCTCGGGATTCTACTCTAGAATCCCTCACTTTGCTCTGGATTGCCCTCCCCGTAAAAATATTATTTTGCTCCCATGTAATACAATCTACTATTGTAGTGCAGGCATGACTTAAATAGCCCGAAAGATTTTGGTACAGGTTTCATATAGGTACTCGTATTTGTACATATTATATTTATGCTAGGTATGTTGTATCCTCTTCTAACGCATGGGATGGTTGGTAGGCAACCAGTATTCAGGACTGATTTTTCGCAGGCAACCCTATAATATCACCGTGTTTGCAATGAAATAAACTTTATTTTTATTTAAGTTTCATCCAATAACCAGACTGGTGCAAGTTGCCTTGATCGTCGATTTACCTGTTCATACCTGGCAACCCATGAGTTGTCCCAACAGGAAAAAAATAGCCAACCTAACTTTTGCATATACCTACTATGGACTGTATACTTGCGATTGGTACCTATAGAATTTGTCCAATAAACAAGCAGGTGAAATATTTTTTTTTTAATTAAATATGAATCATAATTATATCCTGGACTAAAATTTGCTAGGCGACCCATATTCAATATATTTATTGAGATATTAAATTTCATAAAAAACATGTTTCATCCAATAACCAGCTTGGTGAAGGTCGTTCTTAACGGGATCCTATACTACACGAATAGACGTCAATACAAAGTCTACTTTGTGGCGAATATGGTACGTCCAATATTGACCCTAAATAGAGGTCAATAAAACGTCCCCTTTGTGGCGAATATGGTACGTCCTGATATTGACCCTAAATGGACGTCAGTAAATTATCCATTTTGTGGCGAATATGGTACGTCCTAATGTTGACCCTAAATAGTGGTCAATAAAACGTCCCCTTTGTGGCGAATATGGTACGTCCTGATATTGACCCTAAATGGACGTCAGTAAAACGTCCACCAGAGACGAATATGATACGTCCTAATAATGACCCTGAATAGACGTCAGTAAATCATCCACTTTGTGGGGAATATGGTACGTTCTAATATTGACCCTAAATAGAGGTCAACAAAACGTCCACTTTGTGGCGAATATGGTACGTCCTGATATTGACCCTAAATGGACGTCAGTAAAACGTCCACCAGAGACGAATATGATACGTCCTAATAATGACCCTGAAGAGACGTCAGTAAATCTTCCACTTTGTGGCGAATATGGTACGTCCTAATATTGACCCTAAATAGAGGTTAATAAAACGTCCCCTTTGTGGCGCATATGGCACGTCCTGATATTGACCCTAAATGGACGTCAGTAAAACGTCCACTAGAGACGAATATGATACGTCCTAATAATGACCCTAAATAGACGTCAGTAAATCATCCATTTTGTGGCGAATATGGTACGTCCTAATGTTGACCCTAAATAGAGGTCAATAAAACGTCCCCTTTGTGGCGAATATGGTACGTCCTGATATTGACCCTAAATTGACGTCACTCCAAAGTCAGTATATGACGTCACTCCAACGTCAGTATATGGCGTCACTCCAACGTCCTCCAACTTACGTCATGAGGCTGTGACAAATTGTCGTCATCTGAAGAAACTACCGACGTCATGATAATGACGTCTCTTACGTCGAGCAGTACCGTAAACGGACGTCATAATAACGTATAAATGCTACCTGGGCTTGCTGACCCAGTGTGGGTTGGTGCATTCACATAATCCAATCTCTACTATCAATTTACTTATCCTTGTATCTTCATGAAGTTTTCTAAAGAATATTTTTGAAATGGGAACAAGTGCCCGCTTTATAACTTTATAACTTTATTATTTCTTTAGTATCTAAAAATACTATACTATTATTATTATTATACAATTCGGTAATAATAATGCCTTAGAACCTAACTTAAGTGTTCTTTAAACTAAACTTATTTAAACAATTTTCTTAACATTACGTCAGTGGACGTCAGTAAAACGTCCACTTTGTGGTGAATATGGTACGTCCTGACTTTGACTCTAAATTGACGTCAGTAAAACGCGTCCACTTTGTGACGAATATGGTACGTCCTGATATTGACCCTAGATGGACGTCAGTAAAACGTACACTTTGTGGCGAATATGGTACGTCCTGATATTGACCCTAAATGGACGTCAGTAAAACGTCCACCAGAGACGAATATGATACGTCCTAATAATGACCCTGAATAGACGTCAGTAAATCGTCCACTTTGTGGTGAATATGGTACGTCCTGACTTTGACTCTAAATTGACGTCAGTAAAACGTCCACTTTGTGACGAATATGGTACGTCCTGATATTGACCCTAGATGGACGTCAGTAAAACGTACACTTTGTGGCGAATATGGTACGTCCTGATATTGACCCTAAATGGACGTCAGTAAAACGTCCACCAGAGACGAATATGATACGTCCTAATAATGACCCTGAATAGACGTCAGTAAATCATCCACTTTGTGGGGAATATGGTACGTTCTAATATTGACCCTAAATAGAGGTCAACAAAACGTCCACTTTGTGGCGAATATGGTACGTCCTGATATTGACCCTAAATGGACGTCAGTAAAACGTCCACCAGAGACGAATATGATACGTCCTAATAATGACCCTGAAGAGACGTCAGTAAATCTTCCACTTTGTGGCGAATATGGTACGTCCTAATATTGACCCTAAATAGAGGTTAATAAAACGTCCCCTTTGTGGCGCATATGGCACGTCCTGATATTGACCCTAAATGGACGTCAGTAAAACGTCCACTAGAGACGAATATGATACGTCCTAATAATGACCCTAAATAGACGTCAGTAAATCATCCATTTTGTGGCGAATATGGTACGTCCTAATGTTGACCCTAAATAGAGGTCAATAAAACGTCCCCTTTGTGGCGAATATGGTACGTCCTGATATTGACCCTAAATGGACGTCAGTAAAACGCGTCCACTTTGTGACGAATATGGTACGTCCTGATATTGACCCTAGATGGACGTCAGTAAAACGTACACTTTGTGGCGAATATGGTACGTCCTGATATTGACCCTAAATGGACGTCAGTAAAACGTCCACCAGAGACGAATATGATACGTCCTAATAATGACCCTGAATAGACGTCAGTAAATCGTCCACTTTGTGGTGAATATGGTACGTCCTGACTTTGACTCTAAATTGACGTCAGTAAAACGCGTCCACTTTGTGACGAATATGGTACGTCCTGATATTGACCCTAGATGGACGTCAGTAAAACGTACACTTTGTGGCGAATATGGTACGTCCTGATATTGACCCTAAATGGACGTCAGTAAAACGTCCACCAGAGACGAATATGATACGTCCTAATAATGACCCTGAATAGACGTCAGTAAATCGTCCACTTTGTGGTGAATATGGTACGTCCTGACTTTGACTCTAAATTGACGTCAGTAAAACGTCCACTTTGTGACGAATATGGTACGTCCTGATATTGACCCTAGATGGACGTCAGTAAAACGTACACTTTGTGGCGAATATGGTACGTCCTGATATTGACCCTAAATGGACGTCAGTAAAACGTCCACCAGAGACGAATATGATACGTCCTAATAATGACCCTGAATAGACGTCAGTAAATCGTCCACTTTGTGGTGAATATGGTACGTCCTGACTTTGACTCTAAATTGACGTCAGTAAAACGTCCACTTTGTGACGAATATGGTACGTCCTGATATTGACCCTAGATGGACGTCAGTAAAACGTACACTTTGTGGCGAATATGGTACGTCCTGATATTGACCCTACATGGACGTCAGTAAAACGTCTACTTTGTGGCGAATATAGTACGTCCTGATATTGACCCTAAATGGACGTCAATAAAACGTCAATTTTATGATGAATATGAGTCGTCGAAATAATGACTTTTAATTGACGTACATTATGACGTCATCGACGACGCATTAACGACCGACCCTATTATGACCTAAGAGTGACGTCGTTTATGCGTCACTGACGTCACTTTGCTACCTGGGTCGTTAGTATATTGTCTTAAAACCTAGATTAGGTTTGTCTAGACAATCTAGTTCTCTTATATTAAGAGTATTAAATATTCTGTGCTACAAGATACATTTTCATGCATAAACAAAAATATATATACTTATCAATGCATATAAATATACTAACCATCATCAAATACTTTTTATATGAACGAAGAACGAATTTGACAAAGCAAACAACGCGCGAACGCACAGATCAGCAGCGTAATTCTGTTAACCGATCTCGTTTAAAGGTGACAAGTTCTTGAATCTCTCTCGTTTTTCTGACAGTTTTGAGCTGTAGGAACTGTCAGAAAAACGAGGTAGGTTCAAGAACGTATCACTTCAGTAAAGAGACGGTTAACAGAATTGCCCCGCAGGGGTCTTATTGTGTAAGCGCTCTGACGGTCGGCTTCGCTTTTTCTGCTGCTCGCGCCAGTTACTTACGCCACGAGAGCGAGCGGGAGGAAAAGCGAAGCCGAACGTCAGAGCGCTTACACAATAAGGCGCCAGCTGTCGGTAGATACCCACGACGGAACAGGTTCTTATCTATAACTAGTAGTCGTAGGCACTGCGCACCGGCAGCCGCTGCGACCACTGCCTTATAATATGTATCTACAGGGTTATTCACATAGGGTATATAGTAAGCCAAAAGGGGGTGATTCAGTCTATTATTATGGAGCCAACGCGAAATTTAAAAAAACCAGCTCAGCTGTTTAATCCATTTTGTCAATTTTTAGTAGTAATTTTGTATAGGACAGTTGATTCTTTTCTCATATTCTGGATTGGCACCGCAGATGTTAAACCATTTCGGCTTACTTCTCCCTTTTTGAATAGCCCTGTATAAAATAACATGACTGTACTCAAGACTATACGAACAATTATTAGTTTATTAACCAGGCTGCTCCACTAATGGAAATCGGCGCAGCCTCAAAATTATTCCCTTAGGAGGCAGGTTGGAGTGTTTTCAGTTCAGTACGGAGGGGAACAATGAAGGGCAAAATCGGCGCCGCTGTCAAATCCCTTGCAATTTCAATATTACATTACAAGTTAGGTTTCATAAGGTTGGAATTGTCTTGACACACCAGGGCTGTAGTACCTACATACCTATAGAGAGTTAGTGTGAGACCTATATACTCGTATATGCAAAAATAAAAAGACCCGGCGAACTTGGTTGTCACGCAATATTTTTATAAATGATTACCTATGTGTTATTCTGATGTATTAGCATTACTTTTACATTGCAAAGTTTCTTCTCAATCCGTTCAGTAGTTTTTGCGTGAAAGAGTAACAAACATCCATGCATACAAACTTTCGCGTTTATAATATTAGTAGGATGTGCTAGCTAATATCTATGTGAGATAATATAAATGAAAACATATCTGATGGCTAGTAATTCGTCATACAAAAATAAACTCCGCCTTGATGTTACATAAAGTTTGTCCGCCATTTTGCGGAAACTTCAATCTGACATTTGATCAATAGTTTTTATGTCAAATTATGTAATTGATGACATAGTTGTCTATGCGTTTTCAAAGCCATTTTGCGGTTATCTTACCTTTAAAATTTTCAACTTTAAAACACATCCTCTCGCTTTCTTTTTGCGCTGGGTTAAATAAGGTTAAAATTCTCTTGACGTAACAATGTGGTAGTAAGATACGAGGCCTATGTCAAAATATAATTATGTAAGCCCCTATTGCACTCGGGAGTGGAGTGGAGGCTTCGATGAGTGTCATCCGCGCGATGGAGGGCCCTCAGTCGCGAGTTCAATGTGTGATGTCGCCGGAAGATTGTTTAATCATTTTGCTTTGTAATATTCTTGGCTAGAACAATCTCTCGACATAAATAGCTACAGTGTAAAGTTGATGTACCGCCCTGTAGTTGTAGTTAGTAACTGTAGCGCTCATAGTGTAGTTTGACTAGGTGTTCGTCAGTGATCACCGAAGTTAAGTAACGTTCAGCACGGATAGTTTTCGGATGGTTGACCGCGGGTGGCATTTACCACTGAGCGCTACCGTGGCTCGGATGTCATGTTAATCGCTTAAAATAACCGGGAGCTATGTCAAAGGCTTCAGGCGGCCTAAAAAATCTGTGACACCAGGGTTAGCTACACGGCCAATGCGTACTAAGTGTACGGTTCGCGTTAAGTATGTTCGTATAGGCCGGGTGACTAGCCCTGGTGTCAGAATTTTTAAGCCGCCTGAAGGCCTCTGACGTGGCTAAACTGTTTACCAACCGCGGGACCTACAATTAAGTTTACGTCGATATTAATATTTTGACAAAAGCCTTTTATGATGGCCTGCTGTACCGTTCTGTTCGCTTAATTTGATTCTCAAGTACATGTAAAAGATACTCATTATGTAAATTAACAAAGTAAGGCAGTTTTGTGTATTCTTATCATTCTTAATTTTAGGCCGTTCTGTTTTAAGTACCTATATGTATTTTAATGCAAGTAGACTTCGAACGTTAGTGCGTAAAATTGTAGGGCTGGAGAATCTAATGAATATATTATTAAAATATTTAAGATTCAGCTTAGTTTTAGGATTTTGGGGTGATATTAGGCACTTGTAGGGCTAGGAAATATATTTTATGTCGTTCTAATATTCTAATATATTGTAGTAAAATAGTTTATCTAAAAAATGTAAACGAGAAATATATTTGATATTTACTTTACTGTCACTTCTTCTTTTTTTAATTTTTTTTGCTTGTAAAGTGTTCGGTATCCCACATAACAGAGCTAGTTCTGCTGTTCTGTGGGGTATCCTATCACTTCACATTTCTTCACGACATTTTCTCATATCAAGACAATAAAGCCAAACCTGAGGCAGTATTGTGTCCGCGTTCTGACGTTCGGCTTCGCTTTTTCTCCTGCTCGCGCCAGTTACTCGCGCCACGAGGGCGAGCGGGAGGAAAAGCGAAACCGAACGTCAGAACGCGTACACAATATGACCACTGAAGTACAACGTAGGTGTCTTCTAAGTCCGGGTAAATAGGTATGTCTTCTAGGTAAGCATGCAACTTGCTAGACCGCATGTCAAACGCAAACCTATCTTATCCTTCTAAGGACCAAAATATTTATACGAACCGACATCGCCATAGTATAGCCCATGCAATTTATTTTTTATTTGCCAATCACTGGTATACATAACAAATTTTGAACATTTATAGTTAAAGACGAAATTTCCAAATGGTTTTTTCCCTGTAAAAAACAATAGTAGTATTACTCCATCGTATAAATCAAAATTTGTTAATGGGTGGCAGTTATCATTTTTATGTACCTACCTACCTACTCAGATGAGAACATTAACCAGTAAATTCATTTAAAAAATTTCTAGGAATGGTCCTTAGGAAGCTATACAGGGTTACTTCAAATCAATTAGCATTATTGCATCAACTTTTGTTCTGCGACCGACTTCAATTGTGTACAGAATTCGCGAATATTTCGCACGGATCGATGTTGCATTTGATTTATCAAAAATGGTTCAGCCGATTTCGATGAAATTCAAATGGAACCAACACCGAAAAATATTCTTTATAATAAAAAAAGAATCATCGAAATCAGACAACAATGAAAATAGTTACGCATTATATTATAAAAAAAAATATATACGCGTCGAATTAAGTGCCTTCTCCGTTTCGTCGGTCAAAAAGTTCTTTTACAGGAGCCGTAAATGGAAAAGCCAATAATGGTCGAGCAACGCTGCACGGTGCAGATTAATAAGTAATCGCGCGCGCGTCAGCTGCGTTTCAGAAAACTCGTCCATATTTTATCCGAGCTCTGTATCTCTGTTACGAGAAAGACTGAGTGCCTGTCAGGCCGGAACAGAGGTGCAATTTTTTCCAATTATGTAAAAAGAAACGAGGCATTTAGGTCTCTTTATTGGTCATGTATTAAATATTAATATAGTTATTTTGTATTTTTTTTATTAGGGTAAGTGCCTTTATTAACTACCACTTTATACAAGACTTGCATAATCTAAAACTACATAAACTACTACTACATAAACTACTACTACCTACCAGGGACTGTCTTCCCGCTAAAGTACGACGAGGGTGTCATCAAATCCCGAGTAAATAGGTATCTTCTAGGTAAGCGTGCTAGGGTGTCTAGACCGCATATCTGCTCAACATCAGGCAGTATGTAGCCAAACGCAAACCTATACGAAATAATAAAAAAAACCTACATAACAAGCAATTGGATCATCCATAGACCCTTGAAGGCCTAAAGATAATTGTAACAATTATTTTTAAGATGATTATTTTGTAATTTATTACACTTGACTAGGTGACTTTTTATTATTATAAAAGTCAGTTCGTATGGGCCTGGTGGCTAGCCCTGGTGTCAGAGTATTTATATCGCTTTTAAGGCCTCTGGAATGGCTAAACGGTTCAAACAACCGAGACCTACAATGAAATGTCTCGTCGGCAGCCACGGCAGCGGAAATATGTACTACCAGCGGTCACCCATCTAAAGACAGACCGTGCCGAACATTTACCGTTACAATTTATTCAAGTGGTTTCACAATTTACTACGTTTACTCTTAATGCTAACTAAAATTTCAAAGTTTAACAACTTTTATATCGGTAAGAAGTTAATATCATAAACGACATCAAATTCGTTTTCTATCTTAACCACCACTTCATACTTCATTCCACTACCTCGTATCGGATATAAAATTCTTGATGCTTACGATGTTTTCCTGAAAAGGCTCCATATCTCTGAAAGTCCCAGCAAAGTTTCTCTGAAACTGCCAGCACTTTGCAAACAATAACTTGTTATAACAATGCGGTGATCAAGTCGACCGTTTTGGCCACCATGCATTGTCATGCTAATGCGTCAAAAGTGCAGGGCGTCTTTCGCGACACGCCAGTCTGAATGACGTCATCCGTCGGGCATTCGTCAGTGCCGGCGTTCCTTCAGTCTTAGAGCCTAACAGACTGTTGCGAGACGACGGTAAGAGGCCCGACGGAATGACATTGGTGCCATGGAAGATGGGACGACCTTTAGTGTGGGACGCGACTTGTGTCGACACACTGGCGTCGTCTCACCTTCCTGTCACAACAATTGTGGCTGGTTAAAGCCGAAAACCTCAAACGGCACAAATATGAGTCGTTGGACAGAATATACCTCTTTGTGCCGTTTGGGGTTGAGACTTTAGGTCCATGGGGGCCGGACGCCCTATCACTCTACAAAGACTTGGCCAGGCGGTTAGTAGAGGTGACGCGTGACCAGAATGCTGGCGTCTACTTTGGTCAAAAGCTCAGCATTGCCATTCAGCGAGGCAATGCTGCCAGCATTCTGGCCACGTTTTCTTCTACAAAGGGGCTTTTAGATTAAGTTTTATATGTTATAAATTTAGTTTTGTATATATATTAGTTTTAGTGATTTTCCTTGTTATAATAAATAATAATATTCTTGACTCAAAATTAATTAACGTGAATCTCCATATCGCATATCCTATTTTTTCCTTCCTGGTATGTTACTATAGTTTTACGAATTATGCTTTGTAGGTATTCTATTTTGTTAAAATAGTTATAGCGAATCTCAAAATTCTATAAATTTATATAGATTATAATTATTTGTTTTCTTACGAATTTGTGCCTATTAAACCCCTTAGTAGCCTAGCTACCTAAAGATTAGATGTGTTCCGGCA
The DNA here is from genome assembly GCA_949316475.1 of Hypomecis punctinalis. Taxonomy (NCBI): domain Eukaryota; kingdom Metazoa; phylum Arthropoda; class Insecta; order Lepidoptera; family Geometridae; genus Hypomecis; species Hypomecis punctinalis. The sequence continues at coordinate 15,745,670 of OX438801.1, read as the reverse complement.
CCCCTTGACAACCACTTCCCCTAGGCTGGATGTTTACTTTGACTTTACCGCCACATGACAAGTAGAAGGGTAGTCAAATCCCATTGTTTGGTTTAGACTTAGTTACGGTATTCAACACCAATACTTAGTTACTACTAATACTTGTATTAGTAGTGACTATATTAGTATATTATAAATCCGGAATTGTGTGTTTGTTCATTCACGCGGCGACAGAGCAACGAATCGAGTTGATTTATGGCATAGATCAACACAAAACCAATAACAATTACGAAACAACAATTTTTGAAAAGCAAAACATGTATAGGTATTTAGTAATGCTATATACAAATAATTTAGTTCAATGCTCATTCTAGCATCAAATCGCAATTCTTATTTTTTGTTTATCACACCTTGATTTTCATTGTTATAATGTTAATTAGGTGTATGTGTTGGGAGTATGAGAAGTAAACTTAAGTCTACCCGGGTTTACTTAGTACTTCCCAAGTTTTTTGGGTAAAGTCCGAATCGTTATCGATAGTCGAGTATCGTTAACCTATTGATATAATATCGAAAGTTGACGTAGTAATATCAATAACATTAATAGCATATCGATGGTATCAATAGTTTTTTGATACACCTAATTAATAATATAGATGTACTAAATTAAAAAAAAAAATATCGATACTATCGATAATACATACAATAATACTATTAAATCATAATAATATCGATATCATCGATAGTTTTCGACACAGATTTCCATGTGGTTTTCAATTAATAATATCGATAGTATCGCTAGTATTAATATGACCGATGTACTACATTAAAAATAACTATAGGTACTATCGATAGGCTATTAATATTACTACGTCAACTATCGACAGTTATCAATCAATAGTTTAGCGATATTCGACTATCGAAATGCAACACTACTCCCTAGACTCTTGAAAATAGAGCGTTCCTCCGCGCCGCGCGCCGCACTATCACTGCAGCTGTGCCGCGTGGTAAAAAATGATGTACCTACCCGACACCTAACAATACCCAGCCAGTGTTGGGTAATCCTAAGCGAGCATGGGTACAAGCCGAATACAAACTATTTTTCATTGAATGTTCGGACTTTATCCAACAAACTTGGGTAGTACATAGTCAATAAAAACATGACATTAGAAACAATAAAATGTTATTATAACAGCAAAGATCTATGTATAAAGTATAGTGAGCGAGAATGGGGCATGCAGAGCAAAACATTCTTCGCTAGAAGTTTTATCAGCACGCTAGTAGTGGTAGTTTAAAATTAAAAAGATTCTCTCGCTTGCAGTTTGCCGGAATTTAATTAATGTTTCGCGATGTGAATTTAATAGCTTGATGAGTGTTGTGGTTATGAGGCCGTGACAAAATATTGCTTCTAGAATCTTATGTACCTACAGAGCTATTCAAAAAAGGTGTACTGAGCCTAAACGGCTAGGAGCGTGATAGGACTATCATTATGAACAACTTTTACTAAAAGGCCGACCCGAAATTTGAGAATCAGCTGTTTTATAGCTTTTGTCGATTTCAAGTTACGATTTTCCATGGGGCAGTTGATTTTTTCTTGAAATTTGAGTTGGCTCCGTAGGCAATTTTTTTTTCAATAATGATGGTATTAATCACCCCTTTTTGGCTTTAGTGCAAGGTAAATAGATAACCCTGTATGTATAGAGTGTAACATACTACTTTGGTCTATCTATCTACCATATCTAGTAACGAAGGCAATTTACCTTTGTAAACGTAGCTATTAAATTCTAAACGATGCTTTTATGTCAATTTGTATGGTGACTTCTTATTTTTTTACTCGACGATTCGAAGACGACAAAATGTAAAAAAAAATAACTGTTAATCAAAGTGTTTATATTTTGTATTTATTTGAGTACCTATACAAGTAATATTATGTTATATTACGCCACTTAATAATCTTAATATATTTGACTTTAATTTTAAATCCTTATATTGAGTATATCTGAGTGCACTACTTTCTTGTAGGTATTCATAATTTGTATTTATTGAATCATTTTCTAATATTTCCTATTTAATGTTAAAATAAACAGTCTATGTTAAATTATCAGTCGGAAAATTGTACTTTGCGTTTCTATACTCGCATTCCATAAATCATTCGCTTACGTTTTGTATACCTAAAGTTTTCCGAATCAAAAACACTAAAACAATATTTTCACCTTTCCTCTATTGTGTTAACCTAATAACCGTCCGCCACCAGCATTATTAGACTACCATAATAGAACATTGGTTGGTTAATTGTTAGATATAGTGCTAGATTAGCCGAGCCATACAAATATATTAAGTATACAAGTCTTATTGACTGACAAATTAAGGAACAGAAGAAATAATAGTACCAATTATCGGCTTAGGTCATTTTCCGTTCATTTATTTCTCAACATAGTTAGATACAATGATGTACATATACTTGTGAATGTCCAACATAACACATTAAAGATTAGAATTGAAATAAGGCTTAATTGGCTTGACTGCCTCGGTGGCTCGGTGGTTAGTGACCCTAACTTCTGGATCAAAGAGGCGTGGGTTCGATCCCCACCAGGGCAAATATTTGTGTGATGAACATAAGTGTTTGCTCTGTGTCTGGATGTTATTTAGTTACTATCTATATAAGTATGTATTTAAAAATAAGTATAAGTAGTATATCAGTCTCTGGCAGCCATATCACAAGCTTTGCTTAGTTTGGGGTCAGAGGCTGTGTGTAAGATGTCCCAAAATATTTATTTATTTAATAAATATAAAATTACACTAGAATAGGAATAATAAAATGATCGGACTCGCGCACGAAGGGTTCCGTACTGTATGGTAGCCTCCATTAAATATTTGTTTTATTTCAATTTAATTGTTTATTATTGAAGTGAATGTAATTAAATTAAATTTAAATTTAAAGTTACAGTGAATATTTCAAGTCTACCTGTTACCATTAGTAATATCGAGCGAAAAACGGCTAAAAATTCAGGTTTGTTGTATGGGAGCCTTTATATTCATTATATTCTGTTTTTATACATTTATTTGTATTTGTTGTTATAGCGGCAACAGAAATACATCATCTGTGAAAATTTAAGCGTTCTAGCTATAACGGTTCATGAGATACAGCCTGGTGACAGACAGACAGACGGACAGCGGAATCTACTAATATTACTAATTAGGGTACCGTTTTTACCCTTTGGCTACAGAACCCTAAAAAGAATGTCAGATTACAAAAACAAAAACATTACTATAATACTACAATATAACAATACTGGTACTGTATCGTTATCAGTAGTAACATTGTAGGAAATGGAAATAGAGAGGCCTTCTGTGTATACCCAGCACGTCGAACACTTATTTGCTACCTATGTAGGAAATACTCATACAACGCAAAATACATTTTTATACTGTACTGTAAACCAAAAACACGCCTAGTCGATGTATAATGTACCTACTGTACATGAACCTGTCATTTGCAATACCAATGATTTCACACTAGCTTTTGATTTCATTATTTTCTTCATTATTTTTCATCGAGCATTGTGATTGATTTATTTCTCACCAGTTTTTCCCCGCGGCTTCGCCCGCATACGCAATATATCATTATAATTTATAGCTTATGTGTTATTCTGATATATAAGCTATATTATTGCAAAGTTTCATCTCAATCCGTTCAGTAGTTTTTGCGTGAAAGAGTAACAAACATCCATACATCCATCCATCCATCCATCCATCCATCCTCACAAACTTTCGCGTTTATAATATTAGTAGGAAGGATAAGCAATAAATATTGAAAGACGGTTGCATACGTAGTTTTTATTCACGTGATTAAGTATTAATTTGTTTAGATTTAAGAAACCTTACTTACCTAATTAGGTATGTTATTTGTAACATATCGTAATTTAAGCAGGTGCGTAGCAGCTAATACATATATTGTTAGTAATTCGAGATGAAGAACAATTTACCTTGTTCATTCATTCACCTTAAAAACTACTTATTCTATTTTATACTTATGGAATAATACCCATTATGTGTATTTATAGGCACATATACGCCTTGTTATTTAGTTGCCTTGAACAAAAATATTATTTTATTTGTTTTGCATACGGCGGTTGGACATAATAAAATATACATGGTTACAGAGAATGTTGACCTAATCTCGTCAAGGGTGTGTAGTTTACTTTGTTTCTGACTAATTTGACTATGATTCCATGACACTATACTAAATAAAAAAAAACAGATATATGAAATTGGTATTTATAAAATTTTCAATTTTCGGCTATCAGCTCAGATAATTTGAAACGTGTAAGTCGTATTATTATTTTTATTTGATTTTACATGTAAAATAATGTTTTATAACCTCACTACTAACCATATTGTCCGCAAAATTAACCTTAAAAAGTATTTGAATTCAAATATCTCTAAAACTGCGAGATTTAGCATATGGTGTTTCATAGTCAAATCAGTCAGAAACGTAGTAAACTACGCACGCTTAACGGGAATAGGTTGACTTAGCCTGTAACCCTGTATAAGTAAGTTTCTATAAGCCGGATGGCTAGCTGTAGTGTCAGAGTTTCTAAGCCACCTGAAAGCCTGTAACTTGGCTAAAAACAATCGGGAACTACGATGTAACATGTCATCCGAGCGAGGCCAAAGTTCAGATGCAATATGCTACACGCGCATCCAAAAACTGACCGTGCCGAACGTTGCCTAACTTCGGTGATCGCTAATAGCACCTAGTCAAATTTCGCTACGAGCGGTACTATAAAATAGACGAAAATGCATAAAAAAATATCGTAGCTAGAACAACTCCATAAAACCGTCGAGCTGATCCTCTTACCCTCGGGGGTCGATCGGCGCTTTCAAAACAAGCGTTTCTACTTAACGAAACAACGTTCCATACCTCGGGGGAATATCGGTGATGCACGCTGTCTGTCTATATGGAAATGGTCATGAATCGACCTCACTTTGAATAAGTAACGTGACATCGATTCAGGTATCAAACCTTGAATTTGTCGCGCTTGCTGACGTGGTAGGTATAGGTACGTTAACTTTAATAGATACTTTTGATTACTTTTCTATAAATGTGTGTACAATGGTAATGGCGAGAAGGCACGGCAAAAATATACTGATATACTGAAGTAGAAACTTGAGGCGATTCTTTTTTTAACACGCTTTTAATAGTTTCACCTGTATGTTTGCTTCTTTGCCTCAGACCAAATAAAAAAATAAAGACAGAATGTTGTGAACAAACAAGTGAGGCCGACCAAAACTACGCCTTTCCGTGTACAGACAATTACATATACATCAACGTACTGATTGTTTGCTCTGAGTTGCTTGCTTGTTTGCTAGCTTGTAACCAACCCATTTGAGCTCGATTTAGACCCACTTTGAGCGATCAGATTTTCTTTAAACTTTGCACACCTATCAAAGAAGACCGATGACAATATATCGTAATTTTATTTTATTTAAAAAAAAAAATGTATATTTATGACTCCTAAGCTGGTTTTTCAGTTTCTTTTAAAACTATATTTATATTACTTTCATTCAGGTAAAGGGTTGTGAAGTCTATAGATATACTTATGTAGTAAAGTTTCAGTGAAAAGGTTCTTACGAGGTCATTTATTGATGTTTTTGCATTTAGGTAAGTAGTCGAAACATATTTTATCTCATAAGGTCTACCGATTGCATGGCTACTATTCGCTGCGTGTAAAATTGAATGATTACTATTCAATTTTACATCAAAATTATAGATAAATAAGCAGGGAAGGCTTCCTAATCATATCAGCCAGGGAAGGCCCAAGTAGCGCTGGCGTGACGATCTTGTCTCATTCGAGTGGTGTTGGCAAGACGTTGCGACGGATCGCGACTCGTGGAAGGAAAAGGGGGAGACCTTTGCCCAGGAGCGGGACATTACAGGTTAACAAAAACGAAAAAAAAAAAACAAATAAATAACAAGGTAACATCATCATTATTATCAGCCGCGAGATATGCACTGCTGGACTTAGGCCTCTCCTATGGATTTTCACTAAGACGGGTTGGCAGCGGCTTGCATCTAGACCAATCGGTCATCGATTCTACGGACGATGTGCCCTGATTTGTTAATTATGTTCATGTACAAAGTGGCAATTTGTTTAGAGTATGCGTAAAAAATGTACTGAAATTGCCGCAAAAATGGTGCATCTTTTGCTGTTGCATTTTTTTTTGCAAAAAATTGTATAGTTTGTATCATAAACTTACAGAAATTAATCCAAAATAGACGTTGTTTCTTATCTATTTAATCGCAATATTTTAGAAGAGTGTCTTTTTAGATTAAATTACTAGTTTTTGAAGTATTTTATCAAATCATGTGATCTTATAACAGTTTTAAGATATTTGAGTCTCAAATAAAGGTTTAAAATTTAAACAAGTATTTTAGTAATTTTCATCTTTTTTAATTCTGTGGCACCCGCATTAACGGTAGTTATAAATGCTTATTTATAACTACCGTTAATGCGGGTGCGGGTGTGGTCTTGGAGACCGCTTGGTCTCCAAGACCACACGTAGGTGGTTACGTTACAAAAATAGGTAGTAGGTGATTAAGGGTTAATGGCGTCTGTTAAGTTAGCTACAAGCTGCGCAGTGCGCACATCGCCACTTCTCGCGCAGCTTACGTAATTTATTTGCTACTGCTCAATGACTCGCCTTACAGACGCCATAAAGTTTGATTCGGCCTATAAGTTCAGGTAATTGTTAAATTTCATAAATACTTTAGTTTATGTTGAAAAACTTAGTTCATTCAAGTAAATCTTTAGATGAGAGGATAGAATGATATTGTTACGAGATGGGTTCTTGGATAGTCAGTTAAAACGCCGATTATTCACTTTGCACTTTATTGCACACAATCACTTCACAAAAATCACAAAAACACACGACACAACTGGTTCGCACAAACACTTTACACTGGCACTAATATTCACACAAGCTAGTCACTTTACAATCACTGGTATCGCACTCTAACCCGAGTAGTTATCGCTTCGACGGTAAACGAATAAACTAAACTCCAAGGGTCGGCCGGCGTATTTATATCCGTTATTTCCTACAGTCTCGAACCTACGAGATATTTCGCAACATTACTCGATCTTAATAAACGCTATTGTGTTAACAAGTAAACAACTTGAAAGTTCGAGAATCCCCTATTGTTTTTTATTTACGTAAACACCCAACAAAAGACGAGATACAAAGACTGATCCCGCTCGAGTCATTAAGCCATAAAACCGAATACAAAAGGCACCAATAAAAAAAACGCAAAACAATAGAGCTTCCCAGAATCGTATACACCACAGATTACATCATAGTTACTGCATACCTACAAAGGTACGCAAAAACTCTACTGCGTTACACTACCCCCTCCTAAGACATGCTCGTCCCGAGCATCGTTGCACCCGTAATATCGCGCCAATCGATCCACATGAACTATCTTGGGAGCACCTCGATGTCCCTTCTGTATGCGGAACGTCACGTCGTTGATCTTGGTCACCACTCGGTATGGTCCATCCCATTTGGCTTGTAGCTTTGGAGATTTCCCTTTTTTGCGTATAGGGTTGTGTAGCCATACCAGCGAGCCTTCCTCGAACCCAGGGTTGTTAGTCCTTCTGTCGTATCTAGTCTTCATTCTTTCTGATGTTTGCTGGCCATACTCTCTAATGTGCTCATAGATGTCGTTCATCTTGTTCCGGAGGTCACTGGCGTACTCAGTTATGGGTTGTGGAGAATCCGGTGGGACACCAGTTATTAAGTCGGCGGGTAGCCGTAATTCACGTCCAAAATTGGCAAAAGCAGGAGTGACATTGGTGCTCTCATGAACAGCACTTCGGTATGACAGCAAAAATGGCTGGATATGCTTGTCCCAATCCCGTTGTTTGCTTTCGACTACTTTTGCCAGGTATCTCTCCAGAGTTTGGTTGAATCGCTCCACCATTCCATCTGATTGCGGGTGGTAAGATGTTGTCCTTGTTTTGTGTGCACCCATTAGCCGACACGTCTCTTGAAACAGTTGAGATTCAAAATTTCTTCCTTGGTCACTATGGATTTCCAATGGTACTCCAAAACGACAGAATACGTCATGGACCAATTTGTCTGCTATCGTCGATGCCTCTTGGTTTGGAATTGCGAAGACTTCCGGCCACTTGGTGAAGTAATCCATGACGACAAGGAAGTACTTGTTGCCACTTTCGCTCACAGGAAATGGTCCGGCCACATCCAGTGCGATTCGCTCCCATGGTGCTCCAACATTATACAGCTTTAGTGCTCCTCTGCTGCGGGTATGCGGACCTTTCACTGATGCACAGCTCGTGCATTTCCGTACCCAGTCTTCTACGTCATCTCTGCAGTTGATCCAGTAAAACCTTTCTCGAATCTTCAACAGTGTCCGTTTCACACCCAGATGTCCTCCCGAAAACCCTTCATGGTACAGCTTCAAAACTTCGGGAACTTTTGCTCTGGGTACAACCATTTGGAGATGGCACTGGTTACCTCGAGCATTTTCCCATTTTCGGCACAGCACTCCCTCTTGAAGTACCAGGCTATCCCATTGCGCCCAATAGCTCTTTGTCGTAACACTCAGTGAAGCAATAGCACTCCAGTCAGGCTTACGGGCATCTGATTCCATCCATTCAAGAATCGGCTTGATGTCGACGTCTTCTTTTTGTGCAGCTTGAAGGGTTTCTTTCCATTCGTCGCCGATGTCAGCTTTGAGCATTCTGACAGGTACTGGATCTTTCGACTCTTGTCTTGAGCAATGCTTGCAGTCCTCTGAGCATGGCCTTCTTGACAGTGCATCTGCGTTGCCATGAGATTTTCCACTGCGATGCTCCGTGGTGAAGTCGAACTCTTGTAGTTGCTCAATCCATCTTGCCACTTGGCCTTCGGGATCCTTAAACTGCAGTAGCCACTTTAGAGCAGCGTGGTCGGTCCTCAGATGGAATTTTCGCCCGAGCAGGTATTTGCTAAAATGACGCAATGTCTTCACCACTGCAAGTAGCTCCTTTCTTGTCACACAGTAGTTCCTTTCTGGCTTGGACAGGGATTTGCTGAAATACGCAATCACCACTTCTTGGTTTCCTTTTCTTTGCGACAATACTCCTCCAATGCCGGTGTTGCTGGCGTCAGTGTCCACGATGAACTCGTGCTCGGTGTCCGGAAAGCCAAGAATAGGCGTATTACAAAGTCGCTCCTTTAGTCCTCGAAAAGCTGCGTCGCAATTTTCATCCCAGAGGAAGGGCCGTTTTTCCTCAGTCAGTCTATGCAACGGCTTAGCGATGTCAGCAAAGTTCTTCACGAATCGCCTGTAATAGGAGCATAATCCCAAGAATGCTCTGACTTCCGTCTTGTCTTTTGGCACAGGCCAATCCTTCACAGCACTGACTTTACCTGGATCCGTCTGAACACCAGCTTCGGAAATCACATGTCCCAAGAAATTCACTTGCCTCTTAAAGAAGGAACATTTCTTCGGACTCAGCTTAAGATTGGCAGCACGTATTTTTGTTAGGACTCGTTCCAGGTTTTGCAGGTGGTCTTCGAAGGTTTTTCCCACAATTATGATGTCGTCTAAGTAGACAAGGCATGCGTCACCAATTAGTCCCGCAAGAACTAACTCCATTAACCTTTCGAACGTGGCGGGGGCGTTGCACAACCCAAACGGCATCACTTTAAATTGCCACAGGCCTTTTCCCGTAGAAAATGCGGTCTTCTCCTTATCTTTAGGGTCAATTTCCACTTGCCAGTACCCGCTCTTCAAGTCCAGCGTAGTGAACCACTTCATGCCCGTCAGTGTATCCAACGTGTCATCAATCCTCGGCAAAGGGTAGCTGTCCTTCTTCGTTACGTCGTTGAGTCGTCGATAATCAACACAAAACCGCATACTGCCGTCCTTCTTTTTCACTAGAACCACTGGCGAACACCACGGACTGGATGAAGGTTCTATCACACCATTTAGCGCCATGTCTTCAATCATTGACTCAACTTCTTTTTCTCGAGCCACTGGTATCCTTCTTGGCCGCTGTCGTATCGGTGGCACGTTTCCTGTATTTATCGTGTGCTTCACTAAGCCAGTCTTCCCGTTGACAGCATCATCGAGGGCAAATATGTCGGTAAAGCGCTGTAGCATCTTTTTCGCCATCAGAAATTCTTTTTCAGAGAGATCTTTACGGGAATCTTCCAATAGTGTTGACACGTTGCAACTCCCAGCACAGTTGTATTTCTCCTTTGGTTGTTCTTGGCATCTGCGCATCCAGTCTACTTCTTCGCATGTACCAATCGGGGTTCCTCCTTTGATGAGTTGTGCCTCGTTACTTGTGTTGAGCACACGCACCACAGCAGTATTAGTAGTCCTCACCAAAGTTCGGGCCACTAACCATGGTTGATCACCTTCCGATTGTTCTATTAGCATACATCGTTGTTGATGTCCCAACTTTGGCGGTAATCTAACTGCCACAATGGTTTCCGATCTAGGTGGAAGGACTGTTCTCTGCAGACAATAAACCTTTCCTGATATGGTGCCTTCCATGAAGATTTCTTCTCTTCCACATTTCAAGATTCCTTGGTTGACGTCAATCTCACAATGATGTTCTCGCATGAAGTCAAGACCCAGAATGCAATCGTCAACTATATCTGCCACAATGACTTTGTGTTGGAAAGTTTTCTCACCCAACTTTAACTCCACCAGCTTCTCTCCTCGGACGGATATGTGCTGGCCGGTCGCTGTCAGAAGTTGAACTGTTTTGCAGCTTTCGAAGTTCGGAAGAAAGCGCTTAGCCAATCGGGAACTGATGACAGTGCGAGAAGCTCCAGTATCCAACGTCAGCTTGCACGAAGTTCCGTTGATGGCACCATTGATGATCAGGCTGTTCCCATCGTGAGCTTGTGAGATCAAAATCTTTGGGGCCTTTTTTAGACCGGCCAGCACCCGCCCCTTGGTCCTGGCGCTTACTCGTTTCCCTGCTGCTGTGTGGTGTCACGGTGCGGCCGTTCCTCCTGTTCTTCTAATGGTCGATCCACCCTCGGTCGACGTGGCTTTGGGCAATTCCGCCATAAATGGCCTCTTTCGTCGCAGTTGTAGCATCTAGGGCCAAATCTTGTACGAAGTGATGCGTTCTTCACCTCCCTTATATGCTGGATATCCTTCGCTGGATTTCGTACAGCCTCGACTTCTAAGGCTTCAGCCAAAGCTTCCTTTAGTGTTTTAAAATGCCCGAGTTTCACTGCAGTTCTTACTTCGAAGTCTGCTATCCCGTTAGCAAACGCTTCCACTAGATGTTCGTCGTTGGGTAATGGCGCGGACTGATAAGCTTTCCGGAATAGTTTCTCCACCTCGACGGCCCACTGTTGAAGACTTTCATAACGACGTTGCACCCTGTTCTTCAACTGCGCTCGGTACACACGTTCCAGGTGCTCATCACCATAGCGACTTTCCAGCGTTTCCATTAATTTATCGTAGGTCACTTCGTTACCCACGGCATCCAGAATACTCAGGGCTTCGTCACGAAGGCTCATGATGAGGGCGTTCTTGGCTTGGTCCTTGTTCCATCCATTGGTTTGAACGGCGGCGTCAAATTGAATTTTGTAGGCTGACCATGATGATGTCCCGTCGTAAGGCGTCACTTTAATCTTTTGTGAGGCTGGCGAGTAGGTTGTAGATGCAGCAGTTCCACCTCCTAACTTGATGACGTTGAGGGCTTTCCTTACATCGGCGATTTGTGCTTCCGCATCAACAATTCGGGATTCATGCTCCTTTACGCTGGTATCAAGCTGCTTAACCGTGTCCTTGACCTCTTTTATCTCACTGCCCAAGGTCGCCTGCAAGCTTGTAAGGAGTTCTTCTTTTTGGCGAGCCTGATCCTCTCTGTTGCGGTCTAATTTGTCTTCTAGCTGGCGAGTCATAGACTGCATCATTGACATCAACGCAGCCATATCAAATGCCGCAGGAACAGCTGGTGCCGTGGCAGGTGCCACAGCAGGTGCTTCCGAGTGCCTAGGGTCGTTGTTGGTTGCCTCGGACTCGCTGGCTCCCATTAACAGCGAATTGTTTCCGAAGCGTCGCTGGTCGACCTCCTCCTGGCGGCGCTCCTGCTCCTCTAGTCGACGCGCTTCGTCCTGTCGTCGCTGACTCCGTGTGCGCGGCGTCTCTTCGTCGTATGGTGTTACCGGCATTTTCAATTATCCACCCTTCTGACACCAAATGTTACGAGATGGGTTCTTGGATAGTCAGTTAAAACGCCGATTATTCACTTTGCACTTTATTGCACACAATCACTTCACAAAAATCACAAAAACACACGACACAACTGGTTCGCACAAACACTTTACACTGGCACTAATATTCACACAAGCTAGTCACTTTACAATCACTGGTATCGCACTCTAACCCGAGTAGTTATCGCTTCGACGGTAAACGAATAAACTAAACTCCAAGGGTCGGCCGGCGTATTTATATCCGTTATTTCCTACAGTCTCGAACCTACGAGATATTTCGCAACATTACTCGATCTTAATAAACGCTATTGTGTTAACAAGTAAACAACTTGAAAGTTCGAGAATCCCCTATTGTTTTTTATTTACGTAAACACCCAACAAAAGACGAGATACAAAGACTGATCCCGCTCGAGTCATTAAGCCATAAAACCGAATACAAAAGGCACCAATAAAAAAAACGCAAAACAATAGAGCTTCCCAGAATCGTATACACCACAGATTACATCATAGTTACTGCATACCTACAAAGGTACGCAAAAACTCTACTGCGTTACAATATTTAGTTGAGGAGAGCACGTTTATTTTGTCTGGAGAAACTGTAGCACTAAATGGATTCAAAACTTGTTTTATAATACTTAGCTAGCTTTGTAGACTTGTTTTGAAGAAAATGGAATTAGCCTTCTGTGTCTATTTAATGTATGCTGCTAAGCCAATATTGTAGCCAGTCGACCGCAAAGCTAGGAAGAAATCTTGAAAATTCCTTGCCTTAAATATTCTTTTGATTAAGCGTTTCTGGGTCTTCACATAAAGCTATTTTTACCCTTCAATCTTTTATTTAATTTGGCAAATTCTAATTTTTCGTTTCAAGACGAGGTAATAGAATTAGTTCACTCTTGTTGTTGTATATAACATTTAAGTTTTTTATTATGACAAACTAAGTATCTAGGTACTAAGTAAGTAAGTTCGTATAGGCCGGGTGGCTAGCCCTTGTGTCAGAGTTTTTAGGCCGCCTGAAGGCCTCTGACATGGTTAAAAGGGTAAAACAATCAGGACCTACAATTAGGTACTCTAATTAGGTAATAAATATAAAAATGTTGTTTCTTGGTTTTGTTAGATTTACAAACTATGTTATTTATAAATCAAATTCTCCCCGTTACTCTGTGTATACTATAGAGTCGAAGACTAGAGATAGAGACTATAGAGTAGAAGTTAGAAAATTACCGGACTTTAAATATTCTGTGTTTTCATTCAGTTTACTTACTAAGTAGGTAAGTCATCTGTGTTTCCAATTTTATCCAAATCCGTTCTGCTGGCCAACCGAATCTCCACAGCTTAAAAAAAACTACTTTAAAGTAAATAAAACAATGGAGTCAACGTTACTTGTTATGATTTGTTAAGTAGGCTTACATTTACGAACAAATTACGCACATTAAATAAAAAAAAAACAGACAGCATTGCATTGCTGCATTTTTTGTACTTACATGGCTTATTATTTATTTCTATAAAGTACTTAGATACGCCCACATTTAACATGTATCGCATGTTACAGGCGCGTGATGGCAAAGTTTTCAATTTTAACTGGTAGCTTTCTGCGAACTCACTCTTCAGTTATTTTTGTAGAATCCAATTTAAAACTAGCTGCCACCGCTTGTCTTACACTTTCTTAGTTCCGTATTACGTCGCTGTTCTACAATATCACAAATAAATGTCGAGACACGCGTATAATAGGCTTCCGTAGATGTTAACGATGATTATGATGATGATAAAATCTATTTTTTATAATGTTGTCTAGTAGTCTACCATGACTACTAGAGAAATCTTATTGGCTAAGAAATATGTTTGTGAAGTCAATGACCTTTGAGCTATGAGCAAGTTTATAATTTTTCTTTATAACTCTAAGTTATAATCCCACAGTGCTAGAAATAATTTTGAGATAAACTCAGAAAGTTTGAAGATTATATCTGGTATACTTTAGAAATTAAGGGGCACACTCTTATTTCAAGTTTGGCGATCTATAGGTATCTCACAAATGGTAAATCAGTCAAAAATAGTTTTATAAATCTTACATTCATTTCAAAGACCCTATTCTACGATACCCCACACGAGGGGGTGGGGTTACAAAAATGTTTCATCCCCACTTCGCGTGTATGGAAGCTACCCCTCAAATACGCAATTTTGAGAATTTTAAGTATTTATAATCGAGATCTATACTTGAGCTATAACAATGTTAAATTTCATGTAATTTTGTTTATAAATGAGGAAGTTTAATATATATTATAATTATAATAAATTATAAATATTATTATATTATATTATATATATAATATAATATATTATTATATTATATATAATATAATATATTATTATATTATATTATATATATATATATATATATATTATAAATTATAAGGCTTTGCAACACTAGGACGGCCGGACACAAAGAAGTTCCTCGTTTTACTACGGAACCCTAACTAGGTACATATGTGCAGCACGTATTTCCCAAAATAGAATGATTATCTAATAAAATGGTTGACTTAGTTTTTGCCCTAATAATACATTTTAAAACAAAATAGTCATTTTCTTGTCCGAAATTTTGTTCGACTAGATTTGCATAGACATTAGTGCTTGAATATTTAAGTTTCAAGGTTTTAATTTATTCCGGGCTTGGGGTTTAGGTTCATTATCTAATTTACATTCCATATTACCGACGAATAACATTTTCAAATTCCTGCTCTGAAATAGACTGTCAGACTATTTTTGAGTACTTGGATGAACTTCAAATAAATTTTAAACTGAATTACGGCTATTTTCTTAGAAAATGTCCTGTGGGTGAACAGAACTACTTACTTAACCTCAAGTTACACCAGGACTTTAGATTAGTGACTAGGTACTATAATACTCTTGAAGTAGGTACAAGAACCTAAGTGTTAGCTCTCAGCTCTCAGTTACCGACATAGCCCAACGGATTAGCAAGTTGAAATGGCAATGGGCAGGGCACATAGCGCGGAGGACTGATGACCGGTGGAGTCGAAAAGTTCTCGAGTGGAGACCACGTACCGGCAAGCGCAGCGTAGGACGTCCACCCACAAGGTGGACAGATGACCTCATTAAGGCCGCAGGATCGCGCTGGATGCAAGCCGCTATCAACCGGTCTTATTGGAGATCCATAGGGGAGGCCTATGTCCAGCAGTGGACGTCTTTTGGCTGATGGATAGCTCTCAGCTGTTTTGGAATGTATACTTACCTACACAAATATAGTTAGATATGTAGTATCCATATCAATTTAGTATACGCTTTGTTTATTACTCGTAAAAACCCAACAGTACTAAAAGCACAAAACAGGTACAACAATATGAAAAAAAAAATTATGACCGAATTTGAAATTGCGAAAAAATCACTTGTGTCATAAATTTTGTCGAGACTACACAAGATTCAATGGACTTAATGCGTGCATCGAACAGCTTATTTATTTTCACGATTCGCGGTTGGTCCCGTATTAAAATGTGTTCATAATGATATAGATGGATGGTTGCAGTCTTACTGGGCCACTTATACACGCATTGTACTTAAACTCGATTGATGATGATGACTTGGATATATTATATTTTTACTTCCTATGTGGATCCAAAAATATTCTCTTACGACAGATTTTTGCTCGAGGCATCGTGATTACCTTATAAAGTTCAGATAACTTTAAGTAAGCAGTTTAAACTTTAAAATTTGAAAAGTTAAATTAAACAAAACTGTGTTGCCTTCCTGTAGAGCTTAAATTCTTATCTAGTTATTTATTCCGGTTCAGCGACAGCAAGTTGCTTCTTCTGAACTTTTCAGTCGATTTAACTTATTGATCGCTTCGTACGTATCTACTTAAATTTAGTAAGTAGCCTTTCTCTTCCTAGGAAATCTTCTAAGTGGGTGATAGACGTGCGAACTTAAGTACGCGGTTTTTAAGATCGCGAACTTACTCGTCTCGACGTACAAAAAAGTTCTTACTTAGGTACATTTCAGAATGAAATTTAAATGATATATCACATTTGTAAAAATAAAAGTGCGTATTTTCGTATTGCTGTATGTATATACGAGTATTATTATGTAGAGTTAAGAGAGGTTAGTTAAGTTAAAAAGTTTTGAAAGTGTTAAAGAAAACGGAAATTACAAGAAAGTCAAACACTCATCTCAAATATAATAAGTACAGGAATACAGTGGCGGATTTACATACGCGTACTTTAGAAACGCCGAGTAAGTTTGTCGACGATATCGCAATACAGCGTGAGTAAGCTTTACGTGTGTCATCGACGCGTCGATGATAGCTCATACTTTTTTTATGCATTGTGTGTATGTATGCATATCTGCTGTATTTTATTGTATCTGAGATCTTATTGTATTGTAACGATACAGCCATGCCACACACTTTAACTCAAGGTGCTCTGTACTGTAGGTACTATACTAGCCTTTTAATAGTCCACTGCAGGGCGATGCCTATCAACGAAGGGCGATTGGGCTATATCTACCACGCTGGCCCAGTGCGGTTTGGTAGATCCACATACGCCATCGAAATTCTTCGTCGGACATATGCAGGTTGCCTCACGATGTTTTCCTTTACCGAAAATCGAGTGATGTGAAATTCCGTATTCGAAGAATTCATTGGTACGGGACCGGAATTTGAACCCGTGCTCTTACGAATGTAAGGCGAGAGTCAATACCACTAGGTGTAAAGTTTGTGAAATCACTAATGATCGTAGAGTTAGACAAGTACCGTCTTACAACAAAAGTTTTACGCACGCTTTAGACAATGTTTAACAGTACAAATTGCACTTTTAAACGGTGTTTTAAATCACGTCGGGGTCACCAGTTTGGAACCTAGAACGCGGCTGAGGTCAGTCGCAGGTCCCTTTTCTTGAATGTTCTAACTCAGTTTTAACGAGGAGGCGGACCGAAGAAAACAACGTTGTTGTAGAATCAAGTTTGTATTTTGTCACTAGGACGGATAACTGATATAGTATTATTATTTTAAACTACGGGACTAATCGCGCACTAAAATTACGAGGTAAATAAAGACTCACTCATTAAGGTCAAGGGTAGACTACCCGTGATCACGGTCGATGCGACTCGGCCGAAACGTCGGGATGAGAAGGTATTTATTTATCTCGTAATTTTAGTGCGCGATTAGCCCCGTAGTATGTGTTCATAATAATGTGTGTCATAATAATGTGTTCAAATCGCGAAAGTTTAAACACTGATATAGTACTTATGTGTATTCTTACAATTAGCGGCCTAATTATACTTAGCAGAGTCAGTTGGTGAAGAAGACTTAAAGAGCACCCCCTGTGTAGTGATGGGACGTGGACCAGTTTTTGTACGACTAAAATAGTGTTGTGCCCAGTTACACCACAGACTATAAAATAGTCAAATTAAAGGTGTGTTTGCGACACACCACAATTTTGTGGTTAGGCGGGGAGATATTGTAGGGGAGTAAGCCTTAACCTGGATGTATGTAAGCTTGAGTTATGAGTGAAGCCTGGCTCTACATGAGATCTGATTATTTTTTGAGATTGCGACCTATGTGGTCTCGTCTTGGTAACTTTTTATTTATGGTCACTTGGTTATTTATATCAATTTGTTTTTGCTGGGATGTATTTTATCTAAAACGTGTAATTTTGATTTGATTAGTATTACTCATATTCTTACGGCTAAATAATCTTTATTTACTTTTCTCACACTATGTGCATACCTGATCGTTACTGTTGCAAAGTACCTAAAAATCCAAGCGAACACACACTCCAACGAATCTGTTAAAACAACAGATATACAACTGCTACGGTTACATTTTATAGAATTAGCGGTTTTTAACTTTTTACAAAACGCTCGAACAATTGGTCTGGGAGCAACAATGTCCGATATCGAAAGCGGGCGGTGAAACCAGGTCATATGGGGGCGTAATTAATTGAATCGCTTTTTTCCATTCTTTCCATTTACTAGTTTTGTTCAAAAATTTTATGAATGGAGTAGCCGCGCGTCATGCTCTGAGGCAAGCAAATAAAACAAAAATGTATTTGGCGATGACTGAGTACTACTAATAATTAAGCGTTGATTTATATTTTATTGGTTATTTTTATCTCTTTATAATATCTGTACCTATAAACACAGGTTAGCCACTTAAAATAAAAAAAATAGTTAATTTATTTAATCATCAAATGTTCAAAAAAAATATTTCGTTATCGGTAAATTTTTAATGATGTCATAGAGCATTTCGATGGGTACATCGAAATAATTAATATGTTAAGGCCTGATTACACTTTGATTAGTGATTATTGCAGATGATTAGTGCAAGTAGTAAGTGATTAGTAGACAGTCACACTCCCGCACTAATCAATCGGTGTCCACACTTGTTTACTACTGATCACTCCACTCTTGCACGAATCACCTGCACTAATCACTAATATCAAAGTGTAAACAGGCCTATGCACTGTGCAGGACTTGTAAAACAATTCTTTGTAACTACTGTCTCTAGCTAGTAAACCTTTTTTAAAGATATTCAATGTTATACTGACTTAAATATTTAACATATAATAATAATTTAATGTGGTGTTATGATTGGTTTTTTTTTCATAATAATGGCTAAGGTAATACTTAAATACTTTTAAGATGTCTGCTGTATTTTATTGGTTTATAATTTACAAAAGTTTTGTTACATGCTATACGCTCTATATCGTGTGTTCAGAATGTTAAATTGAATTTATCGCGACACACGTTCAGCAATTGGCGGTACCTAGTGACACTGCATGTTACGTTAAATGTTGGTAATTTGGCGATGCGCCAAACACACTAGCTGTAAATATGGCTAGTTAAGCACCGCCATCGCCATACGCAATTGAGACTACGTGTATGCTGCTGCGACATGAGAACAGATGCTGTTGACAAGTTCCAGCTCATAGGTACGGGATCCGAACGTTTTAAAAAAACAATTGCTTTTTTTGCCCCACGAAGGGCAATGGTACCATATCTACCACGCTGGAATTACATACGTGCATCAACATAATAGGTATATGTGCTAAAAATATATACAGGGTTATTTCTAATCAATTAGCATCCTTTTAGGGGCTTATTACGAGTATGTAGATCAAAACTAACAACTTTTGTCAAAACTAAAAAAAAAATAGCTGTTCCATACATTTGGTCGCGGGTGAACGATATGGAACCCCAACTTTTTTTTGATTTTTGACAAAAATCGCAGAACAAAAGTTGTTAGTTTTGATGTACAGAATAAGCCCTTAAAAGGATGCTAATTGATTAGAAATAACCCTGTATAGAGACTAACAAAATTACAGCATTTTTTACGGTTTAAATAGATCTGTATTTTCCATAGGTATCTACTAAAATTCTATAGTTAGTAAAAATGTAGTCAATTGTTATCTTTATTTTATTTATATTCCCCAAATGATTTTAAAACTTACTTCTATTATATGTAATATATTAGGTACGAGTATCTACTTAATTTTGAAACCAATAGACACAAGTTGACACAACCGAACAATCAGTGGTATCGGCAGGAATCTATGGAACGAATTTCTTGATTGCATTCATGAAACGAATTCGCTTATTTTTGTAATTTTCTGCAGTTCAATGTCGCGACCCATACGAGTATAAGTGTATAAGTTGCCGTCTCTGCTGTAAGATCCCCTTATATTTATTTATAGTTCTAGGCTTTACCATGAACTCTAAGCGCGAACTTGAATTGGATCGCTTCTTTTTTATTTACTCTTTTCTTTTTTTTTTGGTCTAGCACTTAGCTGTAGAGAGAGCGAGACGAAAGTATTTCTCTCTCTAAGTATTTAGTGTCTTATGCTATTTTGTTTGTTTATAAAGTGAATACATAAATTGTGCTTCATATCATTACGGGAACCGAACATTTTCGATTGAATACAAAGTAAAATCTCGGAATAAATGAAATTGTTGTAATTATCATAATGAGAGTGGGAAATGCGGTATTTACTGCGTTAGTTTATTTATGTGTACATTAAATGACCCGCATTCACGATATCAGCAGCAATAAACTTCACCTGCATAAATGTAGAGCCATTCGTTTCTATGCGTATGCCTATGTACTCGTATCTGTACGGGTCGTATCTGTAGGCGTCTTATCTATAGATATTTTTTCCGGAATTTCAGGATTGGTTAGAAGAAGTCAACAATGATGAATACAATGATATCCTAGAATGTGTACGTTGCCTAGATTTTTTTAGGAATCACTTTTCTCATGAAATTTTCTGTAATTTTTAAAGCAGATATAATATTATAGCAGATAAATATTCTTGACTATTATCTATTATATTGACCTTAATGAATTCAACATTTTGTCTGGATTTCTTTCTTTTAAAGCGGTATTTTTTATCAATTCAATTTATTAACAGTACTTAATTACTTCTAGTTAACTGTATCGCATGTACCGATGTTAACTACACTATGTACGTTATTAATTTATCGACAGTTGTGATAATGGTTGTTGATAAAGCCGAACACGATAAAACTAAAATGAAACAATTTGACCTTTTAGTGTTAACTTTTTCAATCCAGTATTTAATTTATTTGTATGAATCATCGCTTGACGTGACTGGATTGATATTTGATAAATTATAATGACTATTTATACTTTATAACATTAAAATTTGACCTAGCAAAAATCAAGATGATCCGTCGCTCTGATGATGCGTAAAATAGTAACAATTGAATAAACTGATAAACACATTGAAGGATTTATGGGTATTACCAATATTTGTACTGTCATGGGCCCGACTGTCTATAATAATCTGCCGGAAGATGCAGCAGTTGTTCAAGTTTAAACTAAAAAAACCGGACAAGTGCGAGTCAGGCTCGCACATCGAGGGTTCCGTACAAACATATTGTTAAAACAATTAAAAATCTATTTTAGCATGTGCTAATGAAGTTATTTTATATGATACGAGTACCTTACATGATCACTTTGAATTTTGAACCCATATTTTGCGAATTTTGAGGTCCTATTTTTATGTGATTTAAATAAAAATGTACAGTTTTCAGATTTATTCCTATATGTGTACTCTGAGACAATGCTTTTCGCCAAATTTCATAGTTCTATGTCATCGGGAAGTACCCTGTAGGTTTTGATTTTTGTGAGCGTTGAAATATGCGTTTTTTTACGACATAAATGGCTTCAACTTTTTTATACGGTAACTGAGAAGCTTTTCTTTTACACATCTGCAAGAATTCATGGGTTTACGTATACAGTTTAAATTTCAACTCGATATCTTTACGCGTTCCCGAGATAAAGAGTCTTGACATACACACAGACGGACAATTTAATCTGTATACGTACATACGAGTATATCTATGGTCTCTTGCAGTTGTATAAAAGAAAAACTTCTCAGTTATCTGTAAAAAAGTTAGAGCCGTTTATGTCGTAAAAAACCGCATATTTCGACACTCACAAAAATCAAAACTTACAGGGTACTCCCGTTGACATAGAACTATGAAATTTGACGAGAAGCATTGTCTCAGACTACACATATAGGAATAAATCTGAAAACTGTACATTTTTATTAAAATCACAAAAAATAGGGCCTCAATATTTACAAAATATTGGTTTAAAATTCAGTCAGTAAATCGTATCATGTAAGGTATCAAATAAAAGAACTTCATTAGCAAATGCTAAAACAGGTTTTTAATTATTTTAACAATGTGTGATTTTCGATGTATGACGCGAAAAGTGAAAAAAAAAGACTTATTGGTCGGTGGTTATAATAGTATAGAGATTTTAACAATTTACTTCCAAATTTTCTGGATTTGTACGTAACCCTCGGTGTGCGAGTCTGACTCGCACTTGTCCGGTTTTTTTCGTGATTTCAGGGTTGAATGTGAAATGTCGCATCGTAATAGTTGGTCGTAATGATGAGTATTACTACAATCCAATGTATAAGTGTGTATAAATAAAAATGTAGCGTAGGTACCTGCTATACAGTAATTTTCACTCATCATGCAAATAAATTGAAAATTCTTCAAGAACTTCATGTATCTTCTTCGCATGTTAGTCTGACATAAAGGAGGAATATGGATAGCAATTATTTTGAAAAGCACGCACATTTCATTCAAGTTATGATAAGTTAACCCACGAGTATATAGTCAGAGTAATAAAACTTTATAAACTTTAATAAAAAATATGATGTAGAAGAAATCACATCGTGATAGTCACGAGTACATTGTAAATGGGTAAGTAGTCACTAAGTAAGAATGGCTATGAAATGAAATGAATGGCTCTTTCTTTGAACTTTGGAACAAAGGATCCCTAATTTGGCGTTATGTCTATAATTCATCCATCCATCTGCCTTAGGCGTCCACTCCTGGACATAGGGGATTAGGGAAGCCTAAAGTTCTCTAATAAGACCGGTTGGTAGCGACTTGCATCCAGCGCAATCCTGCGGTCTTAATGAGGTAACCCGCTGATGAGTATGTACCTATTAGCATGTAAGGTAGATATTATTCTTTATGTACCGACATAGTGTTGCTTAAAGAACTTGAGGGTGACTTGCATTTGCAGCACCAGTAATAAACGGTATGTTACACGGAACGGTTGTTTCACTAAGCGTCGTCTCTCAATACAAACACTCTATTTTGGCGAACGAGGATTTTGCGGAAAATGTCGTTCCTAGGAAATATTGATAACTTCGACCACACATCTTCAGACTGGGACATTTTTCTTGGCCGCCTAAATCAGTTTTTCAAAGTGAACTCAGTGGTTGAAGAAGCTAAAACGGCGTTATTGTTAACCCACTTATCAGAGGAGTCCTACAGAATAGCTCGCAATGTTGTTTTCCCGCGCGAGTTGGACCAGTTGGCGTACAACGATCTCACGAAGGCGCTAACGGACTATTTCAAGCCGAAGCGTTGTTTGTTTGCGGAGCGGGCACGGTTCTACGCAGCAGCTAAGTATCCAGGCGAGTCGGTCGGCGAATGGGGAGCGCGTCTGCGAGGTTTGGCGAGCTACTGCGATTTCGGCGTCGTGTTGGACACAGTGCTCAGGGATCGTTTTGTGCTGGGGCTGAATGACGGACCAGAGCGCGACAAACTGTTCGAAAAAGACGCGAGGACTCTTACGTTTACCGCGGCGCTAGAACTAGCCGAGAGGGTAGCGAGTTCCCGTCAGGCGAAACAATCCGTTCAAAGCTCAGGAGCGGCTGGTGTAACAATTAAAGAAGAAGCCATGTACAAGATGTCGGGGCCAGGGTGCAACGCGTATGGTTACAGCGGCGGGCGATCCGGTGCCGCCACTGGGAGCCGCGCGAGCGCGACCACGGGGCGGCAACAGGGCGCATGGAGCGCCGCCGCAGGCGCAGGCACGGCCGCAGGACAAGCGAGGTGCACGGTATGCGGCTTAAAAAACCACATTGCAGACAAATGTAGGTTTAAAAGATACCGCTGTCAACTCTGCGGGGTGATAGGACACCTGAAGAAGGTCTGCAAACTGCGTGTGAACAACATCGGAGTAGAACAAGACACATCTGAAGACGAAAGTCAGGATAATTGCCAAGAATGCAAGTTATATAACTTAAGGTACGATCGTTTTGAACCTTTTGTAATAAATGTTACGATTAATAGCAAGTCATTACCGATGGAGTTAGATTCGGGAGCAGGTATATCGGCTATTTCTGATTTATGTTATCAGCGACATTTTTCGCACTACCCTATAGTAGATTGTAAAGCTAAAATGTATTTTTACAACGGTCACAAAATTATTCCTGTAGGTTGTTTTACTGCGGACGTAACATATAATAATGTAACTCACAAGATTATTTTTTATATTATTAAAAATGGAGGCGCTCCTATTCTGGGTAGGGATTTCATGTTCAAATTTAATTTAAATATTGGACCTATCGATAATAAAAATATTCAAGTAGAACGACAGTATAATGAGGAATTAAAAAAATTATTAATTGAGTATCAGGATCTCTGGAGTGACAGACAAAACTCTTTATTTACAACCACAGTTTGAAAAATAAACACTATTTACATAAATACGACAAAAAATATGATTATAAAGTGGCGGCCTTATCACCCATGGCGATTTCTTCCAGGCAACCTTGCACGAATATGAACAGATAAGAACAAGAAATAGTGGCCTTAAATAGATATTAACAAAGAAAACACCTATAAATAATAAACTAAATATACTTAATTTAATCGAAGTTTTAAATATACTTACATATATACGATATAATATATAATTATACATATACCTACATATATACATACCTACATACGTTATAAAATAGTAGCGAAAGGAATAAGTAGCATTATGATTTCAGATAGTGAGCTTTCACAAGTTGTTTGAAAACGTTCAATGAAGGTGAACGCTTAATTTCTAAAGGTAAGTCATTCCAAAGTCTGACTGCCTCCACAGAGAAAGAAAAATCGTAGAAAGATGTTTTGTGACGAGGGAAACTAAGAGTGAGATTATCTGAAGATTTTAGGTAACGGCTCAATAGAGAGTGCCGAAAACGAAAACGCTCTCGGAGATAGGGTGGGGACGAAGGAATAAACAGGGTGCTATACAAAAGGGAAAGAATATGAGCATCCCGGCGACGACGAATAGGGAGCCACTTGAGCTTATCGCGAAACTCTGAAACGTGGTCATATTTGCGCAAGCCAAATATGAACCTGATACAAACATTCTGGAGGCGCTCAAGTTTATCCAGCAGGACTTGCGTGAGATCTAGGTAACATACGTCGGCATAATCAAGGATTGGAAGTAAAAGGGATTGTGCGAGCGCAATTTTAGTGGCAGTCGGTAAAAAGTTACGCAATCTACGCAAGGAACCGCTAGACGCAAACATTTTGCGGCTAGTCTCGGCAATTTGCGGACCCCAGGACAAACAACGATCGAAGACAATGCCGAGGTTCTTAACCGTGTCACTGTAAGGAATGGTGACATCATCAAAAATCACTCGCGGTAGTGTGTCCCAATCTATTTGACATATCATGCGAGAGCTGCCTATTACAATAACTTGCGTTTTCGATGGATTCACTTTGAGCCCAAAAGATTTGCTCCAGTGTAAAATGGTGCGCAAGTCATTATTGATTGCTTCCACGGCTTCTGATAGCCAACCCAAAGGGGCTTGGCAATACAGCTGCAGATCATCAGCGTAAAGATGGTAGGACGTAGAAAGAGAATGTGAAATAGAATTTATGAAAATGGCAAAAAGAAGGGGTGATAAGACGCCACCCTGAGGTACGCCGGCCGTAGTATTACACCACGAAGAGTAAGATTCTTCAAAATGAATCCTCTGCCGACGCCCATACAGGTAATTATGAAACCAGTCAACCACCGTTGGAGATATGTTCAAAGAGCGAAGTATAGCCAGAAGGATATCAAAATCTACAGAGTTAAAAGCATTGCTGAAGTCCAGAAGCGCTAACACAGTTAAATCACCATTGTCCATTGCTAGGCGTATATCATCCGTGATTTTAACAAGTGCAGTAACCGTGCTATGCCCCGGACGAAAGCCAGACTGAAAAGGATTAAGAAGGTTATTACTGATTAGGAAGGAGTTTAGCTGGTTATGGACTAGACGTTCAAGAACTTTGGATAGGAAGGGAAGAATAGATATGGGACGATATTCAGAAAAAGAAATAGGATTAGCTTTTTTAGGTAAAGGAATTATCTGAGCTTCTTTCCATAAAGATGGGAAGACCCCATTTGACGCTGAAAAGTTCAAAATGTGGCACAGGACTGGGAGTAAGTGGTCTAAAATAGGGATAATCATATTGCGGCTTATAGAATCAAGCCCTACAGCGTTTGAAGAGATTGAAAGGATGCTCTTTCTAACATCACAAGCAGTGAATTGGCTAAAAACAAACGGAGGTAGGTCAGGAGTGGTTTTATCAGAAAGACGTTTTAGTGTACTAGCTTTATAAGCAGTGTCCATAACAGGAGATGCCGAAAAATGTTGATTTAATGCATTGATGTCTAAATTTTTAGGAACACTATCTTGACGGGATTTACCAACTCCTAAGGACCTGAGAAATTTCCACACTTTGGCTGGATCCTTATCCTCCACAGAGTCAAATATATGGCGTCGTTGAGCGTCTCTACACACCCTATTGCACCGATTTCGCAGTTCTGTGTAGCGTGCCTTGTTAACGTCATTGGGATGAGTCTTGAACTTAGTTCTGGCCACCGCTTTTTTGTGCTTAAGCAATTTAATCTCATCAGTGAGCCATGGTGCAGGAGCATGCTTGATTTTTATGGCACGAATCAACGCGTAAACGTCAAACAACTTCATCAACAGACAATTAAAAACTGCGACCTTGTCATCAATCGTATGAGCACTTAATACCGGTGACCAGTCAATGTTTTTGGCGTCACTTACTAAATTTTCACGGTTAATACCACTAAAATTGCGCTGCAAGATTATAGTGGGCTTGACTTTAGGAGGGCGTACTTTATACGAAAGAAAAACAAGATCATGGTACGAAAAATCGGCTGAAAGCTGCCCGTGACTAGCAACATGAAGAGGAGAGGAGACAATAGCTAGATCTAGAAGAGAAGGAGTAGTGTTAGGAAAGTGATGAGTTGCACTCAAAGGAAGAATATGCATATTACAGGACTTGACTAGATTTTGTAATTTCATGGTGCGATGGTAATCCTTCAGCAGACAAGTATTAAAGTCTCCCATTATAATTGTATGAGAGTATGAAGGGATAAGGTTTTCCAGGATGCCCTCGAATGACGAGAAGTAGTTATTATGCGACGTATTGCTATAATAAACACCGAGAAGAATTTTAGTATGAGAAAGGGAGATTTCTATAAAGAGATGCTCACCGGCATGAGCAGGAGGCGGCTGAGAGGAGGAGCTAATCACAGAGAAAGGAATATGATCACGCAGATAAATAGCTACGCCCCCACCAACACGCCCCACTCGATCATTCCGGATGAGATGGAAGCCGGGTAAAGTGAATGAAATAGATGGCAGAGAAGGTTTGAGCCAGGTTTCTGAGACTAATATACCATGGATATTATTATTATTCATGGAGTGACGACTTGGGTAGCTTTAACAAATTCAAAGTATCGTTAACGCTAAAAGAAAATGCAAAACCTAAGTTTTACAAAGCTCGATCGGTTCCATTTGCGCTAACAGATAAGGTTAATGCGGAAATAGACAGGTTAACGACTGTAGGTATTTTAGTCCCCGTGAATCACTCCGATTATGCAATCCGATAATGCCGAATCCGATCCGAAAATCCGATAGTGCCGGTCTTGAAGGATAACGGTAAAGTAAAAATTGCTGGCGATTATTCTCTCACGTTGAACAGGGACCTATGTATAGATAGGTACCCGATGCCCCGTATTGAACAGGTATTCGCTAAGCTAGGGGGCGGGGAATCGTATACGAAACTTGACCTCAGTAACGCTTATAATCAATTTATTTTAGATGATGAATCACAATCTCTAACAACGATAAGCACACCGAGAGGTCTATATAAATATACTCGCCTCGTTTACGGTTTAGCTAACGCGCCAGCGATTTTCCAAAGAACGATGGAAAATTTACTTGCAGGAATCGAAGGGGTGAGCTGTTGGTTCGATGACATATGCCTCACTGCGCCCTGCAAACAATCTCACATTACACGACTCCGCGAGGTCTTACACAGGCTCAAAGATGCAGGTTTAAAATTACAGCGAGAAAAATGCGAGTTCTTTAAAACCAGCGTTACGTATCTCGGGTACGTTATAGATAAAAACGGTCTGCAGTCGTGCCCTAAAAAGGTACAGGCTATACTCGTATTAGAAGCTCCTCGCCCCACGAGCGTATTAGAGCTTAAAAGATTTTTAGGCGTCATAAATTATTATAGGAATTTTATTCCTAACGCATCCTCGATTTTGGCGCCACTACACGAACTTCTGAGGAAAGAGGTTCCGTGGTGTTGGGGTCAACGGCAACAAGACGCGGCTGTTGCGGTTAAACAAGAATTAGCGTCAGATCGCGTGCTGACGCATTTCGATCCCAACGCACGGTTGGTCCTCTGCGTGGACGCCGGGCCGGCCGGGCTCGCCGCCGTACTGCAGCAGGGGGAGGAGGGCCACGAGCGCCCACTCGCTTTCGCTTCGAGAACGCTCGCGGCGAGCGAGAGAAATTATAGCCAAGTGCATAAGGAAGCTACGGCTATTATTTTTGGGGTAAAGCACTTTCATCAGTACCTATATGGTAGGGACGTACCGTTCGTGCTCAAAACGGACCATAGGCCCTTAATTGCAATTTTTGGAAAAAACAAAGGAATCTCAGTTATGACCGCCTCTCGCTTACAACGTTACGCTATTTTCTTATCTGCGTATAATTATGAAATCTGTTACATTTCGGGCGAAAAGAACGTTTTAGCGGATTATTTTTCCAGGGCCCCTCTCGATGTAGACTTTAATGAACAGGACGTAGATGATAACGTAACGTATTTCAATTTCATTGATGAAAGAGAATTACCAATTTCATTTGAAAACGTAAAACAAGCCACGGCGAGCGATAGCATTCTTCAAATAGTAATTAAGTACGTTCGAAACGGTTGGCCGCGTAAAATAACATGTGATAGTGTTAGACCGTATTTTGATTGCAAAATGGACCTAGAAGTAGTAGACGGCTGCTTAATGCGAGGTCACAGGATTGTGATACCTACAGCGTTACGAGGGAAGATGTTGAAAGAATTGCATAGGGGTCATTTTGGCATAGTTAAAACTAAAAGTATAGCGCGTGGAAAATTTTGGTTCCCAGGGCTAGATAAATGCATTGAGGAAGTGGTGGGGGCGTGCGGCCCGTGCGCCACCGTGCGTCCCGCGCCGCCGCGCGCACCCCCCGCGCCCTGGCCGCGCCCTGACGCGCCGTGGAAACGTATCCACATTGATTACATGGAAATCAGCAAAAAGGTTGCTTGCGGTCTGTTTGGACTGAATTTTATTTTGTACTGTATTCTACATGAACTAAATTGAAAATCACCTTTTCCCAAAATGTCTGATTTTCTAATTGTCATCGTTCATGAATGAACCATTTTTGAAATGTCTGACGGAACAGGTACAATCAGAAACAATACCTTTCGAAACATTTCGAGATCCGTCAAACTTAAAGGTAGTTTATCTCCGTAACTGTCAATTCTAGACCATTACAGGCTTCACAAGAGTGACAGAACTTGTATCTATATCTACATTTCACATAATATTATTTTACATTAAACTTAATAATTATTTGCCAAATTAACTCTGAATTTTCTCGGGAACATGTTATAAATAAAGCAAGTAAAATGTCAAACTACATAGCCGTGGCTCTTTTCATTGATATAAATATGCTCGTAGGAACATGCGACTAAAGTGAAAAAACCACCATAGAGATTAGTTTTTATTTTGAGGCTGCTACGTAGGATTATTTATTGC
Source organism: Hypomecis punctinalis (assembly GCA_949316475.1). Taxonomy (NCBI): domain Eukaryota; kingdom Metazoa; phylum Arthropoda; class Insecta; order Lepidoptera; family Geometridae; genus Hypomecis; species Hypomecis punctinalis. The sequence continues at coordinate 15,715,999 of OX438801.1, read as the reverse complement.
ATAGTGCACACCCAAACTCTCATCTCATGTCAATGTCATCTAAATGCTAAAATATCTTGGCAGCACTTGTATATACCAGCCAATGAGAGAATGCAATCCTGAAATCTGTCAGTTGGTAATGACATAGACGCACATATTATATGTTTGTACTGTACTGTATCAGCCTTTGAATAATCCTCTGCAGGACGTAGGCCTACCCACGAAGGGTGATTGGGTCAAGTCCACCACGCTGGCCCAGTGCGGGTTGATGGATTCACATTTGCCATTGAATTTCTTCTACGGACATATGCAGGTTGCCTCACGATGTTTTCCTTCACTGATTTAAATGTTTTCATGCTATAATGTTTCTGATTGTACTTCAGATTGACATTTTTCATTTTGACATTCTAGAAAATAGCCATTTTGAAAATCAGTCATTTTGGGAAAAGTTGATTTTAAAATTAGTTCATACTGAGCGCAGTACAAAATAAAATTCAGTCCAAACAGACCGCAAGCAAAAGGTTTATCTTGTTGTGGTGGACGCATACAGTAAGTGGTTAGAGTGTATTAATATGCACGGAGGATTAACAACGAAAAATTTGATTCAGAAGTTAAAGCATCTCTTTTCAATGTTCGGGCTACCTGAAGTCGTCGTTTCAGACAATGATCCTAAAATAAGTAATCAGATGTTCAAAGAATTTTGTAAATTTGCCGGCATTACCCATCTCACCAGTCCAATATACCATCCTTGTAGTAATGGTCAATGTGAAAATTCAGTCAAAACATGTAAGAAGATGATCAAATGTATCTTAAAAGACACCGATAGCACGAACTGTAACGTAATACAAGAGAAATTAGAAATATTTTTATTTGAATATCGGAATGCACCACACTGTGGCACCGGTGAGTCACCAGCCAAGCTAATGTTTAATAGGAATTTGCGGGGCCGGCTCGACCTCATCTTGCCGCCAAAACCCTGCGAGATCACTACCCGTGGCACCGTGAAGCTTTCTGACGCTAGGACTTTCCAGAAGGGTCAGGAAGTTTGGGTCAAATGCTACATGGCTCAAAAACCTATATGGAAATTAGGTCACATAATAAGTAGTGTAGGCAGTAGGTTATTTAATGTAAGTGTAGATAATGTAATAGTTAAAAGGCATGTAGACCAATTATTGCGATACACTGGAGGTCAACGACCTCCATCATGTCAGCACGCTGATGATTCTGAAGGATCGACCCAAGCTAGTACGTCCGCGCAAGGTATTAATGCGGAGGGAATAACGAGCGACGATATTATACCTACCACCGGTGTCGTCTCGTCCCCGCCGCCGCCGCCGTCAACCGATCATGTTATGCCTATAGTTACCAATACAACGCATAGTGCGGTGGAGCCTGGCTCGATCCCAGATAGCAGCGCGAGCGCTGCGTCGCTCTCAGATTGCGATAAGATGCGGCAGAATATGAGTACAAACGTACAAACATACAACCCGCGCAATCGCTTCCAACAGCGTCGCCGGGATCGTTAAAACAGACGATTAGTTCGCCGCGTCTTAGACAGAGAACCAAAATTGTTAATTATAAGAAATACTTTTGAAACCTAAGCTAATAATTTCTCAAAATTAAAATTAACTGATTTATTTAATTGAATGTTTTGTATTGTCGCCAGGTTTGAAAATTAAGGCGGAGGAATGATGAGTATGTACCTATTAGCATGTAAGGTAGATATTATTCTTTATGTACCGACATAGTGTTGCTTAACCTTCCTATACTCGCGTCAAATTTTGTAACACCTATACCCGCGCACGGTGTCACAGACCGTAACTTTGGGTCCCATTTTTTTTTATTATTAGCAGTATAAGCTACATAGGTATATTTTTTTCCTGTAGCCATATAATTTAACTACAAAATAAACTTAGTTAATCGTACTATTAATTTATTATTGTAATGTCTATCAGACTTCGCGTGACAGCCTTCAAAAATATCAAACTTTTGTTCAAGTGTAGAAAAAACTGACTAAAATCTGTACTCAGTAAAAATCATCTTAGTACCTTATTAGTTGAGACTCGAGATGTAGCTATCAAGATTTTAGACCATAAAATGCCAATTAATGTAAAATCAATACAAACATTTCATACACATTTTTTGTTGCACTTATACTCGCGTCGGTCTCACGGACCGATTGGCGCCAAATACACCCACACGCCGTACTTGCACAAACTCGCTCAGCGTACTGAAGTAAAGCTATCAACAAATGAGGCAGCTAGCAAAAAGCTCAAAGCCGGTGCATTATTTGAATATAAAATAAATGCGAAATAATATTTCGTCGGTCTCACAGACCAACGCGCGAGTATAGGAAGGTTAAAGAACTTGAGGGTGACTTGCATTTGCAGCACCAGTAATAAACGGTATGTTACACGGAACGGTTGTTTCACTAAGCGTCGTCTCTCAATACAAACACTCCACCCGCCCACCTTGTGGTGGACGTCCTACGCTGCGCTTGCCGGTAAGTGATCTCAACTCGAGAATTTTTCAACCCCATTGGTCATCAGTCAGTTCTCCGTGCTGTGTGCCCTGCCCACTGCCAGTTCTACTTGGCTGCATAAGTAAAAAAAATGTATTACTGTCTAGTCATGCACAATCTAATATCGACATCCGCCATCAAAATTTTCCTACACAATAGCTAAACCGTGTCGCAGGGTTCCATTTCAGCGTGATAGTCAATAACTTACTATCCTTTATTGCCAAGTCATTGTATAGAATAATGAGAGTATGCGATACAATGGACTGGATATCTAAATTCCTTAACAACGGCAACAGCCAGATCGATCGCAACCTATGACGGCTTTGCTATAAAGGCTTTTCAAACTAACTTTGTGGAATCAAGTATTTGAACTTTGATCGCGTAATTAAATACTTAGATGATTTTACATCGCTAACCACTGCTAATTTAATTGCTGGTCTGATTTAATTGGCTGCTGCTTCAGCTTTGCTTGAGATTCCGTAGATGAAATAATTTTCTTAGCCTTTTTCCTTCTTTGTTTCCTGGGAGTTATGGAGCTTTTAAGGTTAAAGTGAATAAATATCTTCTAAGTCTGTGTGCTTTCGTCTGCGGCGCAATTACGTAGTAGAAAATATAATTTTCTTCGCTAAAGCCTTGCTAATAACAGGCAAGTTAGTGGCTTAATCACGGACTTATTTGCTATAAAAATATTCAGTATTTTCCCATCCTTTTATAAAAGGAAAATACTCTACCTACTATACAACTATACAAGTAGGTACTTTTTATCTTAAGAGTAAAAATTGTTTGATATCTGTATTTTTTATTTATATGACCAAAATATACAAATAATTACCAGTTTCTTTAACTAAAACATTTACATTCATTTATTATTATCAATTACATTCTAATAAATATCTTTTGTCTGCATACTACCATACATGAACTAATATAAAACAAGTGGCAATAAAACACAAACTTTATCGTGGTTTATAAAGAAACCCAATTAAAAAAAAATCTAATTCACAAAAATGGAAAGGCAGAAAATGATACGAATCGCAATCATTTCATCCGCAAGTGATCGCATTGTGCAACATGCGAATATTCGTATTTCCCTGAAAGCCTCTAATGTGTATCGTGAATGATACATTTCACATTCACCGCTCCAATCTCCGTTTTAAATAAATAATAATAGGAGCATCCAATCCGCAAATTCACATCGATGGAGTCGGATGACAAACATTTGCGTTTGAATAAGTTTTGTTTAACCATTTATGAGGTCGCGTCCTCGTTTGCGCCGCTGTTATTTGTAGGGTTTTCAATATTTTAGCAGCCAGTTTGAAATGAACGGAAAGCGGGCCATTAGGTATTTTTCGTCTTTTGTGTTCTGACGTAGCATGGTCGTAGAACGTATAGTATGGATTGGAAACAATCAGGGCCGGACAGTGAGTTTTTGGGGCCCTGGGCTTATCTACTTAGGGGCCCACCTAATTACTGATATGCGATGTAATTTATGCTTTATATTATTATTTGTTTCTCTTACTTGTTTCGATAAATAGTCTAAATTTGTTTTCCTAAATTTAATTTTTACTTTTGTTTTGTATAACATTTTGTTGCGTGTTAATATAAAGGGAGAAGCCATTGGCTCTGAAATACAGTTATTAACTAGTTCAGAGTCAATGGACAAGTGAATATGGTTAAAAGTTTTTTAAGGTAAATAAAGTTATTTGTATTTGTATAGTATAGGAGAGCAAGAAAGAAAAAGAAGAGAGTCTGAGAGGGAAATATAGGAGCACGATCGAGATCGAATGAATGTGTAATGGCAATGGCTTCCGAACGTTTTAACTTCAGTTCGAAGTACCAACACCTGACCGTAGACTTGATTTAAATGAATTGAATGCTACCGGCCCTGGTAACAATGTTCAATTGTTCATAGCTACTTAATTTTTCGTGATATACCTAACACACTTAGTGTGTGAGGTATATCCATAACTGCAAGAGAGTTTAAATTCTTCCATAAGGAAGTATCCATAACTGCAAGAGAGTTTAAATTCTTTAGTGACCCGCAACTGATTGTAGAAATAAGTGGCAAACATACATTATTATTCCATAACAAATTAAAGGCAATATGCAAAACATTTTAAATTGAAGCCAATTCTTCATACCATCTTCTTTCTACCATCTCAACTAAATTTCATGCCTGTAAGAAATATTTCTATTTATTTTTGGCGTCGAAAATAAAAAAAATCTAGGAATTATATTATCACATGCAGCACTATTTACCAAATTGTTCTGACCTAACGTAAAATCAGCTATTCACTATGAAAGACGTGACATCCAATATCATTAAGAACCAAAAAGTTGTGAACCAATAATCACTGAACATATCAAGGCAATGACTTCATGTATATATGCCTGGTTATACTCGTAAGAGAGATATAAGTAACAAAATATGACATACTCGTATCTTGACATCTGTTTATGCGCGGGGCAAAATTGTGTCGTAAACCCTGAATTATTCAGCCCTGCCTTCCCGAAACTGCACTTGATATCTCTCTATTTGTTACCATAATCAAATCAATATGACCTCAAGGGACTCATAGCGCGCCGCTATAGGAATTATATATAAGGCAGGCGTCTCTGTCACAAAGCGGACGTAGGAAAGTAACATCGCTGAATAGTGGTTAGTGGATATAGCTGAATGCTGATGCAATTTATATTGGACTCGTCCATTGTTAATTGGAAATGGAAATGGCAATCCCTTCCGATCGGAAATTCAACGCTTGAGTTGTTTTGCTTTTAACAAGTCTTTCTTTAACAGTTGTGAGTCAAAGGAAAAAGAAAAAGTGTTTAAAACCTGCAGTTAAAAAGCATAGATTAAGTATATACACATATATTTAAAAACTATACATTTTTAGGGTTCCGTACCTCAAACGGAAAAAACGAAACCCTTATAGGATCACTTTGTTGTCCGTCTGTCCGTCTGTGTGTATGTCAAGATTCTTTATCTTGAGAACGCGTAAAGATATCGAGTTGAAATTTAAACTGTATACGTATATCTATGGTTTCTTGCAGTTGTGTAAAAGAAAGACTTCTCAGTTATCATTTAAAAAAGTTAGAGCCGTTTATGTCGTAAAAAACCGTATATTTCGACACTCACAAAAATCAAAACTTACAAGGTACTTCCCATGGACATATAACTATGAAATTTGGCGAGAAGCATTGTCTCAGAGTACACATATAGGAATAAATCTGAAAACTACATTTTTATTTAAATCACAAAAAAGTAGGGCCTCAAAATTCACAAAATAGGGGTTCAAAATTCAAAGTGAGTAAATCGTGTCATTTAAAGTATCATATAAAAGAACTTCATTAGCATATGCTTAAACAGGTTTTTAATTATTTATGTGTAATTTACGATGCACGACGAGAAAAGTGAAAAAAAAATCTTTTTTGTTGATGATTATAGTATCGACATTTTAACAACTTACCTCCCAATTTTGTGAAATTTTCTGGATTTGTAGAGAACCCCCGATGTGCGAGCCTGACTCGCACTTGTCCGGTTTTCAGTCTTTGGAACATAGATGAATGATTATTGGTCTTCGCTGACAAGCGGAGCGAAGACCAATCATTCATCGAGAGTTTGATTGGCTCATAATATTGTTCTATTGATTAAGATTGAGTATGATTTTTTCTTGTCTTAAAAAATGTTATAATTTACAAATATTTATTTTTATAAATAATATTATTTATTTATAAATGTTTTATTATCTGTTAAAATAAATTAATGCTGAACATTATGTATGAAAATTTATTTCCTCATCGTAAATATGTATTTACAAAGAAAGAAAAACAAATTTTGTATTCCACGAGATTTGAACTACAATATTAGCTGTTATTATCCTATTTAATATTATTTATTTACAATAAATATAGCTTGGCAGACTTACGTCCAATACGCTACATTTATATTGAACTAGATTGTTTGGTTCCAGGTTCAGATTCTACGTGTACTCTGCGTTCGTGGAGCGACGGACCATAGCCGCAATCCGCATTATTGCCGCCACCAAGACCCGCGGTCCCGACCCCGTCGTCTGCCGCCTGTGGCTTTCGGGCAACCGCACACTCACGCTCAAGGCTAGGGTTAAGGTAAACACTTGCTAATGCAACTCAAGAAATGTTTTGTTTCTATTAGCTACCTAATAGAAACTATGTTTATTTGTTGCTATTTCATTATCCTGTACAATTGTTAGGTCATATTGGGCTGAAAGATCGGACTCTTTCTTTTATTTTATGAGCCATAGCCGCAATCCGCATATTTGCCGCCACTAAGGCCCGCGGACCCGACCCCGTCCTCTGCCGCCTTTGCCTTTCGTGCAACCGCACACTCACGCCCATGACTAGGTTTAAGGTAAAATAACTCAAGTTATTCTGTAAATTTATTGAGTGGTATTGAGCAGAAAGATCGTATACGAGCCGAATAGACTATCTCATTTTCTTGACGACCTGTGGTCGCAATCCCTATCATGCGGATACTAAAACCCTCGTGATCGATCTTATCATCTACCGCTTGTGGCTTTCGCACACTCACTCTCTTAAAAACTGACGTGTTAACATACGTCTTGCAATACAACAATACAATACTACAACACTTTATTGACACCAACACATAGGAAAACATAACAGAAGAAAGGAAGACAGAAAAGGCACAAAAGGCGGTCTTATCGCTAAAAGTGATTTCTTCCAGACAACCTCTATTGGATGTGAGGAAACGTATAGATAACAAGGACGGTGCAGTAAATGTAAAATAAACTACATAATAATAGCCATACATAAATACTTCTAATAATTCATACAGTAAAAACATACTTACATATATAAATATACATACTACAAATAAGTTAATGACGAATAGTGACGTCTTGCCTTGCCTGGTCATATCTTAAGAATCGATTGTTTGCTTGTCCTGTAAACTTAGGTATTCATGGATAAAGATCGTATACGAAATAATCACTTTATTAGCCGTGGTAGCAAACCACGCACGGGCCCAGCCCTATCGTTTGCCGTGACTCTCGGACCACCGCACACTCAAGCTCAAGTCGAGGGTTAAGGTAATATAAATAAATAATTCACAGTACAAAAACAGAACTAGTTCTGTATTAAGCAGCCGTTTTCTTTTCCATATACTGAAACTTGAACACAACAAAATATATGGAATTCATGCAACTTTTTTCTGGGTTATGGCGCTTTTGAACGGCTATTGCGGCGTTTCGCCGCGCAAGAACGGCTAATCTTATTCATATTTTGTTAATTAGGTATTTCGTCCAATTGTTTATTTTATAACATTTAATAAAAATAGTTATGATAAGGAACACAAGCGAGTTATCGAACTATAAATAATAATAACTTTGCTATCTCGAGACTAGACTCTAGATAATTATTCTAGTAAACAGCCAACAGTAAATAAAATTTTGTTTGTTTTTTTTTGTAAAATAGACATGGCATATGGATGTGCCATGCCATTATAGAATAAACATAAAATTAAGCAAAACAGTTCTACGCATTGATTTGTGATGTAGGTCGTTCCGCGTATTTAATTTGATTGTACTGAACTGCCACCGCTGCTGGTTCACGGCCGTGTCTAAATTTTCTATTCTGTTTAGAAGGCTGTAAATAAAGTTTTTAAGACAATTTGTTATGCCTTGAAGATGCTTGAATACAAAATTTACAAGTTACCGTAACAAGGAGTTTTGTTATTCAAACAGATGAAACCGCATAACAATCTTCTCAGTACGGTTTTCCAAATGTAATTTCCACAAGGTTTGGAGTTAATAAAATGGTGTCACGTGCGCAGAATTTTCTATGTGTGTAATATATATTTTGGTGTGCGGTAGGTACACATTCTTGCCAGGATTTCGTAACAAGATATTAGAAAGTTTGTGTTGCCTTCCTAGAATAGGTACTAACTACTTAGTGCTTTCATATATTTACTAAAGGAAGGTAATACTTAGGTGACATGTGGATTGATTGATTACGTGATAAACTTGCCCTGTACTAGCTAAACACTGAAATCACAATAAGGTCAGCTGTTATACAAAAAGCATATTGTAGACACGACAAAACGTATAGAATAAACTATTATTTTTTTCTCTAGTTAGTTTTGAATATTTAGCAAAAGTTTATGCTAAAATAAAATTCATTAATTTAAGGACCTTGAAGAAGAATTTCAGTTTCAGTTTAGCACTATGAGAAGCTTTTTACCCAGTAAAGTTTTGCCAGTAAATATGTCTTCTGTCTAGATTTATACAGCTTTACTTTTATTTATCTACTCAACATGGAATGACCTGTTAACATTAGGTACAACGACAAAGGCTTAAGTAAATAAAATTGTTAAATACTAGGTAGGCAGGTACATATATCATGTAATAATATCTGCTATTGTGATATTATCTATCACTGGGGTATACTTAGACAATCTGTCTTGTTATAGACAGACTGGTGTAGGCATGTGGAATAGTCCAAATTCTTCGGAACCACTGAATACAGGGGCCGATTTGCTTGCTAGCAAAACACGTCAACCCGAATAAATTCATACTTGCATGATCACAGAGACATGAAACTTATTCAAGGTTTGTTTTTGGGAGGTTTCAAAGACGGTAACCACCTGTTGGACGCAGAAATTATGATAAATATAACCCAATTCGATTTTCGGCGTATTGTGGCAGAATTTAAATTATTTAGGTCACGGGGTGGCGTGTCTTGCTTTAATCTTTGTCCTTATTTACGTTCATTTGAATTAGATTTGAATATTATTTATCTGATTCGGAATTTTCTATTGACAAAAGATGATCAAAACAGCGGTAGGTATAATTTGGTATGTGGGCGAATACCTAAATGAATTTGAATCGAAGAAATGTAATTTATCTGTTTTTATTTTTCATTTTCAGGCTATTCGGGAAAATTGGAATTTGAAGTACAGCGCTACCTACGTCTTGTGTATTCTGCGCAAAACGGGAGTGAAACCCGAAGAGACTGTAGGAGCGTCTGTGTCCGTTGTCTCCGCTAATTTGGTCGGAAAACCTCCTTCCAACATCCTGACTGTAATAGACACAGAACCTAATGGACTCATTGAGGTAACTATTTCTATTTTAAGACAAGTTATAAGTAATTATACTATTGGCTTCCGGAAACTTAGCTGTAATAAAAGTTTACTGCCAAATTACCTCAAAAGCTTCATAACAATCTTTATCTGTCAGGCATAACTGTTTTACGGCAAAATTATTACTTAGTGTCTGCTTCGTAAAAACGTCAATGATATTATTGAACAGAATTGGAGACAAACGTTTACTATTTTGCAGATTACCTACTAATACTAGCAAAAACGATGGCCGTGCACAACATTATTTTCTTTTCTGGTTATATTAAGGCACCGTGTATACTACCTCGATGGCTCAGTGGTTAGTGATCCTGACTTCTGGATCAAAGAGGTTTGGGTTCAATCCCCACCCAGGGCAAGCATTTATGGTGTTTGCTCTGTATCTATGGGTATTAATGATTGACTGCCTCGGTGGCTCAGTGGTTAGTGACCCTAACTTCTGGGTCAAAGAGGCGTGGGTTCGATCCCCAGGGTCGCCCAGGGCAAATATGTGTGATGAACATAGGTATTTGCTCTGTGTCTGGGTGTTATTTAGTTACTATCTATATATGTATGTATTTTAAAATAAGTATATGTAGTATATCAGTCTCTGGCAGCCATATCACAAGCTTTGCTTAGTTTGGGGTCAGAGGCCGTGTGTAAGATGTCCCAAAATATTTATATATATATATTTATTTATGTACTATCTATATATTATAAGTATGTATTTAAAAATATGTATATGTAGTATATCAATCTCTGGCAGCCATATCACAAGCGTTGCTTAGTTTGAGGTCAGAGACAGTGTGTAAGATGTCGTAATATTTATTTATTTATTTTTATACGAGCGGAAAAATGCATATCCAAATATATAATTCCGACACATTTTGGAATTTTAATAGCAAACATTATTTACTTTAACCAAATCTTTGATGCCACAATATTTTAACGAGAGTGTGTTACTTATATGTAAGTACATGTAACCATCAGTCATCGTCTTCTTTGTCGCATCATTTTTTTAGTTGAACCGTTATTTTCCCGGCCTATATTTATTAGCTTACGTCACAAGGGCACGATCCGCCGATTATCCCCGGGCCTATAGCAACAGATATCACTGCTAACACTCAAAACACCTCGTAACGCATATTTTTGTTCGCGCGGAACTTTATCACCTCGTTAACAGCGCTTACACTCCGTCGGTTTTATTGTGCCGTCTATTTGCGTTATACCCTTTTGTCTGCAAGCGTTGCTGCTTTTCATAAGTCTGTATAAAGCGGTGGTGATATTCAAATATCGCGGTACGAGCAGTACGCGATTATCGAGCAGAAGGTTAAGTTTTATGTGTTGTACTTGACTTAAAGTAGGTCGTATTCAATTTACATATCAAAGATTTTCATTTTAGTAACTAGGTTTATTTTAGGTAGGGTTACCAGATGGCAAATTAAATTTTAAAGTCTTCAATTAACATAAAGCGTCAATGGCGTAAAAGGAGCGTATTCTAAAAATCCGAAGACTAAATAGAATTTTCAGTATATTCGAAATCTTGAGGTTTTAGGAAAAACTGGACTGGACTGTGATATTATGGAAAACCTAATTATAAATGGTATAGATAAATGAAGTACCTGCACTAATTGTTACGCTTGCTACAAGCTATTATCAAGGACATTATTTTAGCTCTAATGCCATCATTATCTTTTAGTCTTTATCATATTAAGTGAGGTCGACACTGCAAGTTTCTTTCGTCACTTCACTACATCATACGTCATCTCATCATCTACATTATAAAATGGAAAAATAATCTACAAATGTAATAAAATTAATGTCAACATGCGTAATATATTTCAGTACATAGTTAAATTACTATTCTGATTGGAACAATAGTACTATTGCCTATTTGGCTACAATTAATTTCACTGATTAAATTTATTCTAGGGTGAACTATGGAAACTAGACTCCTGGAACGCAAACTCAATAAGTAATTTCAATAAAATGTTTGTTAGTGTTTCATTATTATGTCTCTAAACTAAGTATATTATCACATCACATTACCACGTGACGTCATCTCTAGCCTTAATTTGTCATACACTTAATTATTTTGGGATATGTACCTACATTAATTAATAATCTATATATATAATCGTAATTCACTGACTCGCCTATCACGAAATCTCTAAAACTACAAATACTAGGAGTCTCAAATCTTACATGGGGGTTCTTTTTAGGATATAGGTGCTCATTAAAAACGGATTTTGCGAATTTCAAGCCCTAAGTGGGTGAAATAGCGTGGCAAAGTTAGTATGGGAGGACACGATTCCTTGGGCCGATTGACTTGAAATTTGGCATAGACATACTTAAACAAAATTAATTGACTACGTGTTTCGTATTTTTCTGAATTGTATCGCCTATCAGCGCTAAAATCGAAAAAAAAGCTATTTTTGGGACGAACGATTTCAACGTCGGAATTGAACCTTTTTAGTGTATTTGATTGATTGATCAATATTTTTGACATGATAATTATGACATGTTTGAAATCTGTTGAAAGTTAAAATCCAAATTTATTGAAAGAAATGAGTTAAGAAAATAAAGGAGGTGGCCACAGTTGTCTCATCTATGTACCTAATTTGTCACTACTTTACCGCTCTCACTTTCTTTATAATAAGTTCCCATCATTTTTTGATAAATTAATACTACGTACTGCGAAAATAATTGGTTTAATAGTGACTGAGAGCACTTATTTACCTAAGAAAGTGCGGAAATAACATTGTCATTTTGCATGAGTGCATGATACATACCAATGCTTTTTAACCGACTTTAAAAAATAAGCTTTTCAATTCGGCGGTATGTAGGTAAGTTTTTTTGTATCTAACTGTACCGTACTGTACCAGCCTTTTTTTAATAGTCCACTGCATGACGTAGGCCTACCCACGAAGGGTAATACCTACAATAAACGATAATATGATGCGCCTTATTAGTGTGAGATAAAACTGTTCTGTACTGTATCAGCCTTTTAATAATCGCATAGGAGTCGTAGTAGTCTGCAAGACGTAGCCCTACCCGCGAAGGGTGATTGGGCCATATCCACCACGCTGGCCCAGTGCGGGTTGATGGATTCACATATGCCATCGACATTTTTCTACTAACATATGCAGGATGCCTCACGATGTTTTACTTCACTGAAAAGCCAGTGGTGTGAAATTCCGTGTATACACAGAGAGAAGGAAATGCTGTTCTGTGCGTATAAAAATTCCAAAGAACTCATTGGTACATGGCCGGGATTTGAACCCACGACCTCACGATTGTAAGGCGGGTGTCACTATAGCTAGACCACCACGGCGTTTCAGATATACCTACGTAATTGTTAAATTGCCACTAAGACATCTTTCTCAGTATTGTACCCAACACAATCGTGAGCTGCGCAGGTGAGGTGCGCGGGGCGCAGCTAGTTATATTATAAATATGATAAGATTGAAGGTTAAATCGGCCACCCACATATTTTAATTATTGGAAATAGGATTTATAGCAATAGGTTTGTGCTCTAGATTTGTCAATTCGTCTGAATCAAGCACAAATTGAAGTAATTGATGAAACGTATCCATTGCCGAAATTGAGGCCTGTTTTATTTCCAGATAATTGTAATAACTGACGTACCTACCTTTGACAATATTTTTAAGTGCCTGGAACGCGTTTAGTCTTGTTAAACCGCTATATATGATAGAATTCAATAAAAAATGTTTGGTACCTAGTTATGCTTAATGGTGCGTTCGGTTTGGGCTCGATGGTGTTTTTGGCATTTGCAAAATTAGAGTTGATGTAAAGCTTTAACGTTGGGAATTTCGCCCATTTCGTCAACAATGCTACTTTTGCTCACTTCCAAAAACCAACGCTAAAATGTCTAAAACTTCGATCACAAAGAATCCACCTCCGCAGGAGGGTCAAAAGTGGCAGTTCACGATGGCATTTTTAACTGTTTTTGAGCTATCCGAACGTTGAACGAAAACAGTTAAAAATACCACTTTTGCTCACACATTCTCAAACGCTGAATGTGATCGTTCTTGGTGTTTTTAACTCTTTATTTCTCCAGCTATCCGAACGCACCCTAAGTTGCTATCAGATCTGCGTTAGCAACCTTTTCTCGCCTAATAGTACTAGTAGTTCTCCGAACAGTTGACCTCGCGACACGTCCCTCTATTGAATCTTCATAAGGCTATATTAAATTTCGACTCTATCGATTTGGTTCATACTGGCAAATCATGATAGGATTTAGATACTAAACAAGCTTGCCAAATATTATTGTAATTGGCAAATAAATAGCGCGACACAACCGAATATCACCGACCACAAAAAACATCCATTATACAGGGTTATTTCTAATCAACCAGCATCCTTTTAGGGGCTTATTCTGTAAATCAAAACTAACAACCATTATTCTGCGACATTTGTCAAAACTAAAAAAAAAACATCTGTTCCATACATTTTGTCGCGGGCGAACGATATTTTTCTATGGAACACCCAATTTTTTTTGAGTTTTGACAAAAGTCGCAGAACAAAAGTTGTTAGTTTTGATGTACATAATAAGCCCCTAAAAGGATGCTAATTGATTAGAAATAACCCTGTATAGTGTACCAAGTTTCGTTATAATTATTTGAAAAATGTGACCTGTAAAGGAAAACCAACATCTGGACAGACGAAAGCAAAATCGCACTGTTAAAACGAAGACTTTGGCTTCGCTTCGGTCAGTAAATCATAGTTTTTTAGTACGAGTATATTGTATCATAAATTCAGCCAGTCACTTATAAGATTGTCCGCCATGGACAGAGCCTTTATTTGAATGCCTGTAATTGCCTCTATAAAAATAAAAGAACAAATGGAAGTTTCTCGAACGAAAATAGGTTCGGGTTAGCTAGCTAAGCTTTTTAAGTTTTTTCTTTGCTGGTTTGCTTTGCTATTTTACATATAAAGCCAACATAAAAACATGTGCGTATAAAATAGTAGCTAACAAAAAGAACAGTTTCCACTAAAAAAACATGTAAATAAAAATTAAAAAACCAAATTAAAATCCATAAAAACTTAAAAGGCGATAGAAACTCTACCGGAATTTTAAGTACCTACTATTTGTATATATGTCCGATATGAAATAGTCACCAAATACGTGAAATATACCCGTTACCCACCACTCATGATGTTATGTGCGTGCTTCCATTATGTGTAATGTTATACCTACTCATATGCAGTGTACTCCCAATAAATGCTCAATTTGGATTCCAGCTTCGTCGTCTCGACAATTTCTGTTTATAGAATGAATACGATAGGAATCACCAAAATGTAGATTAAGTTGATTAGCTTGTCAATAAGTAGATATTACTTGTAGTCTGAAGTATGTACAAAAATAAACACGACCTTTTATTAGGTGAAAAGAGCTAATAAAAGATATATTTTTTATTCCGAATAGGTTTGCGATTGACTACATACTTACTGCCTGATGTTGAGCAGATGTGCGGTGTAGGGTGTAATATTCGAAGTCTCTAGATGACGAACATGTGTACTCATCGACTTCATAGAGTATGATCAAATTTTTAGTATTCCGTAATATGTGATATTATGCTATCCAATCAGCAGGCTAATTTCACTAAGATCAGATGAATCTGAACTAAACCTTATCGTTTCTCCACCTTGGAAAATGTCAAAATATCTCGTTTTTGTGATTTGACGTACAATGAAATCCAAGAATATGTACTTCTTCTAGAGGTACATGCATGGCACCCTGTACTCGTATGCCCGGGAGAACACAGCGTATCCAATATTGCTTGTTGACTCATTGATATTAGAGTTTTTTAGTGGTTTTTGGTTCAATCGCCTCGTTGATTGGCAAATCAAGTGCTTTTTTTCAAAATAGCTTTCAGGTTTTTCTTTTGGTTACGTGTTGCTGACGCAAATATTTACTCATCACACTGCAAATAATTTAATGCGATAGTGTAGTTTACATATTGCGTCATGTTAATAGCTTTCCTTATTTTTATTTCAAATTGCGGGAGATTTCCATGTTCATTATTTCATGAAACTTAATTGCCTTCGAATATTGTCAGCCTCCAGGACAGACTGTAAATATCCCAGCATAATGAAATAATCTGGTTAGTGAATAAGGCTGCCGATCAATCTTCCTGCGTAGAAATGGCATTTTAGAGTCTTGTTTTATTGAAATGGTTATTTAATTTTACAATATTGCTTGATAATACAAACGTTGACAGGAACGGACTAAATCACAAAGTAAGCTAGTCAGGGGTTAAATCTCAGCCAAATACTAGATTAAGTTTGCCTTTTTCTAGTTTTGTAAAACGAAACGGTACATAACGTTATGGAAACGTAAGTAGTAAGTATACAACTACACTTATCACGATACCTGGAATATTTAGTATTATACCTACAATGTGTGTAGGTATTTAGTAAAATAATCGGAAAATATATTTCGAAGTTTTATTGGGAAGTCACGATGTTTCTGGAATCCGGGGGCGCCGATCCTAAAACGATAACAACGAAAACTTAACGATAATAAAGATTTATGTAAGAAAAACATGTTGTTTTGTAGAGTGAAAAATACACGTTATTTTCGAATATTTCTTCAATTGGTCAAGGTAATCTGATATAAACAAGGAATAACTTCGATCGAAAAAAATCTAAAGTCGTATCTGCTTCGAACGAAGATCTTGTTTCTTGACGAGTTTTTATGAATAGTAATTTTTAAATTATGTTTAATGTATTAAGTAGTAACTAAAAATGTGGCAAATCATATAAAACAGTTGAAAAATTGACTTGATAATTATTTGTGAATATTAATTGTTAATTTCACCATACAAAGACGCGCTTCCCTCGAACCTTCGCTATGCCGCATTTTGTTCGCGGAGTGAGTCTACGCTTGGTAGGTACGCTCTTAACAGCATTTCAATCGGCCAAGATTGTCTTACTCCCATGTTAGAGTAGGTAACATATCATTAAATTTCTAAATATACTCTGTGTAGCACTTATCAATCTTACTCGTAACATCAAACTTTTGATTTAACGGCAGAGATAAAAAATATATTGTTTTTTGTTCAACCTTCTCCGTCAATTTATGGGATATGATCACAAAAATACACTAAGATATTATTACCAATAATTAATCTAAGACTAGTAAATAGTTTGTGGAAATTCACATGTAACCTTTTGTCTTTATTGATGTGGAATAATGTGAGTGAAATTACCTATCTAAATGTAGCATATAAAATCCACCAAATTAGATCAATTTTATTTCAATCAACCTTGTGTTCGATTTCAGGAGAGCGTACACGTGTGCGTGAAGCCTTTTCACTACTCGTACGCGCGCGTGGCGTGGCTTCTAGAGTGGTTCGAGCTGAACCGGCTGCTGGGGGTCTCTCACTTCTACATGTACAACGAGTCGTTGAGTGCACCAGTAGCCTGCCTGCTCGACTCCTACACCAAGCAGGGGCTCGTCACGTTGCTGCCTTGGAAGCTGCCTATACTCTCGATAGTCGAGATCAGGTAAGTACGAGTCACTGAATTTTCTGCTCCACCTCTTTCACTTCTACATGTATACAACGAGTCCCTGAGCGCAAGCGTGGCCAGCCTGCTCGACTCCTAAAACTACAACTATATAGGGCTCGTTACATTACTTCCTTGGAAACTGCTTATACTCTCGATGGTTGAGATTAATAAGTACGAGTACAAAAAGTCATTGAATCAACAGTTCAGTGTCTTTCATTTTTAACACGCTTTTATTTGTTTCACCTGTATGTTTGTTTGCTTGTAACCAAAGCCTTTGAGCTCGATATTGGCTTAGTTTGAGCGATCGGATTTTCTTTAAACTTGCACACCTATCAAAGACCGATAACAATGCATATATTTTTTTTAACTATATTTATTATCTTTACACTTACGAGTCATTGAGCGTGCGATATAAAATTATCTGTAAAAAAGTTCATTGACTCTCGACAAATACCGAAAATTTGTTCAGAATGTTGAGACAGCTCTGAAATTCCCCACTAATTGTCACATTTTGCAAAACAACAACTTTTTATTTCGCACCGTTGTTTCGCATGTGATAAGAACAAGAAAAAAATTGTGATAAACGAATTGAAAAGAAAAAATAACGATGTAACAAGTAATATTTTCAGGTGATAAACAACTGCGCCTTCTATCGCACAACAGTACATTTGTGACCCTTTGGCAATTGAAAATTTTGGTATGTTTTAACCAAATGTGGATAAGCGTAACACAGGCAAGCAACTTTTTTGTCTTGTCACTCTTGTCTATTGTATAAAAAAGTACACTTTCGAGTGTCGTGTAGGCATATTGTTAATATTTGGGATTTGTCCGCAACAACACACGTAGGTAAGTATTATTATGTGGCTTGCCCTTGCAATTCAACAACCTCAGGTAATGTCATCATGTACTTACCACACACAGTTACTACAGTTTATGTTCTTTACAATAACTTAACAGTCGATAAATACAAAAGTGTTTTCAAATTTTTGTAAGTCGATAAATACAAAAGTGTTTTCAAATTTTTGTAAGCCGATAAAAACAAAAGTGTTTTCAAATTTTTGTAAGCCGATAAATACAAATGTGTTTTCAAATTTTTGTAAGCGTTTCTTGGTCAAATAATCATGTCGTTTCTTTCAGTTTATGCTTTACTTTGTCTAGTTAATACTGATCACTTTATTAAACTGTCATTATAGGATTGCATATCCTTTTGCCTTTGTTGGAAAATTCGCTTATACTACATCCCTATTATTCAGTAGGTCTACATATACACGAAGGCCTAACGTATTTGGATGGCGCAACTAGTTGTACTAAAGCAGTTAGTCCACAAGGAACTCCTCGTCCTTAAGACTTTACTAGACTTTTTCTTTCCTATTTTTTTACTAGAGGGTAGTAGCAGTAGTACGATGCAGGTCTCATTCACCGTTTCACCGTTTAAACCAGCGGATTATTGCAACCAATGATTTGAACCTAACACTTTAGATTTGAATACCCTATGTTGTATAATTAGGTCACCGTGATTTCCCTTATTACATTAAGGTGTATGCTGTCGGTCAGCGCGCGAAATGCGATTTTTAGGGTTTCATATCCAAAGAGTAAATATGAAACCCTATTACTAAGTCTCCGCTGTCCGTCCGTCTGTCTGTCTGTCACCAAGATATATCTCATAAACCGTGATAGCTAGAAAGTTAAAATTTTCACAGATGATGTATTTCTGTTACCGCTATAACAAAAAATACTAAAAACAGGAAAAAAATAAAGGCGTACAACATACAACAACCACCCATACAACAAACCTGAATTTTTTGCCGTTTTTCGCTCGCTATTATTAGCGGTGATAGGTAGATATGCTTGAAATATTCACAGAATATTATATAACCTACATATTTTCTTCAACAATAAATAATTAAATTAAAATAAATATTTAAAATTGCTAGAAATATGCACAGAATATTAAGTTGTATATTACTTACAATAATAAAAAAATAATTAAATAATAAAATTCCATACGGTACGGAACCCTTCGAGCGCGAGTCCGAATCGTACTTGGCCGATTATTTTTGCAATGTAACACTAAGGCGAAAATTAGTTCGACAGACCACTATTTTGGATTATTGATGATGGTGAAACGTGCAAAGAGTAGGTAGTTTATTTGTAAATGGCAAGACACAAAAAAAAAAAATTACAAAAACGTACATAGAGATACACAAACAAACACACATCAATTATAAATTCGCATATATGTATGTACCTACCTATTACACAACTAACTTAAAATCTATGTTTTGAATTAATATTTAGTGTATTTCCGCTATCTTGTTGTAGGCAAATAAGTTTAAGGGCATTAAGTGCATTAAGGACATTTATGAAAAAAAAAATTACTAATATTACAATAATTATACATTTAAAAACTTAATTTTACAAAATAGATAAAATAATAATAAATATCACTTATTTTCACTACACTCTATTATATATTTTTAAAAATAGTACAATAATAATCCGTTAACAGCAAATAAATATTATAAAAATCTTTTAAAAATAAAATGACAAAATATTGAAAACACTTCACTAATAAATAACACCCTTATTCTCACTGCACTACACTCTGTTCGACACGTGTTTCGCCTCTCAACGAGGCATCTTCAGGACGTGTTGACTCTTCGAGGTCACTCGCAAGAATTCTTCTTGCGAGCGAATTGAAATTTCCGCAAAGTAACGCCTGATTCAATCAACTAACTAACTTAAAATCTGACAAAAGTAGATTTACCTGTACCTGTAATATAATTAGTAAAACTAGGCAGTATGCTGCTTGTTATTGTCTCCGTTTTATTTTTATCAACGGAAATACTTCAATTATGCTAATTTGACTTGGCTCTGTTTATTTAACTCGTTTTTAACATAACCTTTTTATTGTTAGGGTTCCGTACCTCAAAAGGAAAAAAACGGAGCTCTAATAGAGTAGGATTTGTTGTGCATCTGTCCGTTTGGTTTTCTCGCATTTACCTGGGTTTTGATACATTCTCTACTTGCTAATTTATTACGTACCTATCTAATGTGGCAATAGCTTTAGTCGCTGCGCTTGGAGTTGAAAAAATAATTTTCATCCCATCTATTCGAATCTAGGACGACTTGGTAGAAGACCCATAGGTGGTGTTTTCTATAAGAAACTTTTAGCGGGCAGTAATCAGTTTTTAATGATAAGTGCGCCGCAATTACAATACTTACAATACTTTCCATACACCTGCTCAAAAATGACCTATTATATGTCGTAGAATCTTAACGTAAAACGAATCACTATTATTTTAACACATAGTGTCAAATTTCATGCAATTTGGTTCAGAAAGTTATAAGGTTTTGTTTTATAAGACAGATAGACGGAAGGACGGATGGCTCTAACTAGTATTAATAAATTTGGTTTCAGAACACAAGGGCAGTTTGCGGCGTTCAACGACTGCCTGTACCGGTCGATGTCGCGCGCGGGCTGGCTGCTGGTGATCGACGTGGACGAGGTGGTGCTGCCGCGGCGCGAGCGCACGCTGCCCGCGCTGCTCACGGCCATGCGCGCCTCCTTCAACCCGCCTTCCAAGGCGCCCTCCGCCTTCCTATTTAGAAACGCCTTCTTTTATACTCGGTGGGAGGTATGAATTATTGTTTTTGAACTATTTTTGTGCAGATGCTGTAAGTAGGTACGACCATACCTAACTAGTTTTGTAATTCAAGACTACACAGAATTAGAAAACTTTACGAACGTCTCTTCATAGTAAGTAGGTGCCTATCATTTTACTAAATAAACGTATTGTCCTCTTGTTTTCACGATTTAGTAGCTAATATTTACTACATAAACAGCAGTTGGATCATCAATAGGCCCTCAAAGTTCTAAAATAGTCTAAATTGTCAAGCCTACTGCCAGTTAGCAGATTGCTTATTATGCTGGCAAGATCACTACGCTGAATGGCAATGCGTATACGTTGAGCCAAATAAATACCAGTATTTGGTAATAATACTTAATCTGTATTTTGTATATTCCAGGACGACCCAGAAGCAAAAACGTCGTTGACGACGGCCCTAAAGACTCGGCGCTGGGCGACGCCGCACACGCTGAAGAACCGCAGCAAGTACGCGGTGCGGCCGCGGGACGCCGTCGAGCTCGGCAACCACTTCGTGTGGGAGCTCGCGCCCGGCGCCGGAGCGCAGGGCGTACCCACCGACCGCGCCCTGCTGCACCACTACAGGGTAAGATTATAACACAGCTCTGATGTCGGAGTAGCCAGAATACATCTGCATCCTCTTCCTGTCGCTTGCTAAAAAGGGATCTCTGGACTTGCGAATGGTAAGAAAAGGAGCTCTAACCACATCCTCAAACGAGTACGGGGAAGACGACTACAATGAGTGGCCATGTTATCGTACGCGGCCGTCAAACGTAATAGAAAGCTGGAAGTAAAGTTCTGAGAGATCTCGTGCTTTCTGGAGACCCCGTAACTCTCAAGAGGGTATAAGGACAGGCCGCCAAGGGGGTTTTATCGAATACTATCTCATATACTCGTCTGCATCCCGAAGCAGCCAACGTAGCCGAGTTAAAACTTAATCCCTTGTTACGAATATTGAATCCTGTAGTGACATAAGATACCTAAATGCTTTATTCTCGCGGTGATTAAAGCTCTACTTTAACTATAACTACCTTCTAAAACATATACACATGTAGTCAAATACCTACATGTAGATTGTCACGTTAAAGTGTTGAAAATTTACAATAATGACAATAATCTCGTTTATTCCAGATTATGTGTGAATTCGGCGGCATGAACTGTTTGACGGTACCCTCTACAGTGGACCGGACGGCGCATCGATGGACGGACGAACTGCTTCAGAGAGTCAACGCAGAACAAAAGCATCTAGATGCCAGTTGTCTGGCGTAAGATGACCTTCTATGTACGAACATGGAAGAAACCAGAAGGACCCTCTGACTGCATTTTAATAAAATGCTCTATGTCCAAAATTCATATCGCTTTACCATTTCACTCCGCTTTGAAACAAAGTTGATCGAGCCCGTGAACGTACAAACTTCAAAACTATTTGAGCTCAAATGATATTCTGTTTTTTTCCGTGTTCGAAGCTTCTATGTTATGACAAAGTTAAAGGCCTTTCAACCAGTCCTAGCTGTTCCATTCGTGTATTTATGTAAGTTAAAATATTAATTGCACTGAATTTTCAAAAACCATAAGTTCATCTATAAATCATAGAACGTTTTTTATTATATCTTTTAATGTATCAGATGAAATCGAACAATCTGTTATTTTCGTTTGTTTTCGATCTACCCCGTCAAATTAAAACATTTAAAAACGAGAAAATATTACACCAAGTGTGTAATTTTGTGATAAATAAATTTAACTTACATTGTTTTGAAATTTCACGTGTACTTAGTTATTATCTTCAGTAAATAATTTAAAACGGCGTGAGTGAGAAGGAATTTGGCGTAGGTATCAACTAAAGAACAGATTCAAGACAACATGTTTTTTTTCAAACTATAATAAATAGAAAAAAATATTTTGAATGCTTAGACTAGACACAATTGTAAATACTATACCTAATTAGAATATTTACATAAGTAGGTAAGTGTATAATTAGAAGTTAAGCATAAGATATTTGACATATAAATAAATATTATGGACAGTACGCTCACAGAGGGCAGAATGATGAAACTATAACTTATTTACGCGTGAGTATTATACTAAGTATACAGTGTTACGGAAAATTGATTTTGATTCTGGAGTGACTATAGGATTTTCACTGACGATATACTCGCATCTGAATGGACGCCACCCAAATGGTTTTGACATAAAATTCACAGTTGTTATATATAGATATCCGTAGCCCAATTATATTTAAAATTGTCTGTTAGGTTCTTTATTATTTATTAAACTTGTTAGAGAAAATAGTTTTAGCGACTTTACTAAGTTGAATAATAAATAGTTTTCATCTATCAGTACACTGTATTTTTGGTTACAAATATCTTTGATAATTGAATTTGTAATAAAATATGGAGCCATTACTTGACTTCGCTAAATTGGTAACCCTGAAGACATCCATTTGGACGCCGGTCATTTGGAAGGATCGTCAGTGGAGACCTTTAAAATTACGTTGATTATAATAAAGTCTACCTTAGGGTAGGTACATTTTTGCCCCAATAAGCTAATTCAATTCTAAAATGAAAAACTTAAAAGGACCATACATTTTCTTTACAAAAACACTAGTACAATTTTGATCTAGGTAAATTTAGTGGATGCTTTTATAGATGTTTTACAAGAGCAGTTAGGAAATTTGTGCCATTTAAAGCGTGCGTTGTATTGGAGTGATTTGCTCAATGATCAGACAAACAGTATTAATGGATTCCTGATAATAACAAGCTGATTGAATGATTTAGTCATATTAAAGCATCATATATTCTCATTCCATCAAACTCAACACGGACGATACCTATGGGACAAAATTGGGTACTTGGTACGTCGATAATGTCGATATCAAGGTTGTTAAATAAGTAACTGTTGCTCCACTTACCTTTGGCCGTTTATTTTGAAACAAATATTGGGTTATTTTAGGCCACGGGTAAATTTTATTATATTGTTGTATCTACTCATCATTATGGCCAACTTTTGCTATGAAGTCAACCCCGAAATTACAATAAATAGGTACCTATATTATTCCATTCCAAAATTCGCTAACATCCGTAAGGTGAATCAGCTGTTCCATACATTTTGTCGACAGTTGAAAGTAAATAAGAAAGTTAAATTACGAAACAGATGATTCGCCTTACGGATGGTAACGAATTTTGGAATGGAAAATAAATAATATCATAAGGTATTCATTCCATAAAACATATTCCTGTACGATAGTGTCAAAGTGAAAACTGTGGAGAACATTGATTGAACAAGATTGTCAAATAAGGCCATTTCTATAAACTTGCATAATTTATCTCATAAATAAAATTAAATGTAAACTGACAAATAAATATGTATAATATAGTTTTACTTTTAGCTTTCTTTTTTGTTTAAGTAGGTTATTTAATGGAAAGTGATATTTAAGTTTTTTTGTTTCTCTGTGTAAATAAATTATAATATTTATTTTTGTTACTACCAACTAACCATAGTCTGACCGTTTATCTGAGTTCTCGCCTGCGCGGGTACAAACAAAGACGGGCGGTAGGCCCGCCGCCCGCACATGTCTCAGTCCCCTTTGTCGTCTACCCCCGCGCCCCAGTACCCGCGAGGGTACTGGGGCGCGGGCTCAGATAAACGGTCAGACTATAAACAAAATACCGAAATCTTGTTTGACGTATGACGTATATGTAGGTATCCGTTATACATATTCGTCTACTTTTAAATAATTTAAGTACATTAGTACATATTATATTGACTGTATAAACATTAAATAACTAGATTTACACTGTATATAATGTATATCGGACGTAGAGACTCGTACATATTTGACAAAGATTAAGGCGATTGTTTAATTATGGCCCACATATTCTGTACCTACCGTACTTTGTCAGTTTTCAACAGACCATGATTAAACATAGGCCTACCTTCAAGAGCGATTAGGTCATATTCAACAAGCTGACCCATCAAACACCGGCACAAAATGTTGTTAAAACTAAGAAACCAAACATTGAAATATCAAGGTTAATCAAAAAGAAAAACTGATTAAGTATTGTATAATTCTTCTTCAAGTTATAGCAGTTTTGTGCTGTGAGTAGGTATATTAAAGGGTATCTAATGTGTTATATTTTTATAGTAATTTGCAAAAGCTGCCAGTGATACCCTAATTATTTATTCTTTTAAACGTGCCTACCTAATAATTATATTTTTTAAATTAATAAATAAATGCACACAAAACACATTCGGTAAACACAATTCTATTTACTTAGTCTTACGCAATAGATTTCGAAAACCGAGCATATCAACGCATAATTTAAAATAGATAATCAAAAATATTCGAAATCCTAAATAACCATAAACGATAGATTTGCAACAAATCATAATAATCGTCTATTCCGACAATTACAATAAGTGTTACTTAATTTTACGGCTCGTTGACGAAGTTCGCCGGTCGATCACTGCAAAAACCGAGGTTCTAAAGGCTAGTCGGTAGCCTGACTCACGGCTCGTCAAAGAGGTTAGAGTTTTTTCCGACTTGCCAAGAAAAACCACGCGCAGTGTTGCCAAAGCTATGGCATTCACCTTGTTCTATGGCTTCTGGGTCAAAAAATCACAATATATATACTGCCTAGGGTCGTAGCAAAATCTACGGCTTGTTGTACAATTTGGTACAACTCTAGGCCCCAGTAGTAAAAATTCGTATTAATGCACGGTTCGAAGCTCTACTGAGGGAAAGGCTTACTATTTTTGGACGACTTCGATTAAATATAATTTTAATTGAATTTAATTATCGAGTAAAATTGTTATGCGAGAACCGAACCCCTTTTCAATCTTTGTTTTGTATCTAATGTACGGCACAAGTCTCACTCGCTATTTGATCAGCATCGACAAGCCAACGAGCCAATAAGCCAATACCGTCGAACTTTAAATCCGAGTTTTAAAAGTTGTGCGTCGATTAAATAAGCCGCTGATCGACGTACAAAAGACTTCCACTTCAAAACCGCGGTGTTAAAGTTTTCTCTGTGTTTATACTGTGACGGTGTGACGGTATAACCACAGAGAAAACTTAAACCGCGATTTTATTTTGTTACGTCGATCAGGGGCTTTTAGAGTTAGAGTTTCACAAACATTCCAGTTCAGTTTCGTCTCTGGTATATATCTGAATTAGAGCCCTATATTATTTATTATTACTCTTCGCTTACAATGTAAATAAGATAGCAGTAAAGATAAAACAAAGTATCAGAAATTTCATCGGTTCTGTTGTACACGGAAAGCACAGCTTACGTTTAACAATGTTATTTTTTTACTGATAGTAGGTATAGTACGTGCCACCAAAGATGAGACTTGAGAAACCACTTTGGTTTGTAATAAATATACAAATTCTGGATAATTAGTTTGTACACGACTGTACCTGCGCAAGATCCCCCACTACTGCCACTCGTCAAGTCTCATCTTTGGTGGCACGCACTATACATACATTCATTTATATCGTGAGGTTTCATCTAAATAAATATCATTCATCTTGGTTTGGAAATTCGCACACTGTGAAACAGTGAGCTATGTTTTCTAGGTACAAATCAATGTATAAAGTACTAAATACCACATAATATTACGCCTATATTACCAAGTTTATTTTACCAGTTTTCTCAAAATAGGCATATGTTTAATGCAATTCATAAATTATACGCTTCAGTAATATTAAGTTATGTAAATCACTTGCATATTTTGACAATGCAAGGTATGTTACAATAAAATTAGATAGGTTACCTTTATAAATACGACACTATTTTGTAAGTAGAGATCTTCCTAATTATATTCTAGTTTTATTTTCTTATTATATCATCGGGTTCATTTCGTTAAGTAAAATATTTTCGACTTGGTACAAATTTTTAATGTGACCTGCATTTTAACTAAATAATAAAAAAATAAATAATACAATGTATGCATAAATAGAGGGCTTCGTCAAGCTATTGCAAATACCGGGTAAATTTAACTAATTTTTAGATGGTAATACAATTTATAGCAATGCAAGCATGATGTATGAATGCCACTAGCATTCATACATCATGGCTGTACCTATGTTCTATATATTTTTATATTTTTTTCATAAGAAACACACACTATGATTACTCTTAACAATTAGCAATGATTATTAGGAACATAATTATACCTATATTATGTATTGTGTAGATGCTACGAGCGTGAAATTTTTGGAAGATCTCTACCCATCCAAAAACGTTTAGGACGTACCTACCTAATTCGTGCAAATTTTTACTATTAAAGTTATAAAACCAATAAAATGTCACCAAAAATCTGTTTCAGAGATTAGAAAATTAGTGGCAAAGAAATATTTTGTGTCTCGTATATTTTATCTGTGATGTCTATTTTAGAAGTGAAGAATCGTATTATAATATTATGTTCGATAAAAATACATTATATTGGTCGAATGTTAAAATGGTCTTTTTTAAATAAAAGATTTTGACTTGATTTGATATTTCTTTTGTGTTTTTCTAAGCAAACCTTTATTTAATACCTATCAATAAATTATGGAATTACGTAAAACTAGGTAATACATAGCAAGGACTTTGTATACTATCTGGACTGCGCACAGACGAAATTTGGCTCAAAGTTAGTTTAGGAAAATTCAACCTTAATGCGTTGCAACAAAACATATATTCCTTTGAAATGGCATAAGAGAGACGCTGTGCCGAGTGAGACTTCCTAATGTGATGAAGTTGTCCCGCTCGCACTATTGCCATTTCGAAACGACACTTATATATGGTAGAATTATTACCTGTAAAGCCGCGACTGTCTTAACCATTTCTTAGTTTTTTTAACAATGTAGTTTGTTAAGATTTTAGTTAAAATTGCGAATAGATGCCAATAAACAGAGTTTGATATTTATTTTGTATGAATATACCTACGTCTTTACGATTAACGGTTATTTTTTTATTTTTGACTAGAGTATCACCGTCGATTGCAAATGGCGCACTATGGTGTATACAAAGAAGTGTAGTAGGGTGACTATGCTAGACATATTTCTTAAACATGCTGGGTGTACAATTGGTGTATAGTCGTGGTTGTCATTTTTATTTTTTTTGGGTTGTAGATTTCAGAATTGCCATCCATATTGGAATTAAAAACGTCAGACGTCACTTTTTTGAAAAAATCATGGGTGTAGTTTTCGAGGTTTTTTGGGGTGTAGATTTCAAAATTGGCATCCATTTTGGAATTAAAAACGACAGACGTCACTTTATGCTAAAAGTAGCGATGGGTGTCGCTTTTGAGGTTTTTGGGGGTGTAGATTTCAAAAATGGCATCCATTTTGAAATTAAAGATGGCGGACGTCACTATTTTGAAAAAGTCGTCATGGGTGTCTTTTAATAGGTTTTTGGGGGTGTAGATTTCAAAACTAGCGTCCATTTTGGAATTAAAGATGGTGGACGTTACTTTTTTGAAAAATCGTTAGTTAAAAATATTTAGTAATCGGTAGTTTTCGAGGTTTTTGGGGGTGTAGATTTCAAAAATGACATCTATTTTAGAATTAGAGATAGCAGATGTTGCTTTTTTGAAAAAGTCGTCATAAGTGTTATTTTTTGAGAATTCGGGGGTTTATATTTCAAAATTGGCATTCATTTTGGAATTGAAGATGGCGAACATTACTTCAAAATGAATGCCAATTTTGAGATATACACCCCCAAAAACCTCCAAAACTACACCCATTACGACTTTTTCAAAAAAGTGAGACCGCTATTTTTTATTTCAAAATGGATGCTTTGTTTACTACGGAAGCCTTAAAATTCTGTTAGCTACGGAAGTCTATTCGTGGACAAGTTTTCGTGGTTAAGATTTTTCTATTTGTGACAAAGTTTTCCGTGAAAAAGTTTTTGTGAAAAAATTTTTCGTGGTTAAGTACTGACACGGGTTGTGTGATATGTGTCAAGATTACATCTATGAAATTTAAACGTTGTTCAACACCGTAAATATGGATTCCAGACCATTACTGTCGTCACAAAAGTGAAGGAACTCATCGAGATCTACATTTCCGATGACAGCTGTCAAACTTAAAAGTGGTTTATCTCCGTCATTATCAATTCTAGACCATTGCTGTCTTAACAAAGGTGAAATAACTCTTCAAGATCTACATTTCCGATAACAGCTGTCAAACTTGAAACTGAATTATCTCCGTATATATTAATTCTAGACCATTGTTTTTATGGGGATTGGTTTTATAGAGATCTTCAAGGAAGGCCTATGCCCAGAAGTAGGCGTCTTATTGCTAAAGCGACGACGATGACGAAGGACGACGAGTTAGGGGTAAGATAACTGCGATTCCTGCGTGCAGTAACATTCCAAAGAAAAATTATATCCCAAGATGATCGAGATGTTTTGGTCATCCTACTTGGAAAAGAGACACAATTATCTGATGTGGTATCCTTGTCGGCACGTTTTTCTTTGCCAGTACTCAATCCTGTTTATATGATAAATCCATGGTACATAGATACCTAAATAGTCCGACATCTCGGAGCCAAATTGTATTTAGAGTGGATTCAACATGATTTCAGCAAACATCAAACAGAAGTACACAAAAAAATAACTTGTCGTCTTGGGTTATCTCATGCCATATTGGATTTAGAGTAGCCATTTTCATTATTTTGATACCTACCCATGATTCGGAAATTCACAAAAAATAAATAGTTTGCCGTCTTAAGCGGTCCACTATTTTACATTTAGAGTAGCCATTTTCTTTATTTTGATACCCATTTTATGCAAATGCACAGAAAAATAACTAAAGTCCGTGGAAAGTTAAGAAATAATGGAAAAATTTTAACCTTAGACAAAAGGATTTTGATAGATCGGCCATGTGATTGTGCTGCTGCTTCTAAGAGACTTCTTTCGTGAAATGGGCTTTAGTCTGCCGTCTTGAGTGGTCCGCCGTATTTGATATAGAGTTGCCATTTTTATTTACATTCAACAAATCCTTTAATGTAACGTGCACATATACGCACATATAGTTATATATATATAGACTCCGATTGAAATTCGACGGCAGAATTTGAGAACTATACCACGGACACTAAGAAATAAGGAACTTGGCGATTGAGGCGCCTCGTCTTGACTTCCTTTTCAGTGGTGGCGCGGAGTCTACTGAAGCATCTCCGTAGAAGGGTTACGTCAACGCTGTAGCAGTGCTACGACATCTTTACAATATAGCAGGAAACATTTGGAATTCAGTTCAGTGTTTGTAAGTGTGGTTAACATTATTTAGCATAACTGGTCGAGTTGACGTTACAAACACCCTTTTCAGAGTAGACTCTCCTTGTTTCTCTCTAGTTTCAAGAGATGGTGCTAGCGATATCATCTTCGTCAAGCTAAGAACTGTGGTTCTCGTATTAATTTTAAAATGTTGAATACTAACTGACCCGCTGAACTTCTTTTCACGCCATATCTTATTAAATGATAGCCTATGTGATATTCTGATGTATAAGCATTATTATAGCAAAGTTTCATCTCAATGCGTTCAGTCAGTGGTGTATGATACTTCAATGCGTTCGGTAGTTTTACAACAACAAACAAGAGCAACAAACATCCATACATACTCACAAATTTTCGCGTTTATAATATTAGTAGGATGTGAACACAATTCAAATGTTTTTTAGTAGAAATGGATCCACAAGAATCTCTATTAATCACAGTAAGTTTTCGCGTGAAAGAGTAACAAACATCCATACATACTCACAAATTTTCGCGTTTATAATATTAGTAGGATGTGATAACAATTCAAATGTTTTAGTAGAAGAATCTCTATCTCTATATATAAGAATCTCTATCCACAAGAATCTCTATTCATCACAGTAAGTTTTTAAATAAAAATGATACTATGTGTAGAAACTGAGTAACACTTTAACAGCCTTGTTGGTTTAAAAAAATACACCATGTGTTGTTATTATACGTGCCTAATGACATATTAAGCTCGATTACAGAGGCACCAGCGTAAATAAAAAACGTTCTCTCTATAAATGCCTAAAGTGAAAAAGAAACAGAACTATGCTATTTAGCTATTATAATCACGATGGCGGCTCTGTAATCGGGCTTAGTATTTGTTTATAACTTAGCAAAATATTTGATCAATTCAACAAACAACCACGCAAAAATTATTCAATATCTTATTCTATGTACTACGATTAATTCAATAAAGTGTTTTTTCAGTTTATTTAACCTGCCGAAAGCTTCGCCCTTCAGCTTGTACAAATACAGGTGGCACTTTGTTGTTTTAACCTATAATTTGGGGCAGGTTTATAATTTATATTTCAGCGGCGTCACAAATCACGGCAGATAAGGGGCCGGCCACAGCGACCCGACATATGACTAATGTGCTCAATTAACTCGCACCATCGGGACCGGGCACGACTAGAGTAACCAGATTCGATTTTTAAAAGTCCGGAGAATAAATAAAAATAACGATAATTTTCACAATTCGATAAGCTTCAAATATCGCACGTCACCTCGTGTCCTCCAGTTGAAGGTAAGCTAATTCCAAAGGGTAGCTAACGAACGGGGAACCTGCCCTTACGTTGTGACTACTGGTATTCAATTCGAAAAATCTTGACTTTGCCAATATTTTCCAAAGTCTTTCTGCAATCCTAAGGGTGCGTACAGATTAAGTAAGGTGTTTTATACCTTACTTGGTTATATGACTTGCTATAACAACACCTTTGATTATGTATTTGTACAGATGGACAAATAAAAACATCAATTACAAAGAAAACGGCCCAGATCTTTGACACTGTGCGCGTACTATTATGTCTAACCTGTCAAAAATTGAATGCACCAAATATAGACCAAATTTTTTTGGGCCGTTTTGCTCAGTCAATTCTGTATCCAGACAGATACATAATCAAAGAACAACACGTTTTATGTTTACAATACGAAAACATGTTTTTAACAGTGTTTTACAACATGTTATGTCATATAATCTGTACGCACCTAAAATGAATAAATGTAGAATCTAAACATTCTGAGATCCCAGGACAAATTCTAAGACATGGTAACTCTAGGCACGACCGCTGCCGCCTCCCGACACTCCTGTTTACTTTTTCGCGAACTTGGAATATCTCTAAACAAATATTGACAGGACTGTGACCTTATGAGCCTTACTTTAGTTTGGGTAAAGGGTTATCGGACGGGAGTTTTAAATTGGTTTAGTTAAAACCTCTGTTTGCGTTTTAACGTTAAATTTTGATCATTTGTGTCAGATAATGTTCTCTGGTGACTGTTTGGTTATCTCTACGCAACGCAGAAACATTTGAAATTAAAACTTATTATGTGGATAGCTACTGACTAAAATAATCGTATGTTTAATCTGACTTTCAGAAAGAGGAGGTATTCATTACATTCTAAATTTTTTTGTGTATTTATGTGAAAATTTACTCCTGAACTGACATTCATATTTCTCTTTTGTGTCTATAAGACGGCCATAGATATTGTGGATGCAGGCCGCTTCAAGTAGGTCTTATGGAAATGGGGGGCCCTGTTGCCAACGTTATATCACGATATGGGATAATAATTTAATTTTACTAAACATATTCATTTATTTCATAAAATTAATTTACATGTCAACATAAGAGTAATTCATAGTACATATTTGTAAGTCATATAAAATAAAATTCAATTATTAACATTACTTCATACCTGTTTGGTAATATTAATTATACATAATTACTTTATATATTTATAAAAATCATTAAAATGATAGAAGGCTTGCTCAACAAGCCAACGATTCAGGCGAGTTCTATAACTCTGCTGAGTAGGGGCTCCAGTAATATGTTCTGGTAAGTGGTTGTACACATCGGGGCCCATGACGTGAGTAAGCTTGTCTGACTTTGCCAGTGCTCTCTTCACACTTGCCAGTTGATGCGCGGTTCTTGTGGGGGTAGCCATGGTTCCTTCCGCGCACCTCGTAGGAGTCCAGGTTACCAGAACAAATAGAAAACTTCGGAACAAATAGAAAACTTCGGTTCACAGCTAATGCAATCAGTAGGTAGGTACTTAGTAAAATGCCGATTTTCATGCTATTGTGATTCTCTAATCAAGCCATTGATGACTATATAAGTATGTACTGGAAGAAATAGCTTGAAGCGATAAGGCCGCCATTTAGTATAACTACTGTTTAATGTTTTTATTTTTCATGTGTTTGTATTGTATTTGGTTAAGCTAATAAATAATTATCTGTCTATCTATCTATGTAGGTACCTAATAAGTGCCTCTTCTTCTTCGTCTTGTTAATAGTTCAAATTGGTTAAATTATTTTCTCTTAATATTTGCTCACCTATAAAATTATTTTATTAAACGTTACCGTAATTTCGACTTTTTGAACCTACAAAGTATTATGGCACCGCTTCATTAAATTTTTATCTCCTCCTGAAACTGCAATTCGAAACGTTCCTGTGTAAGTATTTCGTTCGGCAGTCACTATAAATAACAGAAACTACGGCAAGTGCCGTTTAAAACTGCTCCGCTGTGCTGAAGAGCTTACTTCCGCTTGCTGGAGCAGCTACAATAAATACGGCCAGTGATTTCACTTCGCACCGAATAAACTTTACATAAATATTGTCTATCGAAAAAAGAACTGATCCGCCAGTAAGTGCCGGTTGAGTTATTTGTTTTGGTAAAAAAATCTAATCTTATGGACAATAAGGACAGTATTATAATATTATATATAAAATCGCAGGGGCGGCTTTGTGGCGAGCCGCCGGTGAGTGGTGACACCGCGAACCCTGATTCCCTGGGGCTAAATGAGACCCCTGACTCGCCTTAACTGGCCGGTTTGGAGTGGAAAGCGCAAGAGCTAAGAGCCTAAGCTCCAGGGTGGAAGTGTTAAAGGGCATAACGCCGCGAGTAGCGTTTAGTGAAAGCACAGCACACCTCTCGATACCCTAAGCCGTTCCACACCAATGTTGCCCTTCCGGCACCAACTTACGGTAGCCTTTATGGGGGGCCCATTTAGTGGATGGCAAGTCACCACCCGCTACGACATTTTGAAATGGGGCATATATAACGGGTGCCGAACCTCATTCCATAGTCCAATTTTATATAACATTTAAAATTCCACCACAATAGCCCGATTTCAATATTTCAAGTCTTTTTATATGCCATAGTTTCCATTTCACGCTATCCATTTTATACCTACTGCTGTTTTTATATTTCAAAATTGTAAAAAGGGCCTCTCAATGTTGGCTCAGGCCCCATTGATGCCTAATAAAGGACCAGGCCAAGCCTGTGAATTCAATTGAATTATATATAAAACTGAGATATAAAAGTATAATTTGAAATTGAATTATGAATATTTATAGATAAAGGTTCATTAACTCGAAATCTTAAAAAGGCTTACGATGTACTCAGTCTTATCAAGATATATTCTGCATACATTTGTCCCGTCTGTACGTTTTACCTACTTTGTATACTTTAATTTTATAGTAACTTGCATCGAATGTACGATTAATTTGGCAATGGCATTCGTTAAATTCTGCGCGATCCTTAAAACCCAATCACATACAACAAAATGATATCAAACTGAACTAATGTGACAATATGAAACTAACTGCATTTTTTTTAAAACCCAATCACATACAACAAAATGTCATCAAACTGAACCAATGTGACAATATGAAACTAACTGCATTGTTTTTAAAACCCAATCACATACAACAAAATGTCATCAAACTGAACCAATGTGACAATATGAAACTAACTGCATTGTTTTTAAAACCCCAATCACATACAACAAAATGTCATCAAACTGAACCAATGTGACAATTTGAAACTAACTGCATTTTTTTTAAAACCCAATCACATACAACAAAATGTCATCAAACTGAACCAATGTGACAATATGAAACTAACTGCATTGTTTTTAAAACCCAATCACATACAACAAAATGTCATCAAACTGAACCAATGTGACAATATGAAACTAACTGCATTGTTTTTAAAACCCCAATCACATACAACAAAATGTCATCAAACTGAACCAATGTGACAATATGAAACTAACTGCATTGTTTCTAAAACCCAATCACATACAACAAAATGCCATCAAACTGAACCAATGTGACAATATGAAACTAACTGCATTGTTTTTAAAATCCAATCACATACAACAAAATGTCATCAAACTGAACAGTATGTGACAATATGAAACTAACTGCATTGTTTTATTTCACTCGACTCAAGCCCCAAAGAGAATATCGACAATTTTAGTGTTGACAAAAGTTTAACTAAGAAAACTTTACAACCGAACCGACACTTGGGTACTAGCTAGCTTGCATTATAAAACAGACAGGACAGGTGCCTCAGCAGAGAGCTAAAATGCCGCAAAAGATTTATGTTGGCAGCTACTCAAAAATCGACAATCATGTTCCCCCATTTCTGCAATTGGCTGAAGTGCCGGAGGACATATTCGTACTCGTATGTACCTACTTGACTCACAGATGTATGGCTGGCCTTAATCCGCTAAACTGGCCAGGTAATATTATTTTTGTGCCACCGTGTTAAGAGGGTTTTTCTTCCTCATCATGTCGGAGCCACGTTCAGAAATGTCACGTCAGTTTTAGGTTATTTCTATCGTTTTATCGGGTTATTTCCGTCATTGCAAATAAGTTTTAGAGTTATTACTTACAAAGTATTGTACCTTATATCAAAAGAGAAATAAATATCAAACAGAATCAAAAAAGTTTTTATAGATACCTACAGAATATGTTAATACCTTCGAGCAAATATCTACAGAGCCACAGTCCATAAGTGAAAGTAGTAAAAAAATGTCCGAGCGCCGGCATGCTTACTGCTTTAGAATTTTATGTTTATCTGTTTTATCTGTTTATCTGTTTACGTTAAAAACTTCACAATGGCTAGTTTTCTCGAATATCGACGTTATTTCACCTAATTGGTTTTTGTAACCGACCACATTGGCATCGCGAGGCGTTGTAGTCAGTTTGCAATCACTTACGACTAACTAAAAAGTCTGCCCACTACGCAGATTGGGCAGAGTTTTGGCTCGGACATTTTTTTTGCAACACTGTGACTCTATAGATATTTGCTCGAAGATTAATACCTACATAATACCTACAGTATCTATTCTAATTCAATTCTAATGGAAAATATACATTAGGTATATTTTTGATTAGAAAAGAAAATATTGTTACTTATGACTCTCGCATACAAGTAAAAATTATTTTTTTCTTTAAAATAAATAATATTTTGTAGATGTCATGGCAGGGCAGGCTTAAATAAACTTTAAGATACACATTTGGATCTTACCAACCTCGTTAATATAATAAGGTTTATTAGTCACTAAATTACATACTGTTTCATATAATTACTCGTTGTACTTATCCTGATTCATAAAAATAAAAGACATCGCAGTTAAAACGCGGCTAGCAGCCAGAGAGAGCTATAAGCTAGCCGTAGCCCAGCCAAGTCGGCGAAGCAGCCTCGAACTTCGCCTATAACGTTGCCTGCGCGATTAAAACGATAGTCGCCAGAACAAGTTCCTGGTTCCTACGCTTCATCACAGAATAGGTGATAGTACAAATGCCTGAACGCTGCAGAAATGTGTACTACATCCTCTTAATCTGCTCACCGAGTGTCGCTGCGCTACATTCCATTTCTTGTACGCAGGTACCGATGTACTGTTAGAATTTGCAGACGTAGAAATCCTATTCAGCTTGTAACTACTATGGCATTAACTATTTGTAATAATTAAGCGTTTACATTATTAATTAAGTCAGTAAACAAAGTTCTTAACTGGATATATAAGATCTTTTAACACACTTCTCATCAGTAGCCGGCATGGTATCTTTAAAAAGACGAATGTAATAAGACACAATTTAACCAGACACCTACAGTTTACATCTGTTGGTTTCACTCCACAGAAATCTCGGCCAAACGTGAGCATACGAACCCCGATTCGAAATCTCTGCCTCGCCCATTCCCGACCGCCGCAGCGTACTAAAAAGATCCCTTTACGGCATTCCTAAGTAGATTGGCTTGTAAATGAAGGTTATACAGGTACCGGCTAAAATATCAGCGCAATTTGACAACGCAACCCGTTTCAGTCAAACGCTCCACAATGCGGAACGAGTGAAATGTTGCCAATAAAAAAAGGTCAAACGGATGGCCTCAGGCTTGGTTTTCAATATCTCACGGCAGGTAGAGGGCGTGCCGGGAGACCTGTCGAATACATTCTCATTTCGGCCGTCAATCGTGCGTTAGACCGGCCCAAGTTTAAAACAATAACCTCCGTACCTTCCCTGTAGCCAAATTACTAAGCGGCAAGTAATTAAAACAAGGTGAGATTGTTTCGAAGCTGTATACATTGTAACATTTTGGCAGCGAGTCGGTGCTAGTTCCTCTGTTATTTACCTACAAAACCTACAAACGCCAGTATATGATGTGGGTTTATCTTTTGAACCTGCGGCCCTACAACATAACTTCTGTGGTAATAACCTTCTCCTGTATGAAACCTAAATTGGGTTTCGTAAATTTCGGTCTGAGTTTATTTGAAGGTGTAGGCTGTTACAAAAATGTTACAAAAATAAGGATGCAAGGCAGTTTGTACATAAATACATCGTAAATACCTTCTGATCTATTCGTCTATAGTTCTGATGTAGGTTAAATTAAATTGTGAAACCTTTCTTGTCCACAAGAAAGTGTTGGCCGGATACCTATATTTTACATGTGAAATTTTCTAGCAAATATTGAAAACTGTTCAATGTTCAGCGCCCTTATCATGTAACCCTTCTCGTAATGTAACAGAGGTCACGTACATAAAAGACTGAATGGAGGATTCCGCTATCGCACTCGTATTTGTAACATGCAGATATCTCTCACAGCGCCCATTGAAGCGTTCATAATGAAAATATCCCTGCAGCAAGTTGACTGTGTTCAAGTGTGCATAGGCTGTGTTTCTGCCACAGATCACGTATCTCAATGAATTCGGATTGGATAACTAAGTTCGTATATAAACCGGGTGGTTAGCTCTGGTGACAAAGTTTTTAAGCCCCGTAGAGGGGTCTCAGACAAGATTTAACGATTATTATGTACAGCCGGGTACCACAATTTAACCTATCATCTGAGCCACGGCAGCGTTTTTGTGTCTTGCCACGTCCGGTGACCCATTTGAAGACTGATCGTGCCGAAAATTGCTTAACTTTGGTAATCGCTAAGAAACGTCTATAGTCAAACTACGCTATTCCGGATTGGATCAATCATCTTCATGTCATAAACTCAGGCGCAGGTTATAGGTACAAGACCGCTCAGATACGATATATTATTGTAGTTCGAACTCCGCTTTTAGCTTAACGAAAGAATTGGTTAAAAATTGCGGTTGCGGTTCCGGACCGGTTGTCGTGCGACTGTCGCAATCCGAAAATGTGATTTGCAGTTTTAATACGCACTACCTAATGCGGGGAGTCATCCGGTCAATGTGATCGAGAGAAAGATTTGTCTGCCTATCAATTCTTCCTCTAATTACACTAACAAAGTTGACAAAACTTATTTATTTCTTTCTTACGAATTTTTGCCATTCAAATGACCATAATGTAGCTTAAAGACTGGTTTTTGCAATAGAACACGTTTAAGAAAAGCTTTTCATGTATATTTTTCTGTTTGCAATACAGAGAGTAATATAGTTGTTTTTTTTTGTGCACGCGCTATCAATAGCTTTCATTATGCTTGGTATCTGGTAAACTCAGACACAGACACGTCCAATGCACAACTTGCGCCAGCCGATATATCTAAATTAAGACGTATCGATTTATAAGCCCATATCGTTGAAACGTTAGAGCAAAGGTAGGTATAGGATATGATAAGTTGTGATCAATTATGATCAATCGATCATAAGTTGTACTAATCAGGATCACACGTCAGTGAGAATGTCCCACTGGCTGACAGAGAAGTATAATGATCGAGATAATATGTGTACCTATATAGAACTTAAAAATATTCCGCCTTACCACAAAAGACTCAAACATGCTTTAAACACTGTTTAACTGTGCAATTTGTGCGGTTAAACATTGTCTAAAGCGCACGTAAAACTTTTGTAGTAAGATGGTAAGTGTTGTATTTTGTACGTTGAAGAAGTTCAAAAGTTACAGGAAATGAACAATAAAAAATATGGAAAACGCAATACTCTTCTAGTAGTAGGTATATCTAATAGTTTTAGTAAAAATGAAACTTACCTGTTTCTTATTGTACTTATATATCCAGCATCTATTGTAAAGTGCAATGTAGGTAAATGGTGATCACGATGGTTACGCCAATTTCATCTACGACAACCATTAACTACAGCGATAAAGCGTAACGTACTTTGTAACAAATGTACATATTTAGATGTTTGCTGACTAGTGACTACTGCTAGAACATGCAACGTCGACTTGTGAGACGAAATCTGAATAGAGTGAAGCATCCGAGATATTCGATTCCCTTCGCAACTGCTTTCGAATCTAATTCTGTTTGAACATCTTCAGACGTAGGAATCTGTGTATCGAAGTCCAGTCAGATTCATTGAGACCCCGTTCCGAGAATAGGCTCTCGTCTACAGATGGCTTCAGTCAACGAGCAGACGTCTATGCATACTGCATAGTTTTCCCAGGCGAATTTGAGGCATTTGGATTGCTTTTAAGGATGTCAATCTTCATTCCAATCTACTTTTCAAAATGCAAGGTAACCACCATATATCTGCAGGGTTCTGGTAACTTTGTGTTTTTTTAAGTTACCAGAACCCTGCAGATATATGGTGATTACCGTACCACGGACATTCAGTATTTCAAGATAAACAACAGTATTTCAAGATAAACAAAGTTTACTAAGGGGCCTATTATAATTAAAAAAATGATTATCATACTAAGAAGTATTCCAAATTCTTAGAAATATACTTACGATAAACAGGTACGAGTATTATTGTCGATGCCAAAATGCGAATTTCGAAAAAACACTCTTAATCCATTTTTTCCAACTCCTATTCTTAAACTCTTATCGTCTTTATTCTTAAGAGGAACACATAACGTAGAAGTGTTTACTCCAGATTTCCCAAAATATCACGCAATATTGAGTTCAATATTATCACTAAATGTATACAAAAAAGCTCTATGGGGTAAATGAAGATGCCTAGATTATGTATACGAAAACCCCTCTTTACACATATGAATAACACCCTCGTTTACCTGCAAAACGATATTGAAAATCGGGCGAGCCGATCCATTTTACCTTTTTTATTATTGGAACGTTTCACTTGTTCCGCATTGTTGACTCTCAGAGCAGAATATTTTTTTATTTTTTCAAAATTGAATGACTTATTTTGTTGTAGAGATTTTCAGAAACATTTTTATGATAGTTCAGTAGATAAGTACCTACGTTTGTAGGTTTGTACTGTACACGAAGAATATCCTTCCTTCCTTAGCAATATTATAAATCAGAAAGTGTATTCGTTAGTTTGCTACTTTTGAAGAGAAAACTTTTTTAGCGGTGTTGTGAACTTTTTAGGGTGGGTATAAAATGTTAAAATAGCGATCGTGACTTGATCGAAAATCATAAGACGGATGACGTAATGTTCCGGAGTGCAACACGTTGTTTTTTTTTTCGTGCAGCAACGGATAGACTTGATTTTTGTTATAAGTATAGATCATAATGTTGGAAAGTTACATTAGCTACTTTTTATCCAGGAATAATGAAAGGTTCCAATGAAATAGCAGGAAAAACAAAATATGACACGGGCAAAAGCTAATATAGAGACTTGTCTTTTACAATCATTATTTAAATTATATCTACGTTTCTGTCATCAACGTAGAGTCATCTATGTTTTTGTTTAAAACAATATATATATGAATCCTTTTACATATTTTATATCCTATAATATGTAAAAGGATTAATTTTAAATCCAAGTCACCTCTCGCCGCCATGTTGTATCAGAATTAAAAATGTTAACTGGTGATGGTAAGATAAGAATATAAGATGCATAATTAATCATTATGATTTCATTAAATTATGAGGCAACAAATTTCCTCTTGCATTTCGCAGTGATGCGAATGTGCGTCATTCTATGATGTTTATGCTAATAAATATTCAAGACTTAGAGTTATAATTATATAACGTATACTATAGCTAATAAATTGTCTAGAATTTCAAATACTCTTGTAGAAAATCAGACCAAAGATCAAGCTGGGTTCCGTCAAAAATTTTCAACCATTAATCATATACCACACTCTAAGACAATTGCTACAGAAGTATAAAGAATATAACAAGATATACTACCTAAGGTTTGTCGATTTCAAAATAGCGTTTGACACATTTAAAACTCGGATTTATTTGGGATGCACTGAAGGCAGGGTGTACAAACAAAGTTCATACGAATACTTCAAAATGTATACACCAAGAGTACTGTGCAAGTCAAGTTAGAAAACACAGGTGAAGAATTTTCTATGATGAGAAGTGTACGCCAGGGAGACCCTATCTCACTTAAGATATTCACTGCCGTTTTGGAAATGATCTTCAGGAAACTTGATTGGATTTTATTGAACAATTGAAAATTGATTGAACTCCGTTTATGTTTAGTCCCGAATAAGGGACTAAACGGAGAAAAACTCAGCCATCTACGCTTTACCGACGACCTAATCCTGTTTTCAGAAAGTGCAAAATTATTAGAAGAAATGCTACGAGTACAACAACTAGCAGATGAAAGTTACAAGGCTGATTAATTTACACACTCTTTATAAACAGGGATTATAAAAGTAAATAATAAGCAAATAGATTATGTAAATGAGTATGTATACTTGGGACAGCTATTACCTATCTACCGAAAACTGCATAGAAAAAGTAATAGAAAGAAGAATAATTATACTATAATAACTAGAAGCGATATTGGTCACTTAGTGAAGTAATGAAGAACAAAAAAATGCCAATGAAAGAAAAGAGGAAGGTATATATATTATACGGAGGTCAAACTTGGACACTGATAGAACAAATGTCAAACAAGATTAAAATTTGTCAATATGGAATAATAGGAAGTACAATAGGAGTAAAAAGGAAAGACAGAAAAACTAATAGATATAAAAAGTAAGACAAAATTCAAAAATGCCTCAACGACTCACGACATTCAAACAGCTAAAATAGAGATGGACAGGACATATGATAAGAGAAAAGAAAGAAAAATGGACAAGACTAATAACTGAATGGACTGGATAGTAAAAGAAAAAGAGGTAGACAAATCAAGAGGTGGGAAGACGACCTCAAAAATATAGCGGGCCCAACATGGACACGTCCGGGAAAGGACAAAGAAAAATAGAAATCTTTGAAAGAGGCCTTTGTCGGAAGACAAGTTGTACAGTAATAGGAATAAAAATAATGAAAAAAAACTGTTTGCCGATGTAAATAATTAATCATAAGTACTTATAGTTAAGATTCAATAAGTTAAGTTAGTAAATAGTGTAACAGTTAAGTTAAATAAGTTAATTTTAAGTTATAGGCATATAATTATTTTGTAATTTTCAAAGTACAATAATAAAGGCTTTTTATTTATTTATTATAGCTAATACGTAATCAATTTTACTATTTATGTAAATACTAGTGACCCGCCCCGGCTTCGCACAGGTATATTACATATACATTTAAACATTCCTCTTGAATTAATCCATCTATTAAAAAAAAAACGCATCAAAATCTGTTGCGTTATTTTAATGATATAAGCATACATAGGGACAGATAGACAGCGGGAAGCGACTTTGTTTAATGCTATGTAGTGATTAAGTGTAACAGAATATTACCATGCAAAAAATTTCATGTAGCTAGGAAACTAAATTTTTTCATGTTATACGTAAGTGCGAAAGTATTTTCTAATAAACACAGACTGGCCTCTACTTTTGTACTTTGTCTTGTTTCCTCTAGAGATCAATAACCCTTTACAGTGAGCCTTACTTAAATATTTGATTTGTAACTGAAAATATCAA
The DNA here is from genome assembly GCA_949316475.1 of Hypomecis punctinalis. Taxonomy (NCBI): domain Eukaryota; kingdom Metazoa; phylum Arthropoda; class Insecta; order Lepidoptera; family Geometridae; genus Hypomecis; species Hypomecis punctinalis. The sequence continues at coordinate 15,673,201 of OX438801.1, read as the reverse complement.
AATATAGAATATGAACTACTGCTTTAAGCTTAACGAAACATTAACGAAAAGCGCAATGTATATATTATTTCCTTTGTTTTTCACAAAGACTTGGCTGAATTTCATTTTTTTTAATAGGTATCACGACCTGAAATGATTTAAAGCTTTATGTATACCTAATCAATCGAGACGCTTAATTGCACGCGTAGGTATGTTTTGTACACGTCTAGCTGAATCGTAAAAATACAGTGCGATTAATATTCAGACATTTGCAGAAAATATATTTTTTTTTATCTAATCGCAACCAAAAGAAATAATATTACCGCAATTTAAACATAAACACATCGAATGACTTCTGTCCCAGAACATCCGAAAGAAGAACCTTTAACGATGTTAATTAAACAGCCATTTCAGAATCGTTTCCTTCAAAGTAGGAACCCTTTCCAAAAAGATTAAAACATTTCCCCTAAAACTAAGCATGTTTGGAGGCAGGCGAGCGAATGGCATTTAGGTGGGCGAGGCCGTATACCAACGACATCGGCTGGAGGTGGTAGGTGGTAGTAATTGCGCCGCTGGATAGCGGACGACGGTGCAGCCGACTGCGACATCAGTAATTGCTCGGTGGGGGACACTGACACTCGCCTGATGAATGGAGCTAGTAGAAAATTCACGGAAAAACTCCAGACATTTCTGTAAATTAAAACCGGAGCACCCTGATCTTGTTACTTATTCTTACTCGCCGCTCGTTAGCCATTTATTGCCGATGAAAATTCTGCTCAAATACTAATTAATTAAGCTGCTTTGTATAAATAAGATATCGTTAAGCGTTGTCTTTGTGCTAATATAACTTTGCTTCGAGTGAAATGTGGAAATGGATTTGAAGACGTTGCTTGTTCCTATTTATAATAAATTATGAATATTACACATGACCTTAATGGCTTATCAACCGGTCACAGCTGTGCAAGTTTACATTGATTAAATTACTGAAAACTATTTCGGTTACTTGATCGAAAATCGAAGTAGAACGTTTTTTTTTTTAAATCTGTTCTGTAAATGTATTTTAATGACGATAAATGAATCATAAAATGTTATAAAAACATGTTGTCATTTTTAGGATTCCGTACAAAAAGGGTAAAAACGGGACCCTATTGCTAAGACTCCGCTGTCCGTCCGTTTGTCCGTCTGTCTGTCACCAGGCTGAATCTCATGAACTCACTATAACAACAAATACTTAAAACAAAATAAAATAAATACTTAAGGGGCTCCCGTACAACAAACCTGATTTTTTTGCCGTTTTTCGCTCGAAATTAATAACGGTAACAGGTAGAAGCTTAAAATATTCACAGAATATTTAATTGTATGTTTACTTGAATAATTAAATATATTAATAATTATATTAATGAATATTTAAGCGGGGCTCCAGTACAGTACCGGAACCCTTCGTGCGCGTGTTCGTCTCGCACTTGGCTGATAATTTTTTTTTTTATTATGTGGGATTGCGTGATCATTTTTATTAATGGATTATTGCCTTATATAATCCTGTATAATATAAGTAAAATAAATGAGGTCGTAATTACGGTGAAAAGCTTCAATTATGCATTCTTCATTTATTTGCGAAAATCTAATAAAGACTCTATAGGTACGCGATTCATTACCTACCGTGGAGCTTAACCACTCGAAGGGTCCATGCGTAATAATTTATTACTGGCTTGCCTCGCATGGATGTATCTCTTGGAGCCTGAAACGCCAGTATTTATACGTTATTCGGGTTGTTATCAGGGATTTGAAACTGGGTTTAATTTTCACTCTAATTTTGTATTCTGGCTTTGTTGAGTTGAATGTGTTTGCGTAAACAAGCGAGGGTACGGAAATTTTAACTTGTGAAATGGGATTTGTAATGTGCCGAAATAATGACTGAAAACTTTTGATACTGGCAAATTATCTGGATAAGATAAACGGAAGGTTAACGAAATTTTTATTTGTTCATTAAAGTTCTAATCTTAATATTACAAAAGATGTATCTAGCTGCTAAGTAGGTATCTAAGTAATTTTCAAGTTGTTAATAAAGTGCAAGAAAAATATTTGAAAACTTTTTAAAGCTAGGACCGGATACATATTCTTATTTGTATTGTAATTGTTTATGATAACAAATATTTAGAATAGTATTTAACTGAAATTTACATTAGACCTATTGTAGTAAAAATAAAATTTAGATCAGTAAGTAAATTGACATAATTTGTCGTTATTATAGGAGAAGACGCTGGTTGCCGTAGTACAGCCCCTGGCTAGTTCGGGAATCAGAGGTTTCAATAATTTTCATGTACCTTATTTATGTCAATAAAACTTTTTGATTGATTGATTTGAGCTTTGCAATTATTAGCTAATATACCAAATGAAATCACTCTCATGATGTTTGATTTTGAGCAGGAAGAGCCCACAAAACGGTGTTGGAGCGTTTCAAATCCCGTCCCTAATAAGTACTGACGTATTTTTCCTTCAATTGATATAATGATTGTTATCCCTATTATCGGCACACGCCTCGCTGACGAGCATGTGACCTCGAGCCCAATAGGTATTTTTCTTATTAGAACCGAACGTGAAACAAATCCCCAGGGAAGCGCTGTTTATCTCCCCACAACAAAGACTTTAAATGGGATCTCGCGTTACACATCTTGTTGTTTATTTATTGGCCTCGTACATTTTTATTAAATAAAGTACACGTCAAATATTGATGTTTTTGTAGGAGCGGAAAACAGTCTGTTTGTCTGCTGGTAATGGCGTTATCGATGCTGTGTCAGCTAGAAGAAATTTGTTCATATATTTCAAAAATTGTACATTATAATTTCGAGTACGGAAAAAGTAGTTAATAAAGTCACTTTTGCCCCTTTAAAAAAAAAGTAAATACAAAGTGATAAGTGACGCTAACGCTGACGCTAAAAATATAAAAAAAGTATTTGTATTAGTGGAGCTGACTTCTCATATTGTATGATAAGTGTATTGTATGATAAGTGACGCTAACGCTGACGCTAAAAATATAAATAAAGTATTTGTATTAGTGGAGCTGACGTCTCATATTGTATGAGACGTCAGCTCCACTTATCACTTTGTATTTTTTTTTAAAAGGGGCATAAGTGCCTTTATTAACTACTTTTGCCGTACTCGAATCGAGTGGGTTGGCGCGTGGTGATGGCAAAAGGCCCGACGGCATGACGCTGGTCCCATGGAAGTGTGGACGGCCCTTAGTATGGGACGCAACTTGCGTCGATACTTTGGCACCGTCACATCTTTCTGAGACTCAGAGTAGGGCTGGAGCGGCGGCCAATTCGGCGGAGCAGCACAAGCGGCGCAAATATGCTAACCTCTGTAGTGGTTACATATTTGAGCCATTTGGCGTTGAGACTTTGGGTCCGTGGGGGCCGGGAGCTCATCTTGTTTTCAAAAGTCTTTTTGAGCGTCTGGTGGACGCGACGCGTGACCAAAATGCTGGTGTTTATAGTATTGTATTTACATGATTTTTTCTTTTAATAAGACAAGACAAAATAATTAAAACCGGTAAAATACGGTAAAATATCACGTTGCAACTCGATACGATAACATGACAAAAAATCAATTAATACGTAAAAGTAGAACTCATTGAACGTGCATTGAATTACATTTGTGATTTTTAAAGCTTCGACATCCTAAGAATGATTAAGTATCATCATATATCACTTATAACGATACAAAAACACCTATAATTACGTGCTTACATAAACAGCAAAAGATTTTTTCTTGTACAATTGTATTGTAAATCAATAGCTTAAATAATAAAAATCGCGATCGAAACTGTAGTAGCAGTTATCTACTAAAAAAAAGGCGTGAGTAACACCTGTGCTATATGTATTTTGGTTAAAATATGCAAAAACCACGCTAGTTTCCATAATTAAACAGCTTATATAAAAACTTAATTAATCATAAAGACAGTATAGTTATTGTAAAAGAGTTTAATTGAAATACATTCATGAGATTGATGGTTGGCTACAATCAATAACATTTTTAGCCTTGAACTTGAGTAGGTAAAGCACAGGTCATACGTTTTAATACATCCATTAATCATTGAATACAAACAAGGTCATCGCATAAATTGAGCACTCGCTTAATTAATTAGCTTTGGTAGACTTTGCTTAGATTAGCAACGGAGATACGCCTCTACATCTCCTGAATTAGTTAATTATTATTGCTAAATTAGCTACAAAATAATTAAATACCGACCCTATTTTACTGGTACTACGGTTGAACAACGTACAATTTACAAGTAACCCTTAACACCGATATCTGAAATCTCCTGGTTAAGGCAGTTTTGACACAAACTTTGACTTTTTAATAATATGGAACCCTTTGCTCTAGTCCATTTGTGCCACTGAGATTCAATGAGATATTAAATTATTAGGCACTTTTTTATTTATTTCCATTTATAATTTTAATTTCTTAATAAACAATTAGGTGCCGCAAAACTATAGCAAGTTTGTCGCGGCACTCTTCAACAACCATTTGCACATCGTGATTTCAATTTCGATGTCATAGTTATCCTAAAAGTAGTTTTCTATTTTTTGGGGTTCCGTACCTACCCAAAGGGTAAAAACGGGACCCTATTCTACGTCTTCGTCTACGTTCCCTAGGTCTGTCCGTCTGTCTGTCACCAGGCTGTTTCTCATGAACCGTGATAGCTATGACGTTGAAATTTTCATAAATGACGTATTTCTGTTGCCGCTATAACAGCAAATACTCTACTGTACTGTATCAGCCTTTTTAATAGTCCACTGCAGGACATAGGCCTACCCACAAAGGGTGATTGGGCCATATCCACCACGCTGGCCCGGTGCGGGTTGGTGGATTCACATACGCCATCGAATTTCTTCTACGGACATATGCAGGTTGCCTCACGATGTTTTCCTTCACCGAAAAGCCAGTGGTGCGAATTTCCGTACATAAATTTCAAAGAACTCATTGGTACGGGACCGGGATTTGAACCCACGACCTCACGATTGTAAGGTGGGTGTCACTACCTCTAAGCCACCACGGCTACAAAATAGCAAATACTAAAAACAGAGAAAAAATATTTAAGGAGGGCTTAAACAACATACAACTTTTTTTTTTTTTTTTTTTTTTTGTCCAGTGGAAATCTTTTAAAGATACCACCGCACCTCGGGACAGGCGGGTGGTTATGTGGGAGTCTCCGCCCATTGCTGGGCGGCATACCCACCAAAACCCCTGGGTGTTCCGCCACTGCGCTTGGTGTCGGGGCTACGGGCACGCTTTCGCACTCTTCCGCGGCACCCGACAGCGCTGGCCCTAACCGGGCCCCACCTCGGAGCTTGCGCTCCCTCCAGAATGACGATGTGCCTAACACCAGACACATCGTCATCCCCCACCTGGGACCAACCAGCACTGGGCGTCGGACAGTACCCGTGTCCGACAGCCCTGGTCCCAATGCAACGGGTCGGTTGAAGTGGCCCCGCGCCTGCCACTGCGGCTGCAGAGGATAGGGAGAGCGGCCGACGACATACCGACACTCCTCTTCCCCTGCAGCCCCACCGCGTCCGCCATCACAACGGTGGCGACCCCGTCTAGGCCGCGGAAGGTAGGGTGGGCAGTAGGCCACACACCGCCAGACCCATCCAGCCGCGGCCCCCGCCCCAAAAGGGGCACGGCCGCAGTGTCGCAAGAGCGATACTGCAGTCCACCTCAGTCGGATATGGTGCCCACCTCAGCAGGGTGCAGAGCGTACCTATGGAGGATGCAGAGGAGGTATGCAGAGCCCACCATGGAGGGTGCAGAGCGGGCTAGGGGGCAGGCACCACTAACGACGACCTACCTACTCGATGGCCGGCCTCCGATCGGACTTGGGGAAAAAGTCCGGAGAGGCGGCCCCACCTCGGATTCCGCTTAGCTTCACCAGGCTGGCTAGACCTGGCTACTAAGCCCCCCCGCCACGACAAGGCGGGAACCCACGGGGGGGAAACAACATACAACTTACCTGAACTTTAATTAACGCTATTAATAACGGTGACAAGTAGATGCTATATGATGCTATCTGTGAAATATTCACAGAATATTCAATTAAATATTAACTTCAAAAATAAATAAATTAATTAAAATAATATAAATGTTTTAGGGGGTTTCCCATACAAGAAACGTATTTTTTTACTCGATATTAATAACGATAACAGAAAGATGCTTGACGTATTCACAGATTTTAAGTTGTGTACTCTTGTTTACTCCCTTCAAAAATAAATAGTTAAATTTATTGATGGGGGCTTCTATGCCACGTACTACCATAGTATCGTCCTTGGTATTTATATATTATTTATAACAATTAAGGCAAACTTATACGCAGTCAAATAAATTCATTCTCTATTCATTCAGGTGTAAAGAACTTGAGTAGAAATACATATAAATATTTGGAATTTATAATATCAGTCATGTTTTAACTAAGAGCAAAGAGCTTCTTAGATAATTAATTAATTAATAGTCGGGTCAATTCTTATCTGCGCTCTACGCAATACTCGTAAGTACATATTCATCCAAAAAATGATGTGCTCACTTGATCGGCCCACGTGAGATATGTTCTACTTGACTGGTTAGTCTGTTAGAACATATTACGAGATATGGACGTGCATGCCGGTTGGATTCACTTCCTATTGTTTGTTTCACTCAACCGTGGCTTGGTAAGAATTTAATCACATTTTTATGTTCGCTGGCGTTCTTACTCGTAATGTATAACCAAAATGATTGCTCTCGCTCTTACGGTATTTTTCAATCTTTGGTTTATACATAAGCGCATTAGGTATATTATTTATTCCATTTATATTCTTTCCATTTTTAAGTACATAGGTATGTATTTAATATTCAAATTAACTTCTGATGGAATTTGAACAAATCTGAACTACATTACGGCAAATATTGGTAAAAGGTAAGTAAACCTAGCAAAGACAATTAATTTTAACGATTTTAAATTGGAAGTTTTTGTTATTTACTACACCACACCAATTTGCTAACGACATAAACCTAGTGCAACAACGGCCTTAGATTTATTAAAGGATATGAGCAGTATAAAAATAGTGATAAATCAAATCTTTTTTTTTCTAGAGTGACTGCACAGCATTACCTTTCAAATTGAACGATGGAAACGAGATACCCGCCGTTGCACTCGGTACCAGTCTGGGACATTTAGCCGACGTAAGTAATATATTTGAAAACTAAAATGGCACGATTATACTTTTATTGCCGAAGTCTTTACTTCAATATAGTTTAATGTCTTGCACAGGGACAGTTCTAAATTTTTATAGCTGGACTGGAATGGAAATTGCGGTTTTGTAAATGGCATTTATTCGTAGTAGTAGACATGTTCGTGTCATGTTCACACACACTCGTGCGACAGGGTACAAGGGTGCTGCCTGTGAATCATTCGCTGGCCCGGGCGGTACAATGGGCGCTCGAGGCGGGCTACAGGCACATCGACACTGCGACTCTCTACAAGGTGGAGGACGAGGTGGGCCTCGGAGTCCGCAACTTTCTCGCCGACAACGCCGCCGATAGAGCCAGCCTGTACATCACTACCAAAGTGAGTTGACATTCTGTTAGCTTTGATCTATCGTGTCGATAAAACGTAAGCGCCGCAAAATTTGCGAGTTCAGTCAGCCGCGCCGAAACAGCTTTCCCGTTTGACGGAAGCCTGCGGAGCCACGGGTAATTTCCGACCTTCGTAAATTTCAGCTTTGACTGAAATGGAAATTATGTGAAAGTTTTATCGTGTGGAGCCGTCGATCGTGGATGGTTTATCATTTATGCAAAGAGGCTTTGAGTCCAAGGTATCTATTTGTGATCAAATTTTCGTACAACTCGATAAATTCCAACAAATCAGGTTCCTATGCAAAGCTATGTTGTAGTGGATACGACAGAGATAAAATGACTATGAATAAATTTAAATTACTTATAAAGGCTATTAGTATTGAACAAGCGTTAGTTGTATACACAAATATTTGTCACATATACACCTACAAAATTGACAATATAAACATTGTATTTGCTTGCATGGTTTGTTTTTATGGCTAGAACTGTTCCTTAACAACCTTCATAGTTGCTAATATATATTTTCTAATTTCAGCTATGGAATGATGCCCATGAAAGAGACGAAGTACCAATAGCGTTAAGAAAGTCCCTAACAGAGTTAAATCTCGATTATGTTGATCTGTACCTCGTGCACTACCCAATGGCATACACGGTAAGAAATACTCACAAAACTTTTATA